>CM027860.1:11536855-12736855 GCA_016097605.1 Eucalyptus guilfoylei | reverse complement strand
TCCTAAAGCTGCACCTATCTTAGAAAGAGGAAAAGAAGCTGTTAAGTCTAGCGAAATGACTCAAGAAGAGATGACCAAAAGACAAGCTATTGATGCAAAAGCAATTTATTCTTTATATTGTGCATTATCACCTACTAAATATAACAGAATATCTTCTTGTGTTACAGCTAAAGAAGTCTGGGATAGATTACACATCACTTATGAAGGAACTGATCGAGTGAAAGAAACCAGAATCAACATTCTGCTCGGTCAATACGAAGCATTCAAAATGAAATCAGGAGAATCTATCACTGACATGTTTAGTCGTTTTACAGATATCGTGAATGGTCTTGAAAATCAAGGCCAACCAATTTCAGATCCCATGAAAGTAAACAAGCTACTGCGTGGACTCTCCAAGGATTGGAATCACATAAAAACCTCAATAAGAGAGACACAAAGGATTATGCCACTTTCTGTCGATGAATTGGTTGGGACTCTTCAGTCTTATGAAGTGGAGCGAATCAATGAAGATGAAGATCCTAAAGGTAAGAAATCCATTGCATTAAAGTCTAATGATGATTCGATGTCACGATTCGAAAACGACATGGATGATGAAGAGCTTGCTCTCATGATAAGAAGATTCAGAAAGCTAAACAGAAAAGGAAGAAGATTCAATCCAAAGAAACAAAGCTTCCAAAAGCAACAGAGTAAGTCTGTTGAGGATGAAGAATCCAATAGAGATGTAGTCTGTTTTGAATGTAAGAAAAAGGGACATATCAGACCCAACTGTCCCCTTCTGAGGAAGAAGAAAGGAAAAGCTGAGAAATCTCGAAAGGCATTCAAAGCAGAAACTTGGAGTGATACAGAATGTGAAGAAAGTGATGATGATTATGCCAACATTTGTCTAATGGCACAATCAGACTCTGATTCAGACTCCGAAACAGACTCAGATTCAGACGGTGAAATCAAGGTAAGAAACTTGAAAATCCCTACTAAAGTTTCTAGATACATTGATGAATTGTGTGTAAGTCTTAAAACCTCTCTTAAAAGAATTTCTGAACTTAAGAGAGAAAATTCTGCACTAAAACAACAGGAAAATGTTTGGAAAGAAAATGTCAAAAGTTTAGACAAAAATGTTACTGCTTTGAAAGAAAATGAAGATAACCTTTCAAAAGAAAATGCATTCTTGAAAAATGACATCTCAAATATTTCTAAAAAATTTTCTATAGGATCTAAGAAACTTGAAAAAATTCTTTTCGCTCAAAGACCTTATTTCAACAAATCAGGTTTAGGAATGTCCGCTGAAACAATTCCTCTAATTGATTTTCCTAAAGTAAAGGAAAGAATCAAGCAAAGACCTACAAGAGATGCTTACAAAAATCATTTCCAAATTTTTTTTGTAAATTCAGTAGGTCGCAGTGCTCTTAGATGTTCTAAGTGCAATAGTTCAGATCATTTTGAGAAAGAATGTCAAATGGTTTGGAAACCTGTTAAGAAGGTATGGGCAAAGACCATATATAGTACTAACACCAGTGGACCCAAGAAAGTATGGGTACCAAAGAAAGTTTGAGTTTCTTTTCTAAATGTAGGTCACTATCAAGAAAAGGATTAAATGGTATCTGGATAGTGGATGCTCGAGGCATATGACAGGAGATTCAAGCTGCTTCTTAAAGCTTGTTCAAGTTAATGGTGGAAAAGTTTCATTTGGAGGAAACAGCAAAGGAAGAATTGTAGGATACGGAACTGTAAAGATTGGAAGCCTCATGATTAGTAATGTTTCCTTAGTAGAAGGACTCAACTATAATTTGCTAAGTATCAGTCAGCTATGCGACACTGGTTTCAAAATCAATTTTCAAGAAGGAATTTGTTCAGGAACCAGTAAAGACTTCTCTCAGTCTTTCTTGGGTCGAAGACATGGAAATATCTATCTTCTGGATGTCAAACCAGATGAAACCCAATGTCTAATCTCTATTCAAGAAGAAGCAAATTTGTGGCACAGAAAGCTTGGGCACATTAACATGAAGCAAATAGCCAAAATTTCAGCAAAGAAGCTTGTCCGTGGTCTACCCAATCTGTCATATAAAAAGTCTGATCTATGCACACCATGTGTGTTGGGAAAACAGGTAAGAAACTCATTCAAACCAATAAATCAAGTTTCCACTAATCGTGTTCTGCAGCTTTTGCATATGGATCTCTTTGGACCTACTAGAACACAGAGCATTGGAGGTAAGAAGTATTGTTTAGTAATTGTGGATGATTATTCACGATTCACTTGGGTTTATTTCCTGGCAAGTAAGTCTGAAACCTTTTCTCATTTCGAAAAATTTGCCAAAAAGATTCAAAATGAGAAAGGATATGTTATTTCAAGTATACGGACAGATCATGGAGGTGAATTTGAAAATCAAGACTTTACAAAATTCTGTGATGAATCTGGTTTTCAGCATGTATTTTCCTCTCCATACACTCCAGAGCAAAATGGAGTCGTGGAAAGAAAGAATAGATCGCTTCAGGAAATAGCTAGAACTCTTTTAATTGAAAGTAACATATCTTCACGTTTTTGGGCTGAATCTGTTTCTACAGCATGTTATATTATTAATAGAGTTTTTCTAAGGCCTATTCTGGAGAAAACTCCCTATGAGTTATTCAAAAAAAGGCCAATTGTTTCATATTTTCATGTGTTTGGATGTAAATGTTTTATATTGAAAAATGCAAATGATCGAGTTGGTAAGTTTGAAGAAAAATCAGATGAAGGTGTTTTCCTTGGATATTCTATCACAAGCAAAGCTTACAGAGTATACAACAAAAAGACTCAATCTGTGGAGGAATCAATGAATGTCAAATTTCAAGACTCTATGCAATTTGAATCAATTCAGACTCAACTTGAAGATTCTAAACCTGCTCCAGACTCTACAAAGTCTAAATCTACAGAAGCAACTCAGACTTCAAAAGACCAGCAACAAATGATTGTCGAAGATTCAAATGAGGAAAAAGATCAACAGTCTGACAAATCAAACAGCAACTGGAAGCATAAATCTAGTCATCCCAAAGATCTCATTATTGGCGACATTAATGAAGGAATTCGCACAAGATCCAAAAGGCATGAAGAGTCTAGTGCTGTGGCTCTTATTTCTGAAATAGAACCCAAGAGCATAGAAGAAGCTTTAACCGATGAAAGCTGGATTGAAGCTATGCAAGAAGAACTCAAGCAATTCAACATTAATGATGTTTGGGAATTGACTCCTAAACCAAAAGGTAAATCTATCATTGGGGTTAAATGGGTTTTTAGGAACAAGATGAACGAAGAAGGAAACGTCGTAAGAAACAAAGCAAGACTCGTAGCCAAGGGATATACGCAAGAAGAAGGGATAGACTATGATGAGACTTACGCTCCAGTAGCAAGGTTAGAAGCAATTAGATTATTACTTGCTTATGCTTGTTATAAGAATTTCAGGTTATTCCAAATGGACGTCAAAAGTGCTTTCCTAAATGGATTTATCCAAGAGGAAGTCTATGTGGAACAACCACCCGGTTTTGAGAACCCAAGAAAACCAAACTCTGTATTCAGACTGAAAAATGCTTTATATGGATTAAAGCAAGCTCCTCGAGCTTGGTATGACAGACTAAGTAAGTTTTTAATTCAAAATGGCTTTGTCAAAGGTAAAGTAGATACTACTTTGTTTATCAAAAGAGAAAGCAAAAGCTTTCTACTTGTTCAAATTTATGTTGATGATATTATTTTTGGATCTTCTAATGAAAGTCTATGCAAGAAATTCTCTAAGTCTATGCAGGATGAGTTTGAAATGAGCATGATGGGTGAACTAACCTTCTTTCTCGGGCTTCAAGTGAAACAACTGAAGAAAGGAACTTTTATTCATCAAGAAAAATATGCCAATGAACTTGTCAAAAAGTTTGGGCAAGAGAATTGCAAGAAGACTGACATACCAATGTCAAGTTCCTTGAAGATAGACAAAGATGAAGAAGGGAAGAAAGTTGATCAGAAGCTATACAGGAGTATCATTGGCTCACTTCTTTATCTTACTGCTTCTAGACCTGACATCTTGTTTAGCGTTTGTATTTGTGCCAGATTTCAATCAGACCCTAAAGAATCTCATCTAAGTGCTGCAAAGCATATTATCAAATACATTGCCTCAACTTCAAAAATAGGTCTCTGGTATCCTAAAAAAGGAGATTTTACTCTTCTTGGATACTCTGACGCAGACCTAGCCGGATGCAGAATTGATAGAAAGAGTACCTCGGGCACCTGTCAACTACTTGGAAGTAGGACAGTGTCTTGGTTTTCAAGGAAGCAAAGTACAGTAGCTCTTTCTACAGGCAGTGACGAAGCGAGTATGTAGCTCTTGGAAGTTGTTGCTCACAAATTCTGTGGATAAAACAACAGCTAAGAGACTTTAGAATTGAAGATTCTTGTGCGAAATCAAATGTGACAACACCGGCGCAATCAATCTCACCAAGAAGCCGATTCTTCACTCAAGAGCAAAACATATAGAGATTCGACATCACTTCATTAGAGATCATGTTCAAAATGGAGAAGTTACTATTCAGTTTATTGATTCAAAGAATCAACTGGCAGATATTTTTACAAAGCCTTTGGAGAAAAATCAATTTGAAGTTATTCGTTCCAGACTCAATATCTTAAAGTCTGAAGAGGTTCAGACCCAGTTCTAAAAGTCTAAAAGACTCTTAGACTCAGATGATCAAGACTCATGACTGTAAGTTTTGTTATTATCTCTCAGATCAAATCTTGAAAAGGTACAATCATCTATCCGAACTTGATTGTTTCTAATTCTGTGATTATTTCAATCTTTCCTTTCGAAAAAGAAGTTTGTTTTAATAAAAAAGACAGTTGTCTAATATTTTGAAAAGGCAGTTATTTTTAAAAAAAAAGGCATCTTTATATTTTCTTATTACGGCGTTTCGTATGCCTCGTTTCGACTGCTTTATATACTGGTGGTTCCTCTTCGCTTTTTTTCTCACAAAAACCCTAAGATAGCATCGTTCTATCTTCTTTTCTCGTTTATTCCTCGAAAAGTTGTCATCTTTCTTGGAAAACAAGCTTGGAATCTCTCAAAGACTGTGAGATATGTCGTCTCAAAGAAAGTCCTCAAGGATCACGAACAGGGGACCACAGCAAATGCAAGAGGGGCCTACGCATTTTGATCTCACCGAGGAAGAAGATTCTTCTAGACAGCAGCAGAGCCCACAACATTCTCAGCAGCGTCCATCTCCTCCATCTAGTCCTCAAAATGCTGTACATCAAGAAGAGGAAGAAATCATCGAAGACGCAGATCCCGTAAGAACTCTTAAGCTCGCTTTTACCTACAAGCTTTATCGTGCTTTAAAGAGGAGTGGTACTCCGTTGAACTACATTGATGAATTTCTGAAGGATAAAGGGTTTAGAAATGAAACATTCTTTTTACGCACAATGGAACGATTGGGAATTGCCCCTGCTGGTTCGATGGATGAGGCATTAGCTAACATCCCAATTGATCCACGTGTTGGAGGGCTGAGTCAACCAGATGGAAATGACGATGACAGGATGTACAGTGAGTTTAAACCGAGAATGGGCATTGCAACAAAAATCCGAACTAAAAGGACAGATTTGTTTCGAACGGATTACCACAAACAACTGTACTCTAAGTTGCTGAAGCGTGGGGTGATAAACCCTAGAAGTGTGGATTTTGATTTTCTTGACTCTGTGAATATCAATCAGCGGGAAAAATTCTATCTTCTTCAACTCGAACAGTTTTGTTCTGACACTACAGAAGGTCATGCTGAACTTTCTGCTTATTTCTATTCAAATCTCAGTTTTTTGGATGCGAATAGATTCTCTTTTAGTGTTCGAGATTAGAACTATGTGGTTGACATGAATACACTGGCTGATGTGATTGGAGTGGAAAGAGGAAGATATCAACCCATCAAAGTGTCTATTGCTCGTGCAACGTTGGAGCTTGTTAAGGATAGAAAGACGGAAGAAAAGATTTCTTATTCGAGAATGAATGCGTCCAACATTTTGCTTCACAAGATTGTGATTAACTGTCTTAGAACAAAGTCAACTTCAAAGACAGATGTTTCAAACTCGGAGGCAAAATTGATGTATGCCATCAATGCTGGCAAAAAGTTCTCTCTTCCTCACACTATCATGTTCCACATGTACAGAGCAGTGGTGAAAGACAAGGGTCAACTTCCATATGCAGCTCTTGTGACCAAATTATTCAGACATTTGAACGTTTAGCCTCCCCGGATTTTCTGTGTTGGAACGTGCGATCACATGGTGGTAGGACTGAGAATGGTCTCTAAAATGCGTCTGAAGGAACTCAACAAGGAGTTGGAGAAATTCAAGGAGAAAACACCTGTCAAGTCTCATCGTTTATCTTCGGCTGCAAAGAGGAAAGGGAAGGAGCCCATGGTTGCTCCTTCAAGGAAAAGAAGAGCTCTCATCATTGAGGAAGAAGAGGATGAGGACAATATCACTATTTCTGCATTGGCTTTGAAGAATTTGAGTCGTTCTGTTCCAAGTTTAACTGAGCAACAAGAAAAAGACATTGTTGAGACAGAACAGAGATCTGAAGAAAGAGAAGAATTGGAAGCAGAGGAGAAAGAAGCAGAGGAGAAAGATGCAGAGGAGGTGAGAATTCAGGAAGAAGAAGAAAGAGAGAGAGAGGAAACAGAAAGCGGGAGGAATACTTTTCTCCAAGCGAAGGCATGGAAACGGGGGGAGATCGAGAGAAAAGAGGAACGTCCTCATTCCCTGTCACCAGTAAAGGAATAAGTCGTTCTCCAGCCAATCCAGAGGACATCTATGCTTCTCAATTTCCTGAGGAGGAACATGATATTTCATCGGCTAATCTGCGTGACCATGCTGATCTGCCATCATCTGCACATACTCCATCTGATCGTGCAGAAGCCAGTACCCAGACGGATAATTCGGCAGACTTTCGCAGAATTCTTGATGTTCTCATGGAGATGCGAGGTCAAATATATGCTCTGGGATGCGAAGTACAGAACTTGCAAAATGCAGGACAAACCTCTTCAGTTTCTTTGCATGATCAAATTCATGCCCTTGCTCATCAAGTTCAATTAAATGCTAAGGGTGAAGATGTGGTGCAACTGAAGGAGGATTTGAAAAAGCTAGAAGGGATTGTCTAGTCAATGGGAGATTTCCAGCTTGTTCGTGTTCCCAAGCAATCTTAATTTTTTATTCTCTTTTCATCTCTACCTTTTTTAATGATGACAAAAAGGGGGAGAGATGTAGTGTAGATTTGTTGTTTGACTTGTCTTTTGGGTTTGGTTGTTTAGTTTTGGACTGGTTTTGGATTTGACTGCTTGAACATTTGTTTGTCTTAAGTAATATTGTTATCTCATGGCTTTGTTCATTTACAAGACTAACCTATCTTCTGTGGATGCAGATTTTAGTGTTATTACTAAGCCTCTTATTTTTGTGAGATATCCATATTTGCCTAAGTAATGTTTTGCAAGTCAAAGATATCCAAATCTGCAGGAAAGTTTTGTCACCATAAAAAATGGGGAGATTGTTGGAGAAATCGTCCTTGAGTATTTTAAAGCTGACAAAACATTTTCTATCAGTCTAGTCTGAAGACTTGTAGACTCTTCCATCAAAGTCTGAAGACTTGTAGACTCTTTCATCAAAGTCTGAAGACCTCCGGACCGCCAGACTCAAGACTCAAAGTCTATCCCATTGACAGTCTCTAGACTGTCGAAGAAGGCTTATCCAGAACTAGACATTTCGTTTAGGATTTGACCTTATTGACTGGAGAAAATCTCTTGGCTGGATATAGCATGTCGGAATCCTTTATTCAAATCAAGATTGATTCAGGGATGATTGGATCCGATGATTGACGAAGTATACTTGGAAGGTTCTACTTATGGAAACCAAGATCCTGATTGTATGGGCGAGCAGGATTGATGGGCTATCGTCATGTTCCTTATGTAGCTCGAATATCTTTCTAATTGATTCTGTCCAACGGGTAGATTGGAAGAACTCCTTTGGTAAGTGCCAACGGGTATGATGGCATATAGGAGTATATAAGGAAGACGTTCTAGTTGTTCGAGGGGGTGCGCGATAGAAGAATTCCAAAGTCTGAAGCTCATTGTTCTTAGTCAATTAAACTGTTGAGCGATATCTTGTACGCAAAAGAGAGTCTATATCTTTGAGAGACCTTGAAGAAGTGTAGTAGAGTCTCTACTCTGAGGAATCAAGGAAGAGCAATTCTGTAACAGCTCTTTTGTTCATAGTGAAATCCAGCCGGTGGGCTGTCAGTGCGGAAGAGTGGACGTAGGCTTGGAATAAGCCAAACCACTATAATCTCTGTGTTCATATTCTCTTCCCTACTCTCTTTTACTTTGATCGTATTTTGTTAAGAGAAAAACTCTCATCTCTTTATCTATTATTGAATGCTGCACACTTATCTCGAAAATATTGTTTTTACACCTATTCACCCCCCTCTAAGTGCTTATACTAGCTCTATCAGTATTTGCTAACTCTATCGGCGTATTTGGAATAGTTTGTGCCACACTACATCTTGACCTTGTTGATGGTTGAAGACAAAGACCTAGCAAAAGGAAGCGGGGGTGTTCTCCTTACATAGCACATACCATAGAGATTTTTTAACATTGCTCGATGAGAGCATCATCTCTGTCCATAGGGTGAAACTTGTCTTATCGAACCAATTGGCATATGCAGCACACATATTCAAAACCAATTTATTACCATTGCTACTATCTTCTCGACTAGGACTTCCTCATCGATTCCTAATTTTTGTAATATGGAACAAGGAGAGACTCCAACTTGAGCCTCGGTCCCAAAACAATGAACACCACAAGAAAAAACAAGTGAAGTGTCCTTAAATTATTTGAGGAATTTTTCCTTCTCATCCAGTACTGCTGCATTGAAGTATGGATCACCGGCTTCATTAATCAATTCAACCATGTTATATATAAAACGGAATGGCTCTCGAATGCCAATGCTCAAAGCATTTGTCTCATAGCTGAAAAATGTAAGAGGTCCCTAAAGACTTGAGCAACTCTCCAATCTTGTAAAGCCAATTGCGGGAGACCGCCCGCCATGAGTAATGAAGTATAGCGTCAGCACTCATCTCTTCACATGCCTTCTTCAATATGTTGTCCGTTTAAATTCCACCTCCTTACATCAAGAGGGAAATTTTTCAGCTTGCTTTCCGTATGTCATGTATAAAAACTCCAACTCCTTAACAACTTAGTGGGCTGGATCTAATGCAGTGAACTGACTTATGTATGTTGCCCACAAGACCAATTAGTTAAGACCGTCTTAACAAACAACTTAATGCATTGGTACCCGCACCGCACACCAGAGAAAATGCCATGGCATATGGGTTTACCTGTGGGAGCACACTCCAAGGAAAGGAGTTGTTCCGGTGATGCCAAAAATTTTATCGAAAATGTCGAACTCATTGATACCTCTCATTATTTCGACGGCCACATCTCAAGAACCGTGCAAAAATATCAACTTCTTATACATAAGAGTTCAATGACATAATTCTCATTCCTCATTAACCCATAACCACTGACAACACAATAAGCATAATTCATAGTGTTAGTCCATACATCATTAGTCCAACCAATGACTGCAAGTTATCCATCAACAGCATATGCATCAATGCTGTCCTCTCTTCGAACTGCAACTTGCAGTTGCTGGTGTTTGTTGCCGAACGAGCTCGAACTGAGATTGCAAAACTGCCTGCACATGTGACCGAAGCAGGAATCTCGGCAAAACCAAAGGATTTATCTGACGGCAAGACAATAATATGCAGACTCCAACTAATTGCTCAGCTCGTCGTACTTGAACGAGCCTTCGACATGTAGCATTATAGTTGCTCTTTTCGACCCCCATATCGACACTAGTGTCATCTCAAGTAGTTCATCCCACTTGACAATTCACCTATTAATTCACTACCAAGTAACGTGTAAATGGCTTTCTCGACACCATTGGCATTTTGGCATTGATCTCGAGCCGAAATGTTGTCCTCCACTCACCGGACTTTTTTATCCGCAAAGCTAACGCCGAAATTGCTTGTGGATTTTCTTCGAGGGTGCAAATACATCGCCCAAAAAAGCATATTGGGGAGACTAGCTTCCAGCGTTTGCACCCACAAATCCTCTCAAATCGTCAAAATCAGTATTTCTCAACATTATCAAATTCAGCTTATTGTGGGGCGAAGCCAAATGAACTATTAGAAATTCATTTGCAATGTAAATCAAACTCATAATCTCATAAAAATAAGTGACTCATTCACTACTAGACCAACTACCTTGGTACATACTTTACAGTTCGACTCCGGAACAACTTGTTCATGATCGCAATGCCAAAAAATAACTACTGGAAAGAGAGACCACTCTAGTAATGACAAATAATCCCAGCTCCCAACAGAGGGCAAAATCAATAACTTTCTAAAAGCTTTCACGATGTCATTCAATTCGGAGAAACAAAAGATGTTCTACGGAAACATAAAACCAAATAGCCCAATGGCCTGAAAATCCTAACACCATCAATATCACCTAAAAGGGCTTTTAAGTACATCGAGCTAAATTACATACAGCCTGCAGAGGCGTAAAAAGAGGGCAATACAAACAGTCACCTTAGGCACCAGACTAAATCAAAACAGACTAATCCCTTAAGCCTTCTTGGGTGACTTGGTGCCCATGGAAGGAGACTTTGGTTCCTTGGTCGCCTTCTCAGTCTTCTTTGGCAGGAGGACCGGGTTGATGTTGGGAAGCACCCCTCCATGGGCGATGGTCACTCCAGCGAGCAATTTCCCAAGCTCCTCGTCATTCCTCACAGCTAAGAGAACATGTCTCGGGATGATCCTGTTCTTCTTGTTGTCTCTTGCAGCATTACCAGCCAACTCCAGGACCTACAACATTTTAACATGCCCATGTCTAATTAGAACACAGAAAGGCTGCGTTCATTTCTATGGGAAAAGATTTTCATGGAATGACTTTCCAAACTTACATGTGTTCGGTTCGCTAAAAGTGAACAATTAACCAAAAAAAAAAAAAAATCTCCTGTCAAGGAAAATATCAAGAAAAAACTTTTTGCATCTCACTTTCAAATACACCACTAAACAATCGAAAACCAAACATTTTCTTTGAAAATCTCTAAAGAAAAAATTTTCCTCAGTCATAAAGTTTTCACCGACACAAACGAAGTCCATAAGATGCACATTGGGATCAAAGAAAATTTAATGTTCAAATCAAAAAAAAAAAAAAACCTTTGGCTTTAGCAAGTGAAATTTAATTTTCAATAGGCTCTTCAGAACGAAAGCCAGCCTCAAAGTGTAATTGAAAAACCTAAAAGCACAAGTAACCGAGGGTGAACCGTCAAAGTAGGCCTCCACCGTCCTTTGCCCAAACCTTTCCATAAATAAATTCACGATATTCATTATGATACTTCCAAAGTTGAATGCCTCCACATATAATATACAGTCCAGACAGACAATGAGAACACGACCAATCTCACAACCCACCCACCAGAATATCAGTCAACTCCCTTACATAGAAACAAAGCAATGGGATCAAGAACCTCCATCTAAAGAAAACTACCAACTACCAACTAAATCACCATTTGACCACAGTACCTATAGCACAGAAATGGCGAACCAATGCAAGGACATTTCCATAAGCTTCCATTCGCAAGCATTTGAACAAGACAACCTTCATTACCTCAGAAGATTAGAATCTAAATTGCGCAGAGAAAAAGCCCCAACTGCTATATCACGAATTCGAGGAGAAATCTCAATCGAGCTCGGGACAATTACACAGCAAGAATAGAACCCTAACTCGACAATGTCACGGCCGACCATTGAGAGAGAGAGAGAGAGAGAGAGAGAGAGAGAGAGAACCTCAGCAGCGAGGTACTCAAGAACGGCGGCGAGGTAGACCGGAGCTCCGGTGCCGACGCGCTGGGAGTAACGGCCCTTCTTCAAGTACCGACCGATCCGACCGACCGGGAACTGCAGCCCGGCCTTGACAGACCGAGAGACCGGCTTCTTCTTCGGACCGCCACCCTTCCTCCCTCCGGCACCTTTCTTCAGCTTCCCTCCGGCTTCCATTCTCTTCTCGCGCAAATCTCGCCGGAGTAAAAGACGAAGAGGAAAATCTCTCAACTCTTTCTCGGGAAAATTAGATGGAAATTATTTTCCCAGGAGTCGATCGATCGAGGTGATGAAATTGAGAGGCTTTTATGGGGCAGGGTGAGGAAAATGGCCTTGGGAGGGTTGGAATTGAGAGGACATTGACCGTTGGATTGGGATCCTATCGACGGCTATGAGGTAATGAGGTGGCGATCCGTGTGCTTAGAAACGAAGCAATAGCGTAGAGAGAGAAATGCATCAAGTAAAATACAACGAATGCTTGTCTGCTTTTAGGCGATAAGTTACAGTGGTTTTCACATAACCTAAAGTTTGTGATGTTATCAGACTCGAGGATCTTGATCCGTGCATTTGAGCAACAAATTACGCAGTGTCTAAATTACATACTAGAAAGTATGGTACTGTTTGATTTTTTTTTTTTTTATTTGTGTTCTCGTTTATAAGCGACAATATTAAATAAGTTAACTTGGCTTTAGTCTATTTAAGTATTAGTGCTTAGCATGCACTATGCATGCGTGCAAAATCAAATAAATTTGTGAAAACTAAATAAGATTATTAAGAATCACTCAAAAAAGGGGGGGAATGCGAAGTTATCTCGTGAACGGTGGATGAAAATTATAGCAAAAACTTAGAGTACGCATGACAAAAATCTAGAACAGAAATTGATTTCGATTGGAAATTAATTTTTCAATTTCTATTTCAGAAATTGAGAAATTAAAATTTTAGCTTCTGATTTCTTCTTCAAATCTATTTCTGGAATAGAAATTTGTTCCAGAAATTGAAAAATCAAATTACGTTACTAAACGGATTTCTATTCCAAATCTATTCGGAGAATAGAGAAATAGAAAAATAGAGGAGTAGAAATTTTATCTTACACGCTCTTTATTGTGAGCTCCAACTTATTTGTTGACTTCTTCTTGCTACTTAATGGAGGGGTAGCTTTAAAAAGAGCAAAAGTGAGGCAAAATGATATTTGCCCTTGCTAATATAGATCTCCTAGGAAATTTGACATTTGGTTACAATAATTGTGTCCTTAGTAGATTTTTTATATATAAAAAAGGACTAAAGCTGAATACAAAAATTTGACGTTTTAAATATGCTATATGTATATTATCACCTACTAAATCATGAAGTTACTTTATAAGAGATAATGAAAAAAAATATTGTAATTTTTTTAGTTATTGAAAGCACAGGCAATATATGTTAAAGATACGTTTATGTGATAAATTTATAATAACTAACTAATAAGAAAGCACGTACATTGTGTGCAAAAAATAAATGAGATTTGAAAATCTAATCTATTTAGAATGTGAATTCATTTAATACCATAAAAAAATCCCACATTAGTACACATGTGCTATTTTCACTTGAAAATAATTTTTTTGTCACTAAAAATTTCAAAATACAATCATGACTAATCTACCCTGCATTAGCTTCCATTCAATATTCTCATTAAATTGCCAACATGGAAGCAAATAACTCGAATGATGGATATGTGACGTGGATGGATGAGGAATTTCACATGAATGAGTCACCTAAAATAGGTTCTCTTGTGGAGGCCGGATCTAAAGAAAATGAGCGAAGATTAAAAAATTCATTTATTTTTTCCATGAGAACTCGTTTCCAAATTTGCTAAATTTTCCCTAATTTTGTCCTAAGTGTGAGAGATATGAGAGGAATCGCTTTTTATTATCTAATTAACTTTAAAGGTACAATTTTATCCATAATTTATAAATAAACCATAAAAATTCGTTTTAGGGCTTTGACTGCATTTCATGCTACAAAAATGTGAGCTGAAGTCCTCTTTTAATTTTGTTTTCTATATAGTAGAGATTTTATATTAGTAGTTGAGATGAAAAATTGACACAAATGTTAAAAAACTGGACTTGCATATCTTTATTTTTAAAAAAAAAAAAACATTTTCGTTATTCTAAAAAAGTTTCCACATTAAAAAAACCAAATTACCCCTTTACAAATCTCCAACTCAATAAATCTAAAACCGTAACCTTGATGTACTTCACCACCCACCATCACCGCTACCTCCGCCATTGACTGTCAGTTACCCCGCTACTGTTGATTGCTCTCCCTCCCCCCGGGGGCCTTGATTCCCATAAACACATATTAAAGATCGTCCATGGCCTCAACCGAAAGCTAGGAGTGATCGGGTCCAGGGTGGGTAGAGTCTAGACCTGGACCCTGTACCCGACTCTGTTATAATCGGTTCTCTTTTTTTGGACCATGTACCCTACCCTATTTGCATTGGACCTTGTTCCCGACCTATCCTATTTTTCCAGTCTAGGAACAGGGTTAACCCTGTTTATATTGAAACATGTTTTGCATAAAAATTGCTGTACAACACTCATATGTAAGATAAAGCGTTTACAATCTCAATTAGCATAAGCACATCCACACTGATAAATAGTCCCCAATTTTAGCCAATCATCATTTAGATAATCGCATAAATTGCCCCACAAATTTTGCCAAATGCATTAGTTGTTCGTAGCCACAATACTTGTAAAAGATGCGTTGCCAAACACGTGCTTTGATACAACACGGCATAGTATAACCATGACACAGCTATAGAACTACTCCAGCTGCACTAAATAGCGTCTAATAGCAAAGTAAAATTAGAATGGCGCTCAAGATCAAACTGAACTCTTCCAACTCACACGGAGCTGCAAAATATGCTTTTTCAACAATCTTCTTGCAAGAAATGAAAAGAGGTCCAACACCAAACATGTATCCATAATGCGACTCTTAATTCGAGGGCCAAGAAAGAGGCATAAACAAAATTCTCTTTCAACTCAATTCCAGATTTCAACAAACGAACCTGCACGTAGAGGACTTTGCGCTTGGAGCCCTGTATTGTGAAAATAAAAGTATTTGTTCCCTCGCCTGAACGGTGCTTCATACCGAGGATGATCAAATAGCTTCGTTATCTTTTCATTCAATTTATCCCTCACATCACACGTCTTCAAAACGGTCTGCGTCAATTCCACCTGATTTTGCACGAACTCCTTTGTTTCTTCACTGTCGGGATCTTCAAGCCTAATGATCCAATGGAAAAATTCAAATCTTAAGCGAACAATATATCTCAAAATCTATAAGTTAAAAGCAAATAGAGACTCTCCATCAACCATGCGAGCACTGTTCTATTTCAAAACCACAAAGAGATTCAATTAGAAGATCCATCAATTAGCAGCAAGACTCGAGACTTCATGGAATTCATCAACAACTATCGAGAGAACTATATATCTCTCTAAGTCTCATAAATGGATTCTACAATTGAAATACCTCACAGACAAGTTAAACAGAAAATCTAAATTTCAGATAACAACACTGCTCCAAGCAACAAGATTCGAGTACAGAATCTATCAAACATCAGCATAAAGTCTATTTACTTACCACAAAATCGGAGTTTCCACAAAATCTATCAAACATCAACGGGCGTCAACGAGGGGGCTAGGCCAGATCGTGAGCAGAGCAGGGGGGCGTCGTTCGGGTGGCGGTAGATCGGCAGCAGGGGAGCTCGGGAAACAGCGCGCGGTGAGAACAGGATCGGCGGAGGGCTACTGTGGGTTGCTCGAAGATGCGACAAGGTGGGCTTGCGGACGTGAGACCTGCGGGTCAGGGGCGTCAGCGAGGCAACAGCAGCAGGTGGAACGGTGAGATCGAACGGAGGCGGTGTCGGTGCTTGGGTGCGAGCTCGGCGGGGGTCAACGGCTTCGCGGGCAGAACCAGTGGAGCGGAGCTTCAGATGAACAGCAGAACGACGGCGGTGGTGCGAGCGCAAGGGGTGCGACGAGAGTAGTAGAGGCGGCGTTGACTTCGCGATTTCGGGAGGGGAGCTTGGAGCAAGGCTGGCGAGTAGCCAGGAACCGGGTTGACAGAGATGGCGTCGCGATTTCGGGGGGCGACGTCGAGATCTCACGAGATGCTAGCTGCGGGTGTTGCGAGAGGAAGGCGACGGTGGGCGAGCGGAACCAGGATCGGCGGACAGGCGGAGGTCGCGAGCTTAGGGAAGATAGAAATTAGAAAGTAGAAACACTGAAACAGATTAGGGTTTTCTTTTTGGGGGTGGCAGCGGTGGCTTACAAACCGGTCCAGTCGATCCGGTTCCCGGGTGGGTAATCCCTCGGAATCGGTTCTCGGACCGATTCAAATAGGGTCTGAGTTTTGGGAACCGGTTCCCGGACCGGTTTCAACCGAAACCAGTTCCCGATCCTGTTTTCCGAGTGGGCCGGATCGGGAACCGGGTAAACCCGGTCCAGTTGCACACCCCTACCGAAAGCCACCATATATGACCTTGGTCGAGCTCGTCCGTGACTTGGGTAGTGGCCTACGACCTCGACTTGAGTTCGTGGGCCACCATAAACAATTTCAAACAAGGTCATCATGACTTTGTCTCGGTTCATAACCTCCATTTGAGCTCCCAAGATAGATGTTGTCCATGCCTTTACCATAGCCTCAAGGACATCGGTGAACTCAATTGAGGTTGTGCCACTTGGCGTGGCCTCCACCAAGGTCGTCAACGACAGACAATGAGTTAGGCAGAGGTTGTCATGGTCAAAATCACAATAAGTTGTCTTAGTAGAGTTTTGAATGAGTAAGGGATTTTGAGTAAAAGGGTAATTTGGGATTTAAACGTCGATATTTTGCAAAAGAAAATGACAATTTCATATATAGAGGGACCATGGTAACTGATTTTTGCAGTCTGTAGAGCCAGGACCTCAATATATAAAGCTGTTTTTGTTTTCTAAGAAAAGGTATGAAAGTAGTAATGGTTTGAAATATGAGTATGCTTTTGGATTTGTCCCAAAATATATGCATACTTGAAGATATAAATAAATCAAACAAGATAAATGTTCATTAATACATGAAAAGACTAGGCACGTGAAATAATTAACACATCAAAAAAAAAAAAAAAACCATCCAATGGATTTACTTCAAAATGCTACATTAGAGAAGACTTAGAAATTTGGGCCTACTTTTGAGACATCATAAGGGACTAGGCCATCAATCCTACCTCAATTTAAAGGGATAAGCAGAAGCCCGGCCCCTTGATTCTTGTTTTAAGCGCCCCGCGCCATTAACGCTATGTTTGGATGTGAAGGAAAATTTGGAGGGAACCGAGATATTTGATAACTCCGATAAATGCCGACTACTGAAAATCAATGTGTTCAGCAATTAATAAAATCAAGCACGTTTGATAGCCGTAATTAGTTTTCATTTAAACGACAACTAAGTAAAAAAAAAAAATCACTTATTTCGCTTGGTAGTAAGAAGGGCTTTACTTTTCGATCCCCCCAAAAGAAAAAAAGAAGGGGCTTTACTTATTTCATTCTACGAAAAAGGTGTTCTAGTATGAATTAAAATATTACCTATTACATCACTAAAAGCCTAAAACCTACCAGTAATATTCACTAATACAAATTAGGCATATATATATTGATTACTATATATTCAGTTATTATTAAATCACATTTTGTTTTTTTTTTTTCAGAACTTAAGACGATCGATACTTAGGGCCTGTTTAGTAAAATCTATTTCTATTCCCTGAAACAAAAATTTATGTTCTTTTGTTCCGGGGAACGAAAAAAGAATAGAAACGTGTTTGGTAAAACTTTTGTTCCCAAGAATAGATTTGGAACAGAAACAAGAAGTAGAAAAAAGTAATTTCTTATTCCCGAGAACAATTTCTAGAATCAACTTTTCTCTCTCTTCTTTCTTCTTCTTCTTCTTCTTCTTCTTCTTCCTTTTGGCCGATCATCAGCCTTGGCCATGGCCAGCGCCGACGACCGACCAGACGAGGGTTGACGACCTTGCCGGAGCGTCACCAGCCCCTGGAGACACCAAGCCACAACAAGGCTCGTCGGCCCGAGCCTCGCCATGCCTTGCCGTGGCTCACCATGGCTGTGCAAGGCTCGGCCTCACCTGGGCTGGGCGAGGTTGACCTCACTTAGCCTCCAACGAGCTCGCCGGACATCGCCCAGTCGGTTGCCGGCCACCAAAAATAAGAAAAAATAATAAAAAAATTAAAAATTAAAAGAAATAAGAAAACCTAAGAATTTTACCAACATATTTCTATCCCAGGAATAGAAATTTTGGTAAGTTACCAAATGCATTTTTTTGCTCAAAAATTGTTCTCGATAATAGAAACAGAAAAAATCATTTTTCATAAAAAATTGTTCACGGAACAGAATGGTTACCAAACACGCCTTTAAAATACTTGACTTGAATTTCTAGTAGTATAGACTAGTTTGATAACCCGATTAACTGTTGAAAATAAAAAATTTACACTTAATGACATTAAGCTTGTTTTATAACTATTACAACATTGACTAAAACAAATTAATTAAGTAAAAAAATCACATGTGGGGTAAGTAATGAAGAGGTTACTTATTTCATTAAGTAGAAAAGTCAATCAATAACGGTTAAAATCTTGCAAATTATATAAGGTAATGAAATGTTCAATTTTCAATTTTTAATTACTGTAAAAGGAACTTTTGTTTCTATATCTAGCATTTAGAATTTACAACTACAATTTTCAACACTTTTTCTTTTTCAGTTTTATTAAACGAGCCCTTAAATTTCAGTTTTATGAAGAAGGCGTTGCTTAAATTTTTCAGTTGCCTCTTTTTCATTCTCAGAAAAATTTCAAATTGTTCTTCATTCTTCACTCATATTTCATTTTCCCCATTTTTTGTTATTTTCCAAACATAGCGTAAAACAGGCTCCTTTTTTAAAAAAGAAACTTTTTGTGTTGTAGTCTCATTACCTGTTTACAAGTTAAATTTAGCTACTATCTCTTTATTAGTTATTAGATAAGATTAATTCATTATTTCATACTATTAGGACTCAAGATCTCTAAATTGCTTTTTTCTTTGTTAAGTTGGCAAATTATAAAAGTGTTTTCGGAAAAGTTAAAATTCCATTTTGTCTAACTTTTTGCTTTTTTTTAAAAAACCATACCCGCAAAAAATCATAATAAAAATTTAACAAATAAGTAGGGGATCCAATAATATCCTTTGTTGTTTTCTTCCACGACCCAATCCTTTCATCATCGAATAACCTCTCACTTCTTTTTCAAGTGACTCTCAAGCACAATTTAGTTTTTTTTTTGGTCAATCCTACTCTAATCTTACTCTAACACTCACTTTCAAACTTTTGCCCTACCTCCTTGCAAGACGTGGGAGTCGAAACCTACTCCTGAAATGAAATCGTCCTCACTCCAATCCCCCCTGAGAAGGTGGGGATTTGAACCCCCTTACCTCCCCCTTCCAAGTTGGAAGGATGGCCACTAGGGCGAACCCCAAGTGGTAAGCATTATTTAGTTTACCTCTCTAGAACAAAACATTTTAGAAAATTGTTGCATTGATCAAATCATGTCTCATGATATTTTTATCATGCAGTCCAATTTTGTAAGATATATATTATCGATATGACATCTTAAAAAAAATTAAATATCTTTAGTACGATGAATAAAGTTGGTTATGTTATCGACATTTGAATAAAGTTTGTTATGATAAACACATTTTATCAGAGCATGTCTCCTGATCTATACTCATAAATAAAGCAAATAGAGATTCCTACTTTTGAGATCTCACAATCTTTTCCTTTTCTTTCCAAATTAGCCAAAATCAGTTATTATAAGTATCCTATCAATGGACAAATGCATAAATTGATAATTTTATTTCATCTCACGCTTACTTTAATTTGAAATTTGAATTCTTTCAATCTTAAAATAAGACCTTACCTCAAAAAAGTTCAAAAATATATATATATATATATCTATGTATACAATTTCTTCATATTTAGTAAATGACCAGTTAGTGCAGGCATAAGTTAGTAGATGTATTTTCATAGGGGTTTATTTTTCTTATCAATGTCAATAATTTTCACATGTATTTTACTTAGGGTTGTTAACCATTAAGTAGAAAATGCCAATTAAAAACATTTGTCAAATTGGATATACAAAATGTGACCAAAAAATTTAACTTATTAGTCAGTTTAATAAACGTATAATATACAAATTATAAAAGAAGGTTTTGAATACAATTAGCTTCACAAATTCAATTATATTTTTGTTGAATAGTATGTGGATTTCCTTATTGAGTGTCATGTTTTTTAATCGACATTTCCATTCAATCATCATAATAATTAAATTGAAACCTAAAACCATTTCTCCTTATACACTATTTACATTTTGAATTTGGGCCACGTGGCGAAACTGTGCCTCGTTTCTTGCCACATGACAATCATGGAGGCAAAGTGAATGCCATGTGGTGAGGATAGGAACAGACTTTCTCTCGGTTCTAACTTTAACTATATACATATCTTCAAAATTTTTCTAAATTAAATAGAGTATATCATTTATTTCATTCCTAGCTAGATAATTTTATGAAAGATTGCTTAATTAAATAAACCATATCATTCATTTCATTCGTAGTTAAATAATTTAAGTTGTATTAAAGAAAATTATCTGATTTTGATAATATTTGTTAGATAGATCTGATGGAATCAAAGAAAATATGTCATTCAAGTTTATCCTTTTTTTTCTTTTTTCTTTTTAATTCAAACTAACAAGAGATGGCATTTCGGGACGAGAATCCATGAACCCATAATTAATGTTTGAACTTAGGGCACATGGTGAACCATACTGTTGGGCTAACATGACAACCTGAAAAGGAGGTTGAATAGGTTGAGTGATGATATAAAAACTTTTACAGATTATTAAACAATTAGCAATCAGAATAATATCTCGAACAGAGTAGCGTGTGTGATGATGATAAGTAGATCAGAGTGAATTAAAATAATCACATAACAATATATAGTGGTTCGATTTTATATCCAAATCCATTCTTGGACTAATAGCCTTAACAACAACTGGATTCAACTAATAATCAGCGGAGCAAGTTACAACTGGCTAGTATTGTTCCTCTAAATGGATAGATTACCTTATCAAGATATGCACATGGCACTTACACTTGCATACTTGACTATCAGCTGTCTTAGTGCTAAAACCAATACAAAGAGCAATACAGAGGAAAATCACATACAATTTCTATTTGTGATAATAATCGCAATATTCAATCTAGCTAAACCTCTTTCCATCATCACTGCTCCTTATATACTCAAGTCTTCAATATATTTGTTGGACATCTTTAAGGATGATCATCTAGCCATTGAGAGTCATTGGAGAAGACCTTTAAGAGAATTGACACCACACCTATAGTTGTTTCCTCTACCAATCTTAGGCTTCTTGATATAAGCCTACTGCAACTGTTAGAACAGTAAATTGTTTGCTACTTTTGTGATTGCTTTCTCGATTTTTCTGCTACAAAGTCCAATCTTGTAACAACTATTTGAATCATCAACAATCATCTTTCTAGTGCATATCTCACTATCATTAGACCCAATGAATTACCATCACCATCACAAGTGCCGATTGTAAGTAACTCGGCTAAATATCCTCAATGACGATACCAATCTAAATGACATTCAATGTTAAGACCAATGATCAACCAAGATCATGGATGATATCAGGAATTTCACTATTTGCACTTGTTATAGTAAATGTTAGAACTCAAAAGATAGTTTGGTGATCATCAAAATATAATAGAGATGTTTTTCAACACATATCAAGTGTCTTGTCATGTGGCAACCACAATGATAAAGTGAAATGTCAATCCTTTGATTCTCTTTTCTTGAGCATGATTAAAGAGACTCACAAATTTCGAACCCTCTTTAGGCCTTGATGGCTTGATCCAAGGTGGAAGACGGTGGAGTCTTGATGACCAAAATCAATGGACTTTCGATATTTGGCCGATTCAACATTTTCTATTAGTAATTTTATATTCAAATGAACATCCATTATATTTCAAATTTGATTTGGATAAATGTCATCTTAAATTATGTACTTTACTAATTATTGAAATGATAAACTAATAAATTAAATGTCACAAACTAATCTCTTATCTATTCTTTTAGGAAAAAAATATCTCAATTTCAAATTAAGTGGATTTTGGGGAAGAGAGGCGGCTCGGTGCGGAAGGAATTCAAGTTAAATCAATTTCCTTTGGTTTGGTGATACTTTTAAGTAATTGTCCCGTAAATCCTATAAATTATTTTCATTTTTTACTAAACATGATATTTAGTTTATTTAATTCTTTTAGAGAATTGAATATTTTACAGAACCATCACTCTTTTTAGAGAAATAGTGCCATATCCATCACTAATATTTTTAATGAAACAGAGTAACTCTTTTATTCTGTGCATAGAAAATCTCACTTTGTATTTGTTCAAATCCCATTAAGTGAGGTCCTTAATTATTAAGAAAGTAGACATCTAGGGGAAAAATTAATCTAAAGTAATTACTACAAAATGATAATCACGAGTATGAAAATAGTATCAATAAAAAGAGATTTGTTGACACCCAAATTTTAACTAACCAGTTAGGAATTAATTGCATAAAAATTAGGGACTAGAGATTTGTTGACACCTAAATTTTGACTAACCATTTAAGAATTAATTGCATAAAAATTAGGGACTAACTTTTAGCCTCTAAACATAAATAATATAATTAAATTGCATAACATATAGTTTTTAGAAGCACATAGTTTAATTGCATTTGCATTGAACCAATGGTGGTGGATGAACCTAAATTGATTGCATGGACCAAGTTTACACTACATGAAGAATTCGACCAAGGCATGAGGCATAGTGGCTGAAATTTCTAGCTCATTAAATGAGGTTTTGAGCTTTAAATGAGTTGGGTTTAGCCCGTCAAAGTTAAAGGCTTGAGTTTTAAATGGATCAAACTTGCCATTAATCAAGCCACAAGAGGGGACAAATTTCGGCCACATTGAGGACAAGCCATAGCTGAAATTCACAAGAGGGAAAGCCTAGGTTGATTCAGCCCATTATCTTAACAAGACCTAGAGGTGTTAAATGGGTGGGTCGGGTCGGGTTTGGGTCGGGTGATTAATGGTCCGACCCAAATTGACCCATTTATACCTAATGTAAATTTTCCGACCCATACCTGACCCATACTCGACCCATTTAACTAAACTTAAAAAACCTTATTTCTTATATATATGTTAAAAAAATGGTATTACTAAAATAGTTTTATACAATACAAATTTAATGGACAATTTTTATAATTTTTAAAAATCGAATTTTAATTATTTTTTTATTTTTTTAAAATTAATTTTTATTTTTTAAATATAATTTGTAATTTGTAATTTGTAATTTTCTTTTTTTTTCTTTTTTGTTGTTCTTCTTCTTTGGCCGGCCGCCGCCATAGGCAAGCCTCGAGCTCGCCCGACGCCGGCGAGCTCGAGTCTCACCAAATCAACAAGGCTCGAGCCTCGCCGGCCGTCGGCGAGGCCTCCGCCTCGCCAGATCCGGCGAGCTCAAGGCTCGTCGGCGTCGGGCGAGCTCGAGCTCGCCCCTCACCGAACGTTGGCGAGGCCTCCGCCTCGCCAGATCTGGCGAGCTTGAGCCTCACCGGCGTCGGGCGAGGCCTCTGCGTCACCAGATCTAGCGAGCTCGAGCTCGAGGCTCGCCTGGCCGATCACACAGCCATCGCCGTGTCGGCGACCGGAGGAAGAAGAAAGAAAAAAAAAAAAAGGAAAGAAAAAAGAAAAGAAAATTAAAAATTAAAAATAATTATAATTTCAGTTTTTATAAAAAAAAAAATTTGTAAAGTTAAATAGAGAATATAGAGTCTCTATGTAAATGGGTTCATTTTTAATGGGTTGATAAATGGATCTTAAATGGGTCTGTTCTCAAACCCATTTAAGACCCATATATCTCAGCCTCTTTATTTTCAAAACCCATTATGGGTGTTTTGGGAAATGAGGCTTGACCCATTAATGACCCATTTAACTAGAAATGGGTCCATAAATGGATCAATGACCCATTTAACACCTCTAACAAGACCTAAATAAGCTCGTGGAATTAAACCTAGCTTAAACACTATAAATATATAGTTATGCCTTTAGAAAACGAAGGTGGGCAATTCATCTATGAGGGTCGCACGTGGAAAATGAGAGAGGGAGAGTCCCTATCGAATTGCTTCAACTGAGTCCCAACTACATGGCCGAGATCCTGGGCGCTACCCCTTCCTAGCCGAGCTCTTTGCTCGGTCACACCCTGCCATGTCTGAGCCGTAACCCATCGACACTTATTGTTACCCTGACGAGCTTCGCTTGAAAACCTATGTTGCCGATTCACAAGCTAAGCCGACCCTATGTGCTGTCGACCTCGTTGCATTAAGATGCCTTGACGACGATCTGCTGTTGTCCTAATCCACATCTCGTCGTCGAGCTGCCCGAGATCCTTATACCGTGCCTACCCTTCTCTAGCCCGACACCGCTGCCGCCCCTTGTCCTGCCTTGTCCCGGTAATTTGACATCCTGATTTTCATACTGATCTAATTAGTGAGCTGAGTCACGATAACTAGGTTATTTTAATTGACATTATTTAAGGGATGGTCAATTATAGGTTTTCAAAGCAACGATACTTGGCCCGTATATTAGCCGAGAAGTTTTGTGTGCTGATTTGGTGAATTATAATTATAGTTATCGGTCCTTGGTGTTTAATGAACTGAAAAATTAGACACAACTAGTGCCATTTCTCCCTCATTAGCCGTCCCCTCTCTTCTCTTTCTTCTCTCTCTTCCCTTTGCCATTTGGCAAAATGGCTATTATCTTGTTCCTCTCTTCGTGCCACTTGGCGTGTTGCCCGTGCAATTAATCAAATTTTAAGCAAGGAGACCTATTGAGCTTAAAAGCCTTGATTTTCTCTCTCTCCTTCTCATGTCTCTCTCGCTCACTCATCTCTCTCTCCCGACTCGACCCCCTCACTCTTTCGCCAATCACTCTCTCCTTCTCATGTCTCTCTCGCTCACTCATCTCTCTCTCCCGACTCGACCCCCTCACTCTTTCGCCAATCACTCTCTCCTTCTTCCAATCCCTCGCTACTTCGTTTTCTTGGGTTTTGCTCACTAGATCGAGGGAATCACACCTTGTGGAGTTGCGTCCAACAAAGATGAAGGATCGAAAGCTCGGTTTTTTGGTAAAATTTGATTTAGTTAGCTCGTGAGGCAAGTGAAATTCTGATTCCCTATAATATGTTGATATGCTCGTCGCGCGAGTAGATGAATCTTGTCTTTGAGTGCTGAATTGTTGTCGTGTGCTATTTTGGCTCTATCAATGTTGATTTGGGTTGGTTCGAGCTAAATCCGTGGGTGGATTCGAAGAAAGGTTGCATGCAATGTGTCGTGAGGTGTCGTGGAATTATTAGGACCACGATTTGATTGTTTTAAATTGAATTGTGGTTGCATGATCAGTTGATGGTTTGGTTGTGGGGTCCGATCAAGGTTCTATGGTCATGAGTTTAGTGTGAAGATCGGTGGTGTGGATCTCGATGAGATTCGGGTTTGGTTGAGTCTCGGTGAGGCTTGGGTTTTGTTAATGATCTCGATGAGACTCGGGTTTGTTCAGTGAAGTTTGGGTTTGTTGGTCTAGGTGAAGTTCATATTGTTGTGATCTCGGTGAGGCTCGGATTTATTGTAGTTTCGGTGCAGTTCAGTTTTGTATGAGTTTTGATGTGGTGTGGTGAAGTTGTAGGTCTTGGTGGATGTGAGTCTCAATAGGTGATTTTGATAATGTGGGTCTCGATAGGAGGCTCGATGAACATGTCGGGCTCAACGTGTGGTTCGGGAATGCCATAAATCTTACTTTGTCGGGGTAGTACTAGGAGAGTTGGGTTGTTTAGTCCCTGAGTAGCTAATTAGCTAGTGTCAAGTCTTTAATTGCACGATTGGTTCTATTGGTGTTAGCTAGTTATCGAGTCTTTGATTACATGATCGGTTCTATTAGTGTTGGTTGGTGTTGAGTCTTCGAGGCGATGTTTCGGCTTGTGTTAGTAGTTGTCTAGTTCGTGGATGCATGGTGGAACGGGTCCCTGCATATGAGTGACTTGTTTTGTTGTTCACATGCTTAAGCCAAGATAATTGTGTGTGGAATTGCATGCCTCATACGTTGTGTAATGATTACTATCAGACAACGAACTAGCGATGCCCTATGGAGTCGAAGAGAAATTCGGGATGCCCAGGGATAGCGAACCCTGGAAACCTAGTGACAACGAACCCTAGATGCCCCAGAATAGAGATGTCATGGTTAGTGGACCATGAAGTCTGTGTGGGCCGGACTACGAACCGGCATACACCACGATGGGCCGAAGTGTGCACTAGAACTCCGCTAAATGGGAGTGTTCCTCCTTGCATGGTTTGGCAAGCGCACCGATCATTTGTATTGGAGTGGAAACAAAAAGTGATAACTAAAAACACGTGAAGCGTGTTTGTGTACGTGATTGCATTGCTCATTAAGGTTGATAGGTCCTTATGGCGTGAGTTTGATTGTGAGTCTAGACTAGATTTTTGGTCCTATTATCCTAATTCATTTGTCCTTAGTATAGTTGTGTATAGTTCTATTTAAGGGGTAATTGAGTCACATACCTTAGGCGGATTTTTCATTTGTGTGAGAGAGTGGATCATATGGTATAGTGCTTTGAATATTTCATTGTTGGGCATTAACTCACTCTTGTTATTGTTCACTTTTTTTTAGATCCTTAGACATGGCTACAATTCCTACCACCCCTATTACATGCTACGGTGCCCCAATAGATTTTCGGGGGCAGTTGTATGAGTTCATTGATCCGCACTTTCCTTCTATCTCTTTTGTACACTACACAACCACTCTTTATATAGATGCAGGTCCACTAACTGATCGTATCACCTATCCCTTTGTGGTGCTCTATGCCAACATTAGAGGTTATCTGAGTGGTCCTCTGCCTTTCCCGGAGGACAGCAATAGTAGTGATGATGAAGACAGTGCCGATGGGGAGCCGTAGGCAAGGGTGACTAGAGGTGGTAGGGATCCATTTTTGAGACATGGTTTTGACACTTTTATGAGATTGAGCTGTTTGAATGGATGGTAGGTTGTAGATAGTTGAAGGCATGGATGATGGCTGAGTGGATAGCTTGTGGGAGTAATATATCCTTTTGACCTCCCAGTGCAGTTCAGTATCACTCATGTTTATAAATAACACATGAAATGAAAGTGTTGTTGTTTTTCTCATACATTCGTCCATTTATGGTGATGGTTGCTTGATGTTTTAATTTCAACTTCCGCTCGTGCTAAGAAGTGAAAGATTAATATTTTGCATTAGTAAGGTGGTGGACTAGGACATCACAGGTAATGACTAGCACTTCTCATTTGGTGATCTAATCTGATCGACGACGCCTCAAGATTCCTATTGTTCATGCCTCACACTAGTTCACGACACACACCCGGCCATGATGATGAGCCTCGTTCTACTCTTGACCTAGCCAACTGAGCCAGCCGATGCTACTCACCTCTGTCTCGCAAAGCCGTAACCTGATAACTCCAAGAGTTGCTTCAGTCACATCTCCAACCCCCTACTAGTGACAACAACACGATTACCCCCTATGTCAAGTTGTCCTCACCATTATCGTTCCCCTTGCTGATCTAGCTTCGCGAGCACTATCACGTGAAATAACCATTTTTGGCTGAACACACCAAGCTCCATTATTGGCGATATGTCACATCCTGGATTTTCTGACCCTATAATTATAGACGGACTATTATGGACTTAGACTATTTAAAGCGGGCCAAATAGATGCCGTAGGCCTCTGGAATTTAATATAGGCGATCATGTGTTCCTAAAGGTGTCACCTATGAAAAATGTGTCAGGGTTTGGAAAGAAAAGGAAAAACTGAGTCCAAGATTCATAGGACCTTTGAAGTTTTGGAAATGGTTGGAAAATTGGCATATCGTGTGACATCCTAAATTTTCAGATTTTGTTTTGATTAAATAAATCGAGCATTTCATCGACGCGCCAATAGTTCTATTCCCTAAGTTGGCCACTCACGGGATAACTAGCCTATTAGGTGAAGCCGTTAAGGAATCTAAATGCAATAGACTCGAGAATTCGACTGCTCGACCGTGCTAATTTGCAAGGGTCATTACGACACTGTCAAAAATCGATCAGAGATCGAAGATAGGTTGACTTGACTGAGATATGTGATCAGAGTATGGGTGATTCTACCTGATTGCAAAATACTCATCAATCGGCACTAGATCAATTTTTCTATCATTTTGGTACCCGGTGCCTGTAATTGAAATCTCGAGATTTTCACGACAATCGAGGGTCACCAATGTGTCGAAGATGTACATTGTGACTCGAGATAAATCGATCACGAGTCAATTGCACTAAAAATTCCTAAAAGCTATCCGATAGGTTAGGTCACGCTAAAATCGCGTCGGATTGAAATTAACCGCGAATTTGAACCCGATTTCAAAAATTGAAAGTTCTGTCATGTCACGCTCTATTTTAGGAATGTTGACTCATTCTCCGAAGATTTTTCGGAGATTCTGAGATTTTTACGAAAAATCGATTCGGACGTTGCGGAAAATTAACGGAAATTCGAACGAGCCAAATTGAAGTGAAATTTGGACTTCCAAGCCGAGCCTTTGGATGTTGGGAGCTTGCAAAAAATTGCATGGGATTTTTCTTCAATGAAATTGGACCTCAATTGGAGAATTGGTGAAGAAATTGAAGATTATTTGAGTGAAATTCGAAATTAGGCAAGGGGCTGGAATTTTGGGCATCAAATTAGGTTTTTGTGAGATTAATTTACAAGAAAGAAATAGGGGACAAAGAGGATATGTTTGTGGGGTTTTGGAGGGACCAATTCATGTTGATAATTGGATAAGTGTTTGACTTCTCTTCCCTCATCCGCACGCTTCAGCCTTCTCGGGCAAGCTTCGCTGCCGACCTCTCTTCTTTTCCATTTCCCTCCTTGCTTCGGTCTCCTTTTTCCCCTCTTCATTCGTGTCTTCCTCCCACTCACTTCTTTTGTTTGTTTCTTTCTACTGAACACCACCCCAACCTTCATGCACGTCCACCATTCCTCCTTTACGTCCCCACTATCCCATGCATAGAAGTCAACCGCCAATTCCCTCCCACCGGTTTGTTGACTCACGGCCCAACTCCTCTGCCACCGAGATCTTCAATCCAAACTGCTAGCTTCACGTTCGACGCCCCACCCCGATTCCTCGTGGATTTGCTTCACCGAGTCAACCAGCGAAACACATTCCACCATGTCAACCCAAGCCACCAAAAGCAACCCATCTTCACCACTTCTTCTCTCTCTTGTTGCCGCCCCGCTTCGATTTCTTCGTGGCTTTATTTCACCAATTCAACCCAGCAATTTCATCCACCGAACTTCTTCAACGACCAAACTTGCAGCTCCCTCGAGTTCTCCTCTCCACGTGGCCACGACCAGCAGCAATTGAGCTACTTCCTTCACCGAAGCCCAAGCCCGAAGCCAGTCTTCTTTTCCAGCCCAGCAAGGTGACGTTTCAACCCATCTTAACACCTGCAGCAGCTCAGTCCACTTAAACGTGGGCCCATCTTCACGCAAGCATTTCAGCTAAGATCAGCTCAGCCCAAGAAGTAGCCCATCAATTGAGTTCTTGAGGCTCGCGACTTTAGCCCGTATTCATTCTTTCCGCAGCCCAGTCAAGCAAAGCCTAGCAGCTCGCATTTCCAAGCCCGCGCCATTTGAAGCCCGCGAAGTCAACCTGCTTCAGGCCCAGCCAATTCAACAATAAACCTCAGCTTGGGCTGAGATTTGTTGGGCCGATTTCAGGCCTAGTCCAAGCTCGTTGATGCCATCGCAAACCCGAGTTTCGGCCGCCGTCACGCCGCCGTCGCGGTGAACCGGTTTCCGCAATAAACCGGTGAGTTTATGCACTAAACTCTACTTAGTAGGCTAATGACGTTTAATGGGTGTTTAGTTTAATTTGATTAGGAATTAGTGGTTAGTTAGATTAAATTAGTGATTTCATTAGTCAATTATGCATGTTAGGTGGTTAGATTAGATAAAGTGAGGCTTAGATAAATTGTATTATTTATTTGAGAAAAGTACACTACAGAGAAGAAAAGTGGACACTTAAGTGCCATAACTTACGAAAGGTACATTTAAGTGCTACATTTGAAGAAAAGTGAGACACCTAAGTGCCACCTCTAGCGAAGCCAGCCGGAAATCATACGTAGCATTTAAATATTAATATTTCTCACAGAGGTGGCTCGCCGGAGAGTTGAGTCAGTTCTAATTCACCCAAAACGACGTCGTTTTAGCATAATTTGAATTTTAATATAATATAAAAAGTAATTAAATTAAATTTAAAACAAAATAATAATATAATTTATATTTATTAAAAAAAAAGGAAACGGAGGAAGAGGAAGGCGGCGGCTGAGGGCTGAGCCCTCGCCGTCGGCTGCCTCCCTCCTCCTCCTTCCTCGCCTTTTTTTCTTCCTCCTCCTCAGCCGCCGGCTACTTCCCCTCCTCCTCCTCCTCCCCCCCCTGGTCGGATCTGGGCGAGGGCTGCAACCGTCGCCCCGATCTGGGCCGAGGGCTCGCTAGCCCTCGCTGCCGATCGGCTGGGGTCGTCGGCCTTGGCCAGGGGCCGGCGACCCCGGCCCGACCCTCCCCCCCGTCGCCGGCCCTTCCCGACGACGGGCGGAGGCGAGCCCTCGCCCGCCTCCCCCATTTTTTTTTTTTTTTTTTTTTTAAATTTTTTTTAATTTTTAAATTATTATTTTTAAATATTTTAACTAAATTTAATTTTAAATTAATTTTTATATTATTTTTTATCACATTAGCCCAAAACGATGCCGTTTTTGCATTATTTGGCCATGTCAGCGTGCAAAACGGCATCGTTTTGCACTCGCTTCGCCGGAAAAATACCATGTATGCAATTTGGCTGGATTTTGGCCGGATTGGCACTCAAGTGAGCCATTTTGCTGCGATTTTGGTACTTAAGTGTACCTTTCATAAGTTGTGGCACTTAAGTGTCCATTTCTGCAAAGTTATGGCACTCTAGGGGTCTGCGTTTCTTATTTATCTAGAAGGGTTTGGGAATTTTTGGGCCCGTATCGGTATTTAATTTAGCAATTTTGGCCTAGGTTGGTATTTTTAGAATTTCAATTGATTTATTTAATTGATTTTTGATCATTATTTAATTATTAATTATTTTTCGGGATAAGTGTTCCGGAAGTCCTAAAACTTGTCACGAAAATGCATTTCAGTCCTAAAACTTGCAAAAAGTGCATTTAAGTCCTAAAACTTATCAAATTGTTTCAAACGAGTCCTAAAATCGACGCCGTTAGCCTTTTCCGTTAAAAATGCTGACGTGACATTTTAAATAATTTTTTTATTTTCCACGTGGATTTTTTAATTATTTTTTATTCATTTAAAAAAATTAGATTTAAAAATTTAAAAATTTAGATTTATTCATTTTATCTTATTTTCACTAAAAACTAAAAAAGTTCAAAATTTTTTTTTAAAAAATGAATAAAAAATAATTAAAAAATACACGTGGAAATTAAAAAATTATTTAAAATGCCACGTCAGCATTTTTAACAGAAATTCTAACAGCGTCGATTTTAGGACTCGTTTGAAACAATTTGACAAGTTTTAGGACTCAAATGCACTTTTTGCAAGTTTTAGGACTTCGGAACACTTATCCCTTATTTTTCCGGAAATTAGGCCGGGATAGTTAGTGACCAGAATTTCGTGTTGATTGCAATGGTGTGGTTAATTTCTGCAATTGGGTGTTAAATTGTGCAAATTAAGTGCCGATTGGAAATTTGAGTGTTTAATTCCAGAATTTATGAATTTTCAATATTTATTCAGAAAATCCCGAGTGTCGGATTTTAACACCGAAAATGGTTTTATATACTATATAAAACAGCGGGATTTTAAATTGGAAGATATCAATTTTTCTGATTCGAGTTGACCGTGTACCCACACGAATATTTTACCATGTATTTCTAATATGAAGAAAAAGGCCAGGTTCACCATTTTAATTGAGGCATTTGAGTGCAATGCACGGTGCCCTGGGTCATAATTGAATGATCGTGTGTTGGTTAAGAGAAACCGTCCCGTGTTGTTAAGCTGGACGGTAACCCCTATATGGGACGCCCCTAGACAACGGGAAGCCGGTCGCATTAGATTCTGGACATGTGCTCCGTCGGGAAAGCCGTCTGATGGAGACGTGCTATGCTTAATGGTGTGAGGCGAAACCTGGCAATGCCAGAAGACCGCCAAACAGAGAGTAGCATGCTATATGCCGAGATCAAAACTAGGAACGCATGTTTAATTGAGTTGAATGTGTCGGATTATGAGATAAAATTGTGTGACACGGTATGAGACGTGCCATAATGATTAAGCCCTATAATCAGGACCCCTTTGTTGGTTTGAGAATTGAGTGTGGCTGTCGCGACCTACCCTCGAGAGGGAACATGTTTAGGGATATTGCCTAAAGAACGGACTTAATGCCCATGATTAGACGTTGGCTCTCCCAAGCCCATATCCCGTATGACATTGGGATATTCTTTAGGAATTTTTGCACAAAAGGAGTCGCCATTAGCCTATTGGGGTCGGCTAGAAACCAAGTAAAACATGGGAGTGTACCTCACTTCCTACGCAACCAGAGAATTTAGGGTCGGGGACTTGATTACACTAATTGACTAATTAGTGCCCTTTCGGTACCTAATCTTGTTCATTTTAACAAAAAATATATTTGTTAGGCAGCTTGAATTGATTTTATACCTATCCACTAACATGTGAGGAGATCATACGGGTACGCAATAATTAAGTAACAATCATAGCTATCAAGATCCTAATTGCAGTAAAATTAACACATGCCACTAAGCAATTGCAAACATAATTAAATAGGTAAATTAAACATGCAATATAATCAATATACGAGTAAATAAAGGCATAATTACACTAAGAAGGCAAAATATAGCAATTCCTAACCAAAACCTACACATTTTAAATTTTTGAAAATTTTGAAATTCTTTTTTAATTTTTTTAAAAAAATTATATTTTTTTAAATTATTAATTTTTTAAAATAATTTTAATTTAAAATGGGCAAACCAGGTCGGTTCTAGTTTGACCCGACCCGGTCAGCACAGATCGAGTCTGGTCGGAGACCGGACCCGAGTTCGGTCCAATTAGGGGGCCGGGCCGATCGGCCCCCCCGAAAAAGGGAAAGGCCCGACCACTGGTCGGGCCTTTCTTTAATTATGGGTTGGGCCCGATCTGTTGGAGAAAACTCCCTTATTTGTTTTGAAGTTGACAAAACGTTTCCATCAGTCTAGTCTGAAGACTTGTAAACTCTACCGTCAAAGTCTGAAGACCTCCAGACTCAAGATTTAAAGTCTGTCCTCATTGACAATTTCCAGACCAATGAAGAGAAGTATTATCCGTTGAAGAGAAGACTTATCCAGATGGGAGTATATCTTTAAGGATTTGATTCATATGGTTGAAAAAATTCTCACGACTGGAGATAGCACCTCGAGATCTATTATTCAAATAATTTAGATCCGTTGATTGGCGAAGTTTACTTGGAAGGTTCTACTTACAGAAACCTAGATCCTGATTGTATGGGCGAGCGGGATTGGTGGGCTATCATCATATTCCTTAAATAACTCGAGATCTCTCTAATTGATTCTGTCCAACGGGTTGATTGGAAGAACTTCTTTGGAATGTGCCAACGGTTATGAATGCATGGAGGAGTATATAAGGAAGACGCTCAAGTTATTCGAAAGTATGCATGATAGATAAATTCCAAAGTCTGAAGCTCCTTGTTCTTTGCTGTTTCATTTGCTAAGCTTGAACTTGTACTCAAAAGAGAGATTAGATACTTGTGAGACCTTGAGGAAGTGTAGCAGAGTTTCTATACTGTGGAATCAAAGACGTGAGACTGTAAAATCTCTTTTGGTTCTTAGTGGAATCCAGCCAGTGGGCTATCAGTGCGGGAGAGTGGACGTAGGCTTGATCTAAGCCGAACCACTATAAACCTTGTGTTTTGATTCTCTATCCCTAATCTCTTTACTTCAATTTGTAGCTCTATATAATTGTTTATAGTCCTTTAATTTTTCAGTCTATCATTATTAAAAGTCAAATTAATTTGTTAAGCTTTGCGAAAACGACTTTGATCACCAATTCACCCACCTCTAGGTGCTCCTACTAGCCCTTTCACGATCGACGGACCCAACCCTTTTGCAACAGGGCCCTCATGGGCCCACGACTTAATAAGATTTGATTTTTGCAAAAGGGGCCCAACTAAAGCCCAACAATAAGAGGGCCCGTCAAGACAGGCCCAAGCGGATAGAAACCTTACCCGAAATTGGCACTCAGCCTAGCTCGTGCGACCCGGTTCGTGGCCAAAACCCTAGGGTTTCTTGGCGGCGTTGGCGACGGCTGTGGCATTCGGAAATTTCGACGACCCTCAAATATGCAACGGCCGTGAGTAATCGACGGGAGTATCGTCGGTACCACATTTGGCCTAGTTTCGTCGCCACTCAACGTCCCGAAACATTTACTTTTGGAGAAAAAGAAATTCGTCTTTGAATGGCCATATGAACAATCTCACCAACGGCCACGTTATTTTTATCTCTTGGACCGAACCTCCCATGTACATCGTCGCGACCCCATGCAGCCTTGTCGATTTCTTTCTCCATACAAGAATTTCAGTCACGTACTTGTACATGAAGTGGATTGAATAAGAGGAGATTAGCTGATTTCCATGGAAACCATGAAACCGAAATGCCCCATACATGTATCGAAATTTAAGGATTTAATCCTTGGAGAAATTGGGCCACGCACGGAGACCATGCGACCACGAATTGTTGGCCCAAGCTGCTCGAGCTTCCCCTTCATTCGGTCGGCAAATGAGTCAACAAAAGGAAAATTCATTGACTCAGCAGCCACGTGAACTTACCGATTGGTGGAATACGCATGGGGAAGGATGGAGCAAGAGAGGACACATCACTTGCATGGACATGTGAGGTGTCACCATTTCATGCTACCATCGGATCTCATTTTATTGACTAATTAGTCAACAAACAAAGGAAACAAAACGCTCGTACAGGTGAGGAGGAGAGAGAAGGAACCGAATGAAACTTGAGCAAAGAGAGAAACCGAGAGTGAGCGAGTGGGCGAGTGATAGAGAGAGAGATTGAGCGAGATAGTTCGTGAGTGAGCAGCGAAGTGGGTGAATGGCGAAGAGGAAGAAGAGACCGCCTTCTGCCGTGCTCGAGTTGCCGCCGTCAGGTCGCATCGCCGAACTGAACCCCCTAGCTGTTGAACCGTAGGACGTGAGGCAAGTGAAAGTCCATTAATCTATATGACGTAGTGCTGTTGTTGTCTAGTGTAGTGCAATAGACCTGGAAATGTTTGGGTTTTGGATGATGGATGCTGAATTTTGGATGATTGAAGTAGAAATGGATTGAGGAATTGAGGAAATGATTTGGTTTTCTATGAGTACTTTAAATTCCTTTGAACTACATTATGAAATATAGATCTTGAATGGACTTTTGGAAGTAAATTAGCCAAGGTATAGGCATTGGATTCCATCGAGTCCATGTAGTCCAGAATAGCTCATGTGTAGCCTAGTGATTTTGTCAATTTTCTATAGAAATTTCTAGTATGATTTTGGTCTTGATTTCTTCATGAAAGCTGTAAGGAATTGTTTAAACTATAACATATATTTTGGTCAGCTTTTCGAAATTCATATATAGAGGCATAAGTCTATTTCAATGTGCAGTACTTTACTGTGGAAGTGTAGATTCCCAAACCTACATTCAATCTCTAGACTAAAAGCCACAAGTTGGGCTAGATTGCACTAATAATCTACTCAATAAGTTACAAGCGCTGATCCTATTACAAGATGCATCACACTATCGAGATTCGGCTATTTCTTTTGCTCTTGTACACTTGATCTTTTACACGATTACCATACATCAAAGCTATCACAATGAAAATGTTTCGAGAGAACGAAACAATATCAACAAAGAAAGCAGCTCAGAGCAAATATTCGGATTTTACATTGGGGCTGAGTTATGCGACCTGTTGCAATTCATACATAACTATTTTGGCCTAGTGTTCTTCATGAAACTTTTACCTTTAGGCCTTATTTATAACATATCAAAAGTTTATAATTTTCTGAGTTCATTTAAGGGTTATACTGAAATTTTTACTAAAACTGTGCATCGTGATATTTGAGCTGTTTTATTCCGAATTTACTCAATTTGTCCCAAAGGTGAATGCATCTTGAGTTGTTATTTGACATGATGATATTGGCATTCAGCATATCATTCAATATTGAGATTTGATGAAAACTCATGGGACATCTTGTCATTGCATTGAAAAGTATTTTTGATATTAAGATGTTAATTGTTACCGTTGGACCCTCGGGTCAATGATGCCCCGGGAGTCGGGAGGCCCAAAGGATCGAATGAGTCGATGCCTTGTGGATGCCTGGGGTCCGCAGTGCCCCAGAGGTTTTCCCTGGGAGCATTGGGATGCCCGGTGGTATGTCGGTACGTAATTCCAGAGGGTAGGGGTAACCATTTTCATGGCGTACCCCGGAGATTCCTCGTGACGCTAGGTGGGGTGCGAGATGCCCGGAGGTGTGACGTAACACGCTCAGGATGCCCAGTGGCCCTAGTGGCCAGATGCCGGAGGCTTTCGCGACGCCAGGTTGGGTGCAAAATCCCAGAAGGACGCAAACATTGGTCCTCTAGGGGGATAAAACCTTTTGAATGTTAAAACTGATGATTATATTAAGTGTGAGTGTGGTCTGGTTATGGGACTAAATTGTATGTCATGAAATAAGACGTGTCATAATAGTTTGGCCCTATGATCGGGACTTGTGTGGCTGGACATGATGCATCTTGTTTGTTGGAACTGCACCGGTCATTGCACTGAAGAGTTATATTGTTTAGATGCATATTCATTCCTTGATGACCTGTTTTGTCTATTTTGCATAAAACTGGATCGTGATGGCTTGCATAATATAGTTTAATGGATCTTTTGCTGCTAAGTGGTTGTACTCACCCCGTTTAGGGACTAACATTTCAGACTAGAAGATATGCCTCTGCTACCAGTCACCCCCGGCACATTCTATGGTATTCCGGTCGACCTTCAGTGTGAGTGTTCGGAGCACCACCATCCTGAGATATGAGGGTTGATTTTTGTTTGAGTGCAGGTATTGATCATGTTTGACATCGGTCCTCCCGCCAGCCCAGTGATTCAGGAGTTTCCGACTATGTTCGTCCGCCGTGATGGGAGTACATTGGGGCCGTTGCCGCCGCTGCCAGCTGATGGACCGGACTGGGTGTGACCGAGAGTGATAGTCAGTAGATGAAGCATTTTTGGACCGCCGACACTGACTGATGTGCCTATATATACATGGTTGTTAGGGGGTCGAGTACCTTTTGAAAATAGCCGAGTTAGAAAAATCTTGGCATTTTGATGTACCGACTAATATTGTCCATCAAGTTATGTAAATAAAAGTGTTCGGCTTTAATTTATAAAAGTTTTTGGTTGGTGTGCATTGCTTTATATCTTATGATGGGGAGTAGTTGATTATGCTTCCGCTATATTTCTGCACAGGGACCAATGTAAGAATTGTAAACCCGCAATACTCATGGACTTCCTGAAAATATCATGGTATCAAAGTAATAGACCTTCAGGTTGAGAGAGTGAAAGGCACTTGTGGCGGCCCCAGGGGATCAGGGGCCGTTCAGGGGGTGCCACAACGGCGGTGACGGACAATAGCGTGGATGGGGGCGGCAATGCGACGGAGCAGAGACGGAGCTTCGGATGGAGGGCAGCGTAGGCGAGGCCGGACTGGCACTGCGACGGCAGAGCAGAGGCACAGACGCGACGACTGGCCTGGGATCTGATGACGTCGGGGGGCAGTGGCGTCGGGCTGCAAGCAGAGCGTGACGGGTCGTCGCGGGTGAAGGCGTGCAGCGCTCGGACGTGGTGGCGAGCTGCTGCGGCATGGTGGAGATGAGCTACTGCAGGGGGTTGCTCGAAGGTATTGCCAAATGGCAGGCAGCGGCGGTGACTTCTGGCATCGAGTTCCAGCGACGTCGGGTATTGCGGCGAGTAGCTTAGTTGCTGGCGTTGACAGAGCTAGGCGGAGACGAGGCGAAGCTTCGGCGACTAGTTCTAGCGTCGTGGGAGGGTGCTCGTGTAGAGGTATTGCTGCGGCAGTCCGGCAGAGGCGGTGTCGGCTTCGCGACTTCTAGGCAAAAGGGGTCGCCAGCGAAAGGTCTTCCGGTTGAGGCAGTGAGAAGGACAGCAGCTCGAACGGCGTCAGGCGACGCCTTTGCTGCCCTCCTCCCCTCCGTTTCCTCATATCTGGGTTCCGGGGAAGACGGCGGCAAACGGCATCGATTGGGCAGCTCAGCACAGCTCCCTCTTTTCGAGCTCACTCTCTCTCTCTCTCCCGCTCTCTCTGTGTTCCCCTTTGTTTTCCTCCCGTATGCTCTTTAGGGTTTCACACGAAGAGGAAGCCGGCATGGGCCGGGCCAAGGTGAGATCTGGCCCGGCCTCTTCCATGTTTTCTTTTTCTATTTTTTTTGTTGTTTTTGTTTTTGTTTTCTTCTCTTTTTTTTTAGTGACTAATTCCTAATTTTGTACACGATTAAGTCCTAAATAAAATTTTAAAATTTAGGTGTCAACAGTGGCGTTCCAATTGATGGAGCTTATTTGTTGCTCATATTTTTATGGCTGTCTATAATATAAATTGTACTGACCTACATGGTGGATCTGAGACGAGGTAAATCTCCTTGGTTGTGTGATTGTGTGGTTAGGACGCTTCTAGGCATATTTCCCTCCTAATCGGGGTTTAGAGCATGAACTCGCTAAGATTTATATCTCATCCCGTCGTGGGTTAAATTTTCAGGGTCGTCGAGTGGAGGACTTAGAGCCGAGAGAAGGTGATCTGAAGTGTAGGTCAGTTAGGATCGCTTCTTTTTGGAAAGCCAATCTTGGTAGTCTTTTGGTCATAGACCTTGTACATGACTCTATATGAATATAAAAACATGTTTGTTTGTGAATCTGTTGTCCTACTTTTCTATCCCAAGATGATTACTATCAAGGGATTTATTTTCGCTTCCGCATGTGCAATAAAACGAAAAGGGTCGGCGACTCGTCCTAAGAAGTTGCAAAATTTTATCGACCAGAGAGGAATGGGCACGCGCTCGGAGGTTCGGGGTGTGACATATCGGATAGCCATACCACTGAAGTTGTCCAGCATACATGATGTCTTTCACGTGTCTATGTTAAGAAATATGAGCCAGATCTTGCACATGTGTTGGACTTTGAAGTGCTCGAAATAGACGAAATGGTAAGGTACGTGGAAGAGCCTATATAAATTCTAGATCGAAGAGAAAAGGTGCTAAGGGATAAGACCATACCTTTGGTTAAAGTTTTATGGTGATACCACAACTCAAAGGAGGCAACCTAGGAAAACGAAGAAGAAATCAGACACAAGTATCCTTAGCTCTTTCAATGAGTCCGGTAAGATTCCAAATTTCGAGGATGAAATTTTCTAAGTAAGAGAGAGCTGTGACATTTTGGATTTTCCGACCCTATAATTATACATGGACTATTATGGACTGACTATTTAAAGCGGGCCAAATGACAAGCCTGATGGGTTGTAAGGAAGGTGTGGGCTTAAAGAGTTAACGAGCTATGTTAAGATAATGAGTATAGGATTGATGGGCCAAAAGATGAGCTATGGATGAGCACGGGCTTGATAGGCCAAAAGATGAGCCATGGACTTGGGTCTGGCCTGGGATAGGCCAAGAATTGGGTTCATTAAATTATAAATTAGGCCCAAGGAATCATGGGATGAGCTCGGTGGGCCAAAGACATGCATTTAGGCTCGAGAACTTTAATTTTCGATTAAGATTATAGATTAATCATACGCGAGATTTGATTAGAATCATTTTAAAATTTATAAGCGACTATAATTTTCTAATCGAACACTAACTTTAATATTTTTCTCGTGATTATTCTTTGTTTGCGATCGTAGACTAACGACGAGACATTACGTTGACTCATGCAAATTCATAGACCTTTATTGTTATGAAAGGATAACAAATTTGCAAGTTCGGAACGAAATTAAGCGAAAGACATTAGAAATAAGTAGACTAATTGCAACAAGGATTATGACTTAATCCTAACCCCTCCTCAAGTGCCAAATGTCGATTATGAAGGAGAATACAGGCAAGGACTGTGTTTCACTTCCTCCATAATTCCTTCAGTACCGAAATCTCCATGGGGATTCAAAACAAATCTTGCACATAAACTTCATTCTTCTCAGCATTCATGCCCTCCCCCAAAAACCGACCCATCTCTCTCTATTTCCTCTCCCCCACTTCCTCTTTTCGTGACTTGATCAAAACCAAAGCTTAGCAAATCCAACAACTTTTTCTTCTTCAAGCGTGAGCTTGAGAGTGGATTCTTGAAGAGGATCGAACCACGAACAGCGCCGGACAACTAGGTAAGGAAATGATGGGGTACTAAAATCGAATTAACCCGCCGTTTATCGACAGAATTTGCGGAGCATACTGGATAGTGGCGATTTGGGTCTTGATGCTTCTGTTTTGGGCTTGGATGGACCAGATGAGAGTTCAAATGAAGTCTTGAGCCTTTGCATGTGAAGATCGGGGTCGGATGGGCGATGACCAGAGCGCGAGGAAGCCGTGGGTGTCGAGACGGTTGAGTAGGAGACTATCTTGGGTGGTCGTGAGGTGAGTTTGGGTTCGGGTTTGGACTGTAGGTCTGTTACACGAATTTCGCTGGTAGTCGAGATCGTTTTGGGTTCTGTGGGTGCGGTGTCGAGTCCTAAAGGAGACCGTAGATCAAATAAAAGGCTTGTGGTGATAGTAGATAGAATCTAGAACTCGTAGATGGCCTGTTCGAAGAGAAAGACGCAATGGAAGCTGGTTTAGGTGTCGTTTGGATTACAATGAGTTGTCGTAGGAAAAAACTAGCTTTCCTAAGTCTGCGCTAAAGAATTCAAGCTTCGACGGATCATTTAAGAGTGTTTTATTGTGTAAACTAGCTGCTGTGTACGTGGTTCCCACAGAATAGCAGGCCGATCAGTGAGAAACTGAAGTACCTAGGGACAATCCAAGAATTTTCTACACTTATCAGGACTTAGTTGGAACTTATACCCTTTATGAAAGTTGTAGAACACATTCTTAGGGACAAGATATCAAAATATGAGAACAAACGGTCGAGATTTGGATAGTGAAACGATCTTTCTTCAGTAGGCACTTAATCTGGAAAATTGTTGCAGAATTTAGGGGTTAATATAGTAGGTTGCTGCTCTTTATACAGCAAGGATTAGGCTTAGGTTCCTTCATGAAAAATGTTAATCTATGTTTCTTCTATAACCTATTAAAATTTTGTAATTTTTTGACAAGATTCAATGCATTTTCACTTTTTGTGTTTGAAACTGCTCATATCAGTCCATGTTCTGCCTTGGTCCGAAATTGTGCACTTGATGTCCCTTTTGTTTACTGTTCTAGTGGCTTTTGGGGAGTGTAATGGTCTCTCAATCTTGGTTAGTTGATGCATAAACATGTCTCTTCCATATTCGAAGTATGATCATTTGAGTGGTTGCAATTTGTGTCTCCTGAGTACAATGAGTGCAGCATGTTTGAGACGATGTGTGTGAGCATTGAATTTGTGTGCACTTGAATAGATATGCATGTTGTTGAGATGATGTATTTTTAAAGATGTGATGTGTGAAATATGTGAATAAAATGAGCTAAGAGATTTCCATCGGTATTGAGATACCGGTGATGACTTGGGAAGTGGGATACCCATGCTTTGTAATCTTGGATGCCTCGGTTGAGTGAGATACCGGGATGCCTCAGTGAGATGCCTCTTTGTGTGATCAGGGATGCCTTGGTTATGAGATACTCGGATGCCTTGGAGTGAGATGCCCTTGCTGTGTGATCATGGGATGCCTTAGTTGTGTGATACTGAGATGCCTCAGAGTGAGATGCCCACAATGGTGATATCGTGGAAGTTCGGATGTGAGATTCCAAAAGTGACTCGACCGGGCCAACTTGTGATCCGGTGGGTAAACTGATCAAGGGTGGATTTGATATACACAAGATAAAATAATTTCACTTGGTGTGTGAGTTCGTCTATTGTTGTTACATCTCATCTCAGTTTTGGTTGGTAACATAAAGCATGTATGCATATTTAGCGTGATTAGTATGAGGCGATTAATCATGCGACATCATAATGTCTATTTAGTCATAAATGAGCTGTTTAGTTATATTTCTTGCATTCTTTGTTGACTGTGGATTATCTAGTTTAGGACCTTATTATTTCTTTTTTGGGCATTGCTCATTCCTTTCTCTTTTTGAGATCATTAGTATGGATGTACCACCGATTGCATGATACAAGATTATTGCCTATATTACATTTCCTTTCATGACGTGTATGACCTCGATATCGAGTTGACCTATACGCGCTACGAAGCTACACTCCGGATGGATGACGGAAGGGTAAATTGGATTCCAATAAGATTTGTGGCATGGTTTATAAACCATGAAAGGGAGCTATTTGGCCCTCTTCAATTTGATGCTGGTGGACCTAGAGCCGAGGCAGGTGGTACGTAGGTACCCAGTTCGTGACAAAGCCGGAGAAGATGTCTTTTGCTTCTTCTTTTTTTATGGATGTGGACTAGAATTTAGGGGTAATGAAGTTAGGAACCCCTTTTACCATTTCCCTAATACTTACACTTTTGAGGGTAAACTTGTAAATACAAATGTACATAGGTGCGGTACTTGTAATAATTCCAGGTCGATGCATGTAAAGCCCGAAATGTTTCAACAGAAAGTGAAATGAAGCCCTTCATAATCCTTGTATGTGTTCTTAGTTGGAATGACTAATGTTAAGTGATATGACTGATATAGGATGATCATGACTTATAATTGTTCTAGACCATATAATATCCATATTATACATGCTAACCAATTAGGTCGGAATACTTGGTAAGATAATTAATTTAAATAGGTCCTATCATGACATTATATTATCACTTAGTATGTGACGCTGCCGGGATGTCACACGTGACACTGTGAACCATCGCAAGTTCGTCCCTAAACCATTGTCGATCATTTCAAATTTAGCAATGTGATCTTCAAATTAGGTAAAAATCTTATCTTTATTTCATGTGAATATTTTATTGCCTAATTCTAATATGTCACAATCAAAATTAAATATTTAAAATTATATCCCACGTCCATAAGGTTTTCGAGTATTCTTTAAATTAGGAAAAATTCCTAATTTCAAAATGTGCTATGGTCGATAGTCCGATGTCATGCCTATGATACGATTTGCAATTGCACGGAAAATCAACCAATCCAATCCTCATGCCGTAGGATATGATTCATTAATTTTATGTCATTCCAAACTTGAATGGATATGGGTAATATCTTGGATGATTGAATGTTGTCTTTGATTTTCATTTGATTCTTTGTTTTGATTTGATTTGATTTGATTATGTCCTTATAAAAAAAAATCCAAAAAATTGCATAGGATTAGGGTAAATATTAATAGATAACACCGCATGTTTAAACTATATTGCATGTATAGATAAATTTTTTAAAATAAATTAGAATGGAATTTAGAATCTTTTCTTTTCTAGATAGATTGCATGCTAGGATAGAGTTTATATAGTTAGGATATGATTCCAACTTAATTTAAGATTTGGCTTATTTTAATTCCTAAAATGAATTGGATAATATTTCAAATCTAGATAATTTATTTTCATTATTCATCCAACACACAAGTTAACATCGTGCCTTAAGTTTAAGAATTTCACGCAAGACCAAAGCATGAACAATTAGTCATTAACCTCGCTAAAAACTTTTATATTGCTAATCGTTCAATGTATGTCATGTTCAATGAACTTTTCCGAAACAAGCACTTGGGTTTTAGCTCAAATATCATAATGCCCAATAACTTATGACTCATCATCCCCTAAGATATCCAATACTTAATGGCGAAGCTTAAGAATACACCGGTCTCAACACGATCATCAATATTCTCTCAATGATCCATCGACCAGTAGAATTTTAAAGATTCAGTTTTTGTAAACATGTCTATACATATTCTTAACACCTTAAGAATATTTTTCAATCGCAACTGATTTTACAAACTCATTCATATAAATGGGACATTGATTGAATATTTCTTTGCCATTAAATAAAGAATGCAACTTAAATCCCTAACACGTAACTATTACATGGTTGCTTTAGAGCATATAGCTAAGAAGCGTGCCATGTGTGCTTGTTTATTTTAGAAACACAAATGCTTGTATGATAGATAAATGTAGTGCATTGTTTACATTGGGTAAGGATGTAGCATTTGATGGCATCTCACGTGACAACATGTTGTGTAGTGACATGTTATGTCATATGATAGCGTGTCGTGTTTTGATGTGTCATGTGATGATTTGTCGTATGACAACCTGTCATGTGATGACATGTCGTGTCATATTTCAAAATATTATGTGATGATTTGTTGTGCGACAACCTTTGAAATGACAAAGTATTACCCGGCTTAGTTGGGTATGTAAGTCCTCTTGAAGGATGTTGTTAAAATATTTAAATATTAAATCATACATTCATCTCATAATTTAAATTTTTATAACAGTCCGCTGAAATTTCAAAAAATCTCATATGGCATCGAACTAGGGGATCCTGATTTTAAATCTTTTTAGACCACATTTGTTTCCCTAATAAAATACTTCCACGTTTAGTAATAGGCAAATAAACTTGACTAAGCATGGAAGGAGTGAAAATATTTAAATATTAAACCACACCTTACTCTAACAGTTTAAGCTTTAAAACGGTTGACACTGATCCCACACAAAATCTCATAGATGTAGTGGTCTATTCTGATTTTATAAAATATTGGAATTCAAAGAGTTGAAAATAGTCTTCGTGAAAACTTTAACTTTGAAGTATTTTTTTTAATGGAAAATATGAGCACATGCGAGGTCGCTCGACGATTTTTATTCAAGATTTTCTACTTTAAGTGTAGCAAAATTATGACCTAATTAGATATATAACACCTCTTATTCTTAATTCAACGTAATAACAATGTATTTTGATTTTTAAGTATATATGTAAGCATGATAATTGTCATGCCCCAAACCTTACCCTCACCATGGGAACGCGATATCCTCCATGATGGGATTAATTTACGATGTCTTTGGAAATGTAGCCGTCCCATTGATTTTATCTTTTATATTAAGCACATGTGAAAGCGTGCAATCACCAACACCCAATCATCAATATGGATAGTAAGGAAAAGCACACATACATATCACATAACTTACATGCTTTATTTATGTACTTGGAACATTTTAAATTTGCAAGCCTAGCATTTGAGGCCATTCCGAACTAGTCATCCTTACATAAAAAGATATAAGGAGGTTAGTCCTAACTCCTTCTATAAGGACAGCACCAAAAATGGTTCCCATCAAAAGCTGATGTCCTTACGGCTATGGCTCGGGCTCTGGGTCGTAGTTGGGTTCGGACTTGGGGTCATCACAATGCCAACGGGAGAGGGCAGCATTGACCCATCGGCATCACCGGGTGGTCCGTTGAACCCACGCAGAGAACTGTAGAAGTCCTCGTTGACCCAGGCAAACCAAGCTATAGACAGATGGAGAACTTGATACCCCACCTCGTCCACCCATACAATCGTGTTATGGTGCTAGAAGAGTATGTCAGCGGTAGCATCCTCGAAGTCAAGCACCATGACTTCCATATATGCAGGGAGCCCGAAACATGAGGGTGGTAGACTCATACCTCAGGTTCTGAAAAAGGTTAAACAACAAATGAGTTGAAAACTTAATCAATAAATAAAAATCCTAAATCTCGTATAGGTGAATGCCTCGCATCGGAGCCTTACGATTACCTGACCCAAAGATGTCGATGGTAGATCAATAACAAAGCCTATGCTTTGATTTAAGTATATATGTGATGGAACTTATCCTCTACCTAAATCTCTCGAGTCCTAAACAAAGTCATGTAAATCCCCACGTGTCATAAATAGTGCAATTTAATAGCCAATAATATTCACACATATTGAATATTAGTATATAAAACATCATCAAAGCCTTGGAGACTCAAACAATGGCACATGCCTTTCACTTCATAAATAACAACAATCATAGCATGTACATGCCTTCCAAGTCACTAAAAATGACAATTAAAGTATACACGTGTCTCATGCATCTCATATAAGACCATGTCAAAAATGCACGAGTCATAAAACAACTTCCAAAGTATGCACATAACAATCAAATACTTCACACATATTTAGCGCCTCGAGAATCACATGGTATCCCATATTATTATGCTATTTCGAGTCCAATCATTAATCACACATAACCAAAACCCTCTGGCTCTTTCAAAAACCTCCAGAATAATCGTCTCGCTCGAGTATGGCATCCGAACCTCGTCGGGCATCGTTTCCGATATAACACTCCTTTTAACGGCATCCGGAACCCTCTAGGCATTACTCTCCAACATCTCTTGATGGTGGCATCGTCCCTTGATACCTTGGTGACAAAATTCCTCGCGTGACCATGCAAATCAAGCACACAAGTACCGGTTTTATATTTCATATTAGTCCAAGTATGAATACTCCAAGGGCGTGCTAAGCGATGTGAAACTCATGACCTATCATAATGCATCAATAAAGTATGTTGAGCACAGAACTAGAGTCGAGGCTTGACTTGTGACGTTTGAGTACCGGCCTAAGATTGAATGAGATGCCTCAATATCGTCGAACCAAAAGAGTGACCTAACCTGGCGCACTTCCATGTACGTCCAAGAACTAACACCATTTTAGATTCAGAGGCTGAACTCAAGCATCGACTGTGACCTATGGACTTCTATATGCGAAGATCACATCCATATTGCAACTATAATACTTAAATATCAAATCTCATAACAACATAAATGGACGATTCAACCACAATGGTTATAACATACAATAAACCACATTACATAACCTTATACAACTAACCAAGGCAATCAAACATGAAGATTAAGCGCCTAGGTAACATTAATAAACGATTCACAAGCAACAATTATGGTAAACCTCCAACTTAAGCAATAACCTAAACCTAAATGAACTATTTCCACAAACCACGCCAACCCAAACCACCTCGACAAACACATCTTCACTCCTCACTCATCCCCGATCCTTATAGTCCAAGCATATCATGAGCAAACCATACAAAATTAATCATGTGAGCTCCTTAACCTAGGATAGTCCTACAACACTAGAAATGGACTTAAATCCGAGTTACATAACATAGCAGCTTAGCCAACATTTATGAAATCCACTTACTAACAATTGAACAAGATGAAGGACCATCGATGGTCGCTAGAGGACAGCAACACAGTAGTTGCATAATGTGGCACGGGGACGGTAGCAATTGGCGGATGGCGGCGACACAACGACGGACGATGGACGAGCGACCAAGTGAACGACAGGCAACTAGGCGGACGACGACGATGCAGCAATGGATGGTGGACAGGTGACTAGGCAGATAGTGAGCAACCAGGCAAACCAGGCAGACAACGGTGACTAGGCTAGGAACGGCAGCAACTTGGATGAGAGAGAGAGAGAGAGAGAGAGAGAGAGAGAGCTTAAGAAAGAATGAGAGCTTGAAGAGAAAGGGGTTAATCACCATTAATGCACCATACATTATTGTCCTCTCTTCATGATGGCTTAAAGAGGACAAGATGCAATCCTAATCCTCCATCTTGCCAAGATCATCACCTAAGATCAAGGGCCAAGTTTTCTTCTTGACTTCTCAATTATTGACTAGGTTCGAAAAGTGAAATGATCCATTCCCCCTTGTCTACACCAAAGTGGCGCCTACACCCTTTTATGGCCTCTCAAAATTTGTCTCATCTCAATTTAAATCTTAATAGGTTAAATTGGTCTCACCTTCAAATCCGCTAAAATCTATGTCCACAAATTAGCACATTTCTCCAATTAATGCACTAATGGTTCACTTAAATTATTTCAATTGGAAAATAATGCCTTGATAACATTGATAGTTGATACTCATAATTGGACCAGGGTTTATGGCTAAGTTTCGATCGGAAACGATTTTAACGCGATCTATGTGAATTTAGGCGACATTAGTAGAACTCGTGCAACCAAACTCGAATTGAGTTTAACGCTTGTTTAGGGTTTTATGCATGACTTTTAGTTGAGTTTGGTCGATCCATGAATGACCCTTGGTTATAATGTAATCGAGTAGGATTGATCAGCTTGCCTTGACTCACGGTTGTTTGGGATCGAATTAGGATTACATTGACCGTGCGGCGTCACTTGTAACAGGCATATCCTCAAGCTGAATCGATCTATACCTGTCCATTGACTGACTCATCACAGCACGTGATCGCCTATAGTGACCCTTATGGTCAAACAATCCTTTCACGGTCGACTACTTCAGTCTATCACAGCCTTAATCCTGAGTTGCCTTGCCCCCTAGTCAGCTAGTCAGCTCATGAAAAATCCCTAGAATCGAGTCACAGCCTATCTTCGTTACCGACGTACTGATCCTTAGTCCACTCCTTACAGTCTAGATGGGGGTTCGAATTAAAAATGTTACATTATTTAGAGAGGAATTTAGACTTACCGGGTGTTTTCAGTATTTTCTACCACACTTGAGAAGAATCCTACCACCAATGATCGCCAAGGATTTCACCAGAATCTTCAAAGACAACCAAGACAAGTGAGAATCTTCAAACATTTGGAATTTAAAATAGTTCTTATTTATGCTTTAAAATGGCCCTCTTTTGATCCCCTTCTTCGTTTAATTCCTACGTCTATTTGTTTCTTGATAAAGTTTGATACAAAATTTCACTCTTACTTTTCGTTTGTTTTAGATTTGATTGATCGGATTCTTGATGGATCAAAAAACTCGTGATTTGATTTTTTTTTTTTTTTTATGAAAATGATTTTGAATCATGAAAGTTTCAAGGATTTTGCTAATGTCATCTAGATCTGACAGCACGAATAAAAAAAATGCAACATCTCATGATCCGGGGATATTAGATTGGGGCAAACTAAGTTTCGTCTGAAAGCTCTCGACCAATGCTATCTAATTACATCATCTAATTGAGTTTTCGACGGGGTTCAACTTTGAGCAAAGTTGAACAATCCTAAGCCACAATTGGAATGTCTACACTCTCGGATAGCATTCATGCAAAATGTGAACAAATAATTTGAATAGTAATATTCTTCGTCTTTCTCGGTCAAGACCAGGATTAAATCACCAGCTTGCGCATTCAATGAGGGAATGTTACGATGATTGGCGGTTAACCGGGTCACCGATGAGCCACGAATTGACAATTCCTCATTTAGAAAAGGAATGACAATATAATCGAAAAGGCAAGGTAGACAACAAAAATCCAAAAAGTACCAAACATCATCCAATCAATTTTTAAGCCGGGTAACCACTGGGGGTTCGCCCCAGTGGCCACCCTTCCAATTTGGAAGGGGGAGGTGGGAGGTTCAAATCTCCACCTTCTTGGGAGGGGGGGATTAGAGTGAGGACGATTTCATTTTGGGAGTGGGTTTCGACTCTCACGTCCTGCAAGGAGGCAAGGCAAAAATCTGAGAGTGAGTGTTAGAATATGATTAGAGTAGGACTGACCAAAAAAAAAATAAAAAATTTAGGGATATGTTCGGCAGAAGTCCTAAAATTTGTCAAGAAAGTGCAATTAAGTCCTAAAACTTACAAAATGTACAATCAAGTCCTAAAACTTGTCAAGTTGGTTCAATTGAGTCCTAAAGTTAACACCGTTAGCATTTTCCGTTAAAAATCGACGTGGCATTTTAAATAATTTTTTATTTTCCACGTGGATTTTTAAATTATTTTTTATTCATTTTTTTAAAAAATTAGATTTAAAAAAGCCATTTGAAAAATAAAAAAATTCATTTCAAATATGACGTCGTCAGCGTCAACAAATTAGTTAGTAAATCTAATGGTGTTAACTTTAACTCAATCGAACCAACTCGAGTTTTGCGACTTAATCGCACTTTTTGTAAGTTTTGCGACTCAATCGCACTTTTTCGACAAGTTTTTGCGACTTCTCACGAACATATCCCAAAAATTTAAGCCGAGTTGGCTAGAGTATAAAATGTCCAAAAGCCCACCACCCCCGAGTAACGCGTTCATCGCGCAGCCCCAGGAGAGAGGAAAGAGCATTGATCGACCGATTCAGCAGATTCACCCTACGTGGAATCAGCAAAACCCTAGTTTTTCTCTCTCTGAAATCCTAGTCTCACCTTCTCTCCAAGCAACAACCGGTCCCATTCATGCTCTGCGGATATAGATAGGTATATAATTTATCTCCCTTTGTTCCCCATGTCAGGAAAATTACACTCTTCTTTTCTTCGCTCCGTTTCCAGTCCCTGAAGCTCTTGAGGTTTCTCCTCCGGAATTTTGGAACGAGGGTCTTTTCCTATTTTTTGGAATTTCCATCGAAGTTGTAGTTTCTCGTCGAGTGAGGCTCCAAGGGCGTGATCGCATCTGCTGAGTTACGTGTCTGGACGTTTTGGGTCGCAGCAACTTTTTTGTTAGGAATTTGTTTAAGGTTTGTTATTCTGGGTCTGGAGTTTGATTGTTTCCGCGCTGTTAAAGGTTTCGGGTTTGGTTTCTTCCTTCGGCTTTGGTTTCCTTGAAATCCGGTTCGGATATATGGGATGGAGGTGTTCTTGCTTTATGTATCCCGCATTTTGGAGGTAGGAGTTTGGGCCGTGGAAGAGAATTTCCCATATTGTATCTGTCCTTCTGTTTGGTGTGGCTTGAATAGACTGGGCAATCCATTTCGGACATCTTTTAAGTGGAGGCAAGGCAACAGAGTAAGAGCTAGCTTAGAGTCTTGAGTGACGTGATTTGCAGCTTGAATTCAACTCAAATTCAACTCGCAAAGCAATGGCTTAACATTGGGCTCAAGTCATGTTGAGCTTGAACTGCGTTTCTCAAGCTCCACCTCAAGCTTGAGCTTGTTTTATGTGAATGGGAAGATTGGGCAATACGGCTATTGAGGCCTTTTCATGTCACTGGGGGCAATTTTCAGCAATATAGCTGGCTCTAGGAATCTATTTTGGTAATTGGTGGTATTAAAATGTTTGTTTGGCATGAATTAATAATGCTAATCAATAGGAAAGTCCCGCGTCTGCCTCGCCAGCTCAGGTTCTCTTGTCAGACTAAGAGCTTTCAAGAAGCTGGCTGTTGTCATGCTGTTTAGAGGGATTAAAGCACTTTTTTCTTCTGATACACTGGGGTGTGAATTTAATAGCGATGAGATGATGAATGAGTGCTATGATTTAGTTTAGTTGTATGGACACGGTTGAGTGAGAAAGAAACCCTTTCTGGTCTTTGCTGGATCCATGCATCAATTTATTGCCTGTCTGATTAGCTTCAATTTAAGTGTGTAGTCTGCCTTTGCCTTTCATGTCTGATGCTTAGAGCAATTTCCTGGGAGGATTGGTAGTTCACTTTCTAGCCTGCACCTTCATTTCTAACTTAGATGCGATATGATTGAGTTCATCTGATATTTGTTTTTGTGCCTAATAGTCTGCCTTTGCTTTTCATGTCAGACTTGCTTGGATCAACTTCTTAGCAGAATCAATAATTCACTTTCCTCTGCAAATCTAAGTTACATGCAATATGGTCGATAGTAATTCACTTTCCTCTGATGTGTTCTTGTGCCTAACAGATCTCTGCCTATGGAGGCACAGCATCTTTCTGTTGATTCAGAGTTGGTTACTAGTAAGAAATTGGTGAATAAACTGGGAACTTCTTTTGATGGGGTACGCATTCAAAATGCTCATGAATTTGAAAGCTCTTCTGATGGGGTTGATCATAGTGATGATGAGGATGCTGATGAGCTCAAGGAATGTACAAAATCTCATCAAAAGATGCTGAACAATGCAGTCCGGCCTTCTCCAAGCAAGCTTATGTCTCCACATATATCTTCTGATGAAGAGGATGAGGAAGAGCAACCAAACTTAGAATTGCAGGAACTCTTTTATGAAGAAATTGTGGATAATCCGACCCTTGGATGCTCAGTATTCTCGCCTGTAAGTACCGTTTTGTCCCATGGCGCTGTTTGTGTTTACTTTGAGCTTTCTCTTTTTGGCTGGGTACACATAAGGCTGTAAGATAATTTGCTTGTGTATAGGAACTTGTGCAGGTATTTCTTGGTGGTTTTGTGCCTTTTTCTGTCTCTCTGACTGATGATTACCCAACTTCGACTCTGTAGACTGGCTTGTGATGATTCATAAGAGATGGATTGGAGACAAATACTTAGTTCTTTCACTATTCTGTTGCTGTTGGCATATTAAGATTGGATCTTTTAGTATGTCATTTGATGCACATGCATGTCTATCTGCAATACTTGGGCATATAGCTGTTTCTTTGACCTGGTTATGGTGAAATTGGAGGGATACTACTGCAGCAAAATTAAATGAGCTTTATACCAGGAACTGTGGTAAATCTTATAATGGGTTGGATGGTATAAAATTGCAGCCAGACTTTTATCCAGTCCCCCAAATATCTTCTCTGATAAATCATTAATTTTTCATGCTCAGATGTTTCTCATCTTAATCCCCGTGTATCACTTTTTTCAGGCTCCTCTAGAGCTAATATCTGCCTTTAAAGGTAGCCGTGAGAAACAAGGGGGAGCTCCAAGGAAGCTCACAGTGACGTGGGCTCCTGATGTTTATGATCCTCCTCCAACACAACTATTAGATATAATTACCAGAGGGACAAAGCAGAAAAGGCTTCCCAAGAAAGAAAAGATAGGTGGAAAGGAAGGCCAGAAGGGCAAAGAAACCACACGAGGTGGTGGTGGAGGTAGAGACTCCTCACGAGGGGGTGGCGGCAGCAAGGATAAGAAAAAGAAACAGAATCATAGAACTGGGAAATCTGGTAAGTCATATAGTTTTGTGGATGACAATGGATCAGATAACTATTCGTACTGATGATGTCAAATTTTTCATGAAGCTGAGATGAGAGTATGGTTATATAGGGATCTTCACCATCTTTTCAGTTAGTAAGGAGGTTGAGGAACAGGAAGATATATCTCATAGTTGAATTTTTTGGGGCATAATTTTATGAACTTTTAGTTTGATATGCTGGGAAATATTTTCCTGATTGGACAGGATCTGGTTGAGTAAATATTATAGTTCTTCAAAATTTAGCCGAGCCCCTCCTGTCCTGGGGAGCTGCTCTTGTACATATTTTTGCTTCTCTGCACTTTCTTGGTGCCGGCTAATGAAAATATGAAGGAAAGGTACTTCTTGGTGTTGCAGTTCTCATGTCTATTATAAGGAGTATGCGATTCAAGTTGATATTGCATCTTGATCTATTGTGGAAAAACATTTGTCATGATGTTATGTCATACCCCTTGGATGAGCTACAACTTCCGGGAAGCTTCAGGCATTTTCATTTCCTTTGTATTCTTGTCTCAAATTTCGAAAATGTTATAAGTCTTGTATGTGAAAAATCTTTGAGTTTAATCTATATAAAGATTCAGCTCCCTTGTTGAAAGCATTCTGGATTGACATCGAGAAAACTGCCTATGCATCGTACTCTCATTAAACAGTGCTTCGAAAGCCCTGGAAATAAGAAGGTATACGTATGGTCCCTAAAGTTGAACTTGTAATTCATGCAGTCTGAGTCCTTAACATGTAGAATTTTTTTCAATCAAGTTACAAATTCCAATATGTTGAAGCTCCGCGAACTAAAAGTCTGGTTAAAATAATTGCCGCTGTTAAGTATGTCAATTTGATCAGGTTGGTTGAAATTGATTGCGGATGTCATCCATTTTTCCCCCATGCTTTTGGTTGGCACCAACGGTCACATCAATTTCGAGTAAGAATCAAAGAACAAGGGACCCACATAAAAAAATTCTGTAAGCACAAGCGCTTGGAACAAATCATGAATTCGAGGATCATGGTGAAAAAACAGTGTGAAATTCGGGAATCAAATATGCACTTTTTCCTAAATGAGCAAACTACACAAGAATCCAGATGCGTTGATGGCTGGGTTGGGGGGGGGAGGGAAGGAGGGAGACCGCAAGAAGCTAGAATTCAGGCAAGGCAAAAGCAAAATATCAGAAGCAAAAAGGAACATGAAAAGTTGAATAGCACATGATTTATACATATCAACTTAATATATGAAGACTTGACAATCCTCATCCCAAACAATGGTTTTGTTCCACTTCTCAATTAATCCAAGAGCATCAGGCACCAAATAAATTAGAGCGTAGAACCACAATCAAGAATGGGAACAATGGACACAACAAGCATTAACCACACCATCCAACGGTCTTATTGGTCCTGAAACCAGTTTCCGAAGGTTGTGGCTCTTGTTGAGGTGGAGGCCTCAGCTCCCTTGGTTTCGCAGGGTCAACAAAAATAACCCATCCATCTAGAAATTTAGCATTCATTCCCTCTCTGGCTTTCTCTGCTTCTTCAATTGTTTCATATGTGACAAAGCCAAACCCCTTTGATCTGCCAGACATCCTATCTGTAATAACCTTCGCTGCAAGATCGCAAGATGACATACCAGAACAAGCAATTTAGGATCTGATCTTATCAGACAGATGCCACAAAAGAACAAAAGATCAATAAGTCAAGGGGTGTACCTTCAACAAGATTTCCAAAAGCTGCAAATGCCTCCTGAAGCTTTTCGTCTGTCGTCATTCTAGAAAGGCCTGTTGAGCACAGCAGAAAAGGGCATCCACTCAATCATACAGTATGACTTATATAAGCAAATCTCATTACAGCTCTTACATAAAACAAGGGAAAGTTCAAGGCATAAGACTGAAACAGTATGATATGCTAGTGAGAATAACTTGAGATGACAAAGCCAAAGTTAGATCACCTTTCAAAATTAACTATTGGATATATACAACGGAAAAGATTCCAAGCCATATATACATCAAATAGTAACCATTGTTTGTGCATACTTGAGTACGTCAAAATAACATAGTAGATAAACTATGGTGGGACAGCTGATTCTTCCCTTTCCTTGTTTGGAACAGGGAGCCCCCATTAAATAACTTTTCTTTGGAAAAACAAGGGTGATTTTCGATAAGAACACATATCTAAATTTAACATAGCAGGCCCTGATTACAAGACTATTAGAGTTGAAGCACACAGCATTATGAACAGGAAGCAGCAGTACAAGCGCATAAAACAAAAGGAAACAACTTTAACCTTGTCTCCAACCGATACATAGCAGCTTTCCTCTCCTATTCTCAGGATAACTGAACTAAAAGCTCCAGAACTTCATGGCTGCTTTTCTATGCAAAAACTTGTCAACATCAGATGCTAAAGTGGCCAAGCTACTCCCACATTTTCTCAAATTTGGTCCAAAGTCCAACCATCACCTTCTCCTCTTTTAGGAGTGATGTCATTGTCCTTTCTCAGACTTACATTCAGGAACTGAAGTATCTCTAATTAACAGATTCTGATACAGTATATAATTCATTGTGCCCATACTAGTCAATAGATTTACATCAGGACAGTGTCCAAAATGGTCAATCATGTCAATTAAACAACACCACAGAACTAAAAAAGCAGGTGCTTAGGCTAGTACTATAAGGGCATTTCCAGTGCACAAGGCTCCACTGTCCAAATTGTGGGGTAATATAATAAAAATCAGACAGGCCGCTCCTGCTTGTCTTGAATCCCTTCCTAGAGTCCTAGACATACAGTCAAGTACTGACTTGCATTCTCCAATATTACCCTTTTCTCCAGGGAAAGTACAGGATCAGGTAAATGACACAATAAAAGCTCTAAGCCTCTAACTGAAGAGCTATTCACGGATAGGAGAAGAAAAAAACAAAATAATAACAACAGAATCGAGGAATACCATCCAAAGAAAACAATAAAAAACCAGGCAGCCTTAAGATTTTGGAGTATTGCAAAGGTATATATACACTCATCTTTGATGAAATGCAGATCCGATCCTATGCAACATATAAGCAAGTTGTTTTTATTGCAGTTCAGTTAAGCTAGTGAAATCATTGCCATTGTGAATGTCGGATGTCTTGGTACTAAGGGGATCTTGACAACACCAAACATCCTCCAATTAAAAAAAAAAAAGAGAAGAAAAAAGGAGCTATTATACCCAATCCTTAAGAATTTCACTGCAAAGAAAATGACATGGCGAAAATGCCAGCAACCAACCACTAGGATCATCTCAACTGCTTGTAAATATTGAATTGGCCATTCAACCAAATGATAAGAGTGGATATTCCATTTCCATGTTAAACCCTTTTCTAAAATTTCCAAGAACCCACATAAAAGAACCATTTCCTACCTACTCTCCATTTCCTGGGACCATTAACCATGAACCTACACATGACCGAAGCTCTCATCAAACTTCAATTCAGCTAGCTAACAGAGCTATGGATCTTCAATATCACAGCTTTTTAACCAATTCCAAAACGTGCTTCCACGCCATCAAACCGACACAAAACAAAACTAACTCGGGCGACAAAAATCCGCCCACGAAAACTGAACATGAAGCAGTGATTTCGGTTCTTCTCGCGCGCTATGTTAAAATCAGCACTAAAAACTCCCATTTTAGCTTCCAGACAAAATCAGACGAAAGCAAATCAGATGAAAAAGGGATGGGAAACACACAAAACACAAGAATCACGCAGACACGAAACACGTACCGCTGACAAATAACTTGGGCGCCGTGAGCGTTGAATAAAAGCTGCTCAAAGAGGGCTGAGATTGGAAAATCGATGGAGACACGGAGGACTTCGCGAGCGCATTGCGAATGCTCGAGAAGAACGCCATTGAAAGGGTTGGAAGAATCTGGAGAGAACCCGTGGGGGATAGCGGGTTTAACTAGGGTTTAGGGACGGAATACCGGCACATAAGCGCTAGAGAGAAATCTTTTAAATTTAGCTTTTAGTCCCTTATGGTTTCTAACTTTGCAGATTGACCCCTCAGAGTCTTCTAGAAATTCCAAATTGACAAATAAACCCTGGTTACTGCGAGATTGCCCCCCTTCCCCCCAAAATTGAGAAAAAAGTAACGGGGATGGCTATTGCGATGGGGGTTTGAAATTATAAACGCCTGACTCATTCAATTCCGCAATTTCCAATTTTTCGGAAGCGCTTGACTGGAAATTGTCTAGCAAACGTGGGGCAACGAGCATTCTTTTTTTCACTAAATAAAGCAAATGATCATAGCGAATTCGATGATTTGAATGTAGAACAGTACACTGATTCAAATGGTAAATGCTTCTTTGAAAGAAGATAAAATTCTCATTCTAAAAAGATAATTTTGACATGGTGTTAGTAAGTTGTGATACATTGTGTCAATTTTCCAGAATTGAAGGGGTTTATGTCTCATCATGAAACTTCGGCACCCTCCATTGTTTAATCTATTTGAGTTGAGGTGGTTGTGCTTACTTAACCCCATAAGTGAAATGAAAGTAGTTACAAATGACATGTTATGAAACACCGACACTCCTTAGAAATCTGTGTTACATCGAATATTGCAACATAATCCGACACTTTTCGACATTCGATCAACACATGTTAAAAAATTCGACACCGGTCAATTCTCTTGAAACTTAAGTCCGGAATTCCAACACGTAATTTTTTTTTTTTTTTTTTTTGGTGATGCGCATCAATTTTAAAAATTTTCAATAAATAAAAAGCCAAAATGCAAATATGTAAAATAAAATAATAAAATAATAAATTAGAAAACAAGAAAAACCTAATATTCTCCATCCTTCCAACTCACTTTTTATGACACACAATTCACCACACATGTTTATTTTCTCTTTTCTTCTGATACGCACAAGAGTCCTGAATATGGATCATTTGTTCTTTTTCCTCCAAATTTTATGAAATTGAATTTGTTAAATTAAAGCAACAAATGATATTAATAAATGATAAATTAATATTTTTAGTATAAATTCATTCTACTCTTTTTTTATTCATAAATTTGAATCAAATTAATTTGATTAAAATAATTATAAAAATGATAATTTATTATGTATTTAAAAATATACATTTAATATATATCGTATTCCAATACTATTTTTTCAAAAACGACGTCTAAAACGACGAGCGTGTCATATCGTGTGTTGACGTGCACTCCATATTTGTCCAAACAAGCATTTTCAGCTTGACGCCATTGTTCCGATGAACCAACCTATCAGAAGAACGAAGGAACCATTCAAGGTCTACCTTGAACCGAATGGAAGTTCCAAAAACTTTTAAATTTCTCGTGTGATGATCACTAGAAATTATTTTCCGACAAAAATAATGACCAGAGATTTTTTTCGCTGCATATTTCCATATTGTGTGTATCTGATTAAGTATGCTTTAATCATATTGAGACACGATTAAGGTCGAATCACATTCATAAACGTGCAGAGAGAGCACGACTTCACTTGACATTATATCAGAATCATGTCCATATTTTGAAGCTTCGCGGACATCGACAAAACCATAAACAACAAGAGCCGAGACGACGGTAAAATCCAAAATGAAACCAGCAAAACTCGGTGGGTGATCTAGATCGCTGTCCACTTGAAAAAAAAAAAAAAGCATTCTTATTAGTCTTTTTGCAAGAGAAGCAAAACATACCAGAAACACTTGAGATATGCATGCGTAATAAAAATGTGAGCACGCATCGATTTTCCTTTTTACAAGACACCTCTCTAACCTCAAAACATTGCTTTATCTCGCTATCTAATTCTAATGTAATGTCAACACAAGCAAACATCCTACAGTGTGGATTTCGGCACCAATGAAGACCCCAGAGAAACAAGAATGTAAAAGCAGGACTAGATTCTACATGAAGGAATTGAAGAAAGAAGAACTAACAAATATATCAACCTCGATGCATCTTCCACCAAAAGGGAAAAAGCTGTTAATCTCTCTTTGCCAGCACCTCCTTCTCCAGCATTGATGTCCCCTTGAAAATAGTAAGCTGATGATCCCCCATGTGCTTCTTGAACTGGGTAGGGAAAAAACGAATATTTTTTGTCAGCAGGGCTCTACAGCATTCTATTAGAAAAAGATAAAGATGGCACATGAAACTGCTCGCCTCAGGTTAATCACAAAGAAACAGGTATTTACTCAATTTCTTATTATTCAAAAGATTAATTAAATACACAGCAACAACATGAGGAACAGGGAATTTGATGGTTTAATAGGAAATCCTTCAAGTCAGATTCAGAAGATCATATCAACAAAAATCGAGTTGTGGAAAATTAAGCAGAGGCAGGGAGCGGGACAAGAGAACCATGCACAGAGTGAATCCAACTAGAAAACAAAAGTCACCAATGAAAATCCAAGTGAAAAACAAAAGTTGAGATGAGAGGGAGAAAAGTCATCACCAACTCACTGCAATGTAAATAAAATCGTAGCTCATTAAAAACCCTCTTAACCTAATCTTTGGATTAGACAAGAACTGAGTCGCATATATTTTGTTAGACAAGATTGCAGAAACTATGAAAAAAATCCATGTACATGCTGCTAAGGTCAATCGATCCACACCACTTACGCTACTTTTTCACCCAAAAGCCTAGCTCTAACTGCTGACAACACAACCAAAGATCTAAGTCCAAGCTATACTCCATGTGCTATGCAACATATCAAAAGAACAGGAATCAAACACTCCACCAATCCATCGTTATCCTTATAATGTACATATGATGCCATTACCCCACAAATTCTGACCATTCTTTTTCTTTGGTTCATCTCACTTTCTTTGATGCAGCTACAGTTTTGTTCCCTTTGCTAAAAAGGGGTCGTTTAAAAGAAAAAGAAAAAGAAATGGCTTACATGTTCATCACTCATCTTTCTGAAACAAAATCTTTTTGTCCAAATTGACTCGGCTTCTTCAGCTGCTGGAAGCACCAGCTTCTCCACATTCAGAGAACAAAGTAACCCCTCGATACAAGAGAATAGTGCTTGGAAGTAACCCTGGAAAAAAATACGTATAAATAAGTCAAAATACTTCAAGAAACAGGACCTTAGGGACTAGCGGCCAGAGACTAAAAAGAACAGCGAATTTCTCACTTTTCCCTGATGCTCTCTACTTGTAGCAACCAAAGGAAGCTCAGCAACCTCCCTCCCAAAAATCCTAAGAAGACCAGCTGACACAACAACAGACCTGCACATGAACCCAACCTTTTCCATGAGGAATTACTCATGATATTGTGGTCGGGAAACAATTACATGAAAAGAAGAACTTTAACACACTAACATACTTCACTGTTAAAACTACGCAATACATTCCACCAAATTCTTGTCCGGAGATATTCCTCCTACAAAAATAAAATAAAAATAAAGAACAATTAGATTACATGTAAAGCATGAGAAGAAGCAGACAACCCAAACGAAGAATCATAATAGTGTATTATTGTTTCCAAGAATGCGACCCAAAGCACGCTCAAATCCAGAGAAGTGTATGCAACGTGCAAGAGGCATAAAACAACCATCAATCCCAATAGCAATCTTCTTGAAACTAATCCGGTGGCTGCTTTTCATTTACTAGTATAAATTCAGGGAGGGAGAAGAGTTCTCATTCGTTCTCCAGAAATTTCAACTCTTTTGAACAGGATATTGGATAATACTTGATTTCCACATTACCAACAAGAAATTCCAATAAAGAAAACTATTGAGATATACCTATTATTGAAGTTAATTTCCAAACTTTCAAAAGCAAAAAAAAAAAAAAAAAAAAGCTGCAGTGAAAATGGACCCCCTGTTCTACCATAATATAGTGGATGAAATTGAAAGGGAACTCGAATGCAATACCATCATAACCAAACATTTAATAGCTATTCCAAGACCCAAATCAATTTGGGAGAACGTGCATTAAGAGAAATTACCAACTATTGAGATTGCGGAGCTCTATTTGACAAGTAAAGGTCCAAACCACTGGGAGCTAAATCAAAGCATGTAGTAAGAGACTAAATCGTAAGTGCAGATCAATGGCACAACGACCAAATGCTTTTCATGTTAGTCAATATTTAGAAGAGCAAAATGCGGAAGCAATATAATACATAAATGTCGCATTAAAGATTCCAAACAGAATAAAAATGAAAATAATGAAACTAATGGAAATGATAGTTTCAGAACATTTACATAGAGGTATTAAGAGCATAAAGCATCAGCAAAAGAACTTACCCATAAACCATGACAGGTATGAGATCGCGACCTGATGCTACGACAATAGGATCAAAACACTCCTGCCACATGGGGTCAATTCACAATGCGTAAGAAAAGCCCAGTTATTATCCAAGATTAATATCATCCACGTACATAGTTTTGTAATTTTCAGTTGATGCCCCCAATACTCAATGTAGATAGTATGTATTCTAAGTCACTCAGAAAATCAGATGCAGAACAACATGTAATAATTTGTTTCTCGATTGGGAAAGAAAATAACTTTTTATACAAAAAAAAATCACCCAAAGACAAAAGAAAATCATTCAGTTGAATGGCAACCCTAATATGGGCCTTATCGATGTTCAAATGGACAGAATATAACATGTTCTATATAAGGACTTTCAGTCCAGACACAAAATATAAGCACATCTAGTAGTGGAAATTGCAATGCCGACTAAGCATCACAAGCTCTCATCTAAACGATTTCACAGCACATTCTTCCCAATTAATCTAATTCCTCAAATAGTAACTTTTCTGTTGTTTTTATATGGGTGCATCTATGGAATAATACAGGGAAAAGAAGTGATAGGCATACTTCCAAATTTAGCAACACAACACAAACAAAAAAGAAACACTAGTAAGACAATAGGCCCCTAATAGGATAGAAAAGAAGGAAAAAGAACAGACATTGCCATCATGACTTACTCGAAAAATTGCAGTGGCCCTTGAAAGCAGAGGTAGATCCTCAGGGAACCGACTTTTCCCACTCAAAATTCGCCATTGGACATCATCCATTAATCCATCAATGAGAAGCCCTTTTTCAATATGCTTCCTGTTTATTGTACTTAAAGAAGATGCCAGGATGGTCTGAAATCCAGCGGAGACAGATTTTTGTAAAGCGATGTGAATCTTGTCGCAGTCATCACAACAAAACCATTTATCTTTAGGCAATTCCTGCAGAACAATAACTGGAACTTAGATCCCATACTTTTACCACAGTTCACAATAATTTCACTTTCCAAACCTACCTTCAGATCACAAAGTCCAATCTCCCGCAAGCAGCCGACGTGGTATTCCTTCTCGCACTAATTAAAAGAAACAAAATTCCAATATTTGAGCAGCATTAAGACAAAAAATGGAGAAGCATGACAATAGAACTCAGCTTACTTGATCACACAGCATAACTGTTTGTTCGTCAAATGTACCAACACTGAAGTCATGGCTCCTGAAGTAAAAGATGCGAAATTTATGAAATTCTAAGAAGAGGGGAAAAAAGCAAAAAAGATATAGGGGAGGGGAGAGGGGAGGAGATGAGTTGAACCTCAATAGGAATAGAATCAAACAATTAAACACGACAAAGATAAATTAATTCAACTTCAAAGGAAACAGAACTACACGCGTTTGTCAATATATGAATCCTAACTACTGACTACAATGTCAAATTGAATGTAGCCTTCCCTGTTCTGAATCTTCTTTAAAACAAGAAACTTAAGACTTAATTTTTACTACAATCACTAGAGAGATGAATTATGGCTGTAACTTCCACTAACTGCATGTATAAAATAATCGAAATTGGGAAGATCAAACTCTAAAGCAAATTAAAAAAAATCATAGACATACATATCAAGGAGGATTGAAAAAGTGATGCTGTGTATGATATTCCCGTCCTCTATAGAAATTACATGGCGGGATTGCCATGAAGTGTCAATATATGCACTTTAAAGAAAATAATGGACATCAGAGTACCTTCCCTAAACCTAAATTATCTTTTATGAGCCACAAACAACAAGAGGAAAAAAAAGCAAAAGTTCTAAAAGAGGGAAGAATGGAACAAACTGATGAATATATGCCTCCATTAAACTTATCTGGCTGCTTATTTTGCTGTCAAACAAAACTTTCTGGAAGCAGTAATTATAGATTATAAAATTAGTCACAAGGCAGTTCAGAAGACGAATATATATAGAGAGAGATGTATTGCAACAAACCCTGATCTGTCTAGAAAGGAGATAGATTTAAAATAGAAGCGTGAAGGCATGAACACCAGCCATCCAGAAAAAAAAACTTCAAATGAGGACTATTAGCATCATCTCCCATGATAGTTTTATGTTCCCTTTGACCATCATCTGAAGTCTAAAATCTATATACCTTTGGGGAATTCATGCCTATCTCAGAAGAAACCGATATCTTTATTTCATCTTTATTTCATCTTTATTTCAGTTTTCACATTTTCATTTAGCACAAACTTAACAGTAATAATAATGATAAAAAAAGAATAGGAAAAGATGAAAGTAAGAGGTTAAAACACAAGCATAAGTGGCTGGTGCCTTGTTTTTTCCAATAAATATAGCAAAAAAACTAAAGAATTAAAGGTGCTCTTATGCCTGCTTATCTATACCGGTCCTCTCTGCTTTCTATTGCTTTCTATCTTGCAGAGTTTTCAAACCCCCCACCTTCTCCCCCCCCCCCCCCTTCCCCTTTCTTTTTCTCCCCCTCTCTCTCTCTCTCTCTCTCTCTCTCTCTCTCAAACTCACAATTGAGAAATGGCACCTAATTGGAGCTTCCTCTTCTACTCATTATTGTTGTTCTGCTGTGACTGAAATTTCAGATTTTACAATTTATTCCCTATCAATTTCATAGAAGATTTGAAGAGGATTTATTCACTTCACAGATAGGTTGTCGGTAATTAGTTTACTCCTTTTTTTTAAATTTTAACGTGTGGTTATCCAGTTTGTGTGGCGTCTCTCCAGTTTAGTCGACTTCCCTGTGTCACTATATAAGACAACTTCTGATGATCTCAAATTTGTGCAACTCCACTGATTTCTTATTTGCATGATCGATTCAGAAGTTAAACACAGACCACTTATATATTTTCTTATTTGTCAAACACGGACCACTTACATAGGAAAAACAAGGGTGTTATATATTTTTAAAAATATTTAAGTCAGCCCTACGTATTAATATCACTATCAAAACAAAATGTGAGCTTAATCGATATTGCCATTCAGTTAAGCTTAAGTTGACATATCAAGTCCAGTTCAACACCTTGTAGATCTTGATAGCTCAATCACACCGTTACAATTCATCTAGTGCTAGTGTAGTCTCACGCTATAACCTCACGACCGCTTAATAGTAAAGGAAAGAGGTATAGATAAGGCTGCCACTGCTCCAGCCATGCACAAGATATAAAGTATCAAATTATAACAATCGCCTGACCTGCAGACACAGCAACCACCAATGTCAACTTCAGGTTCTCTGACAACACGTGTCAGCCGTATCATAATTGGTCTCAAAGCATTTGAATCTCCAGGACATATTTTTCTACAAGAGACTGATTTATCTTTACAACTTGAGCAGCACCAATCATCCTGTGGGGTAGAAAGCAAACCCAAACAAGCTGCACAAAAAAAAAAGAAGAAGAAAAAAGAAATAGCCCGCATGTTAAAAACGATGGAAAAAGGCCTACATCTCAGCACCTGAAGCCTTTCTAATTAATTAAACTACCTCCCATATAGAAAAGCAAATAACTATGACCACCAGAATAGAATCAAGACGCTAGGAAAAACCAGAAATTTATACAATGGCCTGATTTGCGAACTGCTAGAGAGATGATGACATTTAAAGCAACAAACAAACTAGATAAACATGAAAGAGTCTAACAAGACAGATGGAGCAACCATAAATTATGGTAGCTCATTTGGCAAATAAATCATACTGAAAAAGCTTATTTTGAATGCTTCAGATGCTCGACTATGCATGTTGGAATTTTCACCCTTTTAAGCACCAAACTGTCCAGTACATCATGGGACAGCTTGAGGTGATATGATCATATAGTATAGCTTTCTCGCTGGTAGCATCAGGGACCAGAACATATTTGGCCAGAAACATTTCATCATGAGGACTCAGCGACTTAATGGTCCAGCAGCACTGGGCATGGAAGTTATCATAAAAAAAAAATATATATATATATATAATAATCGCCCAAGGAATATTACCCATCAAAATAGTCAAACTTGAGGCACAATATTATTAGAAACATCAGAAAAGAAGTCAAATACATGGTTGATGTATTACTTATTGCAGTAATTCCTCTCAGTCAAAAAGAGAATTGGATAAATATTCATTAACGTAACGAAGTAGTACAAGACGGTAATGGTTGATGCAAAATGAACTCGATCAATAATTGATTCATGAGATCTCATGTTCTACTAACACCATCCTTCTAAGCTACACAGAGAACTACAAGAAGCTTCCAAGCATTCATCACTGAGGACCTCGTTGTTAGATGAGAGTAGCAACACCGTGGTGTTAGGTGTCCACACTCTAATACCACAAAATATGAACCTCCAACAAAATAGGGAGAGAGCCAAAGTCCAACTGTATCGCATTAACAACTCGGTACTCAAGGAAATTACACGAGATTGATCTTTTTATAGGCTAAAAACTATTACTCCACACTCCAAAGCAAATAAGGAGGCAAGATCATCTCTGAATACTAGCTAAAATTACTTAGAATCTGAAAATGGAATAACACATCGAAAATAACTTATGGAGATCAGTATTAGGGAAATACTATAACACTTTTAGAATGTAATAGTTAACAGCTTGCTTTTATAAAACAGAACTATAAAGAAATTGTATAAGCATCTGTATACTCATATAGGTTGACTTCTATTTTCTTCATGCAATAAGAAAGTTTATGGAATAAGAAAGTAGAGTGCATTATCTGTGATCCCAGACAGTTTGATTGTACAGTTGTTCTCTTCCAACTAATTTTCTACACCACCGACAATTCCCCCACTATGAAAAAAAAATAACACTGGGGAATACCTGCATGAAAAGCTCGTGGACATCCAACACAGAGAATCAAATCTCCTCCCTCTCCACATACTGTACACATATCATCACTAGTACCAGCAAGATTTTGTCCATTTGCAAGTGATAGAGCTATATCATGCAGCGTGAGTCCATTTGAAGTATAGATATGTCGATAGCTGCCAAAAAAGAACAAAATTAGCGCAAACCAACACAATTGAACAACTATTTTAAGAATGTCAACAAGAAAATTTAGAATACTCACGGTTGGCGTCTGACAGCCATCCCAGCATGGGCTTCAAATTGTGATGGACTAATCTGTTTATATGAAAAATAGCTAAGGTGAGCCACAAAAAAGGGCTCGTCAAATATTAAGCGTAAATTGCTTAAAACAACCATGCTATGTAGATGATAGAAAACACATAAAAGAACACCCTTCTGTGAAAGTTGAAAGTGCAGAATTGTATATTTTCATCACATAACAAAGGATGCAGACGAATATTTATCAGATTGTAAGGGATTGGAAGCTTTTCTTTAATGATAGTGAGATTGATTTTGAGCTGTTTTCCCAAAAGAATGGAGCAACCCTGTACTTTCACAAGATTGTGTGTACTTAGAGTTTGACTCTATATGTTAAAAGATCCTTCAGCCAGATTACCTCTCTGTCACAACAACTGCAGACAATTCCATTTGCCTGTTTGTATCCCCTTAATAATCTCTGCATAATGATAACATGAAGTTAGTATAATTGGCATTCATTCATATATTTTGATTCGAACCCCAAAATGCAACAACCTGTCCTTTAACAAAATAAGCCAACTCAGCTCCATCTGGAAGTCCATTTGGCATAAAAAGTAGCTTATGTAGATCATTATCCCTGTTTCAAAAATTAGCACACATACAGCAATAATAATCAAGTAAAGAAGACAAATAAAGCATAAAAGTGAGAGATGATCTCAACTCAGGAATCTCCTGGCCAGCAAACAAAAACAATGTGATCTTTTTTCTTTCCCCCTTTTTATTGTTTTTTTTTTTTTTGGGGGGGGGGGGGGGGGTAGATGAACATACCTTCTCCTACAAGATCCTTCAATGGCTTTCTTATGCTTCACAAATTCACTATAAATGTACGAACCTGGTCTGGAAATAAAAAAAAAAGTGAAATATAAATAATCTAAGTGCAAAGGACATACCATAACATATCTTATTTACATAGAGGATGCGAGTACACATTGCGCATGCACATATGCAGGGCATACTGGCAAATGCGAACATGCAAGTGCACACAAGCACAAAGGTAGAGACAGTAAGAGAGAGTACTTTTTCATTGCACGTTTGTGATCATCCAATCTCCCCTCACATTGAATAGCATTGTTGTCCAATGGAGAAGACCAACCAGGGCCTCCATTTCCTTCTACATCTTGAATGCTGTAAAATGGTATAAAATCACAGTGATTTAAGCCCAAAGTAATCTTGGTATACAATCTAAATGTCAATAATTATCTGCTTAAAAGAACGATTCTCAGCCACAAATAGACATCACATCAGCTTAAGTAGTGGCATCCCCTCAGTGCATTGATCTACTTTAAGTCACAACATCCCCTCAGGGATTTTGAAACCCTGTCCATCCTTTCCATCACCCCATTCCCATACCACTAGGCCATTTACCCCATGGCAGCCAAACATGAGGAATTAGCATCTGGCAATATGCGCAGTGGAAGCATGAGGAGATGAATGCCATTTGCTTTCATTCTATTGGGAAAAAGAACAAATTTAAGAATTAATGAAACAGATTAAGGACCTGTTTGTGTTGACTTCTGAAAAGTACCTGCCAATTTATCTACATTTCATGCCCCCGCAGGTCTTTTTACACATCAAAGGAAATACTCAAACAATCCTTCTTTTCATCAACTAGCTAATGCTGTGCTACATTTCCTCTCTTCTCTTAAGCACCTTGCTTTTGGGCTTTCCAGGGGTCTCAAAACCATCACCAGTCCGTCCATCACCCCTCGCTCATACCACTAGGCCACTTACCCAATGGCTTCCAAACAGTAGGTAATTAGCATCTGGTACTATGCACAGTGAAAGCATAAGCAGAATAATATGCTGTTTGCTTTTTTACTCGTGAACCAGATTAAAGGCCTGTTCCTATTGACTTCTGAAAAGTACTTGCCACTTTCCACCAAAACAAAATAATACTTTTAAATTATTAGAACTCATCAAAATCTTCCAAATGAATTTTATGACTTTAAATATGAAGTGTTCAGTGTTAGGTAAAGATCAAATCTTAAATGGTAGAAATAAAAAATACAAGTAATCTAATCGAACAAGGGACATTGCAAACACAACACAATGGCTCAACAGTGAATCAGCCCAGCCCTAAGAAGATCTTGCCACTTGTAACTCTCTGCAATAACAATTAGAAGTACTCATATTTTCCTAGATGCATAGCATTGAGTGTATAATGACCATATAAATAAAAACTGAAAAGTCTGGAAGGAGCTAACAGCAAGACCAATACGCCACTTTGTATTATAGAAGTATCAATTTATGACGAATTTTCTAAAGTAATAAAACACTGCAGCATATTAACCAGTAGGACTTACAATCAATAGAAGAAACGATGATTAGCAAAACCCTATTTCTCACTCAGGCAACATGCCTCTACTTCGAGTGAGGATGCAACCACTGATAAAAAAATCAATCATGGAGAAATCACAGACCTTAGACGTGATTGAAGGAAGAACTTTTCAGCACCTTCATTGCTTCCAATGTCTTGCTCAAGGTTCTCTGCATGTAAGAGAATGAGTCATAATTTCCACATCAAACAACAAAATATGTCCTGGACTAAAACAAGATGACAATATCTTGTCTAGCCTAAGATTTGCCCAATCCTAACAGAGCACAAAAATGTTAATGAAGCTGCATTTCTTGATCCTTTATGATTAAAAACCCGTTTGCTTGCTTGATTTAACCAATCAGAAGGTAAGAAGATCAGAGCGGGCAGTATAAACTTTTTTCTGTTGTAAAGATGAATGGACGGACCATTTCAGTAACACATCAAGACAAAATCAACACTATAGAAATTATAAACCAAAGGTCATCACCTTTCCAGACCTGAAAGCCCTCCTCATTGACTGCTGAACCAGCAACATCCTTGAGCACTTCTTCTAGTACACTTAGCGGAGCAGTCTTCAATTCTCGAACAATGCTATAGACAGGCCTTCCATTTTCTAGGTATATGTGATTATTAGGGTGTTTAGTTTTGAATCCAGCATGCTGCTCAAACTCATATGCTGTGACAACCTGCAAACAGCAATGAGGTCAACTGCTCGATAAACCAACAGCAGGAACACTCAATGCATAAGGGCAAAAGAATCAGAGAACTAACTTTTGAGAAATTGCACAAAGAACAGCCACAGAGGTATCCACCACGGCTGACTTTACCCTGTAACTCCTGGAAAAAATTGGAAAGAATAACACACCCTCGTAAATTCACCTTCACATATATGTAAAGAAGTTTAACATAAATCATAAACCAACCTCATGTGCACCAGAAACATATTTCACCCTAGCTCCTTCAAGGATGCCAGTTGATAATAGCTTCTTAACATTCGTAGGGAAACTATTAGGAACAACTTTCTTAGACATTTTCAATTCCATATTGCGACCATATATATTGAGGTTGCTGAGAGGACATCTTTTTCCTGGAAAGTCTAGCTCTTGTTCCTCCCTAGAACTTCCATGTGCTAAGCAACTAGTTGCATGACCGAATGCTGGCTCCACAACCGAGGAAGTACACAGACTATCGGAGTTCTCCCTTCTTTTACTGAACTTAAATGTGATTTTCCTGATCCCAGTGGTACTAGCATGCTTAGGAATCTCCAATACAACAGAGGAAGTTATAACTGGTTCCGGTTTTTCAGCTGTCCCATTAGATTCTGCATCATTTGGACCATATTCTTCATTGCTCAAAGTCTCTTCTGAACTCAAATTTGCTGAACATTTAGACGTAACTTCACCAGAGGCAACCAGCTTAGCACTCAACGATTCAGCTGGTGGGCTGGTTATATCTTGAAAGCTCGCGGCAGTCGCCTTCTGGCACACCGTGGGATTGGACACTTCAGAACGTGTGTCCTCATTAGAAGCTTCTATAGCTTGTTTCTTCACGGGAGAAGAACACGGCACAGCATCATCTGCGGTGCATTCACGTTCACGCTTCAGTTCATCTTTTGGAGAATTCTTCCCCTCCATGACCACATCTGACGAAACATCCAGACAAGCTTCATCTTCTGCCATCAGAACGCAATTCCTTGGCACATTCAAGCGAAAACAGTGTCGCTATTGCCCACGATAGCATTCACCAGCTAGACGAAACCCAGGCAACCGAGCAAATCGAGAGCCAAACGAATAACGACTGTACCTGAATCCGTTTGCAAGTACTATGAGTTCGCCACTCGGGTCCAAATCCAACTTCAGTTCAAATCAAAGAGAAACACCTTCTAAATGATCCAGAAGAAAATCCGCAGCATCATCGAAACTTCAATTCCCTAAATAGATACAAACAGCACCACCAAATCGCACTAACACCATCAATCTCGCCAAACGACGGCTCGCGAGGAGGAAAGTCTACGTCGCCACATGCAAGCTTCCACTAATTGCTATCTCGAGCTCTCCCAACAATCCAGGAAATCTCACGAGAAACCGACTCTCGTCAATCCAGAACCAACCGCAACATGTCTCGATGATGAATCTGAAATCCGAGGACGGATCTAGAAGAAAGCGCGCGCGGAGGCCGCGAGAAACCGGCTCGATTCTTCAAATTCCAGAGGAACGCAGGCGAGCCGAAGTGCGAAAGCTAGGGTTTCGTTCGAGAGGATTTGCAGCGGGAAATCGCAGAGCGCCAAAGTAGGGGCGAAACCGCAAAGGCCTTTGGGTTCGCGGTCCAGCTATTCAACTTTCGGAGGAAGAGAGAAAATGAGATATTACACAACTGCTCCGAGGAGGGAGGGGGAGAGAGAGACTATTTTTAATTTCTCTCACTTGGAGAAAAAATTATATCTTTTGGGAAGTAACGAGAAGGGGGAAGATGGATAAACCAAGCGGGGCCCACGTCACTAGGCCAGTAAGGGGGCGCCACGTCGCTTCACGGGGCCCCGTTGCTGGGGATCCGTTGAGGAGATCCGGATCTAGCAGAGCAAGTGCGTGACACCCGTTGATCTTGTGGGACTGGCGAAGGCACTAGCCCCACCCAGACAGATCAACCGTCGTCATTCATCTGGCATGATGGATCCGGGTCCAGGAAGAGATTCCCCGCTCTTCTCGGACTTTTGCGGAGGCTGACGTGTCCGGGCGCCGCACGTGTGGGCGTGTGGGGCTTGGCCTTCACGTTCCACGTAACACGCCGGTTGAGGTGATTGGACGCTCCGAGGAGAATGGAGGGCCGTTGGATGGAGGTGGACCAGGTGGGCGCACTCTCTGGAGCTGGGCTTCCTCTTGTTAAGAGGAGGTCACCGGAGGCGGGGGAACCAGAGCCCAACTCTTTGAGCCTACATGGTAACATTTTTTTTTTTTATTCTTTTAGTTCCCAAATTAAAAAAAAAAATGGAAATTCATTTGGTAACGTCAGTTAATTTTTCTATAATGCAGAATAAAAAAATGACCAAAGAATAGATTTGAAACAGAAATAAAAAATATAAAAAAATAACATTTTATTCCCGATAATAATTTTTCAGAAATAAAACTTTTTCTTTTTTTTTCTTTTCTTCTTCTTCCTCTTCTAATCGGTTGGTGGAGACTCACCGCCCATTGCCGCCTCCGCTGGTTAGAGGAGGAGAAAGAATGGAGAAAAAAACCACCACCCGCAGCGGCACAGCTGGCTTGAGCTCTCTCTCCCTCACGAAAGGGAGAAGTTCGAATCCCAGATGCGTCATTAGGGATTCTTACTCGGAATCTTTGTGGTGAGTCCCGTGAGTCACTCCCCCAGTTTGCTCGCATTTTGTCGCCATTTACGAGGTTCCCTAGGTTTCAAAAAAAAAAAGAATGGAGGAAAAAAAAATCTAAAAAAAGTAATAAAATATTAAATCGAACGCATTCTTGTTCCTTTTTCAATTCGGGGAATATAAATTTTGTGTAATTACCTAAAAAAGTTGTTTTACTCAGAAATTATTCTAAAGAATAAAAATAGAAAAAAAAACTATTTTTGAAAAGAAATTGTTTCCTAGAACATAAATGTTACAAAATGCATCATTTATCTCCGCTCGACTTTGACTAACTGCGTCATTTGGCAAGAGGAATTAGGAGATGAGAGAGAGGATTCTTGAAATAAATTCTTATTAATTCTAAAAATAAAATATTTAAGAAATATTTTCATTAAAATGATCGCTTGTATCGTTTATAAAAATAAAAGAATGAAAAATATTTTCATTGTCTAAATGCAAATTGTTGTCAATAATGTAAAGTTTTTCTATTGACTAATTATTCAAGATTTTGTAGGAAAATATTTCATAAGCCATTTATTTCCTATGAAATAAATGGGGCCTTAAATGGAAGGAAAAAGATGGAGACAAAATAAAATAAAATACTAAAAAGTTGGCTAAGCTAGTATTATGTAAATAATTGAATCCGTTGAAATCCACCCAAGAGATTTGTGTATTAATAAGCAAAATTTGTCTTCTTTTTCACGTGCGCCCTTGTTTTGTTTCTAGTTCTTAATTGGGGCGAGCAAAAGAACTAAACTGAATAAAAAACCAAGACTGATTCCTAATTCCTAAAATTTAAAATTGGTGAATATCAGACTGCTTTCTGATTCTAGTATGAATCCCCCCACCCAAACCACCGGACCAGGCCTTTTTGAATTTTTAAAATTTCAAATTTTCAAAACCTTAATTCCTATTATTTTCTTGCTCAAACTCTCAATCATGCTGATCACTTGTGCCTCTCACTCTCAATTTGCTTCAAGAATGGCTTTTGGTATCCAAACTACTGCAAACACAATCCCTACTTCAAAAAGGTTCGCCATCGACAATCCTTTATCTAGAGGTGTCAAAATGGGTCATATATGAGTTACTTGTTTTTTGACAAAAAGTAGTTAAATGTAGGGGTGATCGGGTCTAGGGTGGGTAGGGTCTAGATCTAGATCCTATACCCAATCCTGTTATAACCGGTTCCTCTTTTCTAGACCCTATACCGACCTTGTTTGTATTAAACCCTGTACCCGACCCACCTTGTTTTTCTGATCTAGTTCTAAGGTCAACCTTGTTTCCATTGGAACCTGTTTTGTAATCTCCCGATATCTTGTACGACTTCGAATTTTATATTAATACGTGAGAAATCTTAATTTGTATTGAAACATTAACCATTTGTAATAAATAAATACATAAACTTTTTGACTAAACGAAAAATTAAGGATCTACAAGGTTAATTATAATAAATAAAATTATAAGACAAAGAATTAGCAACAAATATGGGTTTAATATTAGTTTTATTTCCACAACTACTATATGAAGCTACTCATTTATGCAAGCATAACTCCTCCTACAAAAGAGAAATTAGGCGAGTCAATCCATGTGATACACAAGAATTTGGCAGCGACGAACACCGTCCATCCATCAGACGGTGCGAGAGAGAGCCGGTGAGGGAGGGAAGCAAGTGAGGAAGAGGAATGACAAATGAGGAGTATCATGCGTGTTTGAAAGAGCCAAGATGAAAGTCGTGTGATTGCGGGAATAAGAATAGAAATCGGGGGAAAAAAGGGTTTCGCACCTCCACTTACAAAACCGGTCCGGGAACTAGTTCCAAAACCGGTCCGGGAACCGGTTTTCAGGTGGGTAATCACTCAGAACCTGTTCTCGGACCGATTTAAACCGGTTCCGAATTTTGGGAACCGGTTTCCGAACCGGTTCCCGATCCTATTTTTCGGGTGGGCCAATCTAGGAATCGGGTATACCCGGTCTGATTGCACACCCCTGGCTAAATGGGTTTAACAATTAAAAACTTTGATAGGTGGGTCTTAAATGGGTTGGAATTAGAACCCATTTTCACCCAAAACCTCACCATCTCTCTCTTCTCTCTTTAACTTTACAAAAATATTTTTTTATAAAAACTAAAATTATAATTATTTTTTATTTTAATTTTTTTCTTTTTTTTTTTTTCTTCCTCCAGTCGCCGGCACGGCGATGGCCGGCAACTAGCCAGGCGAGCCTCGAGCTCGTCGGATCTAGCGAGGCAGAGGCCTCACCGACGCCGGGCAAGCCTCGAGGCTCGTCGATTTGGCGAGACTTGAACTCTCCAGCGTGAAGCGAGGCTCGAGCCTCGCCAGATCTAGGGAGGGGCGAGCTCGAGCTCGCTAGATCTGGCGAGGCGGAGGCCTCGCCAATGTCCGGCGAGAGGCAAGCTCGAGCTCGCCAGCGTCGGTAAGCCACGCGAGCTCAAGGCTCGCTTGTGGCCGGCCACCGGCCGTCATGGCTGGCTGGCGACTAGCCAAAGAAGAAGAAGAACAAAAAAAAAAAAGAAAATTTAAAATTATATTTTAAAAATAAAAAAAATAATTAAAAAATAATTAAAATTCGATTTTTTAAAATAATTATTTTAAAAATTATGAAAATTGTCCATTAAATTTGTGTTGTATAAAACTATTTTAGCAATACCATTATATATATAAGAAATAAGCTTTCTTAAGTTTAGTTAAATGGGTCGGGTATGAATTGGGTATAGGTCGAGTCAGGTATGGGTCAAAAAATTTGCATTGCAATAAATAGGTCATAAACGGGTTAAATGGGTCGATTTGAGTCGGACTATTTATGACCTGACCCAAACCTGACCCGACCCACCCGTTTAACGGGTCTACCTTTACCGTACCATCAGCTGGGATGTGCCCATAAATACAAGCATAGACCACAAAACACCCCCCACCCTAAAAAAAACAAAAAACCAAACGACTCCATTGGCATTCACGATTACAACAAAGAAGGCTAGACTGCCCTATCAAGAACATTTGGCCAAGTGCACTCGCCCAAAAATGAGTGTAAAGATCGTTGCAAGAGTGAAGGAAAAATAAAAAAGAGACACAATTGATTCCTAGATCCACCCGAAAACTGACCACGTCGGGTGGATTCAGGATTAGGTGGGCCGGTTCCACAAATTGGGAGCCGACTATTCTAGTTTGATTTTCAATTTCAAGATTGACACCGGTCCATCTTAAAACCAATTACTCTTAATTCTAAATAAATATCAATTATATCATAATACATTAGGTTATTTTTACATTTCTCTTCGATAGCACTTCAAGCAACACTGTAATTCACTCCCTGCAACTCAATTCATCTTCTTTTCTAATCCTAATCACCCCCACCAAAAATGTAAAGAGGGGAGAGAGATATAACGACAACAACACCAATGGTCTTCACGCTACTCTTCAAAAAGTCGATCGTCCTTATGTTTTTTTTTTTTTTTCTATCAGAAAATAGTTTCTATGCATTTTTATAAAGAACGACGTCAGCCTTTTCGTTGAGTTGTTCCGTCCAAATGGCTTGGACAATGGAGTACACGTGTCACCAGCAAGCGCCGTGTCGACAACTTCCCAAAACAAAATTGAAAGTATCGCAGCTCTAATAGAAAGTACATGACACTGATACAAATTACAACAAAAAAGTACAAAACAGCTTTGAACATTTTCCCTATATTTAAAAACCCAAATTGACTACACAACTGCTTTTATTATGTCTTATTGTGAAAATGTCATCAATTGAAACAATCTAAGAATGAACAGCGAAACCTTCTATTTCAGTATAGGGTTCGTTCTCATCCAAATTAAAGTACAAGGATGATTGTGAATTTGGAGTGAGAGTTTAGAACCAATTGTGTCATTTTCCTAAATAGACAGAGGTTCTCCTTCAATGTAAAGGCCCTATATTTAGGCCACAAAACCCTTGAGCCTCGCTTGTGTCTCAACACTTTGACCCTTGGAGATCAGTCGCCCATTTTCCGCAGTGTCAGTGAGTTTGTTTCTTAATTTCTATTGCATATCTTAACCAAAGATCACAAGAATTCCAATGCAACGAGAATTGAGTAGATCAGACATCAAATGAGGAACTTATCGTTGGTCAAATTTCAATCAAACTTTAAGATACCCGAAATGGGTCCCATTTCCCAAAACCATATCTGGAGACTACGGAACTCAATTAAACTGTGTAAACATCTAATTAAAGTCAATGCTATTTTTTGAAAGTGCTAAGTTTTCGCACCGACGTTCAATTTATAAACTCGAGCCTATGGCCTCAATATGGGTCAAGTCTGGGGTTCATGATCTTTATGATTTATCATGCCAATATTGAACTCATTCGAAAGCTCACATCATGATTTTTCTAACGGCATATGGATCACATGAATCAAACAACTAAAGCAAAGGTTACAGGCCTGGAAACTCGCCGGTCATCCTGAGGAGGATCCCAGTCCTCCTGGAACGTTACCTCACCCAAAGGCGCCGTACATATCAGGCTAATGATCGCTCAAAAACCTAAATAGCCTCTTGCTCATTTGAACACAAGAAATCTCGTTCCAAGCTCCAAAGTTGTTATTTGAAGATCTTTCTCTTGGTTTCTCGCGTGTTATCTAGGTAATAGATCCACCCGACTAAGGGCAAGTCATGATGCCCTTCCTCTTTAAATTTCAAATAGAAAGCACGTTAGGTCCTTAGAATGCCGAACAGAGACACTAGATTTTGAACTTACATCATTATGCATATTTTTAAGCTATTGCAATTAAATCATAAAACTTGAATTAGGGCATCTGATGCTAAATAATTTTATTGTTCAAAAGTCGCTATGATACACACTACTGGTTGTTGAGACAAAAACCTTGCAGTTTTCAAGGGATGGTTAATATATGTAGTGTCAGAACAAACTCCTTATTTTTGCAAGCCAACCCCCAAACACAATACCAAAAGAATTTGGAGGTTTTGGACCTGAGCAGGTCCTTAAAAGGCTCTGACCACAGGGAAAGTCCTGGTAGAGGCAGACATGGGTCTCGAAAAAGATCCCCTCTCCATTGGTCACCCCATCCACACCCTCTCTAAGGGGGTTAAGGGGGCCACCTTGGATCCCCGCGACGCCTTCCTCAGGTAACTAATCCCGGGCGTGGTACAGGGACATGAAGAGGCCGGGATGGTTAATATACGTAGTGTCAGAACAAACTCCTTATTTTTGCAAGCCAACCCCCAAAACACAATACCGAAAGAATTTGGGGGTTCGTGTGTGGGATATGATATGGTGATGAGCACAGGTCAAGGACGGATAGCCAAGACAATCCAAACCCATGAACTAATGCCCTATGTGTGCAAATCATAGTTTCATTATTAAGGTTCAATTTTCAACTGTGATTCCACAATGACATCAAAATTACATTCATCCATCTTTACATATCACAATACATGTCATACAGATCCATTAGCCACGTTGTTTTTTTATCTTATTTGTGATGTCATTATGTATGTCATTCACACATGTCTTATTTGATTGTCATGTTATCTCACATGTCGTTTGCACATTTCTCACTCAATTGTCACGCCATTACCCAAGCCATTTGTTCATTGAACATTAGATCGCCATGCCACTTTACATGTTTTTCGCTCATGCTACATTCGATTGCCATGTCATTACTCATGTTGTATTCGATTTTCATGTCATATTTCATGCTATTTGCACATGCGGTATTCGACATCATTACATATGTCAATCTCTCATGTCATATTTGATTGTAGCACCATAATGCATGCTAGTTTGCCACATAATTTTATGTGTTCTTCCTACATATTTAATTCAATCCTCCCACATGCCATTCATGAATGTCATATTCAACTGTCATTCATTCATGTCACTTTCCACACTGTTGGCGCTTACAATTTGCCCCAATTGAAAAAAAAAAAAAAAACTTTAAGTTTGACCTACATGACTGTTGACGAAAATTTGACCAGCAATGTACGAGGCTCTAAACACTTGTAAACATGAAAAATGGGTTGTACTCATCAAAACAACTCTTTTTGATATTCATATTGTCGTCGAAATTCGATATTCCCTTTTAAGCTTTAGTTTTAACAGGCCAGTTTCCTTCACACGTGCATTTATATTTCCACGCCAACTAATGGTGACTCCAGCTTAGTATTGAGGTTGTGATCATTTTTGCATTCTATTGATTACATGAACATAGGATTTAATAAAATATGAGAAACCAAGATACTACTAGCTTGTGAATCTTGGTCAGCATAATTAAAAGTGCTATCTAGGAAGCATGGACACTCTTCGAGGCCTCCGTGTCGGTATTCGACACGTGGTCAATGTCTGGACGTGCGAGCGAGTCCAAAATCCCGACATGCTCATACAACCCGCATGAGTCAATTTTAAAAGAAATTCAATAATTTAAGGGTCAAATGTAAATATATAAAAAAATAAAAAATGAAAGGGAGAAAAGAAACCCAATCTTTTGTCATGACTCCTCCTTCTCCTAGCTTGTGATAGGCAATTTCCCCCCCCCCCCCAATCATCCAGCCCCTCTCACGGACGTCGCTTCCCTCCCTCGTCCATCGTCCTCACCCTTTTTGTGACATTTTCCTAACGATGCGGCAATCGCCACGAGCTTGAGCTTTCAGGGTGCGAGCCCCTCAAGCGCTAATCATTTTTGTTCGCTCCGGCCACGGTTGCGAGGAGAAAATATGCACGCTCGCACGAACTCCACGTGTTGTTTTGCTTTCCTCTCTGTGCGGGGCCTGCTATGATTTGCTTGCTCTCAGCTCCATGGTTAATTCGAATCATTGACACGACATCATAAATTCCTGTTTTATAAAACCTAGAATGATGGGTAATTCCTAAATCGGTCGGTTACGATTTCCATTCTTGGAGGGGGAGGAAATGCGATGAGGAAGAGATCGTCGAATTCATCATGCTTGAGATGTTGAAGAGGATCAGGTTGATGGATTAGGGAAAACTAAGGAGAAAGTAGTTTGATTTGCCAAGGGTATTCAAGTTGGAGAGAGAGAGAGAGAGAGAGAGAGAGAGAGAGAGAGAGAGATCGCGGCAGAGGAGAAACCTAGAAAGTGGAGTAGAGAGGCATGTTGTTATGCCGGTCTTGTCTTTGGTAAAGGAAGGTCGCTGGTCAAACGTTGGGCATTTTGAATTTCGGATAGGCTAACAAATTCCTGTGCGAGACATCAATCAAAGAAAATTTATTTCAAGGAATGAATAGGGTCCACCGCGTCCATCTCGATCATTGATCGTGAAATTCTCACTTGGGGTGCACATGTAAGGCACGTGCAATTGACTATGCTCTTTTTTAGGATTAGGAAATGGGATTAATTTACTTTGATAGTTGGACCGACAACGATATCGATATGTTTCAAGAATCTCCTTCATTATTCTTCATTACCGTATTTACTTGAGGCTAATTTCATGGGTAGTCCGTTGGACATTGGAAGTTTGTCGTCTAGTGAAGAGTTTCAATTTCTTTATGTTGAATGAGTGCTTTACGAGTTTATCAGTTGCATATAATGTGTTTATAGAGTACTTCTGAGAATATGAATGAGAAATAGTTTAAGATTTTGTTTTGAAATCGGCACTTAGTCATTTGGCTGAAACAATTTTGTTTATTCTCAAGCAGAATATTTTTGCTTTTCAAAGTTGATTGTATGTTCAAGCATAATTTGGTTGAATTATATTTTATGCTTGAGGTTACAATGGTTTGCTTATCATTATATATGTGTATTTTTGCTTTTTTACCATCACATTTACTTGTTGTATACATTAACTTTATAGTTATTGTAATTGTACTTTTTGTATAATGACTTCAAACATGGATAGTAGCATTTCAAGTACACAACCACCTACATCAACTTTATAGTTATTGTAATTGTACTTTTTGTATAATGACTTCAAACATGGATAGTAGCATTTCAAGTACACAACCACCTACATCTAGTAATGAAGATTTAAATAAATCATCATGGAGGTATATTGCCAAGTTAGCTATCATAGCGATGTGAGAGGGAAATTTGTCTAGGAAATGTAATTTTTGTAAAAAAGATTTTAAGAGTTCATACACAAGAGTTAGGGCAATTATTGATGATAAGTTGAAAAGGAATTGGAAAATGCGGAAAAGCAAGATGAAGAGATTAATACTAGATTTATGGGTATTGCGACCAAAAATGTACGTTTGCCCCATTCTAGTTTTTCAATTAGTGGTGGCGGTAGCGTGATGCATTCATCCTTTGACTTCTAAAAAAGAAGATTGGAAGTGGGAGTGGAGGATTAATTGAGAGTGCATTGAACATGACTCAATCAGAATGTTTATATTATGAAATGCTAGGATATTCTATTCGGTGGGTTTATTGTTTAACCTAGCAAGGAACCTTTAATTTCAATCCACTCTTAGTTATGCTGCTAATTATAATATTGTGAGATATGTACTACCAAAATATAATTTGTTGAGAATCACTTTGTTGCAAAAGAGAATGCATATATTGATAGCTTGTGTGTACCTATTAGAAATATATGGGGGGAGAAGGATGTAAGTATTATGAATGATGAAGGAGTGACTCATGAAGGAGACCGCTTATTAATTTTATAACGGTATTGGATGGAGAACCTATGTTTATTAAATCAATTGATTATTCGAGATAACAAAGAATATGCTTCAATGAAATCAGACATTAGAATGTGGTTCAACTACTTACAAATAATGCTTCAAATCTTAAGGAGACGGGACAACTCATTGAGCAAGACTTTGCATCCATTGTTTGGATGCCTTGTGTGGTGCACACCATTAATCTAGCTTTGGCGAATTTTTGTGCAGCAAAGAATACAGAAACCAATCAAATAGTTTATGAAGATGTAGTTGGATATTAGAGAATGTTAGAGAAATTATGCAAATCGAGCATTTCATCATGAACCATTACATGAAGTTGCTTTCCGTAGCGAATACACATTTTGCTTTGATCATTGTGACTCTTAGGAGGTTTAGTTTAATAAAAAGTGGTCTTCAAAGTATGGTGATTTGTGACAAATGGAATATTTAGCAAGATGATAATCAAGGGAGGGCTAAGTTTGTCAAGGAGAAAGTATTGAATGAATTTTGGTGGGATTGAATGGATTATATATTTCTCTTCACGACTCCTATTTATGATATGTTGAGAATTTCCGACACTGACAAGTCCTATCTTCACTTAGTTTATGATATGTGAGATTTAATGATTGAAAAAGTGAGAAGAGCTATATATGTGCATGAAATGAAGAGGCTAGATACATTTTATGAGGTGGTTCATATAATTCTCATGAATTGTTAGACTAGAAACAACAATCAACTTCATTGCTTAACACATACCTTATATCCTGGGTAAGTTCTAGAATTGTATCAGATTATTACTTTATTAATTATTCTTTCTTTGACATGATTATATAATACTCATATTACTTATTATGGCTTGCTATTTTTATTTTATTATTTTAAATAAGATGCTATAGTAATTGATGGGTTTTATAAAAAGAGTTGGGCCACCCATGTTGGGTGAAACCAGGCTCGTAACTCAAAAAGGGCCCATAAGAGAGATGACGGTTATTTTTATATAAAATAAACCGCTATATAAAAAAGAAAGTTAAAAAGAGACAAATGTATGTATATTCTAAAAGTTTTGCCTTTTGGAAAATTCTCTCTCAAGCAAAGGGAACGCTGAGGCTTCATTTGATTATCGAAGGATCGATCCCTCTTGAGACTACAATAGCATTTAATCCATGGAAAATAAGGTACGTCTGTCTTGGTGATATGCTTTATGATCGTGTTACAAGTATCGTCGGGCCAATTTCCGTATTTATGTTTTAATGTTACTCAATAGTTCAAGTATCCATTTTCTTAGGAATCAATTTCTTTCATTAGTAACGGAACATAGTGTTGTTGTTTCTTGTTGTTGACGTTGTTGTTTATAAATAGATTAATGGCTTGAATTCGTGAAATGATGCCAACGGATACTCAGGAGCGAAGATCCCGACACCCAACATTTTGTTCGAAGCTCCTCTCTTGAAGTTCCGTGTGTCAAAATTTGTTTTTGACAGTACATGGTCAAAGTTCTCATTGAGATGAGAAAATCGATGGGTGGCATGTCAAACGTTGGATGTGCCCCCACATACAGCCAAAAGCGGCGGCTCGTCGAGCATGTGTGTCGCATGTGCGTAGCGAGTGCAGAATCGCTGGCATATGCAATGTATGCGCTGCAGTTACCACCTATGAAGTACCGACACTCTCCAAGAGTTTTCATGTCATATTAGACACTTTGACACGTGTTGGACACTCTCAGACACTTGGTCAACACGTGTTGAAAAATCCGACACCTGGTCAACTTTCCAGACATTCAAGTCAGAATTATGACATACAAGTTGTGGACACGTGATTCCGATATTGACGTCAATTTTAAAAATTCAATAAATGAAATGTCTATATATATATGTGTGTGTGAAAAAATAAAACACAATAATAAAAATAATAAATGGGGAAAGAAGAAAAATTTAGTCTTCTCTTCTCTTCTGACTCCCACTTCTCGTGATACACAATTCACCTCTTAACTTTTTTTTTTCTCCTCTTCCAACATATCTAACATGCGAGTCCAGAACATGGATTGCTTGTTTTTTCCCCAAATTTTATGAATTATTGAAATAAAGTTTAATTTGTCAAATTGAAACAATGAATGATATTGATAAATTGTGGATTAATGTTTTTAGTGTAAATTCATTCTAGGTTTTTTTTATTTATTTATGAATTTGATTGAAATAATCATAAAAATGATAATTTATTATGTATATGTAAAAATATATATTTAATATATAACGTATCCTACCGTGTCGGAATTTTCTGTTTTTTCACCCCTTAAGTTTTTTTCCTCCTCTTCCAATATATCTAACATGCGAGTCCAGAACATAGATTGCTTGTTTTTCTCCAAATTTTATGAATTACTGAAATAAAGTTTAATTTGTCAAATTGAAACAATGAATGATATTAATAAATGGTGGATTAATGTTTTTAGTGTAAATTCATTCTAGGTTTTTTTAATTATTTATTTATTTATGAATTTGATTCAAATTAATTTGATTGAAATAATCATAAAAATGATAATTTATTATGTATATATAAAAATATATATTTAATATACAACGTATCCTAACGTGTCGGAATTTTCCGTTTTTTGAAAAACGATGTGTCGGTGTGTCGTGTCGTGTCGTGTTACGTGTCGCGTGTTAGTATTGGTGCTGCTTAGGTTACCACCTTGTGCGCATGCAGTGCACGCGCCGAATAGTTGCTCGCACACGTGCTTGTCACGCGTGGCTGATGTCATCACGATGTCAACCCGCTGTTGGATTGGTCGATCCAACCCAACTTGGTCATCCGTGGACCACTGACCCAAAATATATATATATATATATATATATATATATATATATATGTGTGTGTGTGTGTGTGTGTGTGTGTGTGTGTTTTTTCAATTGTATTTCATTACGGATTATGTGTAATCCATTTTTGTTCTTCATTTATTGCAAAAACTATGGCTTGCCGTCACATGCACACACCTACTTGCACATTGTCAGATGAAAAAAAGGTGAGACTCGCAAGAATGATGGCTGAGAGCTGATTATCAATGGGAAAGTGGTGGCATAATGGAACATGTAGTCAAGGTCAATAAGATGATACAAGACATCATCTTGAACGGTTATCCCATGCCTGCTTTTGAGATGGTGTAGGCCCTGATCAACACTCTTCCATCTGAATGACAAATAGTGTTAAATCGCTTGTGGGAGGTCAACATAGTTTCGGATTATAAGCAGCTTGTGGTGGCTATTATGAAGGAATGCTATAGGATTAAGGCCATGAAGACTTTGACCCTAGTAATGAGTGATTTGACACAGAATGAATGTGCTAAGGAGAGACCCTATGGGATCCTGTCTATCTTCCCTTGGTTGCTAAAGAGGGAACTTAAGTTTACTAAAGCATTTTATAAGCTTTCCCTATTCGTAAGTTAGTTTAGCATCATTGAATTTGCGTTCATTTAGGATGTCTTGTGGATATCTTATGTAAATAGTTTCTTTCATGTTGATATTGTTGTATTTTCTGATGTATTGGTTATATTATGTAAAATGTGTTTTTTAGTTAATGGATGTTCAAGTCAATTACTTCTATTATTATTAATTCTTGTGGATAGTTCAAAGAAGTTTTAGTAACTTCAAAAAACTTATTTTGTATTGAAGATTATATTAATAACAATTTCAATTTAGGATTTTGGATGATGATTGGAAACAATTGTGATCTTTTAATTCGAAGCCTTATTCGAAATTATTCATTAATATGATTAGTTTATACAAAATAGATGCATAAATGATAGGCATTAATAATTTGTTCATGTCTGTCTGATATGTTTTGATTCAATGGCTTCGATAACTAGAAACATAGTTGCTAAATTAAGCAAATGGAGAAGTTAAACGACAATAATTATGAAATATGGCGTATGAAAATCTAATATGTGCTGAAAGAACAAGATGCACTAAAAGCTCTTAACTAAGTTATAGAAGAGCCTGAAGATGTAAGCATTGCACAACACAAAAGAGATAAGGATGCATTTGTTGTATAGAAAAGAAAGAACTTGCTTGCTCGCATCACGTTGTTGAGTAGCATGAAGAATGATGTCATGCAAGAGTTCGAGCATTTTGAGAATGCCAAAGAGATGTGGGAAGTATTAACAGCAAGATTTGATCATACATCAGTGACCAAACTAAGACACCTCACTCTAAGGTTTAACTCATGCAAGAAGCCTCATGATCAGACCATGAAATAACATCTGAGAAAAATGTCAAATATGTTAATGAGCTGAAGGATGCTAGCCACATTTTGATTAACGAGTAGTAAGTACAAGTAGTGATCCGCTCCTTACCTCAAAGTTGGGAGCATATGAAGGTGCACCTGACCCATAATGAGAACATCAAAACCTTTGAGGATGCAGTGTGCCACTTTGAGCTAAAAGAGGACCGCCTCCTAGCGACTAAGCTAGAAATTGATATTTATTATGTTGGCTCTAGCTCATAAGGAGCTTCAAACTCTAAGCGCAAGCGTTTTGATTCGTTCAAAGAGTGGAAAAGCAAGGGAGCGAGCTCTTTAGGCAAGAAACCAAGACTTTACCAACATAAGAGATGATAATGTCCTCATGTGAAGAGAACGTTAAGGATGAAGTGTTATAACTATGACAAGAATGGTCACTATGCTCGCGACTATAGCAAGCCAAAGCAGGTAAATACCCATTGTATTCTTTAGAGCTGTGCTTATGTATCAAGCTACGAAACACTGACACTCTCCAAGAACCTTTGTATCGTATTAGACACTTCGACATGTGTCCGACACTCTCGAACACTCTCGGACACTTGGTTAACACGTGTTGGAAAATCCGACACCTGGTCAACTTTCTCGACACTCGAGTCGGAATTCTGACATACGAGTTTCTGACACGTGATTTCGATATTAATGTCAATTTAAAAAATTCAATAAATGAAATGTCAATATATGTATATATATATGTGTGTGTGTGTGTGTGTGTGTGTGAAAATAAAACACAATAATAAAAATAATAAATAGAGAAAGAAGAAAAACTCAGTCTTCTCTTCTCTTCTGTCTCCCACTTCTCGTTATACACAATTCACCATCTAAGTTTTTTTTTCTCCTCTTCCAACATATCTAACATGCGAGTCCAGAATATGGATCGCTTGTTTTTTCTCCAAATTTTATGAATTACTGAAATAAAGTTTAATTTATCAAATTGAAACAATGAATGATATTAATAAATGGTGGATTAATGTTTTTAGTGTAAATTCATTCTAGGCTTTTTAATTATTTATTTATTTATGAATTTGATTCAAATTAATTTGATTAAATAATCATAAAAATGATAATTTGTTTGTATATAAAAAATATATATTTAATATATAACGTGTCCCAACGTGTTCGAATTCTCTATTTTTTGAAAAACAACGTGTCGGCGTGTTGTGTCGTGTTATGTCGCGTGTCGCGTGTTAGTGTCAGTGCTACTTAGGTATCAAGTTCTATATTTTTAACTAAATAATCTTTTGTGAACTGTAAGTTCAGGAGCAGCAGACCATGTAGAGAAGGACAGAGCTGTCTTCGTAGAGTTCTAATGATTACCGACTAAAACAAAATGGATCTATGTAAAGAACAACTTGAAACCTAAAGTTAAAAGGATTGGTACCTGCCAGCTAGTTATACGTAGTAAACATATTTTGTTCCTACATGATGCATTGTATGTTCCAGAAATTCGTCGGAATTTAATGTCTATTTTAGTGTGATTGAACTTGATTTTAGTTTAAACTTCCATAATAGTGATGTGTATTTGTATTTGGGTACAAATTACTTTAGTCGTGGTTACTTTCTAGATGATTTTATTGTGTTGGATGTTAACTATAGTAATATCAATGTTTGTCATTCCCTCTTCACATCTCTATGATAATGACATGCTAGATTTGGTCATATTAGCCAATAAAGAATGAATAGATTAGCCAAAGAGGGCTTATTGGATAATATTGAAAAAATCGATTTGCCAATGTGCGAGTATTGCCTAGTAGAGAAAATAACAAGAAAACCATTTGGAAAATGAGCAAGATTTGAATTTCCTTTACATTTAATCCATTATGATATCTATGGTCCAATGAATGTGAGAACAAGCATAAGGCTTGTATTTCATTACGTTTATAGATGATTATACTCAATTTGGACATATCTATTTGATTTCTCATAAAACTGAGGTATTAAGTTATTTTAAGAAGTTTATGAACTTGGTAGGAAATCAATTAGATAAGAAAATAAAAGCATTAAGATCCAATCAAGCTCGAGAATATCTATCTGATGAGTTTAGAAATTTATGCAATGAAAAATGAATAGAAAGACGGTTGTCTATTCCATATACTCCTCAGCAAAATGGTGTTGCGGAAATGAGAAACAAAACCATACTGGAAATGGTTAGATCCATGATGATGCACACTAACTTACCTATCACCTTTTAGAGTAATGCTTTGTTAACTGTTGCTTATATACTTAACCATGCGCCTTTCCAAATTATTTATTTCTACTACGTATGAGTTATAAATAGGTAGAAAACCCGACTTCTTTTTTTAAAAGGTGGGGTTGTATTGCCTATACTTACGAACCCTCTCACAAATATAAAAAATTGGGTCTTAGAGGCAAGAAGAGTATATTCATAAGATACTCAAAGCACGCAAAAGGATATGTATTTAATAGGTGAGAAAGAAAGTGGGAATGTAACTGAATTTGAATTAGAGATGTCATATTTTTAGAGAATGAATTTCTTAAGAAAAGCCAAATAGGTGAGAACAAACTCTCTTTTTGAAATCTTGGATCAAGATAATGAACTTAAGGGAGTTTGTACAAGTGGGAGCAATGTGAGAAGGAAGGAATTAAATTCGACTCAATCTTAGTTACAATCACCTAATGAGACAATATTGATATTATCTAATCCGAGTGAGAACATTGTGACAACCCGAATTTCTCATTCTATTTTCAATTGAATGAGTTGGGTTTTTCATCGACACGCTTATAGTTCTTTTCCCTGAACTGATCACTCACGGGATAACTAGTCTATCTAGTGAAGCCGTTAAGGGATTTTAATGCAATAGACTTGAGAATTCGATCAGAAATTGACTACTCGACTGTGCTAATCTACAAGGATCAATACGACACCGTCAAAATCGATCAGAGGTCAGGGATAGGTTGATTCGACTAAGGTATGTGATTGAAGTGTGGGTGATTCCACGTCGAACGACACTAGACTGATATTTTTGTCATTTCTGTACCCTGTGCCCGTATTTGAAATCTCGAGATTTTCACGACAACCGAGAGTTACCAATGAGTCGAAGATGCACAATGTGGTTCGAAAATAATCAATCATGGGTCAATTACACTAAAGATTCCTAAAAGCTACCTAGTAGGTTAGATTATGCTAAAATCACGTCCGGTTGAAATTAACCGCGAATTTGAATTCGATTTCAGAAATTGAAAGTTCTGTCATGTCACGATTCATTTTAGTAATGTTGACTCATCCTCCGAAGATTTTTCTGCAAACTCGAGATTTGGGCGAAAATTCAAATTTAGGCGTTTTTGAACCGGAAAAATTATAGGGCTGTTTTTGGGTGAATTTTTGGGGTTCAAGTTAGTTTAATTGATGAGAAAAAATGTTGAATTTGATGTGGGCACCTTGGCTAAATTTATGGGCACCAATTTGAGTCCAATTTGAGGGAAATTGAAGTGAAATTGAAGAGGGAAATGTCCAAATTCGTTTGCCATGGTGGTCAACAACATTTGGACCCTTTGGGAAGCTTGTTTGGGAAGCCATGGAGGGGAAAATGGCTGAGGATGACAGCCATGGCTGGTGAGGCAGTCACTTAATGGTTTTGGATATTTTGGTGGCCTCTCTTATAGCAGCTGGCTTCTTCTTCTTCCTTGGCTCCACTTTCTCCATTGTTGTGTGTTTTGAGCTCAAGAAATCCAAAGAGAAACAGCCAACCAAGCCAGCCAGCTCGTCGACCGTCCCTGCTCGCTGTCTAATCGCCGTCCGCCCGCCTGTCGCGCGCCCGAGCCCGCGTCATCCTCCTTTCGCGTGCTCGCCGTCCATGAGCCTAGGTCGCCATCCCGAGTAGTCGAGCTCGTCGTCCAGCCACCATCCGCCGCCCCTAACCTGCTTGGACCCGCCGGAGCCACCGCTAAGAGTTGTTGTAGCCACTGCCGCCCCGCCTAGCCCTCTCTCGTGCCGTTTCAGCCTTTGGGCCCAGCCCTTCTGCCCTTGGACAGAGGCCAAAGCTTAGCTCAGCTGAGAGCTTCTAGGCCCATTTTAAGGCCCGCCCGGACCTTGCTTAGTGTCGCCACAGGCTTGTTTGTCGCTCGCCTCCGCATCGCCGTTGCCGTGGACTCACCAGCCCGCTAAACCGGTGAGTTTACTTGCTAAACTCTGTTTTTGGAGTTAATGACGTTTAGTAAATAATTAGTTTAGACTAAGTATGGATTATGTGGTTAGTTAGTTTAGATTAATGATTTAATTGCTTAATTATGCATGTTAGGTGGTTAGAATAGATTGATTAGGGGCTAAATAGATTGTACTATTTATCTAGATAGGTGCATTAATTTTCTATACTCGTTTAGGTGGTTAGATTAGCATTTCCAGCCTAGGTTAGCATTTATTGGATTTAATTTGCATTATTTAATTATTTTTGTTATTTATTTGATTATTTAATATTTTTCAGAAATTATACCGGGATAGCCAGTGACCGGAATTTCGTGCTGATTTTAGTGGTGTGCTTAGTTTATGCAATTGAGTGGTGATTGTGATTTTGAGTATTTATTTCAAATTACAAAATGTTGGTATTTAATTAGAAAATACCATGTGTTGGGTTTTGACACAGAAAATGATTTTAGATACTATATCAGCTAGTGAGATTTTAAAAGGGAGGATATCAATTTTTCTGGTTCAAATTGACCATGTACCCACACGATTATTTTTACCATGTGTTTTTAATACGAAGAAATTGGGCCAAGTACATTATTTTAATTTGGGACATTTGAGTGCAAAGCACGATGTCTTGGCTGGGATTGGATGGGTGCATGAATGGTTATGAGAACCCGTCCTTGATATGAGTCAGGTAGACGTTGCCCTTATATGGGATGTCATTGTCAATGGATGCCGGTCGCAGTAGATTATTGACCGATGCTCCTTTGGGATTGTCATGCTCAATGGGGTGAGACGTTACCGTGCTCAATGGGGGTGAGACGATGCCTGGTTACGCCAAAAGACCGCTGAACGTCGAGTAGGATGTGCCTGTTAGGTCATGATAAAATTGGAACACATGATTGAGTGTCTTAATTGTGCCTGATTATGGGACAAATTTGTGTGGCACGGTATCGAACGTGTTATAGCGATTTGGCCTTATAATCAGGACCCCTATGGCTGTGTGGGATATGAGATATGGTGTTCCAATTGATTGAGTTTGATTACTGCTTATGTCTGTGATATGAACTGTACTGACATATAGGATGATTTGAGACGAGGTGAGTCTCTATGGCTGTGTGGTTGTGTGGCTATGTGGTTAGGATGCCCCTAGGCGTATTTTCTTCCTAATCGGGGTTTAGGGCATGAACTTGCTGAGACGTTGTCTCACCCCATCATGGGCTCAATTCTTTCAGGTTTGTAGATGACCGTCCCTCCAGTACGTTTTGGGAAGCCAAGGGGGTATACGGAGCAGAGTACTGACGTCCTTATCCCCAGGAGTCCCTAGCTCCATGAGCTCATAGTGACCACTATCTTGGTCGATAAGGACCGACCACAGTGGGTACCTCATCGATCTAGGGCATGGTTTCGCCATGGCATCAATGGGATCAGGAAAGGTCCCTTGCAGGGTTTCGACATACCTGCCGTTGCGGTTAACGCCGTGGCAGGTGAGGGGGTAGTTGATCCCCCTGATGGTGTTGTGGAAGACCCAAATCCCACGGAGGTCTCAGAGATCTCGGTTGAGGAGTCCCGTGCTTAGTTAGCTTGTCTATGAAATGTGTTTTGTGAAAATGGTATTTTGCTTTTCTATTCCATATCTGTGTTATATGGGGATTTATTATACACTTCCGCATGTGCAATAAAATGAAAGGGTCGGCGACGCATCCTGGGACGTCGCAAATTTTATCGACCACTGAGGGATGTGCGCACGCTCGAGGTTCAGGGCATGACAAACATAATGGAGAATAATGTGCAAAGTGTACAATCTTCGTACAACGAATAAGTTACAAAAGTATTCATCATAAACATTTTAATATTTAAGGGGAAACTTTCATTATTGCTCTACAAGATGAAGATGAGCCAATGAATATAAATGAGGTTCTAAATTGCTCTAATAAAGAAAAATGGAGACGTGCAATGGAAGAGAAAATAGAGTTAATGAAGTCAAATCATGTTTATGAACTAGTTAATCTTTCAAAAGGACGCAAACCCATTAGGAATAAGTGGGTTCTCATAATAAAGTGTAAAGCTGATGACTCAATAAAGAGATATAAGGCTTGCCTTGTGACGAAGAGATATAATCAACATGAAAGAATTAATCATAAGGAAATATTTTCTCATATGGTGAAATTTATCTCAATTTGCCTTATTCTGGCAATAGTAGCTAGTATGGATCTTGAATTACATCAAATGGATGTAAATATTGTTTTTTTTCAATGAAAAATTAGAATAAATTCCTATGGAGCAACTCGAGGGTTTCATTTCAAAAGGTCAAGAACAAAAGGTATGTCGACTTTTAAAATCAATATATGACATTAAGTAGTTATCGAGACAATGATACATACATTTTTATAATGTCATAATGGCATATGATTTTATAATAATTGATGAGGATCATTACATATGTATCAAAAGATTGAAAAATTATTTTATGATCATATTATTATATATTAATGATATACTAATTGCCGAAAACAAATGGAGTTTGTTAATATTGCCAAAGTTATTTATCTTCCAACTTTGAGATGAAAAACATGAGTGATGTTGCATATATTCTTGGAGTTAAGATTTCAAGATATCATTCAAAGAGATCATTGTCTCTTTCGTAAGTGATGTATATAAATAAGATTCTTAAATGATTTCGTATGCAAGACTGCAAACCCATAAATACTCTAATTACAAAAGGTGAAGGATTAAGTCATAAATTATGTCCAAAAACTCCACAAGAGAATGAATAAATGCAATGTGTTTTTTTATGCAAGTACTGTTAGAAGCTTAATGTACACTATAATGTATATAAGACCTGACATATGTTTTGTAGTTGGAATGGTAAATAGGTACCAATCCAATCATGATCAAGTATATTGGATAGTCGTCAAAAGAATATTGAGGTATCTGAAGGGAATTCTTGTTTTTGATGAGTTAAACTTTTTACCAAAAAAAATTATTTAGTTTTAATTTTCTTTTATCAAACTAATTTCTCAAAAATTCAAAGATTTGACCCAAATAATCAACATTTTAGGAAATGTCAATTAAGTGGTTGACTTTTGGTCAAACCTTTAACCAAAAAATTGAAAAAAAAAATGCACAAATACATTTCTTTTAATGTTAATTTGACTTTTGTGTTGAAAATTTCACTAAATTCAATTAAGAACCTTGATTTCCGAATTTTTCAGTCTTAAATTCTAAATCGACCAAAAATAAAATTACTTTTTATTCTAATTATAATTAGGTATAGTTCCTTCTTCGACATTTGATTTAGGGAATATTTGAAATCCGCTCGTGCATTCAATTTCGCGAATTGTCTAGTCAAAATATAAATTGTTGTTTTGAGCCCTAATTAGAGGACACAAATCGATCCTTCATGAATTACGAACATACAGTCGTTCTTCATTTATTTTCTTAAGATAAGTCCAAATCCGAAATCGATTTTGGAAAATTCATATCGAAACTTCTCAATTTGAGAATTTTACTTTTCGAAGCATAAGAAAGTTGTGCAATTAAACTTCAATTAACAAAATTCGAATCGACCCATCCATGGTTATGGTTTAATTTCATAAATCTAGGTCCAATTTTGATATTAGGCCTAAATTCATTTTTGACGTAAGCTCAAGCACTTCAATTCAAGGTCGATTTGAATGCGATAAGTGATCTTACATATGAGTAGTTCATTAAATGGGGTAATTGTGGCAATAACTGAACCAAATTTCAATCAATTTGCAATTTTGCCCATTGAATTGTAAATTTGATCATTCTAGCCCTTTTAGGCTCACTTCAAAGTACCCATGGTTTTGGCCAGTTGTCTTTCACGACAATCATTCAATTAGGTCAATAAAAGATCCCTAAATGACATTCATAAGATTTGATTAGCTTAATTGAATCTTAATCAACCAATTTCTTCTTAAACATGATAAATTTCATTTTCAATTTGGTTTTTGAGGAACCAAATTGCATAAATTTTGAACTCACAGGGGTCCTAAGTGAGCGAAATAGCTAAAATGTGACCAAACTAGTCAAGAATAGGTCAAAAATCGATCAAACCGGAGTGAACCAGTTTGACAGATCTGATCGACCAATGGCGAGGATGGCCGGTTCATCCCCTTTCCGTCCGGTTCCGAGATCTTCTTGATGTCAATTTCACTTTTGCACCTTCAATTTCTCAAAATTTTATAGATTGATCCTTGAATTTCATCAAATTGCAATTTAGCCTCGAATTGGATATTTTGACGCAATTCTCGACTTTGGCTCTGGTTTTTGCAAATCAAACCCATTGGATACCTTACCTAACACCTCGAGATCATGATCCAACTTTTGAAATCAAATTTGAATTGTTGTGTCGAAATTTCGACCGTCGAATCAAAGCGACGGATGAAATTACATGTTTTGAGGGTAATATATAAGCTCATTTTCCCTCCATTTTTTGGGGGAATCTCATTTGCACGAAAATTCTCTCTCTACCAGATCTCTCTCTCTCTCTCTCTGTCTCTCTCTCTCTCTCCTCTTTCTATTTTCCCGCCTAACTGCCTCTTTCTCTCCTCTCTTTTCTCTCTACGCCAAACCGGTTCTTGCCTATCTTCCGTCGCCAGCCTCATGTCGGCGAGCTACTGATCACTGATTCAACCCCCTGGTGACCATCCCTTCCTGTCCAAGCCACTGCAAGCCAGTGATTAGCTCAGTTTTGATCGGAACTTTCCCGATCAAATCAAGCTCCCTTAGTGACACAAACCAGTCCATTTGGATCGGTTTGGTATTGGTGTCAAGCCAGTGATCCGAAGTCGATCTTTGTTGTTTAGATTTGGTTTGTGAAAGTTTGATTAAAGTTTCAGTGAAAGTTTCGATCAATTGCAATCAAAATAACAAAAACGTAGCAAAAGGTCAAGATCTCGATCTCGAATCCCATCAAGCGAGATCAAATCAATCGGTCGGGGCTAGGGTTCAATTTTAGGTTATATGTTATGTTTCAATGTTAGATTGAAGGATTTTGATGTTGATTTGCTATGGTTGATTGTTCTTGAATGATATGGATGATTGAACTTGATTTGGCCTTAATCTGGATTTTCGCAATTATGTAATAAGCTTACTATTTTGGCCAAAATGAGGTCCAAAATAACCTTATTTTAGTTAGAGTCCTCTAGACTTTAATAATACACGTCCCAAGCTTCAAATTAATGGGTCACACGCCACGATCGAGCAACGTTTGACCCTCGAAAAACACCTCTAAAGATGAGCGATTATGTAGTTGTTTAGGTTAATTTTCAATTCTATCCTAGTTTTGAAAGATGATTTTGCTTCTTCTTCTTTTTTGCAGCTTTCTGTGTTCATTTCTAGAGGAACTTTCCTTTATGAAAGTCGTTTTTTGTTGTGTGGTGTATGTTTTGTATTTTTTTTCAAAATATTTGGACATAATTAGTTAGGTCAAAACCACTCAGATCTTGGCCTAGGTTAGTCCATTCTATGTTGATTTCTAACTTTTGTCATTTTTGTACTAATCTCTATGTTGATTTTGGGAGTAATTTTCCTTAATAAAAGTTGCTCGTAATTGTGTAAAGAACACTCTGTAATGTTTTTGGAATTTTTAGATGTATTTAACTAGGTCAAAATTACTTAAATCTGAGCATATGATGATATGCCCTACACTAATCTGAATTGCATTTTGGTAAAATTGAGCCCATAAATGAATTTGTTTGGTCTCAAATCCTTCATGAAAGATGAAATACATCCTATATGTATTCAATTGATGTGTGATTTGCAAAGTGTTGATGTTGTCTAATGTGTCAATCGCATGAGTTAATGTGAAAATGTGTTGTAACCTATAGTTTAAATATACCTATCTATTTTGCCATTTTTGCTTTGACTCATATGATTTCATTTAGGTCTCAAACTCTTAGCAAAAAATGTTTATCATTGCATGGTCTATATTTGAGATATTTAATTAGATTTTTGCACTTCTCTAGATAGCCAAAATCATGCTTGTTCTGTGATGTTGAGATTAGAACATAATCTTACCATATATGCACCTTGTCATGTCTGTTTAAGTCATCTAGAGACTAAATCTTGCGATTATGTCTTCTTGACAATTGAACTGCATGTTACAAGATTTGTATACATGTTTAGGTCATTTCGTTTAAACATCACTTCACATGTTGAACTTGCATCACAAAAATATTCATCACACTTAGGATTCTTAAGTACATCATTAGGAATCTCGAATTATCTCGTAATGTCATTAAATTGTATGACATTTTTTACATGCCGACTTAGGGTTAGATGATTATCTAAGTTGCTCATTGCATCTGATTCTAAGTCTCATGTGATTTTTTCATGCCATTTGTGCATTACTTTGTTGACTTTAATGTTCTCTAATGCACGTTTGTGTTCTGATTTTTAGTTACTAATATGCACACTTCTATATATCTTGATCTTAAGGTACCAAATTGACCTAGAGGTTCAAATGTCACTAATTTCATGTCGATCTCCCATCATAAGGGGCACTTTCCATTTTTCAAAACTAGACTAGAATCTGAACATGTGATCGAATTCGGACCCCTGCTCTGATCCTTGTCTGGATAGAACTTTGATATTTTTGTTCCATTTTTTTTGTAAGGATTCTACACTTAATCCATTAATGAAACCTGTTTGTCATCATGTAGGCTATATTATGTGTAAATTTGATGATTTTTAGACTTGTTTTGATAGGACAAATTCTTGCAATATTGGCTAAGTATCCTGTTGTTTTGACAATTTTCTGACATGCTGTTACTTGTTGTCTGATTTTTGTAAAATCATATGTAGCTCATTTAAGAAAACTTCTTCATGAAAGTTGTCCGTTATCATGTCGTGCATGTTGGAGAATTTTTTCATTGCCAAAGTATCATTAAGCATTACCCAATTTTGCTGTCTTTATATGTTTATTTTGAAATTTCCTAACATGAGTTTCATCGTGATTGTTTAGATAAACTTCTTAAGTTAGTTTGTGCATGAACTTAGGTCATTCCATCTTCATAAAAATTGCTCTAAATACCTCAATATTCATTTTTAAATGATTTTCGACGAGTCTTCTTTTCAAATCAAATTTAAAAATGTTTTGGTACATGTGATGTTTCTCAAAAACAATTTGACAAAAAATTATTTTCCAAAAGCTTGATTTGGCTTAAGGAATAGTCATGGTTTGGACCATATTCAAAATGTTGCCGACACTTGTGAGTACATTTATGCGAGCCCCGAACTAGCCTTGGTAATTGAATGTGTTCTATAGCTTAAATATTCCTTAATCCTAAATTTTTTTCAAACCTCTTTAAAATTCTATTTGACATTATGAAAAGTCATTATTTGAATTGTATTCAAAATGCCTGCGAAGCTTGTGAGTGCATTTATGCGAGCCCCGGGCTAACCTTGGCAATTGAATGCATTTCATAACCGAGACATCACTTTATCTCAAAACTTTTTGTATGTGACTTCGAAATATCTCTTTGAAACATCACATGAACCTTTATGCATACAATCACGTCATTTATTAAAAACGTATGTGTTTGTGATTGGCGCATATCCTTGATAATAAGTGACTCGTCGACGGTGTCAACACATGATTTTTAGTCGATCCGTTACTAAAAGGTAAAAAATCAATATTTGGGTTTCCGATCGTAACAAAACCCGTTTGTCAGCCAAAAGTGTCATTTTCTATTTCTTTCTTTTGTATTATCGATTTTAAGCAATTTTTAGTTCATTCTCAAGAAAAACTTGAAAATCATATTGTTGACATTTTGGTTAATTCTTTGATCAAAAGTCAACCCTAAGTCAAAAATTAACTTTTTACCCAAAAAATTTCATTTTTGTCAAATCAATTTCTCAAAAATTCAAAAATTTGACAAAAAAATCAACATTTTAGGACTTTTGGTAAAACCTTTGACTCAAAAATGGAAAAAATAAAAAATACACAAAAACATTTCTTTTAATGTCAATGTGACTTTTGTGTCAAAAATTTCTTGAAATTCGATTAAGGACCTTAATTTCTGAATTTTTGAGTTTTAGGTTTTAAATCAACCAAAAATAAAATTACTTTCATTTTAACCATAATTGAGTGTAATTCCTTTTTTGACATTTGGTTTATGGACTATTTGAAATAAGCTTATGCCCTCAATTTCGTGAATTGTGAGTCAAAATGCGAATTGCTGTTTTGAGCCTTAATGAGGGGACCAAAATCAATCTTTCATAACTTGTAAACGGGTGATTGTTTCTTACTCATTTTCTTAAGACAAGTCTAAATCCAAAATCAATTTTGGAAAATTCGCATCAAAACTCATCAATTTGAATAATTTTATCCTCCTAAGTGTAAGAAAGTTAAGCAATTAAATTTCAATTGTCAAAATTCGAATTGACCTAGTCATGGTTATAGTTTAATTTCAAGATCAATTTGAATGCATTAAGTGATCTTGCACATAAGTAGTTCGTTAGATAGGGCAATTGTGACACTAATTGAGTTTAATTTTAGTTAATTTGTAATTTTGCTTATTGAATTGGAAATTTGACAATTTTAGCCCTTTAGGCCCAATTTAAGGCACCCATGGTTTTGACTCGTTGCCTTTCATGATAAACATTCAATTAACTCAATAAAAGACCGCTAGATCACATTTATAAGGTTTGATTAGCTTAATTGTATCTCAATTAGCCAATTTCTTCTTAAATAGGGGAAAATTCATTTTTAATTTGCATAAATTTTGAACCCATAGGGGTCCCAACTAGGCGAAATGACAAGAACTGGACCAAACCAGTCAAGAACCGACTAAACCGGACCGAACCGATTTGACTAGCCATCGGCAAGGATGGTCGGTTTAGCCCTTTGCCAACCGGTTCCTCACCTCCGACGACCGGTTTCTGACCTCTGGCAATCGATTCTGGAATCCTCACAGTGCCAATTTCATTTATGCACCCTCAATTTCCCAAAATTTTAAAGATTGATTCTCGAATTTCATCAAATTGCATATCAACCTCTAATTGGACATTTTGACGCAATTATCGATTATGACTTGGGTTTTTGCAAATCAAATCCACTAGGTCAATTACTCGACACCTCTAGATCATAGTAAAGTGCTCAAAATCAATTTTTGACCGTTGGATCAAAATTTCAACCATTAGATAGAACTGATGGCGGAAATCGCTTAACTTGGAATAGTATATAAGTCCAATTTTCTCTCAATTTTAAGGGGGGGCCTCATTTACACTAAATTATCTACCGTCGCTAACCTCATGCCGGTGAACCACCAGTCGCCGATTCAATCCTTCAGCGACCACACCTGCCCGTCCTCGCCATCGCAAGTCGATGATCAGTTCGGTTTTAATCGAAACTTTTCCGATCAAATCGAGCTCCCTCAATGATACAAACCGATCCATGTGAATTGGTTCGCTATTGATCCAAGCTAGCGATCCAACCGGTTCGAAGTTGATCATTGCTATCCAGATTTGATCCTTGGAGTTTGATCGAAGTTCTAGTGGAAGTTTTGATCAATTGCGATCAAAATCGATAAAAACGTATCAAAATGTAACAATTTTGATCTCAAACACCGTGAAGCGAGATCGGATTAACCGGTTGTGGTTAGGGTTCAATTTTAGGAAAATATGCTATGTTTAGATGTTAGATCAAAGGATTTGGATGTCGATTTGCCGTGTTTAAGTGTTCTTGATTGATATTGAATTATTGACTTGATTTGGCCTTAAACTTGTATTTTCGTCTCCTTGAACTGACTTACTGTTTTGGCCCAAAATAAGGTCTGAAACGACCTTATTTGAGGTTGAGTCCATCTAGACTTTGATAATACACATCACAAGCTTCGAATCGCTAGGTCGCATGCCCCAATCGAGTGCTGTTTAACCTTTGAAAAATACCTCCAAAGATGAGTGATTATATAATAGTTTAAGGCTGGTTTTCAACTTTGTTCTTATTCTGTCAAGCCTCGATCCTCCGAGCACGTGCCCATCCCTTCTCGGTCGATTAATAGTGACGTCCCAGGACGTATTGTCGACCCATTGGATTTTAAATACGCATGTGGAAGCTAATATAAATCCCCAAACAATAAAACAATGGGATATAAAAGTAGAGCCAAAACCACAACCACACTTTTAAACAGTGCAAACCATATAGTATATATTATAATATTATTAACAAAAGTCAGGTCCTTCACAACATAGGGTTTGCAAGACAGGGGTGGGGTTTTCAATCCTCCCCTGGATCCTCCTCTAGGTCCTCCTCCTTTTCGACGATCTCTCCTCGCTCCAGCTAGAGCCCACGGCTGAGTTCACCGGAGAGTCAAAATCGCCTTCAAGCTTGGGGTCCTTCACATCTACCACCAATCCACCCTTAGGATCAGCAATACCCTTCCCGAACACAACCTCCAATGCATATGGCGATACCTCCAATTCCGATATCAGACCCACCCTTCGCCCATCAGAATAATGGCGATACCACGCCTGGTATTCATGGGGCACCTTTTTGGGTTCACGGTCTACCATGACTATGGTCTTTATCGGCACATACTTGAGTCCCTCGAGGTGGTGGTGTATTGAAATGTGGTAACCTGTCTTAGTAAACTTTTTGGGTTGCCTAAAATATTTGGGAGGGTTTGGGGGGGCTGCCATTTAGAGACCTGAAATGTTGTCCCACAACAGGGTGATATGACGTCTCAGTGAGTTTTACCCACTAAGACCCGATTAGGAAGAAAAAATGCCATAAGGGCTGCCTAAGCACAACCAAGCGTCAGAGGACGTACCTTGGTCTCAGTTCCTTCCTGCAAGTTAGTTCAATTCATAAATACTGACAATCACATCATCCAGTCCAACAAATCGAACTATCAATCAATCGACTCAATCGATTACATGTCATCAGGACCACTCCTCGATCATTTCAATTATTCAATCTCAATTCTTACTCATGGCTCAACGAGTATAGTCTACCAAATTCTTGACTATAAATCACGGTCCAAAAGACACAACCTATCTTTGGGTGATAATCACGGTCCAATGGGCACAACCTTTAATAGGTGGCGGATCACGGCCCCGTTGCGCACAACTTCTATCAGGTGGCAAATCATGGTCCGAAAGGGCGCTACCTCTATCAGGTGGCAAATCATGGCCCAACTAGCACAGCCATACTTCGACGGCTTTCTAGGTTCAACTCACGACCTCTCACGGTCATTTTCCCATCGAATACCAACATTTCTCAATTTTGGAATATTTCCCCATATTCACTAATCACACTCAATTTTCACAAACCAATACTCAATTAAATAAACAGAAAGCACCACTGCAATCAGCACAAAATTGCGGTCACCGACCATCCCAGTTGAATTTTCGGAAAATAATTAATTAATTAAATAATTACGAAAATTAATTAATAAATGCAATAAATAGCATAAATGCAAATTTAGGCCCGATAATGCCTAATTGGAAGCTGAGACAGGTTCGAAAAACTACCGAACCACCCTAGTTAAATACTAGAGCTTGTCTAGGCTCTAATTGTACTAACTATCCACCTAACATGCATCGGTAATTAATTAAAATTCACTAATCTAATCTAATCTAACCACCTAATCCATCTTAGCATAAAATAATCAACCCTTAAGCATAATTAACCTATTAAGCGAGGACTAGTGAGTTAAACTCACTTGTTTCGCAATTCGGTCGGTTCAAATCGACGAGGACGCAACAAGGGATGACTTTCTCCAAAGCGGGCCTAACTTTTGGGGCCCGGAACAACCTTAAAACGGACCAACAAGCTGCTGGAAACCCACACTTCCAGTTTCTGTTTTGAGCTAAAACCAAAAGAAACAAGGCAGGTTAGGGTGAAGCAAGACCAGAGAAGGTGGCTAGGGTGCTCGGTGGCCAACGGTGACGACTCACGGTGGCTAAACGGAGGCAGAACGGCTCTGGCTGAGCTCTACAAGACACGGAACAACGGCTGGGATGTCGGGACAGGCGAGAGGGAGCAGAGGTGCGTGCGGCGAAGGCGGAGCAGCAACGGCACGCAAGTGGGGGCGGAGACGGCGAACGGCGGAGGCGATGGCGTCATGCGGCTCCAGGGGCTGCTGGCTAGCTTCGACAACTCTTCTTCAACTGCTAGTGATCGAAAATGGTGAGGAGGGCAAGGGTGATGGCCAGCCAGCTTGAGGGAGAGAGAGGGGTTAAGAAGGGGCCACCAAGCCTTATCTTCCACCTCTTGGTCCCCTTGATCATCCACCACCACCAGCTATCTTCCTTGGCCTCAAATCAGCCACCCATGCTTCATCCACAACCTTTGAAATGGTCCAAAAGCTATAGGAAATGGGGAGCTACGAATTTGTTTGCTTTCTTCTTCAATTGGACACTTATCCTTGCTTGATTCAACACAATTCGGCCTTAATAAATTCAATCAACACCTCTTCGATCAAATTAGTATTTTTCCTCACCAATTGATCCCACTTGCTTTCCAATTTTGCAATAAAAAACGATCCCCGACATTTTCCGGACAAAAACAGCCCTAGGATGACTTTTTCTCAAAAAGTTTCGGTTTGCAGAAAAATCTTCTGAAACTGAGTCGACACTCCCAGAAGGACTCGTGACATGATAAAACTTTCAATTTTTGAAATCGGAATCAAATTCGCAGTTAATTTCAATTCGGCACAATTTTAGCGGGACCTAGGCTACCGGGTAACTTTCAGAAATTTTTGTGCAAAGACGTGTGGTCGATTTTCTTCGAGCCACAATGAACCCACTTGACACATTAGCGACTCTCGGTTGTTGTGAAAATCTCGAGGATTCAAATACGAATATAGGGTACCAAAACAATAGAAAAATCAGTCTAGTGCTGGCCGACGAGAATTTTCCAATTTAGTGATGTCACTCACGATTAGTCACACATCTCAATTGAACCGATCTATCTTTGATCTCTGATCGATTTCTAACTATGGCGCAATGGTCTCTAAAGATGAGCACGGTCGAGTAGCCGATTCCTGGTCGAATTCTCAAATTTATTGTCTTAAAATTCCTTAATGACTTCCCCCGATAGTTTAGTTATCTCAAGAGTGATTGGCTCTAAGAACAACCTTATAGATGCGTCGATGAAATACCCGATTAATTTAATTGAAAGCAGAAGCGAAAATTTGTCACAACTCTTCCCCTCTTATAAAAATTTCATCCTTGAAATTTAAACATTTACAATCTTAAGCAAAAAGGTGGGGGTACAAACGTCCCATTGACTCTTCAATCTCCAGGTTGCTTCTTCGGTACTGTGGTGTTGCCAGACCACTTTGACCATCGGGATGGTCTTTGTATGCAGAACTTGCTCTTTTCTGTCCACGATCTGAGCCAGGCTTTCAACGTATGACACATGATCATCCACGTCTAATTCCTCGAAATTAAGCACGTGGGTCGGGTTAGGCTCATATTTCCTCAACATCAACACGTGAAGACGTTGTGCACTTGCGCTAATCTCAGTGGCAACGCAAGTCGATACGCCAGAGTCCCGATTCTCTCAAGAATCTCAAACAGACCTATGTATCTTGGACTCAGTTTTCCTTTCTTGCTAAAGCGCGAAATTCCCCTCATTGGTGACACATTCAAAAAAACGCGATCACCAACTTGGAATTCCAAAAGCCTTCGACGCTTATCTGCATAACTTTTCTGATGACTCTGAGCAATCTTTAATCTATTTTTTATCACTGCCACAGCATCCACTGATTGTTGAACTAACTCTGGGCTTGTAATTTTTCTTTCCCCATCTTTGTCCCAACACATCGGTGTTCTACACGCTTTGCCATATAACGTTTCAAATGGAGCCATCTGGATGCTCTACTGATAACTGTTGTTGTAGGCAAATTCTACGAGATGAAGTTGTTCCTCCCAACTTCCTTTAAAGTCCAGTACACAAGCTCTCAGCATATCTTCAAGGGTCTGAATTGTCCTCTCAGACTGACCATCCGTCAGAGGATGATATACCATACTATACTGAAGCTTTGTACCTAAAGCACCTTGCAAGCTTTTCCAAAAAGTAGCAGTAAACCTCGGGTCTCAATCTGACGTTATCGTAACTGGCACTCCATGCAGTCAAACTATCTGACGCACGTACAACTCAGCGTGCCTATCCAAGTCAAGATCCTTTTGTACTGCAATAAAGTGAGCCGACTTTGTCAACTTGTCGACTATTACTTAAATCGAATCATTACCTCTTTGACTCCTTGGTAATTCGGTCCCGAAGTCCATCGTGATATGCTCCCATTTCCACTCTAGGATCTCGAGATGTTGCAGAAGTCCTCCCGACTTGCAATGCTGAGCTTTGACCTGTTGTCACGTCAAACACTTGGTAACATGCCTGGCAATGTCCGCCTTCATACCAGACCACCAATAATGTTGACGCAAATTCTGATACATCTTGGTACTTCCGGGGTGAATGCTGTAACTACTATGATGAGCTTCTGATAAAATATCCTCTCTAAGCTTTGCATCGTTAGGTACAACCAATCGTCCTCGAAACCTCAGTGTTCCATCATCAGAAACCTGAAAGTCAACTTTCCTTTCTTTGATATCCTCTTGCAAAATTTTGTGAACATCTGGGTCTGTCGGCTGAAGTAGCTTGATTTTGATCTGCATATCTAGCTCAATTCTGAGAGTGGCCATAAGATTCGAAAGGTGGCCTACCTCAAATTTTAACACAGAATCTCGAGCTTGCTCGATTAACTTCCACTCCTTAATCAAAATATGAGCAACTGAAGACTTTCAGCTCAAAGCGTCGGTGACCTTGTTCGCCTTTCCTGGGTGATATAGAATATCATAATCTTAGTCTTTTAAAAGTTCCATCCATTGGCGTTATCTCATATTCAACTCCTTCTGAGAGAATAGATACTTGAGATTCTGATGGTCCGTGAAGATCTGAAATTTTTCCCCACACAAGTAATGCCTCCAAATCTTCAACGCAAATATGATAGATGTGAGCTCTAAGTCATGCGTTGGGTAGTTCAGTTCATGAGGTCTCAACTGGCGGGAGGCGTATGCAACAACCTTACCATATTGCATCAATACGCAACCTAGTCCTCTGAATGACGCATCACTATAGATCGCGTCCCCTCTAGGACCAGATGGAATGGTCAGCATAGGTGTGGTAGTCAGCTTTTGCTTCAACTCTTGGAAACTACACTCGCACTTGTCTGACCACGCAAATTTCTCATCTTTCTTCAAGAGTCTTGTCAAAGGCGACGCCAAAGTTGAAAATCCTTCCACAAACCTTCTGTAGTAACCCGCCAAACCCGGAAAACTTCAAATTTCTATCACGGTTGTCGGTCTCGGCCAGTTGATCACGGCTTCAATCTTGCCTGGGTCCACGGAGATTCCTTCTCCTGAAATCACGTGGCCTAAAAACGCAACACGAGTCAGCCAAAACTCGCATTTGCTAAACTTAGCGTACAGCTGGTGAATCCTTGAGGTCTGGAGCACTCATCTCAAATGATCCTCATGCTCCTCAGCACTTCTCGAATACACCAAAATATCATCAATGAACACGATCACGAACTAATCTAGATATTCCTTAAATACTTGGTTCATCAAATCCATGAAAGCAGCTGGAGCATTCGTCAACCCGAATGGCATCACAGTGAACTCGTAATGACCATACCAAGTACGAAATGCTGACTTTGGAATGTCCTCTTTCCTGATCCTCAGCTGATGATATCCCGTTCTCAAGTCAATTTTCGAAAATATCGACGCTCCTTGTAATTGATCAAACAAGTCGTCGATCCTCAGCAATGGATACTTGTTCTTGATCATTACTTGATTGAGTTGGCGATAGTCGATGCACAAGCGCAACGAACCATCTTTTTTTTTGACAAATAGAACTGGTGCTCCCCAAGGTGATGCACTAGGACGTATGAATCCCTTGCCCAACAACTCTTGCATCTGCACCTTCAATTCCTTTAATTCTGATAACGCCATCCGGTAAGGAGCCTTAAAGATTGGCTCTGTCCCAGGTGCTAACTCAATCACGAATTCATTTTCTCTCTCTGGCGGTAATCTTGGCAATTCCTTTAGAAATACATCTGGGAATTCTTACACAACTGAAATATCTTCAATCTTCAGCTCTTCAACTGTCGTATCCACGACAGTCGCCAGGTAACCTTGACAACCCCTGTCTAACAAACAGGTTGCCTCTTGCGACGAGATTAGGGAAATCGAGGGTCCTCCTCGGTTCCTTACAAACTCGAAGCTCTCACCCTTTAATGGGTAAAACTGAATCGACTTGCGATAGCAGTCCATTTTAGCCCGTTGCTTGGTGAGCCAATCCATGCCAATTATCAAATCAAAGTCATATATGGCTAGGACTAACAGATCTATTTTCCCCTCTCGCTCACCAATCTCTAACTTGCAACCAGAACAACCCAAAGCAGCTAACACCTTATCCTCCAATGGTGTAGATATGCTAACAATAGATTCCAATAATTCAGGATTCAATCCTATTAACTTAATATACTGCTCGACGATAAAGGAATAAGTTGCTTTAGATCGAATAAAGCATATGCAGGATGGTTGTTCAGAGAAACCATACCTGTGATCACGTCAGGCGCAGCCTTTGCCTGACCTTAAGTGATGGCATACATAGTGCCTTGAACTAGAGGTCTAAGTTGTCCTTCCTGCAGTACATTCTGAGGCACGTTCCCTCTGATCTAACCTAACGGTGGCAACGAGGGCAACTGTTGAGGTCTCCCCTGTCTTCGAGGACAGTTCCTGGCTATGTGACCCTATTGGCCACATTCAAAATAGGCGCCTGTCCCTCGGGGGCACTGATTCGCTCCATGTTACCTTCCACAAGCGCGACATAACTCAATCCGGTCGACCCATACTTGCCAATTCCACCCTTCCTGTTGGGCGGGATCTGAAATCTACCTCCTGTCACGGGTTTCTTTCCCTGACGGATCCCTTCTCTAATTGAACTAAACCTCGATCCAGACGAGGTAGCTTGCTCGTTCAATCCTCTCTCTATCATCTGAGCTTGGTGGTAGACTTCTCGATAATTAGTCAGATCCAATGGCAATAGAGGTTGTTTTAGTTCAGAACAAAGACCATTCATGAATCTTCGGGCTTTTTCCTCGGGGTCCTCTACTAACCTCGGAGCATATTGTGAAAGCTTCGCGAACTTAACCCCATACTGGTCAACTGTCATACTCCCTTGGCAGAGACATTGGAACTCCTCCATCTTTTGTTCCTGAGCACTACCCGAGAAATACTGATTGTTGAAAGCTCTAAGGAAGGTGTCCCACACTTGGACCACACCTTCTGGAAATACTGTATCCTTAGTGGCTCTCCACCAAATGTTCACATTGCCTTGAAGTTGGTACACAGCCAATACCACATTCTCCTCTTCGTTGCAAATCAGAAGTGCAAATGATTTCTTAAGGTCCTGGATCCAAAGGGACGCGACTTCCGGATCACCTTCACCAATGAACCTCGGCGGATTCAGCTTTAAGAACTATTCCACTAACTTATGAATCGGCCTTCCAGTGGCCACATTTCTAAGTGGAACTTCAGCGGGAGCAACAACAAGTGCAGTGATAGGTGCGGCAGTGGGGGCGGCTTCAGTGGCTGCGGCAACAGCAGCAATAGCGGTGGCTACAACAACGGCGGCTTGATTCTGGGCCTACTGCCCAATCAAGTCCCTCATGGTCTCCAACGACTGCAAGATCCCATCTACTTTGGGATCACCAGGGGTTGCTACCCTAGCACCAACAGGAGGTGGTGCTATTCTACTAGCGTTAGCCTGTGCTGGCGCCTTACCCCTGCCTCCTCGGGTACTGACCTCGATCGGCGTCCTACCCTGACTTACAGGCCTGACGGTCCTCTTACTAGGAGTTCTTTGCTCCCGGTTGCTCATGGCTTAGTCTTTCTACTGAAACCTACCTTCCAAATCCACACTGGATTAAAAGTTAAGCGATCCACACAAAACAAACAACTCTACCAATCAACTATCACCGATATGCACCAGTCATGAATTTAAAGGCCAATTCTACTTACTATCCCATATCCATCGCACCTTATCACTCCAATTTCTAACGACCAAGCTCAGATACCACTAAACGGGGATGTCACACCCCGATCCTCCGAGCACGTGCCCATCCCTTCTTGGTCAATTAATAGCGACGTCCCAGGATGCATCGGCAACCCATTCGATTTTAAATACGCATGCAGAAGCTGATATAAAACCCCATATAATAAGGGCGCGCATAATAAAATTTCTACTTCTCTAATTCTCTGTTTCTCTGTTTCCCTAAACAGGTTTCAAACAGAAATCCGTTTGGTAACGCAATTTGATTTTTCTATTTCTGGAACAGATTTCTATTCCAGAAATAGATTTGAAGAAGAAATCATAAGCTAAAATTTTTAACTTCTCAATTTCTAGCCAAAAATCAATTTCTGTTCTAGAAATTTTGTCATACGCACCCTAAAATAATCGGATAGAAAAGTAGAGCCATATTTTTCAAACCTGAGAAACCACAACCACACTTTTAAACAGTGCAAACCATATATTATATATTACAATACTATTAACAAAAGTCAGGTCCTTCACAACATAGGGTTTGCAAAACAAGGGTGGGGTTTTCAATCCTCCCCTGGATCCTCCTCTGGGTCCTCCTCCTCTTCGACGATCTCTCCTTCTTCCTCACTCCAGCTAGAGCCCACGGTTGAGTTCACCAGAGAGTCAGAATCGCCTTTAAGCTTGGGGTCCTTCGCATCTACCACCAATCCACCCTTAGGATTAGCAATACCCTTCCTGAACGCAATCTCCAATGCATACGGTGGTACCTCTAATTCCGATATCGGACCCACCCTTCGCCCATCAGAATAATGGCGATACCACGCCCGGTATTCATGGGGCACCTTTTTGGGTTCACCCACGTTTACCTAGACTATGGACTCTATCAGCACATACTCGAGTCCCTCGGGGTGGTGGTGTATCGGAATGTGGTAACCTATCTCAGTAAACTTCTTGGGTTGCCCAAAATATTTGGGAGGGTTTAGAGGGGCTACCATCTAGGGACCTGAAATGTTGTCCCACAACGGGGTGAGACGACATCTCAGCGAATTCTACCCCATAAGACCCAATTAGGAAGAAAATATGCCCTAAGAGCTGCCTAAGCACAACCAGGCATCAAAGGACTTACATTGGCCTCAGTTCCTTCCTGCAAGTCAGTTCAATTCATAAATACTAACAATCACATCATCCAGTCCAACAGATCAAACCATCGATCAATCGACTCAGTTGATTACATGTCATCAAGACCACTCCCCGATCATCTTAATTATTCAATCTCAATTCTTACTCACGGCTCAACGAGCATAGTCTACCAAATTCTTGACTATAAATCACGGTCCAAAGGACACAACCTATCTTTAGGTGGTAATCACGGCCCAATGGGCACAACCTTTAATAGGTGGCAGATCACGGCCCCATTGGGCACAACTTCTATCAGGTGGCAAATCACGGCCCGAAAGGTCGCTACCTCTATCAGGTGGCATATCACGACCCAACTGGCACAACCATACTTTGACGGCTTTCTTGGTTCAACTCACGACCTCTCACGGTCATTTTCCCATCGAAACCAACATTTCTCAATTTTGGAATATTTCCCCATATTCACTGATCACACTCAATTTTCACAAATCAGTACTCAATAAAATAAATAGAAAGCACCACTGCAATCAGCACGAAATTCCGATCACTAACCATCCCAGTTGAATTTCCAGAAAATAAATAAAAAATTAAATAATTACGAAAATTAATTAATAAATATAATAAATAGCATAAATGCAAACTTAGGCCCGGTAATGCCTAATTGGAAGCCGAGACGAGTCCGAAAAATTACCGAACCACTCTAGTTAAATACTAAAGCTTGTCTAGGCTCTAATTGCATTAACTATCCACCTAATATGCATCGGTAATTAATTAAATTCACTAATCTAATATAATCTAACCACATAATCCATCTTAGGCTAAACTAATCAACACTTAAGCATAATTAACCTACTAAGCGAGAATTAGTGTAAGGGTGGGTGAGCAGCGATCTAGGGTCGACCCTGGACCGACCCTGGACCAACCCTGGACCGGCCCAACGCCGATTTCCAAGGGGACCGGGCCGGTCCTTGATCCTAAGATTCCTGGACCGGTACTGTGCGGGTTGGTCCTCGGTCCTAGAAGTTTAAGGTCGGTCGAACCCGGACCAACCCCGAAAAAATATATTTATATATAATATATTTTAGATTTAATATATAATATTTTTTTATGTTTTTCTTATAAATAGCAAACCCCCCAGCGTTCTTCACTTGAATAGCTTGGACGACAGTGTGAATGACGCTATGAAACGGTGTGAATAACGCTGTGAAATGGCTCAAAATGTCCTTAGCCTCTTGTCTTATTCTTTCGTCTTTATCTTGTTCATTTTTCACTTAAAAACGAAACTTTCCCTTGTGAGCAAGAGCAACCTTGCCCTATTCGCCGTGCACACTGGCCCGCTCGTCGATTGTCGCTCGTGGCTCGTTGCTTGTTGTTCGTTGTTGGCCGCTCAATTTGCTCGTCGCTCGGCGCTGGCCGTTGGACTCTTGCCTCTCTCGACGCTCGCGCTGCTTGCCGTTGGCCGCTTGTCGCCGTTGGCTGCTTGCCGCTTGCCTAGCTCAACGCCCGTGCCGCTCGCCGCTTAACAACCCCGCCGCTTGCCTCTCTTAGCTAGCCTCGCTCTTTGCCGAGTAAATCAGAAGCAAAGAAAAGCCCTGTCACGACCTCTTCTTTTTTTGTCCGGGGGAAAAGGAAGAAGGTTTAGGGATATTTGGCTAAAGAGACGGACCAACGGCCCTAGATTAGGCGCGGGCTCTCCCAAGCCCATACCTCGCGCGACGTTGGATTTTGTATTTTTATTCTTAACAACCTATATATTTCTAGGAGTCGCCACTAGCCTATTGGGGTCGGCTAGAAACCAATCAAGACGCGGCAGTGTTGTCTCGATTCCTACGCAACCAGAGATTTCTAGGAACGGGGACTTGTTTACGCCAATGTTTCTATTAGCACCCTTGCAGTACCACTAACTTGGAAGGTTGTTCATCTAAATGGCCACACAATCTTGATTACCAATTATAATCTTATAAAACCGCTAAATGTCCATGCAAATGTTTTTTATTGTAGGTTTGTTTTCCTTAATGTCTAGACTAATCCTAACATAATTTAAAAGAGAAATTTACACTCAAATTAATGAAAAGCGGTGCATAAGTAAACATCCAAGAAATTGAAATAACTTGAAAATAAATGCGGAAAATGAAAACCCGATACAAGTCGGGCAAATAATATTACATGGCCTTGTTATCACGCCCCAGGACAGGACCCCCATGAGCAAAATGGGAATTTAAATGTGCATGCAATTACTCTAAATGCATGAAACTACTCTAGATAATTTAAACCTACGCAACATGGATTATTTACAAAAAAAGGATTATAAAATACCAAAATAGCATTAAATTAGAAGAAATGACTTTATAAAATTAGGAAAATCTCCTAGATGTCATTTTTGGCTTAATTTGATAACATCCAACATTTTTTTATATTTTTGAAATTTTCAGATTTTTTTTATTATTTTTTAAAAAATATTAATAATAATTCCTTAAACCGATCTATGCTAACATGGAGTAACACAGCACATGAATATCACAATAATCGAGCTTAAATTGACCGTTTCAAGGTTGAAACTCGTCCGACCAAAAAAAAAGGTTGAAACTTGGTTTGCGCATTTCATCGAACACTTGGTGTGCATTAAACTAGCCCAAATAGCTTCCTCGAGCCATGTTCATGGCCTTCAATCTCGACCCATAAGCAATCTCATGTGGAACTAAAATATCAAGGTTATACTACCACACACAAAGAGCAAGATTAGATAGAAATCATAGCTTAAAACAAACAAGAACCAAGCTAAAATCATCCCCAAATATGCGGGTTTGAGCTGATTTTGCAAATCTGGGTTTGAACCCAAGTCAAACAAACAGGTTGCATGCCCATATTCAAGCCCCGACACTCATCACATGCAAGATCTATAGGACACATTACTTGATCCAATTGAAAGTACGTAGCATGGGCTTTCAAATGCAACAAACATCATAGAGAATGACCAACTGAACACATCAAAACAACCTCTCCAAGAAGCATACATGTAAAACTCTTGAAGAGATTTCAACACTTGGAAAAATTCCAGCCTCAAGATCAGTTTTTTGGACCAGTATTCCTCTTGATTTTTCACTATTAAAACATATTCAAAATCGAACAAAAATACATCTAGCATACTTACCTTGCTTCCTTGTTTCTTTTTCAGGTGGTTCTTGGCCGAAGAAGCCGAGAAATTATCCTCGGGGGCCCATGGAAGTTGGCTTCTTCAACTGGAAAACAAGATCTGCAAAGAAAGAACTGATAATGAAGGTTTTCATTGACCTCCAAAATGAAGCTTCAGAACCTCTTTTGTTGACCAAATTAAAACAAACCAAAACTATATGTATTCTAGTTTGGCTTGTAGTTCATGTATTTCCTCATTTGTCTCTCAACTTTCTCAAAAACACTCGCTTTCCCTCACTCGTGACCAACCGGGCTCAACACTTCTGGAAAAATTTTCGGACTTTCTTGGCCCGCCAGGAGGGTAGATTTCGGGGGGCTTTAGGAGGCCTTCCCGATCTCCATTTAGGACGTGCGACCTATGGCTGGAAATATATTTGAGTGAAGTTTCACTCTCTAGTTGAAGGTTTTGCCTAATTTTGGCCGCAGGTGTGTGAAAATCTCACTTTTCTCTCTCCAGGTCGGTCTGAAATTTCTGGGTTTCTCTTTTCTGGAGTTGCTTCTGAGGGCCTCTTTTGGGGACGACCGCGAACTCTCTCCTCCCCCCTCTCGTCTCCTCTCTTTCGTGCCCTGGAAGAGCTTGCTTCCGTGATCTTATCCCCTCAATTAAGGGATTTTTGGTAGGTCTTTTGTCCACCTACCAAACCTGTCAACAGGGCTACTTCAACAACTTTCTGACTTCAGCCAGATTTTCAATTTTTGCAGATGTTGAGTGTCCGGATTTGGTGCGATTTTCCTGTCCCTTTAGCAGCTTATCTCTGACCAATGTTTGTCCACTTGCAGTACCAATGATGTTCTTCCATCACGTGCAGAGATCGGGCTGGTTGGGTAGCTGAGGAGGATATGGTGGGACCACCAAGTTGCTTACTCAGCAACTCCGAATTGAGACCAACTCGTGGACTGAGTTTTGGTTGCTGATTTGAGTGCTTTAATCCATTAATTTGGCTGCGTTTTTTGATCAATTAGCAAGCTCATGTATAGTAGTTTAAGATCTTGACCATTTTTCGCAATTTTCTCCACCCAATTTTGCAAGAAAGTCCCTCAAAGTTGGCAATTTTCTTGCCCGAAAATGCCAAATTCAATGCAATTAGGTCCTTTTTGGGCCGATTTGATTGATTCGACCTGGCCCAAGCTCAATTTCAACTTAATTGGGGGCTAAGATGATGATTTAAGGGCTCGGGTGAAATTTTACAAAATTTACGAATTGGTCCCTCAACTTTTGGAAATTGCATTTTGGCCCCAGTTTGCCATTTTAATTCCAATCTAACCTCTTGGTCTTGGCTAGTCACATTTAGATCATTGGCCCCAACTTTTTTCTTTTTTTTATCTTGTTTTTAAGGAAAACATCTTCCATTTAAAAAAAAAAAAACTATACTAAATACCTAGATAATCTATATGCAAGAATTTGACATGAAATATTTTTGGGCAAAAATTTTGGTGTCAACAAGCCCCCATTAGAAACCCTCTTTGCTCGTGAACTACACTTGCCATTCATCGCTCGCCTTGTGGCTCGCCCCTGTTAGCTCACCTTTGCAAACACAACTCGACTAGTGAGTTTCATTTTTTGCTTGATTTTAGAGCTTCAAGCTCATGTACGTTCTTGATTTTTGCTAGATGGGTGGTGGGAAATTAGGTTGGTTTAAGAAGTAGGGTAGATGCTTGATTGAGGTGATCGAGCTCTGCCGTTACTCGAATATGGTCAAAATACATTCATGGAGCTGGCAACCATAACATTGCTACGACTATAACAAACAGATGGCATGGTGTTGTTTTGTGCAAATAATCCTAGGGGGTCATCTTCCCCTCGACTAAGTATGTAATAGGAGCTGCAGTTGCAGCAATCATGACATCTATTGAGCCTTTTTCCTTATGTTGTGTTCGCCCTTAGTTTGATTCTAGAAACAGAATTATGCAATAGCATCTTGAAATATGGAAAAAGAAATTGTTGCATTTGAGGATATTTCTTATAATATGAAAACAGTCATTTTTTTTACAACATCCTTTACTGGATCCATTCAGCAAGAATATTATTCTCTATAAGCATCTTGTATAGGGAAATCTATTTGTTGATGAATTATTGGTATAATAGCCATGTTATATGATAGCACTGGGAAATATGGGTTTCAACTTTCGACTGAATTAGTGATGGAAAACTGTGATTTCTTATTTTTGCTTGTCTGATAATATGTGATGCTGATTGATTGCGTTCTCTTCAGTTATGTTCAAGTGAAATTGGCTGATGGTTACTGATGGTTGCTGCTACTTTAGCAAATCATGAAGTACATGATAATAAATGCTAAAGTTTACATGCTGGTACTTAAATATTTATGTGAACTTGATGAATTCAAGTAACATGTCAACTGAAGGGGAGGGATGTTACGAGATGAGTCCCATAATGGAATCACCTAGCCATGGATGTGAAGAACACTTAAAAGAGTCGACCGAGGTATCTACTAGTCATCCTCCTCTTTGTAAGAAGCGAAAAATGGATAAATCTATTGTGTGGGATAATTTTTTGAGAATTATAGATGAGAAGACCAAAAAAACATGTATCGTAAAATGCATTCATTGTGGAAAGGAGTATGCATATGCTGTTAATTATCGTACTTCAACAATGTTGAAGCACTTGAAAATGTGCAACAAGTATCCTCCTAATATAGATAAGAAGCAAAAGTTGTTTGTACCACGTGGTGTAAATGTGCCTAACAAGGCAGGGGGAGATACCGATACTGATGCCACTAGTGGTAATGTCTTATCAACATGGAAATTTGATCAAGACTGGTGTAGGCACATGCTTGCTCAGATGATCATCCTCGATGAACAACCATTTTCTATAGTTGAGCGTGTTAAGTTTCGTGATTTTGTCATTGAGTTACAACCTCTCTTCACACATTTATCTCGATTTACAGTGGCTAGAGATTGCATGAAATTGTATATGAGTGAAAGAAGTTGTTTGAAAAATTACTTTGGTAAGCTTAGGTCAAGGATTGCATTGACGACTGATACATGGACTTCCATTCAAAATCTAAACTATTTATGTCTTACTGCACATTTCATTGATGAAGACTGGAAATTGCATAAAAGGATCATCAATTTTGTGGTGATACATAGTCACAAGGGCAGGGAGATTGGGAAAGTAGTTGAAAAATGCATCTATGACTAGGGAATAGAAAAAAATGTTTCTACAATCACAGTGAATAATGCTAGTGCAAATGATGTTGCCATCGATTATTTGAAAGATAAATTTTCAAGAGATGGGTCATTGGTTTTAGCTGGTGAAGCTTTACACATGAGGTGCACTGTGCATATATTAAACTTGATCGTTAAAGATGGCTTGACTGAGGTATGTGATTCTATTGCTCGTATTCGAAATGTTGTTAGATATGTGAGGAGTTCTCCCACGAGAGTTAAAGCATTCCAATCTTGCATTGAGGCTGAAAGGATTACTTACAAGGGTTCGATTTGTCTAGATGTTGCCACTAGATGAAACTCCACTTATTTCATGTTAAACACGGCCATAAAATTTAGAAAAGCTTTTGAAAGGATGGCAGAAGATTTGTCTTTCAAAATTGAGCTTAATTATGATTCTCTAAAAAATGAAGATTGGGAAAATACCATTATTCTTTCCAAATTCCTAAAGCAGTTTTATGATGCCACCACTCAAATGTCAGGGAGTTTATATATTACTTCGAATGATTATTTTGAGGGGATAGCTTTTTTGTACAAATATTTGAAAGATGCGAGTAATGCTTTGGATCCTAAGCTTAGAACTATGGGTACAAAGATGAAGGAGAAGTTTGATAAATATTATGGAAGTTTGGATAAACTAAATATGATGGTTTTGATTGCGGTGGCGTTAGATCCTACAAAAAAGTTGCATTATGTGAAGTATTGTTATGAGCAAATTTATGATGATGAAGCAAAAATTGATGAGATGCATAATAAGGTGAAGTACATGTTGGAGTGTTTGTATGCATTTTATGAACAATCTTTTCTTGGTTACGGTAACCGATATTTAGGGAGTCAAACTATGATTATTAAAAGTAGCAGTGCTTCCAATACTGATGGAAATGATGGAAACGATGAGATTAACATCAAAGCTTAGCGAAAAAACTTTTTCCATCAAAAGAAAAGAGGGCGTGATGACAACAAATTAGAGCTTAAACGGTATCTTGAAGAGGATTCTGAAGATATTCCTGATCTTGATATTTTGATATGGTGGAAAAGTATTGGTTCGAAGTATAAAATTCTATCTTTGATGGCTCGGAATGTTTTATCTATTCCTGTGACTACTGTTGCTTCAGAGTCGACTTTTAGTACTTCAGGCCAGGTGCTTGATGGTTTTAGAAGTTCCTTGACTCTTAAAGTGGTGGAAGTTTTGATTTGTACTCAAGACTGGTTGAGAGCTGCTCGTGTGCCTATTAATGTTGAAGAGTGCATTAAGAATGCCAAAAAGTTTGAATTGGGTAAGCTTAAATCATGCCTATTTCTTTTTTTACTTGTTAATTATTTTTTACATCTAATGAATGAATTCTTTTTTTTTTAGATATGAATTGTCTTACTGAGGAGATTACCATTAGTAAATAGAGTTTGTATGTTGAAGTTGAATGACCATAAATGGTGAGATGTTCGATCGGCACTAATAGTGATTTCAATTTAAAAAATTTGTTGGGTATTTATTATTGTGTTGTTTATTTTGTTTTCAGGTATTTAGAAGCTGTAGCGATCATCTAACAATTAACTAAATGTGAAGTTGTATACTTATGGTTTATATTAAGTATTTTGAACTTCTTATGGTTTAATTGTTCAGTTGCACTTTGCTTTTGAGTTTGTGTCAAATGGAAGAAGTTTTCGAATAATAGTATTGCCGTTGTTATGATGATGTGCTTGTCAAGTGGTGTGAAGCTTCATTATTGGTTAATTAGGCTTTGCTTGATTGAATGTATGAATCGTTTTTGCATATGGTGTTACAAGTATTATTGATAGATGATTGTAGGAGAAGATGCTTAGAAAACATTTTTTGGCCTAGAATTCTTTTCTCTTAAACTTCCCATCTCATCCCATTTCTCGAAGGGAAGAATGATTCAAAGACAAATCAAAAGCAAGAAAATTATAGTATGCTTTAGCGATGGAAACACTTTATCTCTATTAGCAATCTCGATCATTTATATAGTTTGTTCTTTTTAACTAATGTGAAATTTTTATGATCACCTTATCTTAAATTTATGTTGAATATGTACTTATATTTATAGTGTGGTTGCTCAACATCGTGTTGTTGATTGATATGTAATTTGAATTAATGAGTTTTACTTTTTAAGGAATAAAAAAAATGAAATAAAAAAATTATCGGTTGGTCCCGAGTTGACCTTGGAACCGGACCGAACCCATAGGGTCAATCCGATCCTCGGTCCTAGACCCGATTGAGTCGATCCTTGGTCCCAAGAATTAAGGACCAACACTGTGCAGGTTAGTCCTAGGGTTAGGCGTTGGACCGGCCCAACTCGGACCATGATCACCCTTAGATTAGTGAGTTAAATTAACTTGTTTCGCGATCCGGTCGCTTCAAATTAATGGGGACGCAACGGGGGATGACTTTCTCCAAAGCAGGCCTAACTTTCAGGGCCCGGAACAACCTCAAAATGGGCCAACAAGCTGTTGGAAACCCACACTTTCAGCTTCTGTTTTGAGCTAAAACCAAAAGAAACAAGGCGGGTTAGGGCGAAGCAAGACCGGAGAAGGCGGCTAGGGTGCTCGGTGGCCAACGGCGACGACTCACGGTGGCTAAACGGAGGCAGAATGGTCTAGCTGATCTCCACAAGACACAAAACAGCAGCTGGGACGTTGGGACAGGCGAGAGGGAGCGGAGGCGCGCGCAGCAAAGGCGAAGTAGCAACGGCACACAAGTGGGGGCGGAGACGACGAACGGCGGAGGCGGTGGCGTCGTGCGGCTCCGGGGGCTACTAGCTGGCTTCGGCGGCTCTTCTTCAGCTGCTGGTGGTCGAAAATGGCGAGAAGGAGGGCAAGGGTGATGGCCGACCAGCTTGAGGGAGAGAGGGTGGGCAAGAGAGGGCCACCAGGCCTTATCTTCCACCTCTTGGTCCCCTTGACCATCCACCACCACCAGCTATCTTCCTTGGCCTCAAATCAGCCACCCATGCTCCATCCACAACCTTTGAAATGGTCCAAAAGCTATAGGAAAGGGGGAACTACGAATTTGTTTGCTTTCTTCTTCAATTGGACACTTATCCTTGCTTGATTCAACACAATTCGATCTCAATAAATTCAATTGACACCTCTTCTATCAAACTAGTATTTTTCCTCACCAATTGATCCTGCCTGCTTTCCAATTTTATAATAAAAAACGATCCCCGATATTTTCTGGACAAAAACGGCCCTAGGACGACTTTTTCTCAAAAATTCTCGGTTTGTAGAAAAATCTTCTGAGACTGAGTCGATGCTTCTAGAATGATTCGTGACATGACAGAACTTTCAATTTCTGAAATCGGATTCAAATTCGTGGTTAATTTCAATTCGACGCGATTTTAGCGTGGCCTAAACTACCAGGTAACTTTCAAAAAAATTTATTGCGAATGACCCGTGGTCGATTTTCTTCGAGCCACAATGAACCCACTCGACACATTAGTGACTCTCAGTTGTCGTGAAAATCTTGAGGATTCAAATACAGACACAGGGTACCAAATTGATAGAAAAATCAGTCTAGTGCCAGCTGATGAGAATTTTCCAATTTAGTGGTGTTACCAACGATTAACCACACATCTCAGTCGAACTGACCTATCTTTGATCTCTGATCAATTTTTAACTGTGCCGCAATGGTCTCTAAAGATGAGCTCGGTCGAGTAGCCGATTCCTGGTCGAATTCTTAAATTTATTGCCTTAAAATTCCTTAATGGCTTTCCCAGATAGTCTAGTTATCTCAAGAGTGATCAGCTCTGAGAACAGCCCTATAGGCACGTCGATGAAATGCCTGATTAATTTAATTGAAAGCATAAGTGAAAATTTGGGATGTCACATATTCCGCCTTATGTCCTTTTTATTTTTGTGCAATTTTCTTTGTTGATTTTTGGGAGACCTTTCCTTCATAAAGTTGTTTGTTATTGTCTTGATAATGTTTTGTATATTTTTTCGGAATTTTTGGACATGATTAGCTAAGTCAAAACCATTTAGATCTAAACCTAGGCCAATTTGTTTTATGTTGGTTGCTAATTTTGTCATTTTTTTATTGATTTTTGAAGGAACTTTCCTTCATGAAAGTTTCTTGTGATTGTGTGGACAACATCCTGTAATTTTTTGGAATTTTTTTTTATGTGTTTAGCTAGGTCAAAATTGCCTAGATTTGAACATAGGATAGTTTGCCCTACATTGGTCCTAATTCTGTTTTGGTAAAATTGAGACCACAAATAAACTTGTTTGATCTCAAATCCTTCATGAAAGTTGAAATGCATACTATATATGTTCAATTGATACATGCTTTGCAAAGTCTTGATGTTGGCAGGTGAGTCAATTGCATGAATTAAGGTGAAAGTGTGCTGTAGCAATATATAACTTAGATTTGCATCTCTATTTTGCTATTTTTACTATGGCTCATGTGATCACATCTAGGTTTCAAACTATAAACGATAAATGTTCATCATTGTATGTTTTATATGTAGGATTTTTTGTAGGATTTTTGTATGTCTTGAGATGGATAAAATCATGCCCGATCTGTGAAATTAATGCTGAAATGAAAGCTTGCTGTATATGCATCTTGACATTCTTGTTTGAGTCATTTAGAATCCAAATTTTGCGATCATGCCTTCTTGATAATTAAACCACATGTTTCGGTAAAATTGAGACCACAAATAAACTTGTTTGATCTCAAATCCTTCATGAAAGTTGAAATGCATACTATATATGTTCAATTGATACATGCTTTGCAAAGTCTTGATGTTGGCAGGTGAGTCAATTGCATGAATTAAGGTGAAAGTGTGCTGTAGCAATATATAACTTAGATTTGCATCTCTATTTTGCTATTTTTACTATGGCTCATGTGATCACATCTAGGTTTCAAACTATAAACGATAAATGTTCATCATTGTATGTTTTATATGTAGGATTTTTTGTAGGATTTTTGTATGTCTTGAGATGGATAAAATCATGCCCGATCTGTGAAATTAATGCTGAAATGAAAGCTTGCTGTATATGCATCTTGACATTCTTGTTTGAGTCATTTAGAATCCAAATTTTGCGATCATGCCTTCTTGATAATTAAACCACATGTTACAAGGTTCACATACATGTTTAAGTCATATCATCTTGCATGTTAAATTTGTGCCACAAAAGTGTTCGTTCCACTTAGATTTTCCAAGCATACCATTAGGAATATTGATTTATTTTATACTGTCATTTAAATTGAATGACATTTTGCATACCGACCTAGGAGTAGATGGTCATCCAAATTTTTCATTGTATCCAATCTTAAGTCCTATGTGATTTCTCCATGCCATTTGTGCATTATTTGAATGACTTTGAGGTTTTCTAATGCATGCTCATGTTTTGTTTTCTTAGTTGCTAACACACGCACTTTTAAAAATATCAATCTTAGAGCACCCAATTGACCTAATTTGGACTTAAGCCATTCTAGGAAGTCAAAAGGCACACTTAGAGGTTTCCAATGCCACTAATTTCACATAGATCGCTCATCATTTGGACCACTTTTTTTATAAAAAAAAACTAGATCAGAATCTGGACATGGAATCAAATTCGGACCCTTGTTCTAACCCCTATTTGGACAGATGTTTAACATTTTTGTTCTATTTTTTTATAAGGAATTTGCACTTGATCTCCTAACAAAACTTGCTTGCCAACATGTTGGCTATGTTTTGTGAAAATATGGTGATTTTTATACCTGTTTTGGTAGGACAAATCCTAGTGATATTGACTAAATGTCCTGTTATTTTGACATTTTTCTGACACGTTGTTGCTTGTTGTTTGATTTTTGTAAAATCATGTGTAACTTATTTAGGAAAACTTTCTTCATGAAAGTTGAAAGTTGTTCATCAATTATGTCGTACTTATTAGGAAATTTTTCCATAGCTAGATTGTCGATGGGCATTACTCAATTTTGTTAACTTGACATGTTTGGTCTGAAATTTCCTAATGTGAACCTTTAGTTGTGATTGTTTAGTTATACCTTTTAGGTTAGTTTGTGCATGAAATTAGGTCATGTCATCTTCATGAAAATTATTCTAAATGCTTTGACTTTTGTTGTTAAACAATTGGCCTTTCCAAATTGCATTTTTCAAAAAAAAAAATGCTTTGATACATGTGATGTTTCTCAAAAATAATTTCTAAGAAATTCTTTTCCAAAGCTCAATTTGGCTTAAAGAAAAGTCGTGATTTGGACCATATTCAAAATGTCTGTGACGCTTATAAGTTCATTTATGCGAGCCCCAAACTAGCATTGACAATTAAATGTATTCCATAGTCTAGATATTCCTTAAGCCGAAATATTTTCAAAATTTTTCTTAAATCCTAATTTGACAATTGTGAAAGTCACGATTTGAATTATATTCAAAATGCCTACGATGCTTATGAGTGTTTTTATGAGAGCCCTAGACTAGCCTTGGCAATTAAATGCCTTTTTATAGCCGAGACATCACTTTGTCTCAAAACATTTCGTAGATGATTTCGAAAGATGTTTTTAAAATATCACATGCACCCCCCATGCATACAATTACGTCACACATTTAGAAGTCCTGTGTTTGTGATTGGCATATGCCCTTGGTAATAAGTGACTCGCCAATGGTTCACTTTCTTGCTTGATTGGTTTGGAAACAAGGTCCAAAAGACTTGCATGCATGTTTAATTTATGTAACGTATGTGACTTTTAGATGTATGATAGGGTCAATGCATGATATCAAGGGAAAACCCTAAGATCACATAAATCGCTTGGCTAGGAGATTTATAAGTGTTATTGGCCATGCGATAACACAATTGACCGATAATGGCTATAAGTCACAAAAATGGATTGGATAGGTGCCTTAGTAGGACCCATGTATGAAAGACAAAGGCCGACCCCAAGATCCCAAAATTTGATTTTCACATTAAACTTTCTTCAAGTGATTGATCTTGACATGAAATTGTATTTTTGATTGTTTTGATGAGTATGTTTGTCTCTTTCTATTGTATGCACCTAGTTATAGATTTCCTAGATTAGGTTTAGAATATGACCTTGAAGATGGAGAAGGCGTGAAAACGGTGGATGTCAATGTTCATTCCGACCATAATCTTGTACTATTCATTTCCCCGACATATGTCTCGGGTTCCTTTTGTTGTATAAAGCCCGATGAGTAGCGGGTCCTCTTTTCCTCTTATCTTTTTCTTTTCAATTGTATTTCTCGTTTATATTTTCTAGGATTGCATGATATATTTACAGCTTTTCTTGATTGTATACTTACTGCTTCGTAATTTTCAATTCAATTGGGTGCTTCATTTTCATTTTCTTTAGAAATAGAATAGTATCAACAAGACCAACCACACGTGATCGCTTAGTTTAGGACTAACGATCTCGAAAATGTAAGAAGAAATGCATAAACATGTTAGGTAAACACAACATATGTTTAGGTACCGAAAGGGCGCTAATAGAAATATTGGCGTAACCCAAGTCCCTAAACCTAGATATTTGGTTGCATCGAAATCGAAGGAACAATTCCGACCCTCGATTGGGTTTCTAATCGACCCTGCTAGTGGCGACTCCCGTCTTTTTTTTTAGGTTGTCATAAACAACTAGACCATTTAATTGAACCCATCGCGTGGGCTATGAGTTTCGATGAAACTCACCATGGTTTAGCATCAATGTGGGAATACCCCAAAGGATGAAGTAATGTCATCTTTATGGGCGAAGCATACTATCGAGAGGGCTACCATGGTAAAGGCACCCTTAAATCCAATATCCATACCCAACCTCTTCTCCCGAGGTGTGTCTCCCATGTTGGTATGGATCACGACACTCTGTTGTCACGCAAGGCATGAGCTTGGGAGAGCTCGCGATCTCGTGGAGGGAACTCATGAGAGGTTTGACTCGAAAGACGAGGTGATGATGTATTTTGAAACACAAGCCATGAGGGAACTCTCATGATCGAGTACTCCTAAACCCAACATTTCCCTTTTCTTTCCTCGTGATGAAGGATCAAGGGTGGCAAGATCGGGTCACGACAGACGGTTGACTTTATTGCTTGATTGGTTGAGAAATAAGATCGAAAAGACCGGCATGCATGTTTGATTCCTACAATGCATGTGACTTTCAGATGAATGATAGGGTTGATGCATGATATCGAGGGAAAACTCTAGGATCATATAGATCACTTGGTTAGGAGACTTATAAGTGTTATTGACCATGCGATAATACAGTTGGTCAATAATGGCTATAAGTCATAAAATGAATTGGGTATATGTCTTAGAGGGACCTACGTATGAACTACAAAGGCTGACCTTGAGGCTCAAATCTGATTTGTGAATTGAACTTCCTTTAATTGATTGATTTTGCCATGATATTGTGCTTATGGTTTTTTGACGTGTATGTTTGTTTCTTTCCATTGCATGTACCTAGTTATAGTTCTTAAACTAGGTTTAGTATAGGACTCTGCAGACAAGGATAACGCGAAGATGGTGAAAGGTCGATGTCCAATCCGATCATACCTTTGTACCATTCATCCCCGACATATGTCTTGGATTCTTAGTGTATGTATAAAAGCCCGACAAATTGCGGGTTCTTTTCTTTCTCATCCTTAAGTTCCATTTCTCTTTTTATCTTTCTTAGGATTGCATGATAGATTTACTAATTTCCTTAATTGTTTATTTTATGTCTTGCAATTTCAATTCAATTGATTGTTTTCTTTTCACTTTTCTTAGAAATAGAATAGCATGAAAATGATCAACCACGCATGATCACCTAATTTAGGAGAAAAGATCCGGAAAAGAAAAAAATAAATGCATGGACACATTAGTAAACACAACTCAAGTCCCCGAACCTAGATATCTGGTTGCGTAGGAATCGAGGGAACACTTCCAACCCTCGATTGGGTTTCTAGCCGACCCTCAAAAAAGAGGCTAGTGGCAACTCTCGTCTTATTTTTAGGATATTTTAAATAATTAGATCGTAAAAATGAACCCGTCGCGAGGGGTACGGGTCTTGATAAGACTCACCATGGTTTAGCATACCCACATGTGGAAAACTTCTAATGGATGAAGTGACACCATCCTTAGGGATGAGAGTATCCGAGGGAGGGCTACCATGGTAAAGATACTCTTAAATTCGATATTCACACCCGACCTCCTCTCTCAAGGTGTTTGCCCGTGTGGGTACGAGTTGCAACACTCTGCTATCACGCGGAGTATGAGTTTAGAAGAACTTGTGACCTTATAGAAGGAACTCTCATGGTCAAGTACCCATACATGAGGTTCGATCCAATAGACGAGATGATTATGTCCTTTATAATGCAAATCATGAGGGAACTTTCATGGTCAAGTACCCATAAATCCATCATTTCCCTTTTCCTCTCCCCGCGAGAAGAATCGGTGGTGAGATTGGGTCACGACAAAAGTCACGGGATTCCAAAAATAGACCAAAGCTTTAACCATTACGATTCTAGATTAGACCATTAGCAAGGTTGAGAGGTAGCCAATTCGTTTCTCCACATAACCTCGATGCATAGAGTCAAGGCCTTCCCATATGGTCTTGAGACTCCTCGGCATGGGGATGATATTGATCTTGGGCTTGGCCATCTAAATCCTAAACCTAGAGGGGCATTCAAGATTAAAAATCCATCGTCGTGGGAAATATAAAGTGCGAAACTAAAATTTAGAAATTAGAAAGCATAATATCGATAAAACATGAATGATTCTTACCAACCAAACCATGGCAAGCACAACCACACATCGCATGAGGACTTGTGAGGTTTTGACGCCTAAGGATGAGGATATTAAAGGCTTAAAGCTCCCATCCTAATCAATAAAAGTAGTTTACTCACCATTATTATCGTTAATCAATGCAATTTTTGTCGATTAGGATGAGCAGGTTTATGGAAATATGGATTACAACGAGCATTCACTTGCAAATTCCATCCACAAACCCTTCTAAAGATGCTAATTAGGGGGATTGGGGGTTTTTTTTATTGCAATTGTGTGTGCAGTGTCATGCTAAAACTTTTAAATATGCATTTAAACTTAAACAACGAGCACTACAGTATAACCCAACATACATGTATACATCATTTCACCACTTGCAAGACAAGAGGTTTATAAATACACCACCTCTTATAACTCTCACCTACAAGATCATTTAACACAAGGTTAGCGACTTACCTCATTTTCCACGCAACTTTGATAGGCAGATGATCTTACATATGACACGTTAGTTAATACAACAACCATTTTAAATGGCTTCAAGTTCTCTAACTTGTAACTAGTCTCTAGTTGAGTCATCAAGCCTGTCGCAACCTGACCTCTTTAGGATGTTGGGAATAGGAGGTCGAGTTTAGGGATACTTGACTATGAGAGTTCCCTCATGGTACATACTCCAAAAGATGTCGTCACCTCATCTTTCGAGATCAACCACATGAGTTTACTCAATCACGGTCATGAGCTCTCCCAAATTCGTACATTGATTGACAATGGGATTTGTCATGACTCTACCTCAACGCTACGACACAAAGGTGGCGTCACTTCATCTTTTAGCTTCACCATATCAAATATGCTAAATCATGATCATAATGGGTTTATTTATTATCTATGAGTTGTTTAAGGCAACATAGTTGACAGTTAGGAGTCACCACTAGTCTCATTTTTGGGGGTTGGCTAGAAAATCAAATCAAGTCGATAGTGGTCTCTCGATATCTACGCAACCAAATATTCTAAAGTTCGAGGACTCGAATTACGCTAATATCTCTATTAACGCCATTTCAGTACTTAACAGTTTGTCATGTTTCCTAAGGTGTTCATGGATGTCTTTTTACTTTTTCATGCAAATGAGAAGTTAAGTAGGTGATCATGAGTGGATGGTCGATTTCATGGCTTTTTGTTTCTATCAAAGAAAAAAGAAAAGACGATCAGTCAAAATGTAAATGCAATGCCGTAAGTAAATACTCAAAACAGTTTAAGGAAAGCGGTAAATCTACATGCAATCCTTAATAGAAAGTAAAGCAAAAGAAAGAAATCCGCAACTTATTGGGTATTTATACAACACAAAGTAACTTGAAACATATATCGGAAAATAAATGGTACAAAAAGAGGTTGGATTGAACATCGACTATTCATCGTCTTCACATCTTCAGGATCGCCACCTTCATGGGCCTATTCTAACTCTAATCTAATACTTAGACTAGATGGTTACAATATGAAAGAAATGTACATGTAGCAAGACAGAAAGAAATAATAATCACAATTATAAACAAACAAAAATAATCACAATCAAGAAACCAAGGCAATGTGTCAAATTGATCAAACATGGCTTCGGGATCAGCCTTTGTGATTCATGCAACAACCCACTTAAAACATCTACCCAATTCATTTAAAAAATCTTATAGCCATTGACCACCATTTGTGTTCCCGCATGGTAACCAATGCTAAAAAGTCCGTAAAATGGATTATAAGTGTAATCCAAGATATCCCGCGAGATCATGCATCACACTTATACATCTAAAATTAACATACACAATTGAAATTAAACATGTATGTAGGCCATCGCGCCTTGGTTCTCAATCAATCAAACAAATCAATGAGCCGACACTGGATCACTTATTCAGTCATCAAGCGCCAAACACAATCACATGTGTTCTATAAAAGCGAACACAACTAAGGCTAAAAAAAAAAAGTCAAGTGATGCCCAAAAGTATTTGAGAGAGAATGAAACAATTGATTGTTAACGATATGGCAAAATTATATCATGGCTATGAAATATGTTTAGCCACCAAAGTTAACTCGAATGCATTAATGGGCACACCAATTGAGCTTCGCAGGTGCCCTAAATATGGTCCAAACCTAGACAATATCAACGCCATGCCAAAAACATAATTTGGAAATTTAGGACAGTAAGCTTCACATGAAAGCTTGGATGAAAGGGGGACATGATTTTTTCATAGCTATAAGGCACATTTACTAGCCAAGGCTAACTCGGGGATATCAATGAGCATACTAATTGAGTTTTGCAAACATTTTAAATATGACTCAAACTTAGACAAAATTCATATCAAGTCACTACTCAAACCATGCAAAAAGCATTTTCAAGAATGAAAATTTTATACATGGGCATCACATGAATGAAAATTGGGTTCGAATCAATTAGAACATGAAATTTCAAATTGTTTCACAACATTCAAGAGGTTTGAAAAGTATAACAAAATGCTTTTTATTTTCCAAGAATTTTCCTGTATGAAATTCAGATAACGAGGATCAAAACTCTTGAAGAGAAGTAGTCTCAATTTAGCATGCAATACATTCTAAAAAATCCTAGAATGGAATCGCAACAAGGAATCACAACAGTAAACATCAAACAAGGCAATCAAGATCAAAGCAATTGGGATAGGACCCATGAATAATTGGTCCTAAGAAAATTACAGAACATCAAGCACACAATAATGAATAACTTTCATGAAGGAAGTTTCCTAAGATCAACTACACATGAATTTATAAATATCCAAGAACACAAAATAGTGCATTAGGAAAAGAACAAGGCAGCACGAGATCATGACAAATCAACAACAATTTGTCCTAGTAAAGAATATGTAAAAATTCTGAAATTTCACCACAATATAGTCATGAGGAAGAAAAACAAATTTCGTTGAGGACTCAACGTTAAAATCCTTACCGAAAAATTCATATGAAAATGACAAGGGGTCTAACTTAATAAGGGCAGAACAAGCATTCCGAATTTCACTCATGGCAAATTTCAGGGCAAATTTCATGGCAAATTTTGCAAAAATGAAAAATGGGCCAAATGACATGAAAATGATACAAAATTAGCGTCATTAGAAAGCTTAAGACATTCCCTAAGACTTTCTATAAGACATCGAGTTCAATTAAAGTCAAATTCACGTTCAAATGATGGCAATTGCAAAAGTGCGTGTATTAGTCATAACAAGACAAAACATGATGCATGATAAATGGCTCACTAGATTACCTAAATGATGCATGAAAATGGGGACATCCAAACATGATGTAGGGTTAAATGCGATGAACAAGTTTGATTAAGACATCTAACTCTAAATCGATGCACAAAAAATCACACAAATTCACTAGCATCAATAGGTGACTTATTATCAAGAAACATTTATGATAGAATGTTTAACAATTTCAGCAGTAACATGTCAACTTGGTGGATAGTTTTCACATAGCAAACTACCTTCAAATGATGCATACCATATATCGTTTCGAAGCTTGTGATGTGCTCTAAGTATGTCTAGAAGGCATCATGCACTAATTTCGCTCTTAAGAAGCTCAATTGAAGACACTTTCACAAGGACACAATCAGTCACAATTGTTGTAGGGACTGCACAAAATGTAGAATGCAATGCTGTGATTGTTTTTCATGAGACAGCGAAATCTAATTTGGTTCACAAAATCTACAAGAAAATGAAAAGACAGTACAAGGCATTCAATGTCTCAAATTGCAATAGCCCAAGTATGACTTCGTGTAAGCAATTGAACTAGCAAACGATGACTGTCTGAACAATCTATACTTTGTTAGAAATTTTATGACGTATTCTATGACTTTCCTGAAGGATGCAAATACAATCAAATATGTTTACCATCTCATTTCATAGCAAATAACTCGAGCTCAAATAGGGCAAATCAACATGAGGACGATTTTTTGAAGATTTGCCTAATCAAATATGTTCCAAAAAAACTATAAAAAAAAAAAAGATACGTCATGATCAATGCAATTTCATGCAACTTTCATGAAGAAACCATCTTCAAAATCAAAACACAATAATTGGCAAAAAATCGGCAAATGGGTGAACACGTTCAAAAGTCAAAATCATCAAAAAAACACATCACTTTCAGAAAAGATCATTAAAATTTCGAGGTGGATTTTAGGTACAAAACGAATTTTGTTCGAGGCCCTTAACATATCAAATTGAAGCTTACCCAACGTAGATCGAATGTTTAGAGCACCTCGAAGCAAGATAATGAAGTTTAGGACCTTGAATCAGCCATAACATAACCTATGTACAAGGCCTATGAATTTCCAAAACTTATTCAATCAGTCAATCAACATGTAAGTCATTCATAGATCATTGCGGTACTCATGATTATTGATTCTAAGCATATAAGGATTCCTAATCTTTGAATCCTAACTCCGATCAACTAACTCGATCTTGCCTCATTGGATTTGTTTACCCTTATGTGATTTTTAACAAAACGAACTTGATCGAACGATCACTAAGCTACCATGACACTTTGAGAACATCGAGGATCATCAATGGAATGCCAAGGCTCACTAGAGGGGTCGGATCGGTGTCGATTAGCAGCTAGGGAAGATTGGGTTCGATTAGACCCGATTTGGACCACCGAGGAAAGAAACACCCAACTACCTAAGGGTCAAGGACTCACCTATAGGGTGATTGGTGGTGGTCGGACCACCAATGGACCACCATTAGTCGCTAATTAACGAGGGGGAACCGACCGAAGCAAAGGCTAGCTCGTTCACTAGTCTTCAAAGCTACGACAAGAAGGATAAGGATAGGATGATCAAGATGGTTGCCAGTCTTGTTGCTGCGTCAACAGCAACGGAGGGAGGTTGAGGGTCGCTAGAGGTGGTGGCACGGCATGGTGAATTGCCAGCCTAGGGCCAAAACTGGCAATGAGGGGTGGCCATGCATGAGAGAGAGAGAGAGAGAGAGAGAGAGAGAGAGAGAGAGAGTCATTTTTTAGATCCAGAAAATACACAAAATGAGCCCCCTTGAGTTTTGGAGGGAAAAATGCTTTTGTACTTCCCCTCAAGATCAAATCTTAGTCGTCGATTCGATCCAACGACTAAAACTTGATTGGATGGCCTAATTAATTCCATTATAGGTTAATCAAAGTTAAAATATGTCATATGATCATCCGAATGGTGTCAATGTGCCAAAATCGGAAGTTTAAACCGAATTTGTGATTAAGGCCTAATTAAGGGTAATTTCCTAATTTCACAAACATTCAAGGCATTTTTTTGCAAAATATGAAAAATTGAGGAGTGTGGGAATGAAATACACACGATGAGATATCCAAGGGTGGTCGCCGACCACCGAGAGCTGGCCGATAGAAAGCCAAACCGGCCTCCTCCATCGATGGCCAGTCAGATCAATCCAAAGCAGATTCGACCATTTTGGTTATCCTTTGGGCGGCTTGGTCCTTAGGGTTTTGAATTCTATGCAATTTAGTCCCTTGGAAGGAAATCTTGTCCAATTTAAGGAAAAACAGTCCAATTTTTAAGAAATTATGCCAATTAAAATATCTAAATGTAATCCAATAATTTTCTATCTACCTAATTATTTGAATAACATGAAAAATATTGGACCTGCGCCATGGGTACATGCAATTGGACTTTATAGGCTAAATTGGACAATTTCATGTAATTCCTACTCCAAATTGCAAATTCATCGAAAATTGAATTCCATTAACATTGCGAGGCACTTATTGGATTAATTACCCATACCTAGGATGATTCATTGCATCCAAATTGACTTTGAATTGGTGGCACGACTTTTTTGCTAAAATTGAATTGAGGTTTAATTGTGAAATTGAGCATCAATTCTCGAAATTAAACCTTAGTATCAAGTAGGGAATGCACTTTTTATGAGAAAAACCCTCTCTCGAAATGTAGAGTTCTTTCTACCTTCGGGTAGCTTTTCCTAACCCTAAACCTTCGATTCACCGCCCATCTCCTCCTCTTTCACATTTCCTTTCGCTTGTATTTTCGTCGTTCTCACTTCACCTTTCGCAACATCGGTTTCTGCGGTCAAGCTGGAGCCTTCATCCTCCCATTGATTCTCTCTGGTTTGTTCTGCATGTCTTTGATTGCTATCTTTCTACTGCTCCTTTGTGGTTACTGAGTTTCATCGTGCTTCGAAGGACACCGCTATCATCTTCTAGGCTTAATTCTGCTTCATTGACTGCTGATTAGGGCAGTTTAGCTCTCTGTATTTTCTATCTTATTTCGCAAGTCTCTGTTTTCAATTCTGGTTTGTCGGTAGTGGATGGCTTCGGAAGACCATGCCGATTCTTCGCGTCTAGCGGCTCTTTACAATAAATTGGGTCACCTCACTACATAACACATTATTGAAGAATGAGATGATGAACCCTCACCTGCAAAATTGGAGGAATGCCGGTTAACTCTCATTGGCAAAGTCCTTTCCAATCCTTCAATTAACTTTCATGCATTCCAAAGCACTCTTAAGAAAGCCTAGCGAACTGAACTAGTAGATATATCACAACGTGAGGCAGGTATATATGTTGCAAAATTTCAATCTCAGGCCGACAAACAGCGAATTCTTGAAGGGGGACCTTGGCTATTCTCAAGCCATTTAGTTATTTTCAAACCATGGACCCTGAACACACCTTTACATTGCTACAACTTCTCTACTTGTGCCTTTTGGGTACAGATGTTTGGCTTACCTTTAGAATGGTGTTCTGAACATATACTTACCAGGGCAATGTAGCATATGAGTCGTGTGATAGAAGTCAAGGCTGAATCGAAGGAAGGATTGTCATCCAGAGCAAGGCGAGTACAGGTAGAAGTTAATCTACAGGAACCTCTTAAAACAGGAAAGCTAATACTGATATATGGCAAACCTCTTTGGTTAGATTTCCGTTACGAACGGCTCTCGCACTTATGTTACTCCTGTGGAAAACTCAGTCACTATGCCATGCACTGCAAGGATATACTGTTTGACGAGGCAAAACTAGACGGTAAAGAAAAGATGCCATATGGTCAGTGGCTTCGGGCTAAGGTTAGGGAAAACAGTCCGTATTGGCACACTTTTTATGATCCACCAGACATTTCAGAACAAACAAATGAGGCCGTACCTGAAACTCCGCCATCACAGATTTTAATTGTCCCTTTATTGCCCTCGCCAACAACTGCAGCAGCTGCTAACCTACCCAAGGCAGTGAACATTACCTGTTCTACAGTAGTTGGTCCTAAACCGCAGCATAATTAGTGTAGTGGTAGGCATCAAACCTCTCTCCATACAGCACTCATACCTGCAGAAACCAAATTAAAAGGAGTTCAGCCAGAGTCCCTTGATGTCAATTTACCAAAGAAGCAAAAGACTACGAGATCGACACCAAAACTGGGAATTGCCAAGAAGTTAAAACGATACAACCCATATGAGACCAGGGGATTGTTAATAGAGGAGCATGATGATTCAACTCTTATGGACACACCTATTTATGAAGCTGATGAAGTAGGAGCTTAGGCTTTGGTGGTTGCCCTAAACAGCCACTTGCCAACAAATGAAGCTGATATGCTGGAACTGTCAGGATTTGGGCAATCCCCTGACAGTTCAAGCTCTCAAGGCCATGAATGCCAAAGAAAAGCCCGATGCTGTGTTCTTAATGGAAACCAAAAACACTGAAGGTAGGCTAAAGCAAATTCAAAGTTGTTTGAAGTTTAAAAACTCATATTTTAAATCTAGTTGGTTTAGTTTGAGGTTTAGCACTATTATGGAATGATTAGGTCCTTTTCCAGGTAATTCGCTCCACACCACACCTTTTTGATATGAGCATTAGGATTGGCCAGGGAGACAGAAACATGAGCATAATATTCATTCATGCTCCTACGGACTATCAACAACGTCAAATTATGTGGAATGAGCTTCGGGACATACATTATACCAATAATCTACCCTAGATATGTGTTGGAGACTTCAATTACATACTTTATCCGTGGAAAAAGATAGGAAAGTGACCTGCTGTCCTATCTAGAATGATATCCTTTAGGGCTGTCCTAAATGACTACGCTCTTACAGAGTTAGAGAGCAAAGGCTGCAAGTTTACATGGATAAACAATAGAGAAGGGGACAAGCTAATGAAGCAAAAATTAGATCAGGTGACTTGCACAATGGATTGGCGCCTATTATTTCCTGGAGCAGAGGTTTATGCACTCCCAGCTGTGGGATCTAATCACAGCCCGCTACTGATTCACACCTCATCTACTTATAAAAGGAGCAAGAAGCCTTTTCTTTTTTAGGCATTTTGGAATGACAATGCAGAATGCCGCGAAGTCATCTCTACGGCATGGAATTCTTTATCCCAATCTAATTCTAGTTTCATCACAAAGGTTAAGACTGTAACAACAGCGCTAATGAAATGGAGTCGCAAAAAGTTCTCAAATGGACATACAAAGGTTGTGACACTACAGCAACAGTTACAGGATATACTAAACCAGCCGCATTATAATTACGATAGAGCAGAGGTAGCAAGGCTGAGAGAAGAAATCCGGCGGACCTGGTAACAGGAAGAGCAGTACTGGGCCTTACGCTTCAGAATTCAATGGTTGAAATGGGGCGATAAGAATATGCGCTTTTTACATGAATCTACGATTCAGCGAAGGCAGCGAAATCGCATAACTGTGTTACTGAATGATGATCAACAGTGGGTCCGTGAGCTTCCAACTCTTCAAGATATGACAGCGACTTACTTTTTGCAGTTATTTTCAATTGAAGGACCTAGGGAATACGGCCCTCTACTTGATCAGTGTCATCAGATTGTCACTTGTGAAATGAATGATCATCTCACTGCTTCACTTTCTATTGAGGAGGTTCGGCTGGCCATTTTTAGATGGGAACTACTAAAGCCTCAGGCCCGGATGGTTTAAACGGTTTATTTTATCAACGGCACTGGGATACAATCAAAGATGATCTATTTCTTTTAGTGCAAAATTTCTTGACGTCGGGAATAATGCCTACAGGTCTCAATCAAACCACTATCACATTGATTCCCAAAACAACCCAACCTGAAAAGCTGGAGCAATTTCGTCCCGTCAGCCTATGCAACTTTGCCTATAAAATTATCTCTAAGGTACTTGTTAACTGTCTGAAACCTTGGTTGAATTTCCTAATTTCTAAGGAACAGTCAGCTTTTGTTTGTGGACAACAAATACAGGACAATATTTTAATTGTCCAAGAAGTTCTTCATTAGTTTTAAATCAGGAAGAGGACAAGTAAGTTCAATGCTATTCTCAAAACAGATATGAAAAAGGCGTATGATAGAGTCGAATGGGATTTTCTTAATAATTACCTTCTAAAATTGGGTTTTCACCCTAGATGGGTTTGTTGGATTGCAGTGTGTCACCACAGCATCGTTTAGTGTGAAGTTTAATGGAGAGCAGTTGCCTTATTTCTACCCATCTCGAGGCCTCTGTCAGGGTGACCCTTTATCTCCATATATTTTTATCCTGCTGGCTAATGTTCCATCAACTCTTATTACTCAAGTTGTTAGTATGGGTCACATCAGGGGTATTAAGCTGAATAGATGGTGTCTTACATTGTCCCATCTCTTTTTTGCTGATGATGCGATCTTCTTCCTAGATGGTAGTGTACGGGAATGCCAGAACCTAGCCAATCTTCTAAATTAGTACTATATGGCTACAGGACAGCTAATCAACCGTAACAAGTTAGGCATGGTATTCAGTAAAAAATGTCCTATTCCTCTACAGGAAAACATGTCTCGGGAACTTCGAACACCTGTGTTGCAGAAATGTGGCAAATATTTGGGGATACCAACAGAGTGGGATCAATCGAAGAGGGAAATGTTTTCTTGGTTACTAGGAAAGGTTAATGCTAAGCTGGATGGTTGGAAAGAGAGATACATTTCTAAAGGAGGTAAGGAAATTCTCATTAAATCTGTCATTCAGGCAAATCCACATTACGCTATGTCCATTTTTAAGTTGCCTCTTTCTATTTGCAAATCTATTGAAAAGCGAATAGCTCAATTCTGGTGGAGAAATGATCAAAATAGAGCAGGTATACATTGGCAAAACTGGGAAGTGATGAAAGCAAGTAAAGATAACGAAGGGATGGGATTCCATGATCTCACTGCTTTTAATAGAGCAATGCTTAGAAAGCAGGCTTGGAGTAAAATTTTTAAGGGATTATATTTTCATTCAACAGATTTCCAATCTACAGTTAAAGGAACTCGTCCATCCTGGGGATGGCAGAGCATTCTTATGGGCAGAGATGCTATTATACCAAACATTCGCTGGTCTGTTGGTAATGGTAACGAGATTAGAATCAGACAAGATCAGTGGTTACCGATGGGTATCCTTCATGGACCCAAAAGTAGGGAGGAACCAGTTATGGTGGCGGATCTTATTGATCCAATCCACCATACTTGGAACCAATCACTGCTCCAAAGGTTATTCGGAGAGCATATCACAGCAGAGGTGCTTACCATCCCAATAAGACCTCTTCATGCAATAGACAAATTAGTTTGGTCAACTACAACTACTGGTGAATACACTGTCAAGAGTAACTATCATACCATAGCGCAGACAATCAGCAATATCAATAGAAACAGAGCATCAGCATCTCATCAGAACCCCAGACTTTTATGGCGACGCATTTGGGCTATGAAAACACAACCAAAAATAAAAATATTCTTATGGTCAGTGTGTCGAAATGCCCTAGCTTCCAGGGCAAATCTCTTTCAAAGACATATCATCATAGACCCATTGTGCATTCTATGTAATCAGCAAGCTCCTGAAACCCTAGAACATATTTTTCTTCACTGCTCTTGGACACATGCTATTTGGTCTAACCCACAGATTAATTTACAAACTTCACCCCTTGCAATCAATCGTATGGATTCTTGGTTAACATAAGTGGTAAGATCACCTCATCACTTACTTGGCATAGAAATCATTGCTCATGTCTTTTGGTAGATCTAGCGGATGTGAAACAATTTCATTTTTCGCAACCATAAGCCAAATCCTTCGTCTGTAGTCGAGATGGCAGTAATCCAGAACAGAACAATCCAAATCTCCTCTGCTGCTTCTTCTTCCAGATCTGGGCTTCAACATCTCAACCCTACGCAGCTCTGGCGACCCCCAAAAGTAGGAATCCTGAAATGTAACATTGATGGCATCTATTAAATGGGTAGCAATGAAGGTTCGATGGCTTGTATTTGTAGAGATTATAGAGGGAGACTTACTGATTTCTTCACGAAAAGTTTCCCAGCACGATCCACCTTCGAAGCTGAGACCCAATAACTCATCTTCACTCTTCAACATCTGTTGCTGCAGGGACTTCACAACGCACATCTAGAGGTTGAATCTGACTGCCTTAATCTCGTTGAAGTGGTGCGAGGAGCAGGATCGCCGCCGTGGGAGCTTCGTGGAGTTCTTGCGGAAACTGACTTTTGGCTTTCCCACTTTCCTACCCTAACGGTGCAGCACTGCAGGAGAGAAGCTAATCAGGTTGCAGACTGGGCTGCGAAAGCCCACATCTCTGTTCTCTCGGCCCGTAACTGCTTTCTTTTTCCTCCGGTTGTAATGCTTGACTTGGTTTATGTGGATGCTATTTCTTCAGGTTGTACATTTCCATTTTGATGAATACAAGCGTTGTTTCCGACCCAAAAAAAAAAAAAAAAAAAAACCTTAATATCAAGTGGGTCGATTTGAATTTCTTTAATTGAAGTTCATTAGCTTAATTTTCATATTTTCAAGAAGGCTAAATTCCTCAATTGAGGTGTTCCCGAATGAATTTCCCAAAATGGATCCCAGATTCAGACTTATCGCACAAAAATGAGTAGAATGAAAGTGTCTATTTGCAATTCATAAAGAATTGATTTAGACTACCTAATTAGGGCTAAAAGTGACAATTCACTTTTTGACATGACCATTCTTGAAAATAAATGAACGAGTGAATGGATAATAATCCCTAGATTAAATGATGTAGAACGAACTAAGCTTAATTATAATTAGAATGAAAGTAATTTTATTTTTGGCTGATTTTGAACATAAAACCAAAAATTTGAGAAAAAAAAGTCCTTAATCGATTTTTCGCAAAATTTTCGATGTTAAAATCAAATTGGAGACAAAAATAAAGCGATTTATGGATTTTCGACTTTTCAATTTTTTTTGGTCAAAAATTTGACCAAAAAGTTAAGCATTTAATTAACTCTTCCCTTAAGGTTGATTTTCAATTCAAATTTTTGAAATTTTTGTAATTTTTGAAAATTAATCTAGCTAAAGTGAAATTAAGACCTTTTAGAATCTTTTTGTGTAAAAAAAAGCCAACTTTGAACCCTAGGTTGACCTTTAGTCCAAGAGTCGACCAAAAAGTCAATTATTTGCATTTTTGTTTTCAATAGAAATGAATGGGAAATTATGACAAAACAATAGAAAAAAATGAAAAACAACATTTTCCGTCACGATCGGAGACTCCAATATCGATTTTTTATTTTTAATGACGTGTCGATTAAAAATCAAGTGTTAACAATAGTTACTGACTTCAATTTTAGACTAGCCACTAGAAACTTTGATAATGCACCAATAACCGCTTTGCATCATCCTTAGCATTGTTGGAGCTGATTTTTGGAACTGTCTCCATTCTTATCTTCATACTTCGGAGCGATTACTAATTCCGAACCTTTGGTATTTCTAATAACTAACAGCCTTATCACATATGTGGCCTAACGGGCTCCCCTTTTATTCTGGGTCCAATAAATCAAATTTTTAGTGCCAACACGAACGACGGCATCGACAATCGAAGTCCGGATCATGATAACGCAAGCGAATTAGCTTTGCTTTCCCAATAAAGTAGGTTTTATATATAATATGCACCAAAAGAAATCTTCTAATATAAGAAAAGGAAAAAAGAAAAATCTGCGAAAGTAGCGTCAGATGGACGCCGAGGTGAATAAATAGAAAGAATCTGGAAGGGACCCACCCCCCGTTCGAAAAAGCGTCATGCGACAGTGACATCGCACTCTCGCAAGCCAAGAAAATTAAATAGATTTGAGGCGACAGGGGGCAAAAATTCCAAAGTTGACGCCGTTAAACTCCGCCATTTGTGTGCCAACGGCCATCATGTCGTACCAAGCATAAATATCAGTTCCTATAAATATAGTCACAAACCACATGGGTACGGCCTAGCCAAGCCGTGCTTAGAGTTCTTTTGATTATAGGGGATTGTTCTAAGAAAAGTATCGTTAGCGTAAAATTTTCTTTAAGAGAAAAAAATCTCCCTAAACGTAATAAAATTCTTGGCGAAAAAAAGGGGCATGTAATTGAAGAGAAAAAATAGAAGAGAACGGAAAGGGAATAGCCGACAAGTAATTTTATGACATCTTCTAAACAATTTAGGGGACAAAATGTATTTTTTTTTTAAAAAGAAAACCAATAGTGAACGAACCTAGGGCTTGTAAGCTATTCAATTTGTGCGTGACTAAAAGTCGATCGATTGAAACTAGATAAATGACATAATGAAAACGTGATGGATTGAAGATGGAGCTTTAAGCGATGAAGCTCAACAGCAATCTCATAATGTTGTAATATCATGGTATTTTAAGCCACAAGAACTTCATGCAGGTGAAATCTCTTGATAAATACAAAAGGCTTTCAAGTCAGTAAATACTTTTGCCACTGAATATAATTTGTCTATTACCAAAAGGTATTTGCCCCAAGTGATAAGGGTCTAGGGCCAATCAAAACAAAGGCATTGCACACACTTTGGATTCACGAACTCATCAACACCAAACATAACCAAACATAACTCATAGCATATCTCTAGTCTCTAGGAGGACCATCACACTATTACTCATTGTTCAAATTTTGGGCGTGTTTAGTTTGGCTTTTAGGGAAAGTTTTTGAGAAAATGGAAAGCCTTTAGGTTAAGAGATCTTTCGAAATGCAAGTAGTGTTTGATAATTTGTAATTTAAAAGTGCATGGGAAAACAACTTTTGACTTAATGGTATTTGGAAAAATCACATTTTGTAAAATAGTTTTGCTTTTTGTTAAATAAAAAAAAATCTAAATAGATGAAGATTCAACAGCCGACGTATGACTAAGAAGCCTCTGACAAGGCCAAATTTGGCGATGGTAACCTCGCTTGGGTTAACACAACCCAAGTGACAATTGCCTAAGCTTAGGGACCTTAAGAATGGCTTTTGGTGTCAAATCTGGCTTACTAATAGTCAAATTTGGCCTTGCAGGAGACTTGAACTCTCCTTAGCGACATCAAGTGGATAGGGACATTTTTGGAAGTATGAAAGTATAGTGAGGATAAAGTTAAAAGAATAAATACAGTTGCATTATGGTAATCCAAAAAAATCAAAGCACCCTAAACCTATTTTGAGCTAAATTGCATTTTCAAAACTCTTCGAAAATTTAGCCAAACTGTATATAATTGGCCAAAATATTTTGGAGGTCAAAGCCCCCTCGCAAAGCAGGAAGCCGTTTACGACCGAAAAAAGATAAGCAGGGAGCCGTTCAAGAGCTAAGTTGAGCAAGAGGTCGACAACCCGGGCTAATCAGCTTACATTAGCTTAACGAGCCGGTCGAACTAAGTCGGCTCCAGTGAGCCCAGTCAAGCCGCAGCTCGCTACGTATCTCCGCGTATCATACTTGCCGCGTGGCGCGCTCTAATTGGATGAGCTCGTTGGACACGCTCCCCTCGCGCGCACATCATCGCGAGGTCCATCGCTCTCCCCCCCACAGAAACCCACCGAATAAAAGATACTTTACAACTCCATCCCCTCTCTCTCACCGCGCTCCAGCTGTTGCAGGCTTTCTAGAGAGAGAAACCCTCCTTTGCCACTTCTTCAAATTCTCCATTTTCCCGATCGACCGTCGCTCGCTGATTGCTTCACGAGGATTTCAGAGATGGTGAGTTCTCGTTGCGTCGCTGTCTTTTGTTATTGTTTTCCGAGTCTTGATCCGTTAGGGTTTCGATAGCTCCGCTTTCGCGATCTAGTTCGTCCGCTGAGCCATCATGGAAGACGATCCCATGGAACAGTTCTCTTCGTTTTGTTTGGTGTGCATCTTAGTTCGATTGTAGCTTCTGAGAGTGTTCTCTTCACTGCTGATGTCGGCGCTTGATCTGTCCCCGATGTTTACCTGTTGAGCTCCATCTGGCTGAAGCACTGTCTGGTTCGATCGGATTCGCAGTAGGTCGTGTTCTTTTGACGTGAAGATCTGGTTCAATTTGATTGGGCTGTGTATTTTCCATTTGATTGATGTGGGATGATGCCACTGGGTGGCATCTCCGTATTGTGTTCGTTTTCTTGAACAAGTTGAGCGCTGGAAAGTAATTCATGCTTTTGAGAATTTTGCGATTCGATGTCCTTAACATAGGTTCTGTTGACGGAGGATGATTATATGCATGTTGGTGCTGCCAGTCTGTAAACATAAATACACGCTGCCATATGCAACTGTTGCTTGCAGTCATGATCTGGATTTTTCAAGCTAGTTGTATGTCTTTCAAAGAGAAGAGATCTGATAACTGATAACTTGTGGGTTCGGCTGTGCCTGATGAAGAACCTAAGCTGCATTTTAGCAAGATATGGTAAATGCGTGCGTCCGATAGATTTGCTCATCCGTCTGGCTGGGAGAGTATGAGATCAGATTTTGTAAAATACTTGTTGGAGTTAAGGGAAAGTGAACCATAATATCAAAGTAGCTAAATTAGCTATTTGTTAATACTGTTACCTTTAGAACAGTGACTGAAGCAAACTGTGACTTCTTCGCACCTTTAATCTGTCATAGATTAATGAATACCAAATTGAGATTTTTTATGAATATTATTATAGTTTGTTAGACATCACATTGCAAAGTGTTTCATATTTTTTTGTAATTATGGGGACAGTTGTTTCGAGTTCATATTTGTCTCTCTCTCTCAACTAACTGCACCTGTAATTTAATTTCTTGAGGTAGCTGATATCGACGGCATGTTCTTTTTCACAGGCCAACGCTGCATCTGGTATGGCTGTTCATGATGACTGTAAGTTAAGGTTCTTGGAATTGAAGGCCAAGAGAACCTATCGCTTCATAGTGTTCAAGATAGAGGAGAAGCAAAAGCAAGTCGTTGTGGAGAAGGTTGGAGAGCCAACTCAAAGCTACGAAGATTTTACTGCCAGTCTTCCTGCTGACGAGTGTCGATATGCTGTCTATGACTTTGATTTTGTCACCGAGGAGAACTGCCAGAAAAGCAGAATATTCTTCATTGCATGGTATGCTTTGATACAGACATATGCTCGACATCTGTGTGTGTGTGCCTGTCATAACTCTTACATCAATGGTTCCTGCCTTTGACTGCGTTAGAAAATCCAACCAAAAGCTTTTACCATGTCCTTTGACATTATACAATGTGTACCAGTCACTAGTATTTACAACGTGGGTTCCAAGTTAATCTGGTCTTTTGAGTTAATTTTAATATCATCCTATAAAGGTCTCCTGATACGTCGAGGGTCAGAAGCAAGATGATTTACGCAAGCTCCAAAGATAGATTCAAGAGAGAGCTTGATGGAATTCAGGTGGAATTACAAGCAACTGATCCAACTGAGATGGGTCTTGATGTTATTAGAAGCCGTGCTACCTGAATTTGCATTGCAGCCATGCAACTGGAGATTCCTCAATTCAGTTTCCCTATTTTTGAGTGAAAATGTCTATAGCTTGGGGATGGTGAACTTGGCTAGGCACAGTATAGACTTTCCTGGTCTTACCATTCATTATCTTATTCATCTTGGATATTTGTGGTTTCAGGTATGGCATGTTTTTGATTGTTCGTAATGCAAACTATGAGTGCGTGCTTGTAGTTTTGTCATTTTACATTTACAAGCTAATATGTACCTGTTTGTGGAGATAGCTGATTACCAACTTCTTACTTTTTCTCAGTCTTGTCTCTCTGGATTTGCTGAAACCCGAACATCTTCTGAACTTATCTGCCGATTTAATGATTCTGTACTAAACAATCTATGAGTGGATAAGGTAATATTTTCTATGTGAACCTTTCTTGGAGGTTGTAGTAGACTGGAATAATTTGTCCTCTGTGAGTCTTTTATTGACTTGCACTCCAATATCCAAAATGCCTTATCAACAGACTTATTATGGTTCTGCTGCTGCAAATAAATACGTGCCGGAACGTGAGTTCCATACTGTTTCCACTACGCATCCTGGTTCTTTATCATGTAATATACACTTTGACCCATAGAAGTTTCTTTTGTTTATAGACAATGCCGAAGAGAGGTCTTTCATGTATCATGGGGTTGCTGAACATCGTTGTTGCCAACCTGACATAGATTCTCAACTATTAAAGTTGGTTAGAAAGGATAAGAGTAGTTCTAGTCTTTTAACTTTTGCAACCAATTTGTATATAAGGATAGAAGATGAGAGATCATGCCGCTAGAAAGTTATGTGCTGTTATTGGTCTTCTTCTGTGGCTAAAGCAGTGGGCTTTTATTTGTTTTTTTGTTAGTGCATCTATCTAAAAATCCCGAAAGCTGAAGCTCCCAAGATGGGTGAGGGCAGCTTCCGCAGGGCACCTTAACTGGAGCTTGAGCTTTGTTTCTTTAGCGAACACTGTATATAAGTTGAACCATTCATTTTAGAAAAGAATAGTGTATTCTATGGATATACATCGGAAGACTCGAATACACCTCTGTTTTAGCTTTGCTTTCTCTGGAGATACCAATTGAAAGATATAATTTAGATGGGTAGAACTACGAATCCATCGAGGACCTTCTACACAAACGGTGAACTATATACCTGGTGAATATATGTTACAGGGACTTTTGTCGTGAAACTCCTGCTGAAAGTATTGCCCTATTTTAATTGCTGTTCGCACTAGTCATCGATTAGATAGGGTCTACGCTAGAAAGCAAGCTTCAAGATTCGCAATTTGTTTAGCTTGGGTGTGGGAGTCAAGCCTTTACTTCTCGATCAATCGGTACAATGTTTGCTAAAGTTCTTTACTTGTGCTACGTAATGGATTGAGTTCACTTTTAATCCAAAAATTTGTTTTAGGCACTGTTTGTTAACCATCCAATGCATGATTTTGATTTTTTGTTCTCGAAATCAGTTTGCGTTTGGTAAAATTTTTGTTCATGAGAACAAATTTTTATTTTTTTGTTCCCGGAAGTAGATTTAGAACAGAATCAAGAATAAAAAAAAAGTTAATTCTTGTTCCGGGAACAAATCTAATAATCAAAACCAACTTTTTTTCTTTCGTTTTCTTTTTTTCTTCTCTTTTCTTCTTCTTCATCGACCGCCATCTCGCGGTTACTGTTTGCCATCGTCGCTGCTAGTTGCCGGCAATCAGTCCGGCAAGCTCGCCGAAGGCAAGCTCAGCCTCGGCGAGGCCAAGCCTCGTCGGTGGCCAGGTGGGCCTCGCCCAACCCCGCCAGTGCCCCGGCGAGCCTCACCTAGCCATTGGTGAGGCTCGGTCGACGAGAGCCAGCGACGCTTCGGTGAGGTCGCCAGCCCTCATCTGGCCAGTTGCCGGACCGGCGACCGGAAGAAGAAGAACATGAGAGAGAAAGGAAAAAAAGAAAAGAAAAAAAAAAGGAAAAAATAAAAATTAAATAAAAATTAAAAGAAATTGATTAGGAACATAATCAATTAGACGCATACCAAACGTAATTTATTCCGTAATCGAAATTTTAAACGATTCTCAAACTAGCTTAAAATATTTAGAAATTGTTCTCGGGAACAAAATAAAAAAATCATTTCTGATCAAAATCTATTCCCAGGAACATAATCGTTATCAAACGCGTCCTTAGATGTATCGTTTATGTCAGTCTTACGTTGGTTCGAAAAAAATGAAATGGACTACAAGAAAACCACAGGCAAGCGAAACAAATTGCCTTCATAGCATCCTCGAGAATTTTGATATTGCCATACAATATGGAATATATTTTTTAGGTAATATACAATATGGAATAACTATAAACTAGTAAGTCATGCAAGGCATCCGGTAAGAGTTTAATGTCCTCGTTGAAGATTACCGAAGTTAAGGGAGAATAGCCGAGGTTCATGGCATGGCAAGTTCTTGAAATTTTTTATGTATTGCCGGATGTGGGGCCTAAATTCTTTTTGTGTCCAACCTATTATCCTAACTTGTGAAAATTGGTCTAATGTAGTCATTCCATCAGAAATGCTGGCATCCACTTGGACTTGACGTGCCATCTCTTCCTCGCCGCAGCTCACCATCGCCGTCCAGTAGTGGTCAAACCTGATTCTATTCTTCATACTAATAGGTTTGGAGAGGTGGCGACCGATATTGTTGGGGGGTCTTGGACACAGCCGCTACCACCAAACTTGACCAACGGTGGCCTCTGCCTCGGCAGCAACATAAGACCCCCCAACAGTATCGGTCGCCACCATCTCCAAACCTAGTAGTATGAAGAATAGAATCAGCTTGACCACCACCATACGACTTGTAGTCTCAAACTCCCATCTCTTCGTATCACGGATCAGTGGCATCCAAGGTTGCACAACCTCCAACGGTGGTTTGGTCTCCCTCATTGTTGGGGAGAGAGAGAGGGGTTGTGGCAAAAGGTCTCTAGTGGCGGCATGAAGAGTGACATGTTAAAAAAGGATTTAATTTATCACATAAATAGTAATTACTTACAACATTTATCAAAGAAAAATCACCGGATGTTGTTACTCGGAATTTATGGAACATGTTATCCGAGAACGTTCTTAGGCATAAAAAAAAACACCGTCACATTATCGAATTTCCCTTTGTCCATGATGGACACTTCAACTTATCTCCTCGGTTGAATTCACTCGTCACATACAATTTGAACAGTATTCCAGTTCTCTTTTTTTAAGGCGTTGTGAGACGATTTTCAACATGATCGGGCTTACAATCAAAGCAAAAGACCTCTCATTTATTGCCTCAACAACTCGAGCAAGTGAAGAGGATAGGAATGTACTTGAATGCTTGTCTTCCTTTGTAAGCTTCATCAGCAAGAATCTCATATAGCACATCTTCAACGAGCAAGGACCGCCTAAATTACTTGTTCCTTTCGTCGTTTTCCTTGCTTCTACCCATTGCTATAACTATGCGATTACTCTAAATGACAGAAGCGAAACTGATAAGACAAAGAAGCACCCAAAAATAAATGATTAACATGGGTTAACAATAGGAGAATTGCAACTCACATCTTCCACACACGTGAAATTGACATCTTCAAAATTTTAGTCAAGCAACTGAATACATGACCATACTTCAAAATGAGGCACACAATGAAAACCAAAAAGAAGAATAAAGAGACATTATTGGCTTCTTTTAGGGTGCCTAAATTTCACGGAATACTTAACATTCGGAGAACATTTTTCAAAAAATTATTAGTTCTATTGCTTAGAGAAATTAGTCAATGGAAGATATTTTCATTCATTTACTTATACCTAACTATTTCCATTGATTGTGAAAATATTTTTCATTCATTTACTTTTGTGAGCGATATAACCAACCATGTTTTGAAAAGGGTAAAGGCTACCAAAAACTCTAAACGATGCCCACTGTGACACAAATACTTCGATTTTTTTTGTAGCACCAAAAACCTCAAATTTGTAAATATATACACATTTAACCAAAACTTGTATAATGTGACACATTTTTCATTAACTTTTTTGTGACACCAAAAATTCTAAACTTATATCCATATGATTTATTTACCCCAAAACCTTGATATCACTGAAAAAAGTTTAGGATTTTTGGTGTCACAAGAAAAAAGTTTGTGGTAAATATGTCACATAAGTATAAGTTTGAGGTTTTTTGTGTTACAGAAAAAAGTTTGAGGTAAATAATGTATTATAGTTGGCAAAGCTTTGGGCTTTTTTTTTCTTGTGGCTTTTTCTCTTTTGAAAAAAGTTCTCCAAATCTTGAGTTTTCCATCAAACAAATGCATAGTCTTTTTATTTATAGTCCACGCTGCATTTGCAATCATATCCTTTTTGAGTGCCCATTTCTTGTTTCCTTTCTATTCTTTATGTGTTAATTGGACTCTTGAATTTTTTTCCATTTATCTATTCAACTCTTCCATGATAGTCATTAGGATCCACTTCGATAATAAAATCGTGGAGGGTGCAACATGTTAAAACATGTGTTCTAAATTATCAAAAAGGTTCGCTTCTTTAGAATGGCATGCTCTTCTGACTGTTGTTTTAAGGAATAAGTGGCAAAGAGTGAATAGTTCCTTCTCATTTCTAGGTGGATGATCACTGAACTCCTTTAAATGGTGTCAAACGCCACAATAAGGAGAAATGATCTCCCCCTAGTCCATAAACATAATCGGTAGTATAATACTTTCCTACAAATATAAATAACTTCATCACAAACATACTATTCTCAATTTCACAACAGTTTTAAACTCCATTTTCGTATCTCTAGGAACATTCAATCTATTAGGCTTTGAAAGTGCATCTTATAAAATACAAGAATCGAACGCATTGCCCTTCCAACCAACTAATGCATAAATGGATTTAAAGTCAAATGCAACAATTGCTAAAACATAATGTGGCGTTCCCTCCTTTTGAACATGAAATCTTCCTTGAATTTCAAGATGAACCAATGCTCGCATAGGAGTTCCATCTATTGCTTGGACGAAATCCTAACAAAATCAATATATTAAAACCAATTACTATATTGAAAATTTTGAACAAAGAATGCATAGATTTTCTTCCACAATTTCATACCTTAAAATATGGATAAAATAGTTGACTATTTACTTATTCCTAGGGAGTAGAATTACTTAGTTCTTTCGAAACTTATTTGTATGATTTCAGAATTGCTTGCAAAACCATTGTGAAATATCAGTCCACAATCTTAGTTAACCTATGGAATCTTCCTCTGATGATGTTTAAAAACGTGGAAAAACCTAAGCATTTGTTCTCCAAGAGGGACATTAATCGTAGGATGAACTAAGGATGCATCAGTGGGTTTGATAAAACTATTGGAGTCGATAGGAGTACATGTTCTCCAAGTTACTTAAAGATTCCACGCGAAACCTCTCTGTCGAAAAGGAATATATATTCTTCATTTTTTTAGATCTAAAACATATCGTGTCTCTTTCACAACTTCCAGTATCTAATAAGTTCATTTTTTGTTTCATTTTTAGTTAAGCAAAACAAAAGTGAACGCAATAATAAAAACGAAACTTTCTTATTTGTCAATTGAAATGAACCTTAAATAATGAACACATAAAATAAAATAAATAATAAAAAGTTCAAAATATGTAACATAAAATCTCATGAATTCTTATGGCATGTTTGGTAACCATCCCAACAAAGGTGATCTCCGATTTTTTATTCCCGAGAGTAGTTTTGAAACGAGAATCGTGTTTGGTAAAATTTTTGTTTCCGGGAACAAATTTCTATTTTTTTTATTCCCGGAAGTAGATTTATAACAGAATCAATAATAAAAAAAAAAATAATTCTTGTTCCCGGAACAAATCTAAGATTCAAGCCATTTTCTTCTTCTTCTTTCCTTTTCTCTTTTTCTTCTTCTTCATTTACCGCCATCGCCGCAGTTGCCATTCGCTACCCACCGCCACCGGTCACCGGCAACCGATTCGGCGAGCTCACTAGGCCAAGGCAAGGTCCGGCAAGCTCGCCGGAGGCAAGCCCAGCCACCAACAAGACTCGCCCAGCCTCGTCGATGGCTAAGCGGGCCTTGCCCAACCCAACGGGGCTGGGTGAGCCTTGCGATCTGGCGAGGTCGAGCCTCATCAAGGGCCAGTGACACTCCGTTGAGGTCACCGGCCTTAGTCTAGGGTCCGGCAACCGGCTACTTGAAGAAAAAGAATAGGAGAGAGAAAGGAAAAAAAATGAAAAAGAAAAAAATTATTTAAAAATTAAAATAAAATGATTTTGAGTAGAAATTTTGAGCACGGTACCAAACGCAATTCTATTCCGAATAAAAAAATTTCGAACAGTTATCAAATGACTTAAAATTCTTAGAAATTGTTTCTGGAAACAAAATAAAAAAAAAATCATTTCTGATTAAAAATTATTTCCGAGAATAAAATCGTTACCAAACACGCTATTAATGGCTTACGCTTTAAGTTACCCGTCTGGAGTATGTCTTTTTGCATGCAAAGTTTTTATCTTCTTGTACTCGAGAGTAAACTCCTGCAGGCAGCGTCTGCACCGTTGTACGAGTTCTCTTTACCATAGGTGGTATTACTAATTCAATGTTGTGAAACTCTTCCTGCCTATTACAAAAAAAAACAGAGGAAGCCTGACATGATGTACCTCTGCATTGTCATTGACTCAGTACAAGGAGTACTAAAGCTTCTGACTGGCTGATGACCTGTCAGATGAGTGGACCTTTCCTCCTCTCACAGGTCCGCTTTAATATGAGGTTCGAGAATAGTGGACGTGCAATTAATTTTTGAGGACGTGGGTCATTTTATATTTTTCCCAATTTTTTTGGGTATATAATTTCCTCCAAGTATGCTCCTAATTAGCATAAAATTTATGGATCAAGCCTCACCAGCTCCTTCTATTTTAGGGTTTTCTCAATTGTCCCGATTCCATTCTCGATTCCTAGTTCAATTCCTAACAAAATGAAACTAGACTACATTTTCCATTCTACCCCGAAATCATAATCATTCAATTATGCAGTGTTTGAATTGGCATAAAATCTAGATATGACCAAGTATAGTCTAGATAAAAAAAAAAAAAAAATCTCACTTAGGAGAGGGGATAAATTTGGATAAATATCAAATTTGTAAAAAAAAAAAAGAAAATAGAAGATCTAATTTCAGAATTTGGGTAAAAGCTTCGCTATCCCTACAGCTTTTGCCCGCTCTTCCCATCATCTCTTTACTTGGGAGAATTACCAAAAAGTCCTAAACCTATTACAATTGTGCCAATTCAGTCCTAAACTTTTTTTTAGCCAATTTAGTTCTAAACCTTTTACAATTATACCAATTTAGTCCATCCGGCTAAAATTGGCCGGCCGGCGTTGACATGGACATCGGCCGTCCGGCGAAAGCTGACATGGCAATTTTTTTTTTCGAATTTTTAAATATTTTTTTGAATTTTTGAATTCTTTTTTTTTTTCAGCTTCTCCTTCCTCTGGTCGGCCGGCACCGACCAAAGGCGAGGGCCAGTGAGGGCGACCTCACCGGCCAATGGCGAGGCCGGCCTCGCCCATGGACGGCGAGGTCGACCGTCGCCTTGGCTGGGCGAGGCCAACCCTCGCCTTGGATCTGGCGAGGCTCGGCCTCGCTAGCGACTTTCATGAGCGCGGCTAGCGCCCTGTTCGCTGCCTCCATTGTCGGAGCTTGCCGAGGACCCGAGAGTTTTTCGACTCGTTTTGCAGAGGGTGGATTGGAGAAGACGACGACCCAACTCGGCTTCCGCAACAACGAACCGCGGAAGCCGGAGTCGCCGAAAATGAGGAGCAGCGGGCGGGACCGTCGCCTTGGCTGGGCGAGGCCGACCCTCACCTTGGATCTGGCGAGGCTCGGCCCCGCCCAGCTGGCGAGGGTCAGCCTCGCCCAGCCATGGCGATGGTTGATCTCACCAGTGCCGGCGAGCTCGGCCCTCGCCATGGCTGGGCGAGGCCGACCTCGCCAGATCTGGCGGGGCCTCGCCATTGGCCGGCGAGGTTGGCCTCGCCGGCTAGAGGAAGGAGAAGCTGAAAAAAAAAAAGTATTCAAAAATTCAAAAAAAATTTTTAAAAATTCGAAAAAATATTTTTTAAAAAAATTGCCATGTCGGCTTTTCGTCGGACGCCCGGCGTCCACGTCAGCGCCGGCCGGCTAATTTTGGCCAGAATGACTAAACTGGCACAATTGTAAAAAGTTTAGGACTAAATTAGCTAAAAAAAAATTAGGACTGAATTGACACAATTACAATAGGTTTAGGACTTTTTTGGTAATTCTCCCTCTCTTTACCTCTTCTTCGACTTGTTATGCTCTGTTCACATTCACGACTGACCCACCAACCCATGAAGACAACAAAGCTTTGAAAAATCCCTGAAAACTCTGCTTCACTACGACTGGTGATTAAGGTTTTGATTTTGGTCTGAATTTTCACGCCTACGAGTATAGATCTCAATTGCATATATACACAACCTTCTCGCTCTATTGCGTCAACAACGATGGGTTGTGCCGAAACAGAGCATCACAAGGTCGAGGTTGTTCAAGACCAACTTGACGATACGTGGGACAACAAAAACAACGCGGCTTGGGTCGTTGGCGGAGGACACGAAGATGAAGAGCAGACCAAAACAGGGAATCTTAGATCCATCCTTGCGGTGGCAGTTTCAGGCTATGCCAAGCCATGTTAGAAAATGAAGGTTTGAAATGAGTGTCTGAAGCTTCGGGAGCATTTGAATGAAGATTTGGCGGAAAAAGACAAGCACTTGTGGCTCATGAGCATCAAAAACGGGGAGACTTTTGATTAACGTTTTCCAAAGACTGCGTAGTGACTAACGGTGCTCATCTGGTGGTCGATGGTGGGGGCGACGTGACAGTAGAGGCCAAGGTCGTTGCAGACGACCATGTGTATTCATGGGCGAGCAAAGAGAAGAAGTTGGTGACGATCCACCATGTAAGGAAGAGCCTCGTTGTTGGTGTCTTTGATTCCTTTTTTTAAAATTTTATTTTCTCTCTCCTTAGTTTCACTATAATTACCACGCTCTTGAAACTTTTGGTTGCAAATTGACTTGCTAAAGTAGTAATTACCATCAATGAAAAGTCGGTATGATGGATTTAGAGATGAAGCGGCCTTCTCTCGTGGTCGCCCACATATGAGACAGTTTCGCTTGCCAAATGGGCTACGGGAGAGGAGTAAAAAGTATAAAAACGAGTCACAAATCTATTATATTGATATTAATTTAATCCATATGACTAATTTAGGTTGTAAATTATTGATGTAGACGCCTCCAGTCTTATGTGACATGATTAATGTTAATGTAAACAAATTATATATTTTTTAATGTTTTCCAAATTTTTTTATTTTTTTTCTATTTTCTCTTTTCTTTTCTTTCTTTTTTTCTTATTCAGTACACTATTGACCGGTGATGTTGTTGGCTAACCATCGTGGGCCATACACCTCGCTTGGTCTGTGCAAGGGCCGTCGCACGCTCGCTAGCCGCAAGTGAGGCATCGTGGTCCTTGCCCGCCACGAGGGAGGGCCTTTGCACCCTCTCTTGTGGCCGATGAGGATTTCCAATTTTATTTTATTCTATTCCTTTTCAATCTAAATCCAAATGACTAAACGCAGTTTAGATATATACAAAACTCTAAAAGAATAATTCATTTCATTTTTATATTAGGAGTCATTTTACTTATTTTCTACTAGGATCCTTCAAATAACTAAAATTATTTTCCTTTGACCAACTTGTTTTCCCGGTGAAGATGACACCAAACAAAATAAAGCCTAGTTTGCATAACATGAGGAAAAAGTCACTAGAAAGCTCAAATTATGTCATTGTGACATATTTATTTTGAACTTTTTTTTAATTATGTCCACAGCGACATATTTATCTTAAGCCTTTTCTTGTGACAAAAAAAAAATTAAACATATATCTATATGACTCATTTACCATTCGTTAAGGTTTCATTAAATTATTTCCCATCAAAATAACGTCGTTTTTACTTTATCCATGTGGCACCGTATCAACATTAGTTGCCTTTGTTGTTCATGTAGGCAAATTATTAATAGTGCTTATTGATAAAATCTTGCTAAATGATAAATGTGTCACACATGTATAAATTTGAGATTTTTAGTGTCATAGAAAAAATTGTAAGGTGAATATATTATTGTCGACATTGTTTGGGATTTTTAGCGGTCTTTGCTCTTGTTATAATTAAAGCATTAGATTTAATACAGAGTTGAGGCATTTCGACTTCCATGTCCTTCGGAAACTAGTTCCCAAATCCTAACTTTAAGTCCAATCTTAGTTTTGCCCTAAAGTTTTTTTGTCTTGAAAAAAAAATCAAATTCTAGGTTTAGCGCCAAATTTGTCATGAACTTTTTTCTAAAAGAAAATTATTAACTTTATAAAAGAAAATTATTAACTTTAACTTTAGTCTCAAATCTATCTCATTTTTTTTTTTTTTGTTAAAGAAATCAACGAATTTTCTATCTAGTCTCGATTTGCTCCCGTTATTCCTCCGTCTCAAAATCTCCATTAGTTTTTTGACATGGCATTTTCACGTTGATAACAAATCCACATCAACAAAGTAGTGTGGAAAATTATCTCCATAAAGAAATCATTTCTTGATATGAAAATTAGAGAGATTAGAGATGACTAAGGACGATTTTTAGACAAGGGTTACCGAAAGTGCGATTTGGAACTGGAATTAAAATTGATGATTTTTTTAAATAAAGAATATTTGGGGTAAATCTGGGACTGAATCGGAATCTAAAATTTTAATTTAAATAAAAAAATTCAAGGTAAAATTAAGACTAAACTAAGTTCGCGGTATTAAAGGAAATTAGGGCCTGAAAAAAGCTACCTACTATTTCACCACCAGTGGGGCGAAAGATAGATCCCACCTCCTCCTCATGCCGCCAACGGTTTTCGACGTTTACACGTGTCACGAAGCTGACACCCTCTTTGCCCAATGCCAAGCGAGCCGTTGAACCGAACCGAGCTGAACACCATCTCAACAGAAGTCAAACACCACACCGATACTCTCTCTCTCTCTCTCTCTCTCCACTACTTTTCATCTTCCCCACCAAATCCAATCCCCACCATCAGGCGGTCCTCAATTGATCTCCTATTTAACCACCGCCACCATTTCCAAGTCCTCTATCCTGCCCCATGGCTCTCTTTTCCGCCTTGCTCGACCAGATCCTCTCGCGGCGGCCGCTCCTAGTCTACGCCGCCGCGTGGACGGCTCTCCTCACCGCGACTGTTGCGGTGGCCTCATTCTCGCCTGAGGTCGCCTTCGTGTCGGCAATATCGTCGTCATCGGCCTTCACAAGGGAGTGCGGCGGCCCCAACCCGGAGGACATGGTGAGGGTGCCAGTGGACCTGCCGGGGGAGGTCGTGTGCTTGCCGGCGCACTTGTTCTCGAGGTCGAGGGTCGACCTGTTGGTGCCGCCGGTCTTTGCGGCTGTCGTCGTGGCCGGCTCGGCCTTTGTGGTTAGGGCTTTGGCTTTGGGCGAGGTGGACGAGGCCCGTTCGATCTGATGGTCGTCGCTCAGCCAAGTCTCGATTCGACTCCGATTACAATTGATTTGAATATTCTTTAGATCATCTCTTTAGCAATAACCGTCGTAGATAACCTTTTCTGGGGGCTTTTTCTATCTCTGTATCTTTTTATGGACAATAATTTCCTTTTCGAATCGATTTCTTTCCTCATAATTTCTCTGTTTACGTACTTATTCATTGTGTAACAAAGAACAAAATGGATACAATAATAAATTGGGAGGTGACACCATTTGAATTCATTGAGATGTACTGCAGATATAAATGCTCTAGTAGATGGTAGAAGCAACATCACCAAGTACAAGCAAAAAACAACACCAATCTTTGGAAAATGCAATCTATATTACTTCATGTATTTTTAGTTCAAGCTTTGTTTATAAAGGAGAATCTGGTTTTTATGTCAGTCCTTGGAAGCCGAATCTACCAACTTGTTGCTGAAATCCCACAGTTTCTTGGCAAGACGCTCGTCCCGTGCGAGGGCACTCGGCTCCATCTCGTTGCAATCAAGGAAGTATTTCCCTGTTACGCCTTTGAGGCTTGGATGGAGTGCGACGTAGCAAGTCGTGGCTGCTCCCTGAGTCAGATGAACAAATGGTATAACAAAACTGAAGTGAAAATTTGCAAGCATTTCTCTTGCGTCTTTTTGTGACGATGTTAATACATACTTTCATGAGGTTGGAAAGATCCGCTGATTTACCTCTGGGACATTCTTCCATAGCAGATAAGTGAACATCTTCAAGATTCCTGCATTACAGAACAATGCAAGAAATGTAAAGCAAAAGAAAAAGAAGCCTCTCTTTGCTAATAAGAGATCACTCCACGGTTCCATAACTTACTCATCGAGATGAAAGAATGTCTCATGAGATTTGTCATGATCAGCCCGGGATGCACCGAGTTGACTGTAATATTTGCTCCCTCTTGCTGCATTCGCGGAATACAAACGTTAGAACTCGGAATGTACGACCGGAAACGCGTAAAGATGGGAATCCGGTGTACAGCTGTTGGGAGAAGAATGAGAAAGAGGACCATGTCAAGTTTGACTTCTTATGAAGATTTAGTGACCCTTTAACTGATGATCGAGGAAAAATCATCCAAGAAGCCTCAAAATGCAACAAGCGAAAAAGTAGCGACGAAGATTTAAAATTCTGACAAAAGGGGTGATTAACACCTGCAAGCGGCGAGAGAGCTCGCTGGCATGAAGTATGTTTGCCAATTTGGACTGACCATATGCCTTCTTGTCAGAATAACTGAACAGGAAAGAAGAAACGCTAAATGAGGAAAGAGTAGCAAGTCAAATTAGTGGCTATCAGTAGAAAAATCAAGAGATAGTTTGCATACCCAAGCTGATCATTGATGTCATCGAATCTAATTCCTTCCTTGTAAGTGTGCAGATGAGCTATGGAGGACAGATTCACAATGCGTCCCTCGATGCCGGAAACTCTTGCAGTGGCTTTCATTTTGTCCAGGAGGAGGTTTGTCAGCAGAAAATGTCCTGGCCAATGAATGAGCAAAAAGGGCATTCAGAATTAGCCAACAGAGAGAATTTCATAAGGTTGAACCGAGAAATTTTTTGTAGAGATATAGCAACCAAGATGATTAGTGGCGAATTGCACTTCGAACCCATCTTCCGAGAGCTGATAAGGGCAGAACATAATCCCAGCATTGTTGCTGAAACGGACAATTTAGCCTTATCAATACGAGAGCGCAAAAAAAAATGATTTTTTCTCCCATGTAGTTTGACAAGAAAGTCTAAACAACTGAAGACAGAATCAAGAGAGAGGCAGAGTGATTATTACATCAAGATGTTGAGGGGAAGATCAAGAGCAATGAAATCGTTGACAAATGCTCTGATGGACTTCATGGAGCAAAGGTCCAATTTGAGGACATCCACGCGAGCATCTCCATCATCGTTCAGAATCAGCCGTTTCGCTTCATTCGCGGCATCCATGTTTCTTGCAGCGATTATGACATGCGCTCTCTGCAAGGCGAGGACCCTCGCCGTCTCGAATCCGATGCCACTCCCTCCTCCTTGCAGATTATGCCAAACGGACGATCAACTTCAAGGCAACAACTCAAGATCGAGCTCACATTACATCATGAAACACAAACTGGATAACAAAATCACGACGGACGAGTTCCGTTAAATTGTAAGCCAGATCAGAACAGAAGGTGGAAGAAGAAAAAGAAAGAGAATCCACCCGTGACTATAGCGGTGACGTCGCTTGCATCAATGCCTTCAGTGACCTGCTCTGCAGTGGTAGCTGATCCAAACCCACTAGGGCCTGGCCTTCCTGTCACTAATGAGAAAATACCCATTTGCTCTGATCAACCCAAAACACGAAAAATCACTAAAGAAAAAGAGGGAACAATCCCAAGAACCAAGAGTTTCTTGAATAGTGCACGACAATATGAGAAATGTAGAGCTGCTCTTATATTATTAACTCAGGGGAGAGAGAGGGAGAGAAAGGGAGGGAGAGGGGAGTACAGAGGACTGATCAGAGGGAAGAAGCAAAATTGCATTGCGAAGTTGGGTGCGAGGTAGTTTCGGTGCGGGTCTTAGGAAAAGGTGCGGTGTGGGTGCATTGAATGGTCACTTCACCTTTGTGGGAACTGGGATTAGGAACTGTGCAACATTAACTTCAACAGCTCGTCAACCTTCTTTGTTGGTAAACTGGCCAGGATTCATGAAATTCATGGAGACGCCGCAATGTTGGCTGGGTCCGCCTCTTTGTGGGTCCAGCTAACATAAATGAAAGAAAAAAAAAGAGTGAAAAAGTCAAAAGGAAAAGAAATAAAGAGACACGAACGCCATGGGACGCTTGACAAATATGGATGCGTATGGTCCGATTTAAGCCGATTCATTACCTAACTTAGGGATTGCATTGATCTCTAATTTTCGAGACCATAGACTGATTTTATTGAGTCTGAAACCGAAGACTAAACCAATCTTATGAGTTTGGTCATGTTCTAAGGTCAATCTAGAACCAATCAATTTTTTTTTTAATTTTTTTTGCATTAATTGAAAGAGTAAATATATTATTTCAAATTAAATATCTTTCAAAAATGCGATATTGAGTAACTAAACTATGAACATCAATACATATTAATCATAAGTATAAGATAAGATAACAACATAATTCCACACTTAACTATAAAAAGAACACGTGAGGCAAGTGAGGAGAGGCCAGAGGCGAGTGAAGGGAGCGATGGGGCGGTGAACAGAGGCAAGCGACTAGGTAAGTGAAGAGAGGTGAGTGGCGAGGTGAGAGAACAAAGGCGAATCGCAAGGTGAGGGAGGCTGAGGTGAGAAAATAGGGTTTTTACTTTTTTTGGTTGAATTAAGGTTGGGTTTCTTTCTACTTTCTAATTTACACAGCAAGCTGAATTGCATAAGAAAGAAGGGAATAGAGGAGGATGCACTGGGGATTAAAGTAGAGAAAAACATATAATATATCTAATATATAAATTGAACTAACCATGAACTCTTAGGATCGATGATCAACTTGCATAGTGCACAATCAAGCGATCAAGAGATTCTAGGACCAAGGACCAACCCAGCCTTTTTAAGAACCGGACTAGGATTGATTAAGAGTTGACCCTAAACCGATGTTCACTCCTATTGAGAAGTAAGAGATAGGGTTTGATTGAGAGAGCATGTAGAGGAGAAGAGGAAAATATGATAGCCGCTTCGGCAATGATTCGGTGGCTAAACATTGTCAGAATTGACTCAAGTTTTCAATATGCTCTTCATAAGAGACTTACAAGTTAATTAGTTTCATCCATTGAAAATCTTTTCCAAATTGCCTTTCGTTTTCTCCAATCATGGTTAGATTTTCTTGCTTCATTTGTGTCAATCCACATTTGTGTCATGAAATACCATTGTATTATTTACGTTGAACCTATAGTGCATGACTAAAGAAAAGAAGAAACTTCTTGTATTCTACTATTCTTAATAATTAATGAAAGTTTTTGAGCGGCCCGTGATTTTTCCTTCATTAGGTTTTTCATGTATAAATATTGGTGTTGTTGTCATGTCTCTTTAACATTTCAACATTATATTTACCTATTTTGAAGTTGTACTTCTAGAATATACTACTAATTGTTGTTGGGGATCGGTTTAGTTTTGAAGAAAAAATTGATCTTGGATTGAGTTAGTCCTTGATAAATTACTACCCGATTCTCTCCAACACGTGAAAAATAATAAATTTACGTGGTTGGATCACCTCACTTTTCACAGGTATTCATATACAAGTGGGCTTCGACCAAAAATAAAAAATAAAAACAAATACAAGTGGGGCGGCTTTCTTTTCTCATCCACCCGATAAGAAGGCTTTAGATCTCATTTTGATTTTCTTTCCACAATAATACCGTATAGAAAGAGAGGCTGACATATTAAATGCGGGCCCTCGAGTGCATGTGCGATTGTTTTAGCATGGTTCGCTTAAGTCAATTTACATGTTAAGAATAGAGTAAATTGTAATTAAGTAATATCACCTGACATCACTATCAAAAAATATATTATATAGAAAAAACAAACATGCATACCAAAGGAAAATTAGATAAAATAACTCATTTGAATTTGCTTATAGAGTATCGATGGAATTTTGCCCAATGTCCAATGTTAAAATTACTGAATAGTTGGAAACACAATTTTTCTAAAAAAAAAAAAAAAATCATTGAGATACAATCAAAATTCAATTGGAGACTGACTTCTTCTCATGGCTATTTTGGAAATATGGTAGACCTCTTCTCAACGAATCAACTCTATTTTGCTTCAAGGAAATTTCACAGATTTTATTAATTCTTTAAAGAATTTTAACGTGAACAAAAAAGAAAATGCAATTGAAGAACTGACATCATTTAAGCAGAGATATATCACACTTTCTCTAGTCTATAGTTCATTCAAGACTTCTTTCAGTGCACTCCCGTCGTATATTGAGGTGTTAATTTTATGAATGAGAGATGATTATTTGAAGTGGATTTGAGGGCAAAATCGAGAAAATCCGCCAAATGCGGTGAAGTTAGTAGGACCCGAATATCAAATGGACTGACTAGCAAATAATTTGGATTTAGTGACAAGATTATAAGGAACTTGAGCGTTAAAGGAAAAATATTAGGTCTATTAAGCTCAATTTTGTATGATGGATTAAACTGTGGGACAAGATAGCAAAATATAAATAGGCCTTGACTCGCTTAAATTAGCAAATAGCAATATTCTAGGTCAATTAAGAAGCAAGGTATGATTTACGATAAATTTAAATACCAAACGAAGGATGATGTGGTGGCACAATAGATAGATTGATTGATTTTTATGGTTCTAATTGGTGAGTTATTGATGCTACGTGTGACATTCTGATTTTCAAGTTTGATTTTAATGAGATGAAATGAGCCTTTCATCGACGTGCCTATAGCATTTTTCTCTGAGTTGGCCACTCACGAGTTAACTAGTCTATCAGGTGAAGCCGTTAAGGAATCTAAACGCAATAGGTTTGAGAATTCGACTAGGAATCGACCGTTCGACCGTACTAATCTGTAATGGTCATTATGGCACCGTCAAAATCGATCAAAGACCGGAGATAGGTCGATTCGATAGAAGTATGTGATTAGTGCGTGGGTGATTCCACCTAATTGCGAAATTTCGATTGAACGACACTAGACCGATTTTTCTATTATTTTCGTACCCTGTGTCCGTATTTGAAATCTCGAGATTTTCACAATAACCGAGAGTCACCAATGTGTCGAAGATGTACGTTGTGGTTCGAAAATAATTGACCATGAGTCAATTGCATTAAAAATTCTTAAAAGCTATCCGATAGATTAGGACGCGCTAAAATCGAGTCAGATTGAAATTAACCACGAAATTGACTCGATTTCAGAAATTGAAAGTTCTGTCATGTCACGATTCATTTAAGAACGTTGACTCATCCTCTGAAGAATTTTTCGGTGATTCTAGAATTTTTACGGAAAATCGATTCGGACGATTCAGAAAAAAAACGGAAATTCGGATTGGCCAAATTGGATGGAATTTTGGTTTCCAAGCCGAGCTATTTGGTGATGGGAACTTATAGAAATTTCGTGGGCTTTTTCCTTGGCAAAATTGGACCTCAAATTGGAGAATTGGTAAAGAAATTGAAGATTATTTGAGGAAATTCGGAACTATGGAAGGAGGCTGCAATTTTGGCATCAATTTGGTTAATTCATGAAAATTCTAAGCTAGAAAGAACTAGGGGACAAGCCATTAATTAAGTGGATAATTTGTGGGCTTTGGCCCCCTTTTGTTCCAATCTCCTTCGTCGAGCAACGCCAGCTGCTACCCACGGTCGCTGCTTCTCTTTCAATTTCCTCGGAGCAGCTCTCTCCACGTCGCCAAGACAGCTGCCTCGGTCTTCTTCGTGCGCCTCACCTTTGCCGCCGACTCCATCAGTTTCTGCTTCACATTCATTCTCCTTCATTTCCTTCGACAAAACCTGCAGCTCCACCATTTTCGGTCCATCTCTGCCATCCCACCGAAGACCAAAGCCCACGTTTTTTTTTTTTTTTGGTCAGAAAAGAAACTGCATTCATTAAGACGGAGGAATACAACCTGCCGCTAATACATCGGAAATTAACAGACCTAAAAACATTGAAGGAGGCGAAGTGGGCCAGCTTTCAGATAGGGCACCATCTCTATGGGCCTTTGCGGCCCAGTCCGCTGCGCGATTGGCTGTCCGTCGGCAATGGCAAACCCTAACAGAGGAGAAGCTTCGCAGAAGTGTGATGGCTTCCTCGAAGACGCAGCGAACCTCCCACGGCGGCAAGGTAAGATCATTGACAGATTCAACCAATATCAAGCTGTCCGATTCGATGATCAACTTATCGTGAAGTCGACCGGTCTTTTCCAGATGGCGAAGGGTGAGCAGCAAAGCCTGGAACTCTGTTTGAAGAGCCGAAGAAGCAGCAACTGTTCGGGTAAGTCCATCAATCAATCTACCGTTCTGATCTCTGCATATGCTGGCTATTGTCCCAATAGTGGAGTGAGGCTAAAAAGCCCCATCTAAATTTACCTTTAATATACTGGGATCAGGGGGACGCCACAAATCACCACTGTTGATTCTCGGATGCACTATGTGTGCAGGATAAGGAAAGGAATACAGAGCTGATTGAGCATCTATTATAGCCATATCCACAACATGACGAGGATTCATCTGTTTTCTGCGGAAAATGAATTGATTCCGCACCTTCCAAATATTCCAAAGAACATATGCAATAGTATTCGAAGCAGGTAACGTTTGGCTATTCTGGATCATTGCTGCAATCCAATTTTCTATGTTGTGAATAGCCTGCATGTGGATAGGAATTTGTAATGCCAAATCCGACCAAACAGAGGTGGTTGTAGGGCAGAGCAGGAATAGATGAGTAGCTGTTTCAGGTATGCTGTCTTGGCAAAGAGGGCAAAACGGGTTTGTGGTTATGTGACGATGAAAAAGGTTGGCTTTTGTGGGTAATGCATTATGACAGAGAGCCCAAATAAAAAATTTAACTTTGGGGGCTATCTTCAATTTCCATAGATGTTTCCACATTGATTGAGGGAGCTGGTTAGCATTCGAACCTTGGGGTTGATTGTCGCCGACTGCTGTATGCCGAAGTGCTTGATATCCACTCTTGACTGTGTAATTACCATGAATAGTTGTTGTCCAAAGCAATTTATCCTCTATAGGAGAGGGGCTGATGGGGATTGTAAGGATCTCCTGAACTATCTGGCAATCATAAAATCTGTTTAAATCAGATATATTCCAACCATTAGTGGAGACATCTAGGAGTTCCGCAACCTTAACAGGTTCATCTCGATTCGCAGGGCCACCCAATATACCGCTGGGCAGCCAACGATCTTCCCGTATTCTGATTCTAGTCCCATCACCTACCGACCAGCGAAGCCTTGAAATAATAGAATCCCTACCTAGTAAAAGACCCTGCCATCCCCAAGATGGTCTGGTACCTCTATCTGCAGTTAGAAAATCCCTAGAGTGGAAATAAATACCTTTAAAAAGCTTACTCCAGAGAGCCGTAGGATGATGAGTTAGTCGCCAGGCTTGTTTTCCGAGCATAGCTCTATTTAAATCCATAAGATCCCTAAACCCGAGACCTCCTTCAAACTTGCTTCTCTTAATCTCATCCCATCGTGTCTAGTGAATCCCTGTTTTGGAAGATGCATTCTGCCACCAGAAGCGTGCGATTTTCTTTTCAATGGACATACAAATAGAAACCGGCAATTTTAAAATAGTCATAGCGTACTGTGGGATTGCCTGTATAACTGACTTAATTAGGACTTCCTTTCCCCCTTTGGATACTAAATGTTCTTTCCAACCTTCCAGTTTTTGATTCACTCTCCCGATAATCCAAGCGAACATGTCCTTCTTCGATCGTCCCCAATCAGAGAGAATTCCCAAATATTTCCCAATTTTAGTCAAAACTGGGACTCTCAAAGCATTTCCCAAAGTTTCCTGTAGGGCAAGGGGACAAGCCTTGGAGAAATATATTCCAGATTTATTCCGATTGATAGCCTGTCCCGAAGCTAAACAGTACTGATTCAATAAATTGGAAAGATTTTGACATTCCAATAGTTTAGCATCGAGAAAAAACATAGCGTCATCAGCAAAAAATAGATGAGATAAGACAGGACACCTCCTATTTAGATGAATGCCTTTGAGATTTCCCATATTAATGGCTTGACTGATAAGATGTGATAACACATTAGCTAGGAGTATAAATAAATAGGGAGATAGTGGATCGCCTTGCCTGATACCACGGGTCGGATGAAAGAAAGATAGCTGGTCACCATTGAAACGTACACTGTAAGAAACAGTTGTTATACACTGCATTACCCACCTAACCCAAATAGGGTGAAATCCCAACTTCAAAAGATAAGCTTCCAAGAAATCCCACTCCACACGGTCATAAGCTTTCTGCATGTCCATCTTCAGCACTGCCTGGAAAGTTTTCTTACATTTCCTTGTGCGCAACTGACGTAACACTTCCTGGACAATGAGTATATTGTCTTGAATCTGACGGCCACTAACAAAGGCACTCTGCTCAGGAGATATTAAGTTAGGGAGCCAGGGCTTTAGTCTGTTTGCAATCACTTTGGATATAATCTTATAGGTGTAATTACATAGACTAATAGGACGGTACTTGGTCTAGGCTTTCTGGGTTTGGGACTTTAGGAATCAGAGAAATGATAGTTCTATTAAGGTCCATAGGCATAACTCCAGATTTAAAGAATTCCTGTACTAGAGGAATAAGATCATCTTTCAAAACATTCCAATGATTTTGGTAAAAGAGGCCATTCATACCGTTTGGTCCTGGTGCTTTGGTAAGACCCAGCTGGAAGGTGGCGGTCGTAACCTCTTCTGGAGTAACTTCACCTATCAAAAAGTTATTCATAGTTGGGGAAACCATTTGCTGGCATTGGTCAATGATTGGCTGAAAATCTCGGTGGCCCACTGAATGGTAGAGGTTGGTGAAGAATTGGAGAGTCATCTGTTTCAAATCACTGTCTTCCCTAACCCATCTCTGTTCATCGTCTTTCAGCATTCTAATTCTGTTTCTCTGTCGTCTTTGGATAGTCGTGGCGTGAAAAAACTTGGCATTTTTGTCTCCCCACTTAAGCCAACTTATTCTAGAACGCATGGCCCAAAATTGTTCCTCTTGCTGCCATAATTTTTGTATCTCTGCCTTTAACTTGCTTGCTGCCTACTTATCAAATTGACTATGGGGCTGGTTTATGAGATCTTGGAGCTGCATTTGTAGTCTAGCTATCTGGTTTGGGGCTATTGAAAACTTCTTTCGACTCCATTTATCAAGGGCCAGCGAAACTAGCTTAAGTCGATGTGTCAGATTTTTACCTGTGCCATGGCCAGCACTCCAGGATTTCTCAATAACTTCTCTGCACTCCCTTTCTTGTAACCAAAATGCTTCAAAGGTAAAGGACTTTTGATTACGTCGTGGTAGAGCTTCTGTTGTTAACATTAAAGGGCTATGATCAGAGCCGACAACAGGCAGTGCAATAACTTCAGCATCAGGAAAAGCAATACGCCACTCATAATTACAAAATGCTCGATCTAACTTTTCTTTCACAAAATCCGCCCCTTCTCGATTGTTCGACCAGGTAAAGGCACAGCCTTTGCTGTCCACTTCCATAAAAACACAGTCTTGTATGACTTGTCGAAAAGAAGACATCCTGTAAGCTTCTACCGATCGCCTACCTACCTTTTCCCAATGGTACATGACCTCGTTAAAATCCCCAAGACAAGCCCATGGTAAGACATTTGTTGCAGCAATCTGTCTAAGTTCAGCCCAAACTAATTGGCGAGGTTGAAAAGCCGCAGGAGCATGGACACAGGTAAGGCGCATAGTAATGCCACAAGTAGAGTCCATACAAGACATATCTAAAAAAGCTTGAGATGATTGAAACATTGTCATCTTGATATCTTCATGCCACATAAGAGTCAGCCCTCCTGCTAGACCAACAGGATTTAGAATATATGATTTACGAAATTTCAGACGTCGCTGGATTTGAGTTACCACCTCTTCACGGTTCTTGGTTTCCATCAAAAAAAAGGATCTTGGGCTTTTCTTTGGCCACAAGGGCCGTTAGGGCTTGAACTGTCAGGGGAGAGCCTAGACCCTGACAGTTCCAGCTGATGATTTTCATTTGTACTGAGGCGACTGTTTAGGGCCAGCCGCCATTGCCCGTTGATCAGCCTCATTAGCCAACAAAACTGGAGTCTCCAACAGCTTACTATCATCTAGAACCCCTTCGATAAGGCTACGCGACTCATAATGAGTATAACGTTTAGCCTTCTTAGCCACACTTGCTTTTACTGACAATCTGGTATGTGTTAATTTTCGGTGATTGGGAGTGTCCTTAACTTGCTGTGTACTATTCTGAAGTTCGGTTGGAACAGGGATAGTAGTGTGGTAATCCGTACTCATGTTAGGGTGAATGGTAGACATAGCATGGGCTGAAGCGTGTTTGGGTGGGCTGGTGTTACCCTGAGGTACCAACCCTTGATTTGTAGGCTCGGCACATTGAGACAAATGTCTCTGTTCTGGTACATACAATGTTATACTGCTGGATGTTTCTCCTAGTGCTGTTTTCAAACTTGTTGTCCCCTGCACAGGTTGTTGCTGTATTCCAGGTACTACTGCAGTAGAAGACTGTATTTGCGGATTCAAAAGTGCTGTTGGAGGAGTCTCTGGAACCATCTCATCATCGGTAAGATTTTGCTCCTCATAAAATGCCTTCCAATAAGGGCTGCACTCTTTTACTTCTGCTTTCAGCCACTGCCCATAAGCCATTTTATCTTTCCCTTCCATTTTTGCGTCGGTAAAGGGATATCCTGACAATACATGGCATAGTGACCTATTATCCCACAAGAATAACAGAAATGGGGAAGTCGTTCATATCTGAAATCGATCCAAATAAGATTCCCAGCGATTCGTAGTAATTTCCCTGGTTGTAACGGTTCGCTGAGAATAATATCGACACGAGCCTTGACTGTTTTAACTGCCGTGCCCTCTTTAGTATCCATTTTGACTTCAAGCACCCTGCCAACCATATTCACAGCTTTACTAATCATGGTTTCGGAATACCATTCTAGTGGCAGACCATAGATATGTACCCAAAAGGCACATGTAGAAAAATCGTAGCAATGAAGTGGCGTATTAGGTATCCATGGTTTAAAAATGACCAAATGTCTCGAGAACAACCAAGGTCCCCCAGCCTGTATTCTAAGTTTATCCTCTTCCAACTTGAATTTAGCAACGTAAATATTACCCTCGCGGAGAGTAATTTCGACCTGTTCTGTTCTCCAGGCCTTCCGTAATGTTGTATGAAAAGCTGGTATATTCAGAGAAGGACAGGAGGGAACCTTACCTATGAGCATCAACTTACATTCATCAACTCTTTCCAGGGGCGGAGGATCATCCCAATCTTCAATTCCGTTCTGATTCCAGAGGCGGCCCATCCGGTGGCAAAGTGCAGCAAGTCGAGGATCCTGTTTCTCTCCGCGCTGTTCCATTGGTGCAAATTCAATAAGAAAGAACAATCGGCACAGCTGTTAGGTAAAATCAAGCCAAAATTGCGATCGAAGGCCATGCATGATGGGCAAAACAGGGGTTTGTGGAGCTGGAGTAAGAAGAAGATGTGGGCAGATAATGGATGTGTCGACCCCTTCTTTGCGACAATCCCAGGTGAGAAAAAAGAAAACCTAACAGATGGAGGAGCTGGTAAGATGGATTGAGAATGGAAAGGTAGTGGTGAATTTGGTCAGAGAAGGAGCCGATGAAACAAAGATAGAATCCATTGAAAGAAACAGCGAAAATTCAGTCGCAAAAGAGAATGAGGGTTTTCATGCAGAAGCCCACGTTATCCGCTAAGCTTTGTCTTCATCGAGTCAACCAGCAAAGTTCGGTTGACCCCCAAAACCCCACCAAATTGACGCCATCTCACCTGTAGCTCCCCTGCCACCGAAGCACCTCCACCTTTGCTTGTCCCTTGCCGCGCGTCTTCCTCCATCGTGAGCCTCCTTCGGTCAAACGCAGCAAACCCCCTCCCTGGCTGTTGACTGCAAGCCGCTCGTCTCTCTCTTTCGTCCGAGCCTAGCCCGCCGAAGCTGCTTCTTCGCAGCTCAGCCAAGTCCAGCAGCTTTGTTGCGGGCTTGCAAGCTGTTTTCAGGCCTTCCCGAGCTCCGTTGGCGCCGCCGCAAGCTAAAGTCTCGGCCACCGTCGCGCCACCGTCACCGTGAACCGGTTTTCATGCTAAACCGGTAAGTTCGTGTTCTAATCTCTTATTAGTAGGCTAATGACACTTAGAAGTTGATTAGTTAGCTAATTAGTGGGTTAGTTAATTTAATTAAGCTTAGGATGATTTAGTTAGAGTAAGTATATAGTTTGTTATTTAGTTAGTTCAATTAGAATAATTAGGTGGATTTAGTTAGGAATTAGTTAGTTTATATAATTAGTGTAATTAGATTGAATTAGGTAATATGGTTAGATTTAATTGTTAGTTCGATTAATTAGCCTGGTTAGTTTAGATTAATTTATTTAAGTGCTTTAATTTATTTAGTTTGTAATTTATTTAATTGCCGGTAATTTATTTAATTATTAATTATTTTCCGGAAATTAGATTGGGATGACCGGTGACCAGAATTTCGTGCTGATTGCAATGGTGTGTTAATTTATGCAATTGGATGTTGATTTGTGCAAATCAAGTGCTGATTGGAATTTTAGTCATTTATTCCAATATTTGTGAATTTTCAATATTTATTTAGAAAATCTCGGGTGTCGGGTTTTAACATTGAAAATTGTTTTATATACTATATAAAATAATGGGATTTTAAAAATGAAGGTATCAATTTTCCGGATTCGATCTGACCGTGCACCCACACACGATATTTTCACCGGATGTTTTTAATAAAAAAAAAAAAAAAAACAGGCCAATGTTGTTATCTTAATTTAGGCATGTGAGTGTAAAGCACAATGTCCTTGACCGAAATTGAATGATCGTGTGCTGGTTAAGAGAATCCGTCCCCGGCGTGTGTCGGTGGATGTTACCTATCCCCGGCGTGTGTCGGTGGATATTACCTATCCCCGGTGTGTGTTCCCCGATGTGTGTCGGTGGACGTTACCTATCCTCGGTGTGTGTCAGTGGATAGAGGATCGGCATGTGTTGGGTAAAACTACCCGTGCGAGTAGTAATAATTAATTGGAACGCATGTTGAGTGAAATTGATGGACCGATATGTGTCGGTAATTCTTGCTCGTGTGAGCAGTGATTGATTTAGACGTTCTAATTGATGTGTGAAATTGCTATATACATATGGGTGTGATATGAACTATGCTGACTTGCAGGGAGGATATGAGACGAGGTAAGTCTCTGTAATTATATGGTTGTGTGGTTAGGACGCTTCTAGGTATATTACCCTCCTAATCGAGATTTAGAGCGTGAACTCGCTGAGATTTATATCTCACCCCATCGTGGGCTCATTTTTCAGGGCTGTAAAGTGGAGAATCTGGAGCCGAACTGAGGGGATCTAAAGTGTAGGTCAGATAGGACAGCTTTTTTTGAGAACCAGTCTTTTGGTTGTAGATTTTTGTGCTCAACTCAATATGTTTATAAAATCATGTTTGTTTGTGAATGTGTTATCCTGCTTTTCTATTCCGAGATGGTTACTGTCAGGAGATTTATTGTTCACTTCCGCATGTGCAATAAAATGAAATGGTCGGCGACTCGTCCTGGGAAGACGCAAAATTTTATCGACCACAGAGGGATGGGCACGCGCTTGAGGACCAGAGCGTGACACTATGTATTTTATGCCATCGCCTATTTGCTAAAGAGTGAATTACCCTGCTTGAGGCTACTAGTGTGTGATATTATGGACTTATGGTCCAAATTTGAGGGAAAAAAAAAAGAAAAGAAAAGAATAAGTACAAATCTTGAAAAGAAAAAGTATGTGATAACTATCACCATGCTTATGTACAGTGTGTATCTATCCTCACTAATATAAAGGAGGCTTGTGGATAATCGGCTAAGGCATGACACAGATGGAGTTATGATTTAGTCCACATACATGTGGGAAGATGGTGATAATGTTGCGTTAATGAAAATGGGCCCCAACCAGTAATGGGTTGGTCCAGCCTAAGGACCTTAAACAAAGGCCCCAGTTATTGGAGCTCCCATTCCGGGTCACAAAAATGGAAGAGTAAACCGCTGGGGGTCCTAACTGGTTAGGACAAACCCGTTAAGCTAGATACTCATGTATCATAAGCTATAATGCGGTATCTACATATCATGAGATCTGCATGCATTCGGGTGTTACGTTGATTTTCATGTCATGTAATTTATTTTTATTTGTTGCACACATGATTATAACCATTCAGAAGCCACATATGCATAATTTACGTCTTCTTAATTGAGTTGAGACAATATGTTGGGTTCCTTATCTAATATTGTTACGTGATATTACTCTGTTATTATGTCGTTGTGTCGCCATAATCTCGAGTTGAGGAGAGAGCACATTTCCTTCTGTGAACCTATAACATCATTTAATGAGTTTAGGCTCACTTTCAAAATATTTTTCAGATAGCTGAGTTTGAGTTTCAGGGTATTATTGATTAGCACTTCTGCAAACTTCAAATGTATGGAATTTGAGTGTGCAGGTAGAGATTTATGATTTCTTGTATGGAGAGTTTGATCTTGTGTAAGGAGGAAAAACAATTGTATACTTTGAGTTGTAAGATTGTTTTACTTTAAACCCAAATTATTAGGAAAATTCAGTTCTTGACATTTTTTGTCTTACGTGATATACTTTGCATTTTCTTGTTTTTATTTTTCTAAAACATTTGCATTTTTTAAGGCTAAGCTCATTAGAAAAAGTCATGTTAAATGGGGTCGCCTGATTCGGGCTGCTTATGATTCCTTTTATGGGATGGTCCCATATGACCCATTGGGTTAAGGTAATCCAAAATGGATCATTTTTCCATTGTCATGATATGTTATAATCAAGTCAAGTCAAGTTAATCTCGATTTATTGCTTGAATGATTTGACTTAAATAACTAGAGATACTTTTCTCTGGCACAATTGAGCTGGATATTTTAAGCTTAAATTCAAGTAGTTCAAGCATCGTAAGCTCAACCCGACTAAAATTCACTTCAGACAATATAACAAGAATTAAATTTAAACTTAAATTAAACTCAAATTCGAGCTCAAACTTGAAGTTTTTGGTAGTGTATAGAATATTATTCTATATCTATTTGTCAAAGTTAAAAGGTATATACACTTTGAAATCTATCTAAGAGAATCCGATTAGTATGTGAAGGGCGGACCTACTGGTCTTTGACTCTCCAATCAGATCGTGGTGACGGGCTTCCCCCGTGAGCAATGGTTAGCAAGCAAATTCTGCCGCCTTAAATTGAACATTCTCTGCCATTGTCTATAATTTGCCAGCATTGGACATTCCTTTGACGTGCAAAAAAGCATTGACACCCGTTTTAAAGATATAAAAGTGCAAATGGCTGACTAGATCCGCGAACTCGAACACAGTATTTTCTAGCTCAACTCCATATAATTTACCAACAGGCCACCTAGCTCAACCTGGATGAGAAGAAAATCAACTTACCCACCACTAAGCCATTACATCGCAACGTCACAGAGTTCTCCAAAGGCGCAAAAATTCCAGAGAGCGTTTCGCTAATATGGCTTTTATTTCACATGCATCTCCCCGTTCCTCTGCAATTCATTCAATCTTCTCACTTTTTACTTTTTACCCCACCCATTATTCACAACCAGATTGCTGATTTGAAAGGTTAATCAACCTACCTGCCGAAACCTTCCCGTTTATAATTATCACCAGCTCAGTAGTGTGGCATTGCTGCTCGTCAATTTTGATCTGCCACCACTCCCTCCTCCTTCTGCTACCTACATTCTACACATGACCTCGACCAAGAAGAGAGAAATGACCAGAGTTAGAATTAGAGTCTTGCTAATTTTGCAACTTTGGTCCCCCTATGAATACTATGATGGTCCGACATACATATCATGTTACGTTACGACAAATGCTTTTTGACCAGACCGATAGCAAAGTATGGCGCACATCGTGGGGTATCTAGTTTTGAGAAGACAGTGATGCAGTGATTTTCCATCACTTCTGAAGTTGTAGAGATCATTAATGTTATAATATTAATGCGGAAACTAACAGTTACTTACAATCTAAGTCATCACGAAATTACTAGAGAAATAAAAAATGAACAATAAAGACATTAAAATTTTATGTGATTCAATTAGAGTATCGTTTACGTGGAAAGTCAACATCAAATAATCTATCATGATTGAAGAACCAGATTTATAATCGCTAATATGCTCAAGTGTTAATACACTAAAATTCGAAGTATTTATATATAAACAATTCAGTTAAATGAAAATTTGCAGCATATAATTACCGTGTGTTCAAGCCCCAAACAAAAGCTTTTCGTACGGCTGTCCAAGAAGCGTCTCTGTCAAAGACGTCTCTACCCATAAAATATTATATACATACATATATATATAATAGAATATGCGAGTCCTTAATTGTGTCGTGTAGAGCCAGAGAGATTTTCCTTTTTGTTTTAACGGTAACTGAAGCTCCCTTTCTCGAATTTCTTTGTGCGGTCAAACTTGGATCTTTATCCAACCCAATCAAAACAAATCTCGACATTCATACTTACATGCCCTTCAAGAGATTCATTGGACTTCTTTCCTACGGCTTAACAAACAGATCTACATCATCCAATTAGGTCAAGTTTCGTATATAGGTTTAAACTCAAAACATAATTTAATAATTTTTCACCTTGACTCTACATTTGAAGTTAAGTTATAGTGTTAATCATTCATGCCAATTCTATCAACGTTCAATGAGCACTCACCCTCCACAGTCGCTAATTGTGCTCAAGCAAAGATTAAGTTTTGCTAAAGAAATGAGTTTAGTCATCATATCTGTAGGGTTCTTCACAGTAGCGATCTTTTTTACAACAACCTTACCTTTTGCTAAGGCATATCAATATAATGATACCTAATGTCAATATGCTACATTTGCTCATGATAAATTGGATTGTATGCTAGATAGATCGCACCTTAGTTATCATAATGTATATCAACACCTTTTTGTTCCAACCCAAAGTCCGAGAGCAACCGTTGAAACCATATTATCGTCTCTTTCGCTATAAAGGTTAGTGCCATGTAATTTTTCTCGGTCAAAAACAATGCAATGTGGTCTGAGAAAGACGCTACACTACCTACTAGCGTAAATATGTACTTTGCTAAAGATGTGTGCTCGTTGAAGTCACTTGCGTGTTTGAATTCACATGCCCTGCGATCTCACTGCCATTCGTCCCTCTGGTACACTATACCAACGTTTGTCGTCCTCTTCCAGTATCTGATGATCCACTTCACAGTTTCCCAATAATACCAAGACGATTCATGTAATGGCTAACTATTCTTACAACTTGTGATATAGCAGGCCTATGGCATATTATCTCATACATTATACTATTCATTGCATTAGTATGGAGAACACATGACATATGCTTTTCTTGCTCCCTGGTCTTTTGTGATAACTTATTAGAAAGTTTAAATTGCTTCGTTAAAGGCATACTCATAGATTTTGCCGATTGCATATTAAAACATGCAATAATCTTCTTAATACATATTTTTAGACATACATAAAATATCTGCAATCTTATTACATAAAATCTATAGCTAATAGTTCATTTGTATCACCTAAATCTTTAATCTCAAACTCATCTCTCAATCGACTCTTTTGGACATCAATATCAAATAGATTCTTAGCAACTATCAACAAATAATAATAGATATGTCAAAGACTCATTCTCTAATGTCTTAAAATAAACACAACTATCCATCTGACTTTTTCGAATAGTCCTAACTAGCAATGAAAGCACCAAAACTCTTGTGCCACTGCTTAGAGATTGTTTTAGCCCATACAAAGATTTACTTAATAAGCAAATATGGTTTTCCTTACCCATAATAGTAAATCCCTCTAGCTGCCTCATGTAAATCTGCTCCTCCAACTCATTGTGACGAAACAACATTTGCACATCTAGTTGCTTGAACTCAAGATTCTGTGGAGCAACTAAATTGAGTAATACACAAGTAGAAGTATGTCTTACCATAGAAGAAAACATTTCATTGTACTCAATGCCCTCTCATTTTACATACCCCTTCACAACAAATCTCGCCTTATATGTCACCGCCTTGACATCAGGAATACCTCCTTCCGTTTATAGACCTGTCTGCTTCTTGATATTCTAGCTCTTTGGTACTTTGACTAGCTCTTATGATTGATTTTGATGAAGTGATTGTATCTTGTTGCTCATAGCCCCTAGCCACTACGACAGCTTTGTACTAGTCAAAGTAAGATGAAGGCTCATCTGTCTCCACCTTGTCATCTATAGTTAATGTATAAGCAATATCTATATAACCATAATGCATCGACGATTTGAATTGCCTTCTCTGTTTGCCTGTGGCTATAGTGTGTTGTAGCTTTGCTAGTTGTTTTGTATGACTGACTTCAGGAATTGTAGCCTCATTTACAATATCAACCTCTGTTACCTCTAAGGTATCCAAAGTTTTCACCTAAAACTCCACCTCACTACTAATATCTATCGCGACCTGACCTTGGCGCCCAATCGACAAGCAATGACATAAAGGTAGGGTTTAGAGGTGGTAACAATGAGAGTGTCCTTACGGCAAATAACTCCAAGGATGCCATCACCTCATCCTTTGGGATCGGCACCACGAGGTTTCTTGATCATCATCGTGAGCTCTCCCAAGCTTACAGCGGGATTTGTCATGACTCTACCTTAGCGCCATTTTTTTGGCAAAAAGGCATAAAGGCAAAGTTTAGAGGTGTTTGACTATGAAAGTTCACTCAAGGTACTTCCCTCCAACAAGATGTCATCACTTCATCTTTTTGTTGGGGTCACAACCGCTTGAGTTATTCAATCATAGCCACGGGCTTTTCCAAAGCTCATACCTCACATGATGGGTAAGTTCATTTTAAATTTGTATTAGATAACCTAAATGGTATTTAGGAGTCGCCACTAGTCTCATTTTTTGGGGTCGGCTAGAGTGCCTAATCGAGGGTAGGGAGTAGTTTCTCGATACCTACGCAACCTGAGATCTAGAGTTCGGAGACTTGGGTTACGCTAATGTTGCTATCGGTGCCTTTTTGGTACTTAACGGTTAATGTGTTATCTGATGTGATCGTACATCTCTTTTTACTTTTTCGTGCAAGTTTATGAGGTAAAGGTGATCATGCATGGTTGATTCATTTATGCCATTCTACTCTATTCTAACGGGAACAAGAACGAAACAGACAATTAATTAAAAAGACAATGCTTAAAAAGTAAACAATCAAAGCAATTTATGGACGAATAAAGTCTACTCATATAATTTTAAGTGCAAGAAAATAAACCCATAACTCATCAGATGTTTATACAATGCATGCAAAACCCGAGACATATGTTAGCAAATAAATTTACAAACAGAAAAGTCGGATTGTACATCGAACATTCATCGTCTTCGAGTCTTTGGGAATGCCATCTTCATGGACCTATCCTAATTCTAGTCTATAGCTAGAGCTAAGCATATTAACAATGCAAATAAAGAGGATGTAAATGTACCAAGCGGACAAAAACAATCACAATCAAAGAACCAAATCAAAGTATTAGCTAATCAAACGTGACCTTGGGGTCGGCCTTTGAAGTTAATGCAACAACCCACCTAGGATGCATACCTAATTCATTTTAATATAACTTATAACTCTTAGCCATCATTTGTGTTTTCGCATAATGACTAAAGCTAAAAGTCCCTAATGCAAGTTCTAAGTGTCATCCCAAAGTAACCCCATGCGATCATGCATCACACGTATATCATACATCTAAAAATCATATGCAAAGCATATAAGAAAGAATGCACACAGGCCATTTGACCTTATTTTTCAATCAATCGACCAATTAAGCAAGCCAATAATGGATCACCTATTCAATCATCATGTGCCAAACATATTTACATACTTTTCATGCAAGGAAGACGATCGGTATATGACTGATGCGAGCGTGGGTGAGATATTCTAGGTAAAAGTAAGTATTTAGAAAATGATGTGTATCAGGATGGTTATCGATGAATAATATGCAGAATTAAAAGATAGAATATGATTCGACCAAGGTCTAAAGGATGCACCACCTACCTAAGATGAAGATCGGGATAAACGAAGTTCACCACCAAAACTTAAAGGACAAACCACCCATCAATGATAAATGATTTCAAGATAGGAGAAGCTCACCACCAGGGACTAAAGAAAAATCCACTAATCGAGGATAAAAGGGCCTCTTGGCTCACCACCAAGGAGTAATCCACTCTCCAAGGATAAAGAGACTGGAATATGAGTTATCCACTCTCCAAGGATATTCACTCACGTAGAGGAAATCTCAAGTATCTTCATTCATCACATCTAGTTTGATTACAATTGAGAGGCTTCCTCTATTTATAGGAGGAATAAACTAAGGAAATGGAAAAATAATAAATATAGGAACTAGCCTAACATTAAAGATCTAGGATCTCAGAATTTTGACTCTTGAAACTTCCATGACAATAAAGACTCTTAGGAAAATAAAGATACATTTAATGACTGGGGAACTTGCATTCTTGATTCTTTAGCCTTGCAAAATTCGTGCTCCCACCTTGACCATAAGATAAATACCCCAAGACTTCATCAAATAACCAAAGAAATAGTTCAAAATGGCCTCCCATTGATATGTTGTTGATAAATTTCGAGATTAGCAACCAATGAAGCGTACTAAGAAATCAATGACTAATATATCATACCGAGAATTCTGTAACTCATTAATCATCGGTATCAATAACTTTGGTAAGAATGGTTCGGTACCGCTTTAGTTGGAAATTTCATTCTCGACCCATTAAAGCACATTATGCCTAAGTCCTCTCTTAACTTGAATGAGTAATGTTGGTGCTGAACGGGCTGATGGAGCTAGGTTAATTGCTCTCACATCACTGACTCATGTGATGCCCAAAAAACATTTTATGGAAAATTGGCGAGAAAATGCATCGTCTTAAAAGGATTCAATAAAAAATGAACGTAATTTCATCAATGTTATGGAGTACTTTTAGCCATCAAAGTTGGCTTGGGTGCATCAAGGGCACAATTGATCAAGCATCCCAGACACTCTAAATATGATCCAAACTTTGACAAATTTTATGTCAAATCAAGATTTTTAAAGAAGTTGTTGAAAAGGGACATGATTTTATCGAATCAAGAATAATGTCCAAACGTTAAGTTGAGCTCAGGTGCATCGAGGGCACAACTGATCAAGCATCACAAACGTCCTAAATACGAATTAAGAATTCAATAAAGTCATGTCAAATTGTAATGCAAAGAAGGCTAAAACAATTTTCTTATAGGCATCACGAACTATCAAAATTTGGAATGACTTTGAAATCATAGTGGAAATCAGAATTTCAAGACATTTGCAACTTTTGGATGAATGCTAACATTTTCAAAACACCTCTTTATTTTGTGAAAATTTACAGTGACAAAGTATGGCGCATCACAAACAAATCTCGAAAAGACCTCCAAACCTAATTCATTACACATGATTTTCTAAAAATTCAAGAACAATAACATGCCAAATTGGGTTTCGAGTTCTTCACGAGAAATGTTCCTTTGGGTCTTACGATGTGTTAAAGTTTCATAATTTTTTAAGTTGATTTACTTAAGTAACTTTAGCGATTCCCAAAGGAGTGCAAACTGGCTTTATGGGAAACTTTTGGGATTTTAGATAAATTTCCTTTTGTAACTTGTCTTTTCAAACTGGTATTACCAACTAACTAGTTTTACACTATGTCTATGATTTATAAGTGGATAAAGATTCATTAATTCTGAACTCGAGTTGTTTCTTGTGGAGATGCGGACCCCTCAAGTGTCATAACTTTGCACAAAGAGACACTTAAGTACCATAACTTACGAAAGATATACTTAAGTGTCACATTCGAAGAAAAACGGATCACTTAAGTGCCACTCCGGCCAAAGTCCGGCCAAAACGTTGACGTGGCATTTTTCCGGCGAAGTGAGCCCAAAACGACGTCGTTTTGCACTTTGACGTGGCCAAATAATGCAAAAACGATGTCATTTTAGGCTGACGTGATAAAAAATAATATAAAATTTAATTTAATTTAATTTAAAATTAAATTTAGTTAAAATATTAAAAAATAATAATTTCAAAATTAAATTTAGTTAAAATATTAAAAAATAATAATTTCAAAATTAAAAAATTAAAAAAAAAAGTGGGGGCGGCGGCAGTGGCTGAGATTTACATCCTTGTAAATTTAAAACTTGAAAAATAATCAAATATGTAATTTGGAGCATATCAGTCCCTTTCTACAACTAATATGACAGTAAATTAATTACCATCACTCTACACCATCAATGTACATGTCATCATCTATAAATTTAATCTTCACGCATTAAACTTTAAACAATTATAGTTGCAAAAAACCAACACTCATACTTACCATATGTCATAGAATAATTACCTACTTGAGATTCCATACGTGCTATCCAAAATACCCAGCTAATTAATACTTAGTTTTACATGCCAAATATTGTTATCGAACCTAGAAAATTTCGAATGTCATAATGAGGCCGTGGCAGGCTAAGGGGAATAAAAGCAAAACCCATGTTTTTTGTTTCTTTCTCGGACAAGGATTTCTCTACCCATAAAACAAATAAAATAGAATATGTGTTCCCCTAATTTTGTCTTGTAATGCCAGAGAGATTTTCCTTTTTGTTCCGCAACAAAAGTTCCCTTTCTTAAATTTCTTTTTAAGGTCAAACTTGGATATTATCCAACCCAGTCAAAATAAATCTCAACATATATATTTATATACCTTTCAAGAGGTTCATTGGAATTTTTCCCACCGTTTAACAAACGGATCTATATCATCCAAGCGGATCAGATTTCATGTACAAATTCAAACTCAAGACATTACTTAATGAGTCCGGAACACTTGGAGTGCAAAAATTTGGCACAAAGAGACATTTAAGTGCCAAAAGTTAGGAAAGTGACACTTAAGTGTTGAAATCGAAGCAAAATAGATCAATTAAGTGCCAACGGTGAGAAAATCCGACCAAACGCTGATATAACGATTTTTCGGTGAGCTAAGTGCAAACAACTTTATTTTGCATGCTGATATGGCTAGACAAATGCCAAAATGACGTCGTTTTGCTGCTAATGTAGGTAAATAATTAATATAAAAATTAATTAAAGTAAATTTAAAACCAAATTATTTAAAAGAAGAAGAAGAAGGAGGAGGAGGAGGTTTAGCCGGCGGCGACGAGGGCTTAGCCCTCAGCCTTCGACTGAACCTCCTTCTCTTTTTTTTTTTAATAAATTAATTTTTATATTAAAATTGGAATTGTGCAAAAACAACGTCGTTTTTGTGTTTCTTTGCTAAGTCAACTTTTTAACGAGCCACGTAAGCGAGCAAAATTATTAAAAAAAATTGTTACGTAGGATTTCCTGCGGAGTTCGCCGGATATGACACTCAAGTGTCTTATTTTTTCAAAAAAAAATGACACTTAAACATTATTTTTCTAACTTTTGGCACTTGGAATGTTCTTTTGCCTTATTTATCAATTTAAGTAAATTTGTAGGAGATCAATGAGAGAGATCTCACTGGATAATAAGGAGATTACAGAATTTAATCTGACGTGACATTTGTGCAAAAAAAGGAGACGATATTCTTCAGGTTACAATAATGATTTAAGAGCTAAACTTGCTAAGACAAAAAACCAATTTATGCTTATTGTTAACAAAGTGGAAGGAGTTAGAATTTTGGGGAAATTATATAAACATAACTTCACGTTTGGCTTGTTAGAATAATTTAAATATCAAATCACGTTTTTTACAAAATAATTTAACGGCTTAAGTTTTTAAAATAATAAGTAGTGGTCCCATAATATCTCATATGGCCGTTTATGTATTGATTATTTAAGATTATATTTTGGTTGTCGAAAACTCCAGATTTTTTATAAGTCACAATTAGGTCCCCACTTACCGTAGGTGGAATTCAAGCATCGGCTCCTGCGTGGAATATTTAGCAATTTGCCACGTGTCATTTCTCGCGTCCTAAATTTCACTGATAAGACAGCACATGTTAAACAAGTTAAAGTTCACATCAGCAGGCTCCAACATCCCCTAACATTTTCTTCCCCATCTTTAGCACAAGATATCTTCTAGCAACTACACAGTACACACCGAAGACCAAGCAGACCCATTTAAACTCGTGTAAACAGATTCTGTTGAATCACGATTCCTTGAATTGTATGTATAAAGAGAAGCTCACTTGGTAAAATATATAAAAAACTATCAAATACTCAAAGGACTTTTCACTTTCACTTTTCTCTTCCCTTTTTCTGCATCCATTTATTTATTTTGTTTTTCTCTCTAATTCAATCCTCTGTCAAGACTGAGCACTCAAAACCTGATTGAGGTTTTTTATTTTCAGACCCTTAAATCCTCAATTTATCAAAATAAATTTTAACTTTTCAATTGAACAACGGTTAAAATGTTAAGTTCTGTTTATGCGTTTATCCCTTAAAATTTTGAACCGAATTTACTGAAAAATCTGTGCTTCCTGCAGTCCTTTTCTTGTTGCCAAACCAAGGCCGACCAATCCCCTCTAGCGAGTCGCACGTGATTTTTGTTTATGGGCGAACAAGTTGCACGCAATTTGGCTAATTGCCAATCAATTTGTAGGTGGAGTTCGACCAAGCATCAATGCGTTTATTCCTCCACCGATTGCCTTTTGACTTCGCCTTGATTTAGCCAGAAAAACCAAAAGTTGGGAGTCAACAAACTAATTTTGAAGGATCAACGATGGTTGCTCAACAAAAAATTACAAAAAAGAAAGATTACACTTTAATAACCTATATATTAAGGTTTCCAGTGCAAATAGGAAAAACACTTACGTATATTGAAATGTTGCAATTTAAATCTTAAAAATAGACTTGATCATGATTCATTGCCATGGTAACTAGATGGGCCCCCTCAGGTCAGTTTGAACAAGGGCAATTTCGAGGGGAAAAATCGTGTCTAAATTTTTTAAATCTATTATACGGCGGTCAATTAAGTTCCTCACCTTTTATTGTACCAATTTAGTTATAAGTCTTTTGACAAGTAATTTTGGCCAATTTTGATTAGAAATCCACGATGTGAACAATTTTCAAAATTTTTATAGACATTTTTTTCTTAACTAGGGGGCTAACCAACAAGGAGGGGTCGTTGGGCAAGGGCTGACCGGCCACTCAAGGCCCAACAACCCCCACCAACCATTGGATGAGGGCTTGCGAGCCCTCATTAGCCACTAGTGAGAGTTGCAGTCCTCACCAACCCTCAACAGGAAAAAAAAAAAAAAGGAAAAAATAAATAAATAAATAAATAAAAATTTTGAAAATTTAAAATATTTATGATTAAATTGACATAATTGAAATGCTTATAATTGAATTGGTCACCATATTATAAATTTAGGATTTAGACAATTATGCCATTTCATCGAGCGCATACTAACGGTTTTTTTCACCTATTCAAGCACATGCCCATTTAGGCTTGCTTAGGCTCTATAGCTTTGGAAAGAAAAGTTAATATGTTTTAAGATAATGGAAAAAGACTTTTAGGTCCAACTCCTAACCATCCCTTCCTGACCCACTCATTAATTAGATATACTCAAGACTCGCTATTGACACTTTCTCTTTAGTCCAATAGTCAAGATTGTCCATAAGGTGATTGTAATTTCCTTATTTTGTACAAGAATTTGTTTATAGGTGTATTAGGGGCACTTGTTAAGTGACTCATTAGGTAAATATAACAGTTTTCAATGTAAAAACTATTCTGGTGAAGTGTGTTTAGTGTATTGAAAATTGAAACTTGTCTTATACGGTGTGCTTGACTTGTTTGTCAAGACTTAGATTAAATAAAAAGTACTTTTACATTTATCCGTCAAAATTTATAATATCATATAATATTCAAAAACTATGATAAAAATATATGTTGATATATATGTCAACATTCATATTTTGTGAAAGTTATAAGGGCACTCGATGGATAAAGTAGTAGCCAAGTTCCAATTCATGCTTTTAGGGCACACGTCGTCCCCATTTATTGTTAGTCCACAGCAAGCAACAGCCTCCTTTCCATTTCGACCATATTTAATCGAATCATATTCATCACAGCTTGGCATAACCCAAGCATAATATGAATGACTGAACACAAGCCTCTTGTTTTTTTTTTTTTTTCATTTTTTTATGATTTAGTGACCAGGTAGTGTCCAGGTCAACTTTCGCACACCGCACCTCGACTGGTTCTCTCCGGTTTATCTTAAGGGCACACACTCCCCAAAATCGTCCGAATACATTTAGGATTTTCTTCTTGCAATACAAGACTCGAACCTTATGATCATAAGGAGAAAAATAAACTCTCTTACCATTTAAGCCAACAACTTGTTAATCTAGGGCTTTTCCTTTGTTTAAATGACCAAAAGAGTTATGAAAGAATATGAGATCGAGCGGTATTAGGTCCCCTTCCCTTTTCTTGGGCCATAAGAGAAGGTCACTTTCGTTAGAGGTGGCGTACGTTAATAGTATTACGAGGGTGAAAAACATGCGGCTCATAATGCATTGACCATGAAGTTTTGCCGTCTTGGATCCACCTACATTCTTAAATATGTTTTTCATGCGGCTGAACATGAGAATATCGAAGGCGTCATTATTTATGATCATCCCATGCAAATCGCATGAAATTAAAGACAAAAAATTCCAAAAAAAAAAAAAAGATTTTTTGAAACTCAAGAAGTGTGACCCTTTACTTACCTTTTCGCCAAAAAAATAAAAAAAGTGTGACCCAGAGCCTCCTGAATGAGGGCCTTTGAAAGTTCTTACATCACTTGGTTACGCGATTTTCATACCTCATGTATATATGAAGTCACTGTTGGATGTATGCCCTAAAGCTACTATATAATAGTTACATGTTAGGGATTCAGTTGTACTATCATTATTATTATTTAATTAATGATAATGACGTATTCATTCATTTGTCCAATTATTTTATATTTATGAATGATTCCACAAGATTAATTGCAACTAGACCTATTCTTGAGATGTCGAGAATATATGTGACAGATTCCTAGTTAGGCTAAATCTTTAAATCGTTCCTAATCAATGGATTATTGAGTGGATGTTTATAATCCTGTTGAGACCGGTGTGTTCTTAACTTCACTATTAAGTATTGGATACTTAAGGGAATGATGAGTCGCATGTCATTGGGTATTATGATGCATGAGTTAGAACACAGGTGTTTATATTAGACAAGTTTACTGAACGTGACGCATATGGAACGATTAGCAACATGGAAGCTTTTAGCGTGGTCAATGTCTAATTGTTCATGCTTTGGTCTTGTGTAAATAATCCTTAGACTTGAGGTACAGTGTTAACTTGTGTGTCGAATAACTATGGTTCACGGGTGCACATAATGCCAGGTCGTTAATTCGTCTTTATACCCGATGATCATAGTTTGTTCATATACGAAGTTACACGTGTACGCAATATGGAATCTGTCTCCTTGTTACATGCAAGGTATAATAATGATGTCCTATGCAATCTGATTATGACAATGCATTGAAATCATCGGCTAGGATTGTAACTGAGAATAAATTGTTTATGTCTCGAATAAAATACATATCAATTAGATTTGTACATATGATCGAATTGGTGACTTGACAAATATTCCATGGTCTTTGTTTGATTAAGACATAATAAGACAGAGGGATTGAATTACACTGTAGCCAAAGCTGTAGGTTCATTATGTTCTTAAAACATTCACACTATCTGGGTAGCCATGACATATTGCTAGATGTCAATCATGACTTGTAGGACCTAAAGATTAATCGGGACAATTAATTCTTTTGGGAGTACTAATGTGTTAGTACAAGTCTTACTACCAACTTAGTAATGAATCTAGGGATGTTACACACCATAAACAATTAGGATAACGTGAAACAAGAGAGAAATAATATTGCAAATATGTTTGCAATTACTGCAATCAAATTGTGTCGACTTGAAATTAAATTAAATGAGATTTAATTTAATTTGTATTATAGTCACGAGCATACTTGCATATGATGCACATGCATACCCAAAGTGAATATATGTTAATGTATTCCAAATGCACACATAAAGATTATGTCCTTTTTATTTTTATTTATATATAAATAAAAAGGGGTTTAATTAATTACTTTTCATTTAATTAATTAATTAATTAATTAATTAATTAATTAATTGCACGTGTTCCCACGATCAGCAACAGTTGCTGATCACGGGTGGTTTCCCGCTCGTAGAATAGTTCATAAAAAAAAGTGAGTGTGCGTGTGCGTATGCGAACAAAAAAAATAGTTTGCAAAAAGAGAGAAGTGTGCGTGTTCTTGTGTTTTTCAAGACGCGAGAAAGAAGAGGGATTCTCCCTCGTTCGGGCCGTGACTAAAAATATCAATTATACGGCGGATTGTCTCCACGAGATTGCTAGCAAGATCATAGTGATGATTATCCGAAAGTTCTCTCTTCCATTCGACGTCCATTGTTGGTGTATCTGAACTAGAGGTCCGACGTTTGTGGGACTCGAACTGAAAAACATCCAAACTTATTCGTTTAAAGCGTGCTTTGAGAGGTAATTCGTTTAACTCTTTTTTTATATTCAGATTTTTTATTAAAACGCACGAACAATACCTTCGGAGAATTATGTATAAAATATGTCATTTTTATTTCCGCTGTATTTTTTAAAATTTTTTACCTATACATGATTCATGAAACCCCAACAGTCACTTGTGACCAAACAGCATCACTTGGTTACGCGATTTTTCATACCTCATGTATATATGAAGTTACTTGTGACCCAACGGCTAAGTTTTTGAATCTCACCGATAAGTATTGGAGCCAAACGTAAGTTCTTCGTACTATAATTTGACTTTTCTATTTTTCATCGTTCATTATGTCGTTCTTCAGTTACACATTTTTTACATATATATTTCATTTCGATTTGCATGTTGAAGGTAAGAATCGTCCCATTTTGCTTCCTTACGAATTCTTATCACGGCTGTATCGTCCTCTCCCAAACCTAATAGCTTGAATTAGCTTTTTAATTGAAAATTTTTACAAGGTAAAAGATCAAAGCAATGAAACCACAGAAGATTTAATTTTTCTTGATATTTTCCATCCGAATTTTCATTCCTGCCATAAACATATAATAAGTCTACTTTTTTAGAGCTTCTACAATCACTTAAATTAGTCTATTTAGAGAAATTTTTTTATTTTTACCTATTGCAATTCATAAATTTTGTGCTTCGCACAATTCGACCTTTCTCTAGTCAAATACATCTAACAGCTGTTTTTTTTTTTTTTTTTTTTTTGGTGAAGACATCTAACGGCTGTTTCAATATACAAATATCGATAATTAGTGTCATACGTAGTTTTTTCCAGACTTTTTTAGATTTAATATTTTTTTCATTGTCGAATTTTTAATTGAAAGTCAAAAGTAATTTATAACGGTAGGACAAAATTTTTGGGCACGTCCGTTTTAGCTTTCTAGTAAAAATGCGTTCACTAAAGTTTTCTTCAAAATACTCCAAACGAATCTTGGACATGCCACCTTAAAGTGTTATTGACTTTTGTGATTGGAAAAGACAATCTGTGCAATTTGTCGACCTAGTCAAGTTTACCATTTTGTCAGATAGTACAAACAGACTGAAGAAGAGAGACTGGAGAGTAATATGTGCAATTTAGAAAAAGGGGTAAAAATACTAGAAGTGTGCAAAATGGACCACCCGAATAAGGATCCGTCCGGACCAGATCGGTCCGAACTCGCCAGTTGGGTCCGATTCTTGAGAGTGTCAATCCAATTCCTAATTCCTAAAAATGAAACTAGTGTATAGGCGATTTGGTTCTCAATTTCAAGGAGGAATTGGACTAAATAGACTACATCACTTTTTTCCTTCAAAAAGATTAGTGAAATATGAATTCAATATTATTTCAGTCCAGTTCCAAGTAGTAGGAAAAAAAAAGTAACCATATTGAGGATATGATTTGTGCAATTCATTTGATTGAAGATACTCAAATCAATTTATAGTTTAGATTGACATCAATTAGTGATTCAAAATGAATCTGTATTATTATATTTCCCTTTTATTGTTTGCACTTTGTAATATAAATACACGCAAAGAATACTTATCAAATTAGAGTGAATACAAAGGAATTCTTCAAGTTTCTTTTCTCTTTCACTTCATGTTAGACCGATTCCATTGGACTTGACCAAAATCGAACCGAACCCATGGTCAGTTCTCAATTCTATCTTGGAATCGGATCGGATCGAGAACTTATCATCTCTATAAAATACAACCCCATCGGCAGGTCTCTGTACTTTTTAAATTGTTCAATCAGGTGTCTCAATAGTCTTTTTTTTTTTTTTTGTACAATTGGGTCTTTAAAGTACATATTTTTCGTATGAGTCAATCCTTCCATTAAAATAAAGCTACAGATGTTGACGTGAAATCAACGTCATATCGCCATAGCAGAAAAGATAAAATCCACGAGTTGTACTCAATTTCCGTATAAATCTTAATATTTAAGCTAATTATGCCATGACCATCAACTCCAAGTCCTTCCCAGCTTGTGACCCACAACTTTTACAATTAGATTTTAATTCATCATGCCCCATCATTTGAATCTAAAACTATTAGGAAATTTGGAGAAGAAACCAAAAACCAAGGAAGAGGAAAAAAAAGAAAAAGAAAAATACTGTGTGGCAGCACCTCCTTTTTGGGATGTAGGGACATGCACGGGCGAGTGATTCGAGAACGTAGGGATTTTTGTGGTTAAGTGTATGGGAATGGTTGTTGAAGGATGAATGCAAATGCAATGATAGAAAACGATCGTCACCAAGGTATAAAGGATGTGCCACCAACCAAGGATGATGATAAGGATAAATGAAATTCACCACCAAGACTTAAAAGGACGAATCACATGTCAAGGATAAAGGATTTCGGGATAGAAGAAACTCACCATCAAAACTTAAAGGAAAAATCCACCAGCTAAGAATAAAGGGATTTTTGGCTCACCACTAAGGAGTAATCCACTCTCCATGGGTAATTGAAATAGGAATTATCTACTCTCTAAAGATATACGCTCATACAGAGGAAATCTCAAGTATTTTTATTCATCAAATCTAGTTTGGTTACGATTGAGAGGCTTCCACTATTTATAAAAGAAATATAACTTAGGAAATAAAAAAGTAATAAATAGACATTGGAACTAGCCCATCATTAAAGACATAGGAACTTAGAATTTTGACTCTTGAAACTTACGTAACATCGAAAACTCCTAGGAAAATAGAGATGCGTTTAATGACTTGGGAACTTGTACTCTTGATTCTCCAACCTTACAAAATTTGTGCTCCCGCCTTGATCAGAAGATAAATATCCCAAGACTTCATCAAATAATCAATAAAGTTGTTTAGAATGGCCTCCCATTGAGATGTTGTTGATAAACTTTTAGATTAGTAACTAATAAAATGTACCGAGAAATCAGTGACTAATATATCATACCGAGAATTCGATAACTCATTAACCATCGATATTGATAACTTTGGCAAGAATAGTTCAATATTGCTTTAGTTGGAAATTTCAATCTCAACCCATTGAACGTGTTATGCCTAAATTCTATTTTGGCTAGCAATGATGGTGCTAAGTGTGTTGATGGAGCTAAGTCGAATGCTCTCACATCACGGTCGCCCAGACGCTGGTGAGGGTTGGTTCGATTTGAGCTAGATAAAGCCTAAGGTAATGTGACCTTGATGGCGCCCCGCCTCCCGCCTGTCTCGTCTTTTTTCAAATTTCCTTTTTTCTTAATATTTAGTATAAATTTTGCTATTCAATATCCTTTCTTTGTGATTTCCTTTTTAATTTTTTAAATGCTACGTTAGAATTAACAGCGGATTAACGATCTTGTCAAGATTTTGCTCATAAATTTTGACGAATAGATCAACTTCGAACAAAAAACGTAGACTTTAGCGATCCAATTGTTAAAAAATTTCAAATATCTCATTAAATAAGTCGGAGAATTTTAGATTTTTCTAATGCCTTTGTCGCATAAAAAAATTGCCATAAAAAATAACACTATATCTTTTTTGCTAGAGAATAATAAAATGAATTTGATTAGTGCAGCTAAACACAAGAATTGAGTCCATGTTGAATCATTTTACATGACACCTTTTCTTAGGTCGTCGATCGTGGAAGAAAAGAAAGGACAAAAGGATGATGGGTTCAAACTGGTATGAGCTTTTACCCAAATGATACTAAATTCATCAATTACGATGTCACAAAATTAGAAAAGATATTTCTATTACAAAATTAAGTTAATATCATGAAAAATTTTGAATTGGCACACTTATAACAAATTTATCCTAAATTAATTTTTTTGATTACAAAAAACTCAAATTTGTACATTTATGATAAATTTACTAATTGTTAATTTCTATTAAATTTTACATTTAAATTACTGAATTGGATGACACATAATAATTATCTGGTGTGGTTTAAGATTTTACCTTTGGAGAGTAAACTTGTAACATATATACCAGTTTAGGAGTTTTTATGGTAAAAAAATTTGTTTGGAGTAATTTTGTAACAAATGTACTAATTTGAGATTTTTTGTGATAAAAAAAATTAATATATGATAAATTTGTCGAGAGATATATCAGTTTGGAGTTTTTTTATAATATTATAACTTCAACAATTTAGATAAGACATGATGGAATTCGGCTATTTTATCTCAATGTGGCCCAACAAAGTCAAAGTACTCACGTGCCATTTCACCCTTTGACCTTTTGTTTTCTTGGGCAGATAATAATTCTTTATTTTGTCTCCTGAGAAATGCAGTGTACTTCATAAAATTGTAAAATGGCATGACTAGGGGCAAATTTCCACCTAAAAAAATTATGATGGATCGCAAATGTGGCGGCTCAATGGGCCGCCCTTACGTTTCTAGACCTATCGACCGAGCTGGCTAAGCCTTGGGCTCCTTTAATGGGCTCGATCTGGCCTGACCAATCTCGTTGAAAGATTTTTACCCTTTTTGGGTCATGGACATTCTTACAAAGAATGGTTTGCTCGTTCATGCATTTTTACATATAGCTAATTGGCAAGAATGTTCAAATGTAACAGCCACTGTAATCAAATAACAGCAAATTAAAAGAGCATTATGTCACCACATTAGCAAATGCTGCAACGAAGTTTAATGACAAAAAGAAAAGATTGAACGGAATAAATGTTCATGGATTGATTTGAATGTTGGACAATACTACATGGATAAAATTGAACAAATAATAACTTGAGATTGAAGTAATTAAAATGTCCCTTCAATGCCGAGGGCTAGAGGAATTAGTTATTCTTTTTCGTTCTTTTCTTTGCCCATAGGGGATTTATTAAGAATTTGCATGGATTTAGTCTAATGGGCTCGAATAAATATCTTATAGCTTTATTAGTACACCAGTCTTTGAATTACTGTAAGAATACAAACATATAGTGAGTCACAAATTATTGAAGGAGTAAACCTTATAATAAATTTTAATTGTTTGTCATGTGTTTTTTTAATTAAAACAGATTGTCATTCTCACATGAATTAAAAACTGCATAAGCATTTCTCTATATATTATGGGCTTCTATGTTCGCTCATAGGGATCCATCTAATTCAAGGTATGGGCATCACAGGGGCAAAGAATCAGACAAACATCTAATAAAAAGAATTGGACCAGGATTAGAAATGGCTGATCCTGAAACACAATGTTAGGGCTGACAATTTCCAACACGACTCATTCACATAGCACTACATAACACGATAAGTAGTCAAATAGATTTCATAAACAGGTTAACATGTTTAAGACATGAGAAAAGAATCGTGTTTTATGCTAATAAACTCACATAACCCTTTAAAATAAGAATCGCAGTGTTTAAGTTAAGATGTCGGTATGTGCTTTTCTTTGACATGAGAGAATTGAATACGTCTTAACATGTTCATTGTAATATTTAAGGACATTTTTATCCTGAATAATTTATAAAATAACACTTTGATTTATAAAATGGACTCACGGCTTTCTCTTCATTTCTGTTAATGTTTTGCTATTCAAGTTTAACCCCTCTCCCTTCGTCCCCGTACGTTTATTATAATATTTAAAGACATTTTTATCCTAAAGAATTTATAAAATAACACTTTGATTTATAAAATGGACTCACGGCTTTCCCTCCATGTTTTGTTAATGTTTCGCTATTCGAGTTCAACCCCTCTCCCTCCGTCCTTGCGTTCTATGTTGCTTTGATTGTTATTGTTGATTGTGATATCCAAGGCCAAATGATTGTTACTCAAAAGTGAATGTTGACGCGTTGTTTTGGTCATTGATCTTAAGGGTAAAATGTAATTTGGTTTAATTTTCGATTCGACACATTTACTGAACACATTTAAATAAGCCATATTCATATCATATCCCTATTTCAACATGACACATGCCAAAGGCTAAACGTAAAAAACAGATCATATTGTAATGTTAGTACTCATTTGAGAATCCAATATGCTAAAACAGGTGAAGAGAAAACAGTTTAAAGCGTCGAATTATTGATGCCTAAATTTCGGTTAAATATTAGAAAATTATCGACCAATTTGGCCCTTTTTTAAAAAAATATATATTTTCACATCATCTAGGTATTAATATTATTTGCATCTACTAATTTTTACTTTGTATTTTATTTTCCCCTATTTTTGGATAAATAAAATTTTAACAAAAATGAAAGGGGGCTCGGGGGCTGGGTTTTCGTCCCAGCCCCCCTTTTGTCTTCTTCCCCGCGCACGGGCCCGGGCCGGTCGCGCCTAACTCAGGGCCCCGCGGCCCAGCCCTCTTCCTTCCCCTCCTTCTTCTTCCTTGCGCTGCGCCTCACGCGCACGGAGAACAGCGACGCACGTGGAGCAACGCAGTGGCCGGCGGGAAACCAGGACGGGTGGGACGGCGGAGCAGGTGTCTTCAATGCCGCCGGACGAAGGGCATCGCGGGCAGGCCGGCGACGCGATGGGGGGCAGCTAGCCGTAGGCCCGGCCAGTGGCAAAACCGCCTGCTCCCACGTGCCGGCGGTGGCCATCCGCGCCTATAAAAGGAGAGGGAGGCCGATCGGTAGAGAGGGCGGTAGATGACAGAGATCTCGGGGGACGAGAGAGAGATCTGGGCGGTGGATGAGAGAAAAATTGGGGGAGCTCTTTGCGAGATTTGGGAGAGAGATCGTGGAGGGGGTGAGATCTGAGGGAAAAGAGGGCGAGATCAAAGAGAGACCCGGGACCGAGCCCCGCCGCCGCGGTCAACGCTGTTCAGCCACCGACGACGCCGCCCGCTCGCGCCACCACCAGCCCGAGTCGCTGCTGTTCGCGACCCACCGCCCGATTGAACGACGACAGAGGTCGCCGCTCCATCCGTCTCCACGACCCAGCCGCTCACTGATCTCAGCCGAACCTCGCGCCGTCGTCCCTGCTGCTGCCCGCCGCCTCGTCGTCGCGTCTGCCGATCCCACGACGATCGGCGCTGCTCGCTGCGTTTTGGCCGTGACCCGCTCAGCCGCCCCCATCGGCGCCGCGGAGAGGCGGGGAAGGGGAGAGGCGCGAGTCGGGTCAGAGCCGGGTCGGATGCAAGGATCCGATCGGGCCTTTAGCGTTTGGTTTTTTTGGGCTGAGATGAATTAGGCCTGTTGGGCTCATTTTGCTCTCTTGGGCCAGACTTGGTTTTTGTTTAGCATCTGGCTTTGACTAATTCTTCTTTTTCTTTTCAGGTGCTCCCCTCGGGCCAGGCGAACCGGGCCCATTGGCCGGCTCAGCCCAGCCGAGGAGTCCAAGGCCCTGGGGGTCCTGGCCTCGCCTTGGGCTGGTCCCGACCCGGTTTAAATAGGGACCGGGCCTGATCCGGATATCCGACCCGGGTCCCTACTTTCAGTTTTAAATAGTAAAAAGGTTTCATAACAAATTGAAAATCCAAAAAATAATTTATATTTTCCAAAAATCAGAAACAGTCTAAAAATTAGTTTTTGGTAGTTTTCTCACAAATGCATGGAAAATCCTTGAAAATAAAAAATAAAAAATCATCAAACCTCAAAATTTAAACAAGATTAGATATTGAAAGGATATTAATTGATTAATCAATGTAATCAATTCAATTCTAATTTCTCTTGTTGCACGGGATTAAAATATTTTTCCTAATATTTTACTTGGATTTTTAATCAACTCACCTTAAATCAGTTAATAACTACTCCTAAATGAAATTCAGTTATAGATTAAAAACTCTAATTATAAGTCTCGTAAACTTAGATTATAAATATCCGATTCTAATTTCTCTAATTACAACTCTTAAATGAAATTGTAAATTATTAATCGTGAATTGATGGACTTATGAGAGCTTGGGCTAAGCTTGGACTTAGTAAACAATTAGCCTACGCACCAAGGGCTCCAAAAAGGGAAGTCGCTACAGCCAAAGCAATCACAATATTCACAATATTCACCGGCTTCCACCTAGTCAAAATTATACATTGATTGGTTCCCCGAGGGCCAATTGCCAAATTCACAAGACCAAACTAGACTTAACCCAAAGCTGTCCCTATTCCCGAAGGAAGGGCAAACAATCGATGTCATCCGCAAATACAAGGACAAATCCAAAACATGCCAAACACAATTGATCTTACTATGTATGTGTGCAAAGATCCGTTTTGGATGAATCAAGAAAGGGCGAATTTAGCTCGACGGCTACTGGCCAATTCAAGTGCCGAATACAGCTCTTTGCCAGGTCCAACGAAGCATTTCCGGATCACCCAACAAGCAAAAGAGCCGAGCAAAGGAAACAAAAAAGACAACTTCCAAAACCTCATATTCAAGTCCTGAAAACAAGAATGTCAGTTCCGCAGTGACCATATCCAGCAGAAAACACGCCACCGAAATTGCAACAGTCGATCTATATGCTTATCAACCCCAATATCATGTTTAAAGCTCGCTTCAACCTGCAACTAGTTTGATATTTATAAATCACCGAAATGCTAAGGCTAACAGATTCAAGTTCAGCTGCAATTGAAACACAACTTCACCTATTAGCGTACAGAGCTACATGACTTGTAAAACACAAGGACGCGAGATTGCCCGACAATAACACCAAAGAGAAGCAAAGAGCTAGCAAGAGACTCCAGCAACTACGAACTTACAGAAATGTGAAAAAAGATAAAGCCAATTCAATTTTGCCACTCTTAACAATTTTAGCAGAGATGGGTAAACAATCATGAATGATGACCAGCAGAGTACGAACGATTTAAAATGGAAAGGATAATTGCCAAACGAATTGGACGCAGAAATTGACCATTGCGAACACTAACTTCTCATTAAATCAATCCAAGTATTCACATTACACGTGACTTTGATTCAAAACCAAATCAAAAGCCCTAACCCTAAAGCGCCATAACCATCCACAATGATACCCAATTCAACAAAAGGCGCATCGAAGCGAAACACCCCCCAAACGCAATTAACCGCCGAAGCCATAGAGAGTCCTGCCCTGCCTCTTGAGGGCGTAGACGACGTCCATGGCGGTGACGGTCTTGCGGCGGGCGTGCTCGGTGTACGTGACGGCGTCGCGGATGACGTTCTCGAGGAAGATCTTGAGGACGCCTCGCGTCTCCTCGTAGATGAGGCCGCTTATGCGCTTGACGCCGCCGCGGCGGGCCAGGCGGCGGATGGCCGGCTTGGTGATGCCCTGGATGTTGTCGCGTAGGACCTTCCTGTGCCGCTTCGCCCCTCCCTTGCCCAAGCCCTTGCCTCCCTTCCCACGGCCAGACATGGTGGCGATCGGAAGTCGAAAGAGAGATGGTTTTTTCTTGGGGAATGGAGAGAGAGAGAGTTTGTGGAGAGGGAGCTTCACGGGGAGGGAGGCACTCCGCGATGGCGGTGTGAGGACTACGGTGCTTCGAGGAAGGGAGACGTGAGCTGTTGGATCTGTTTGTCATCAGACGGCTAGAGGTTGTCGATCCGTGGCACTGCTGGGAATGGAGTTGATTGGGTCCGCTCAGCTTTTCAAGGATGCAGGATGGGTGACACGGCCACGCCGGGAAAATTTATGCGTTTTTGCTATCATTCGAAATAACTTAAGTATACAAACCAGAATAAATATATTCGATAAAACATACCACGAGAAAAATGGTCAAATTAGATTATATGTTTTTACAAATTAGTTACTTCACAAATGGCATTTGTAACGAAAGCTTGTTTCATTTAACTTTGGAATAGAAAATCAAAAGTATAGGCTCTATTTATTTAGCAAATGAATGATTTGAAAATATTATTTTAAAAATGATTCATTATATTGCTTATAAAAATAAATGAATAAATTATATTTTTACAGTCAACAACCTTAGACCCTCGACTATAATCTTTCATTATTGTTACGCAAGTGGAAGAGTATATATTTTTAATAGGGTTAATACCTTGAAAAACCCCAAACTGATACACTTGCGACAAATTTACCCCAAACTATTTTTTTTACCATAAAAAACCCCAAACTTGTACACCTTTGACAATTTTACCCCAACTAACTATAAAAAAACCCTAAACTGGTACATTTATGACAAATTTACCCCAAACTAATTTATTCAACCGCAAAAAACCCCAAAAGTAAATTTGTGACTAATATACCCTCCGCTAAATTAGATTAATACCACAAAAAATCATAAAAATTGTAAATTGTGACAAACAGAGTGTAAAATCCCAAATTTGTATATTGGCTAATTGTTACGTGTCATTTAACTTTATACTTTAACAAGAAAATTTAACTAAAACTAATAGAGGGTAAATTTGTCACAAGTGTACCAGTTTAGGGTAAATTTGTCAAAGGTATACCAGTTTGAGGTTTTGGTGGTCAAAAAAATAGTTTGGGGTAGATTTGTCACAGGTGTACCAGTTTGGGGTTTTTTTAGGGTATTAACCCTTTTTAATAGAAGGAAATTTCACTCAAGAACAATTTTCATAGTGACATGCTTCCATTTCATTTATCATAAGCAGGGATTACAAGAGGAAAACAAACATCTTAATAGTTACAGACATATCAAAATACACATCAAGATGACCAAAACAAAACATTTGGGAGAGCCCAAAAAAGTACCTAACTCCTCTACTTGGTAGTTTTCCTCATCCACTACATCTCTCCATACTACAATGCGCGCCTTTAAACTCCACACCTAACACATCACAATTGGATGGGGCTAAACAACCTCCCATTCACGTGGATATACGGATACAAAGCGCATAGGAAAAGGATTAGGGTGTCCATCATCTATCCAAACGGTACAAACATAACGAGTCAAAACAAGGCCAGAATCTTGATCCTCAAAGTTCCAATATACGTCACCTACTCGCATTGGCGTGCCATAAGTCGTCAAGGGTGGCACATCCATAGCTAATGATTTGAGAGGAAAAATAATGGGTGAGCAACAATACCAGTAAAGGATAAAGCATGACATTAAACCATAATATCTTAGTTTCGCTCGTTAGTGAACATGGCTCAAATATAGTAAATGCTTATAAACATGGACTATATCAAATAGGGCAACATACCGTACTAGGAACATCATGTGAACTAAACATGCTAAAGTGAACAAAATGCATGAAAACCGCACCACAAGGCACACATGAATCCCGTTCATACATCACACATCACACATGAACCCATTCATGCATCACATGGTACAAGGCTACACAATCACACGCACTCACTCGCCTTGTGGATTAATTTCAACGTGAGAACATTTTATATCCACCATCAAATCTAATTTAACATGAGACATTGGCCGGATCCATTCAAGTCACTTCTAAGTCGTTGGCCGGACTTCTAGGGGACGCTAGCCCTAGGCATCTCCTTCCGAGGCGTCCCGGTGTCCAAGGGTCGCTGATGTTGTGATTTAAACCGAGGTATCTCAGACCACACAACTTGAGGCATACCCACTCCCTAAGGGCATCATCGGGATGCTAGCCGATGGAATATCACTTAATTTGATTCATTCACACATTTCACGGCATCACCATGCACACCTATAACACCTCCAACACACGCATATACCACCACTCAGCATGCTCAATGTGTTAAGATCTCAATGCAACAACATGCACTAAACATAATTGCTCTTCACACGACTTTCCAAGCCGATTTCACTTCACTCCGCACACACAATGAGCACTACCCATGTACAGTAACAAATAGTAACAAGACCACAACTAGCCCTCACCGGTAGAAACCGAGCCCACACGCACGGCTCTATGATTAAAATTAGAAACTCAACCAAATAAGTCCATAAAATTCTCAAATTTTAGTATGTTGTAGAAAACATTTAAAACAACATTTTTCATGTAGAAAGCTTAACCCAATTCTTTCTAGAATAAGAGCAGAAAATCGCAAAATACAGTTACCAAAACCATTCCCGTATCAAGAAATCACGTTTTCAAAACTAGCTTGGTTTGAAACTCAAAACTTAGTCATTTGTTCTAAAATTTGGATATGTCATACTTCAAGATGTATGTCACCAATTCGCTCAATAACTTTAAAGGGACCATCAGCTCTGGGCATGAGCTTATTCTTTCGTCGAAATGGAAATCTCTCATTCCTCAAGTGAAGCCATACAAGATCACCCGGTTGAAATTGAGTATTCTTGCGATGTTGATTAGCTTTCTTCTTGTAAGATTCGTTGGCATTTTCAATCTTGGATCGAATTTGCTCATGGAGCTTCTTCATTGATTCAGCTCTTTTCTTGCCATCAAAGCTTACATGAGAGTTAGATGGAATTGGAATCAAATCAATGGGTGTGAGAGGATTAATACCATACACAACTTCAAATGGCAATCGACCAGTAGTATAACTTGGTGATTGATTGTAAGCAAATTCAGCATGCGCAAGCTTTAAATCTCAATCTTTTAACGATTTACTCACCATACCACGAAGAAGAGTGGTTAGAGTACGATTTGTTACCTCTGTTTGGCCATCAGTTTGGGGATGACAAGTTGTGCTGAATAAGAGTCTTGTACCAAGCATTCTCCATAGAGTCCTCCAGAAGTAGCTTAAGAACTTGGAATCACGATTCAACAGAATGGTCTTTGGTACTCCATGAATGCGAATAATCTCTTTGAAATATAATTCAGCAATATGAGATGCATCATTGGTCTTGTGACATCGCACAAAATGAGCCATTTTAGAGAACCGATCAATGACCACCATGATAGCATCTTTTCCTCTTTGAGTTCTTGGTAGAGCCACAATGAAATCCATGCTAACTAACATCTTCCCAGGGCTGCAATGGTACCGGAAGTGGAGTATACAAACCTTGATGGAAATGGCTTTTTGATCTTTGACAAGTTGCACACCTTGAGATGATAGCACATCTCCACTCATCTTTGGCCAATAGAAATGCTCTTGAAGAACCTCAAGAGTTTTGTTAATACCAAAATGACCAGTCAATCCTCCACCATGCCCTTCTCGAATCAGCAATTCGCGAAAAGAATTCTTTGGCACACATAATCGATTTCCTTTAAAAAGAAACCCATCTTGCAAAGAATATGTACCTTGAACTCCTCGCTTGCAATTGTTGATGATGGATGAGAACTCCGCATCTTCAGAATAAAGTTCTTTCATTGATTGAAATCTAAGAATCCTAGAGTCCAAACGGCAAGCATAGAATATCTTCTCGATAAAGCATTTGCTACAACATTAGTGTGCCCGGGTTTATATTTTGAGACAAAAGAAAAGGATTGAAGAAATTCTACCCATCTTGCATGTCTCGAATTAAGCTTGCGTTGGCCACTAGTAAACTTAAGCGTCTCATGATCAGAATGAAGGACAAATTGCTTTGGCCTCAAATAATGACTCCAATGATCAAGAGCTAGGACAATGGCATAGAACTCTTTGTCATAAGTTGAATAATTCCTCTTGGAATCGGATAACTTCTCACTGAAATGTCAATGGTTTTTGTGCTTGCACCAGAACAGCACCAATACCAACTCCACTTGCATCACACTCAACTTCAAATACTTTATCAAAATCAGGAAGTGCAAGAATAGGGGACTCATAAAGTTTATGCTTGATTACCTCAAAGGCGTTTTGAGCAACCTTTGTCCATTCAAAAGCACCATTCTTCATGCATTCAGTTATAGGAGCCATGACGATACTAAAGTTTTTGACAAAACGTCGATAGAAAGAAACAAGTCCATGAAAACTTCTTACATCATAAATGGACTTTGGAACCGGGTGAAAGCCAAAGGTTCAAGAATGCAAGTTCTCGTACTACTAAATGCATTTCATAAGTTCCTAGGTGTCTTTATTGTTATGTAGTTCAAGAGTCGAAGGTTTAAGTTCCTAGGTGTCTTTATTGTTATGTAGTTCAAGAGTCGAAGGTTTAAGTTCCTAGGTGTCTTTATTGTTATGTAGTTCAAGAGTCGAAGGTTTAAGTTCCTAGGTCATTAAAGCCTATTTTTAATATTTCCTAAGGCTAAAATCCTCCTATAAACAGGGGAAAACTATCCAATGTATGGAAGATACGAATTTGATCAATGAAAATGGTGAGATTTCCTCTGCTTGAGTGAACATTTTTGGAGAGTGGATAACTCATTTTGGTCTCTTTATCCTTGGAGCGTAGATCACTCCTTGGTGGTGAGCCAAGAAACCCTTTATCCTTGGCTGGTGGAATCTTTAGGCCTTGGTGGTGAGCTTCTCCTATCCCGAAATCCTTTATCATTGGCTGGTGGAAGCTTTAGGCCTTGGTGGTGAATTTCGTAGATCTCGATCCTCTTCTTCAGTTGGTGGCGTGGCCTTTATACCTTGGGAGGAGATCGTTCTATCTTTTCTTATTCCTTTTTGTTTCTTCCCCATATACACTACTCCATACACTTAACCATAAAAATCCCAAAAGAAAAATTTCCGTTCTGGAATCACTCACCCCATCACGCATCAAAAGATTGGTATCATAGCTCAAGGTTCAATTCATTTGAGTGATTCCTTTCTTTCTTCTATTACAAATTCCTTATGGATGATCAAGTTCCAAGAGGCTTGACTCTGGAGCAAGCGCACAACGAAAGGCGAGATCGTGCAATCCAAAATCTTCAGCAACAAATGGAGGGAGTCCTCAATCTTCTAGAGAATCCGACGAGACAAGGACAGCCAACAAGGCGTCCCAATGAACGGCGTCGGTGTGACGATTCCGAATCTCGTCAAAATTCTGATGGTGATTTCGAGTCCACTGGAGACAACCGAACAATTCTGCACTCTAGTGATTCTGAATCTCAAATTTGAAAATAAAGACGAAGAGGGAGGCCTAAGGAGGATGAAAGAGACATTAAAGTGGAGGTCCTTGAGTTTGACAGTAATCTCAATCCCGACGATTTTGTGGATTGGCTACACACAACCAAACGAATTTTTGACTTCAAGTCCTATTCGGATGAGAAGAAATGTAAGGTTGCTATCCTAAAGTTGACAAAATATGCTTCTCTATGGTGGGAGAATCTAAAGCATCAACGAGCAAGGGAAGGTAAAGGCCGAATCAAGTCTTGGGAAAAACTCAAGAAGTTGATGAAGAAGAGGTTCTTGCCCGACAACTATAAGCAAGATCTATTCCTCAAACTGAATTCCCTAAGACAACAAGGGATGAGTGTTAAAGAATACATTCGTGAGTTTGAACAACTCAAAATGAGGAGTGAAGTTCCAGAAGTTCCTGAGCAAACCATCGCTCGTTTCCTTGGCGGCATGAATCGAGAAATTGCTGATATGGTCGAACTTCAACCTTATTGGTCCTTTGAAGACGAATGCAAGTTAGCCATAAAAGTCAAAAAACAATTGAAGAGCAAGAGGTTTTCCTCCAGAACCTCAACAAAGACGACATCCTATTTTAAGGGTGCTTCCTCACGCAAGGGCGAGAGCACGTCGACAAAAGACAAAGGCAAGGGAAAAATTGCAGAGCCTTCCAAAGAAGTCCAAAAGAAGTTTGAAGGCGATGCAAGGAAATGCTTTAAGCGCCATGGTTTTGGGCATTTACATGCAAATTTTCCAAAATGGAGAGTTATGACTCTTCAAGAAATTGAGGAGATCAATTCGGCGCTTCAAGAGGCTAAGGGCAATTAAGACCAAAATAATTCTGAATCTGATCAGGAAGAAGAAGTTGTGGAGAAAGCCGATGATGGCGAGCTGTTGATCATCCGAAGAGCATTGCATGTTGAAGTTTCTCCTGATAAAGAGCAAAAGGGAGAATATATTTCACACTTGCTGCACTATTAACGGAAAGGTGTGTTCGGTGATCATCGATGGTGGGAGCTGCATCGATGTTGCTTCGACAACTCTTGTCGACAAGTTGAAGCTTCCAACAACGAAACATTTTCAACCATACAAGCTCCAATGGCTCAATCAATGGAATGAACTCAAGGTAACCAAACGCACTCTTATATCATTTTTGATTGGGAAGAACTATCGAGATCAGGTTGTATGTGATGTGATTTCTATGGAGGCATGCCACTTGTTATTGGGTAGACCGTGGCAATTTGACATAAATGCTATGCTGATGGTCGAAAAAACACATACTCTTTTCATAAGGAACAAAAATGCATTTCTCTTTTACCATTGAGTCCTTCTTTGATACATAATAATCAACCTGGGGAGGGAAACACTTGTAAGGAAAATTTGTTCTTGAGTGAGACACGGGTTGAGAAAGCCATTAGGAGACAAAAGGATGTATTTGCTTTGCTTGTGGTCGAAAAAAAGAGTGAGATAGAGGGACCCATACATCCAAAAATGCATTGCTTGTTGAAAGAATTTGCAGATGTGTTCCTGGAGGATTTGCCACCTAGATTACCTCCCATAAGAGGTATTGAGCATCAAATTGATTTGATCCCCGGTGCTCCACTACCAAACAAGCCAGCTTATCGATGTAATCCAGAGGAAACAAAGGAGTTGCAAAGGCAAGTCGATGAACTTATCGTCAAAGGATACGTTCGAGAAAGCATGAGTCCCTTTTCTGTTCCGGCTCTACTTGTACCTAAGAAGGATGGTACATACCAAATATGTGTTGATCACCGGGTCATCAACAACATCACCATCAAGTATAGGTACCCTATACCTAGACTTGATGATATGTTTGGTAAATTATATGGTTCTTCTATGTTTCCAAAGATAGATTTGCGAAGTGGTTATCATCAAATCAGAATGCGAGAAGGTGATGAATGGAAGACGGCTTTCAAGACCAAGGGAGGCCTTTACAAGTGGTTCATTATGCCATTCGGATTATCTAATGCTCAGAGTACCGTCATGAGACTTATGAACGAGGTTCTTCGTTCCTTTATTGGCTGATTTGTTATTGTTTATTTCGACAATATTCTTGTTTATAGTAGGAACGAGGAGGAGCATATCTCTCATTTAAAACAGGTTTTTAATGTCTTGAGAGAACAAAAACTATATGCTAAAATGGAGAAATGTGAGTTCTTCTCTCCAAGCATTGTTTCTTGGTTATGTGGTTTCTAAAGATGGAATCTCTGTCGATCAAGCCAAGGTGGAAGCTATGAAGACTTAGCCGGTTCTGAAGTCCATTTCTGATGTAAGAAGTTTTCATTGACTTGTTTCTTTTTATCGACGGAAGCACATAATGCTCAATTTCTTTTTTGGCTTAGATAAACATCGATGGTTCTGAATTGGTTGATGGAGCTACATTGGATGCTCCTGCATTATTAATCCAAGATATTTCTAGGTCATGAATACAAAGTTTAGGACATTGATGAGACGAAAAAATGTTTAGGCCTTACGGGAAAAGGGGTAGGCTTTTTGGTAGAATTATATCCAAGTTTATGCCTGTCTGGCAATCTCTACAAGCTTGCCACACTACATCCTCACAATGATTACTTCTTTGAAAATTACAGAAACAACCCCCTCACAAAGAAAAAACAAAACAGCACCATCATATTCGAGAAAATATTTAGTGGTTCGTGCGCACCACATTATCCACTGACGTGGCGCGCATGAACCACTTAGATACCAACACCTGTCCCGAGCGGGACCCCCTCGAAAATGAGAAAAGGCCTGGTTTTTGGTCGGCTCGAAAGGACGGTCAGCGTATTCCTCCCGCTCAAAATTTTTCTCCTTCCTCACTTGAATGGGTGGGTTCTCTCTCCTCTCCTCGTAAAAGAAAAAAGAACGCTCAGAGCCTTCCTCTGCTTCCTTCTCCGCGCATCCCACCTTCTCCGCCTCCGTCTCCCGCTCCGCCTCGGCCTGTGCCTGCCCAAAAGCGTCGCTGGTCATCTACCTCTGGCATCTCGGTCTCGTTCCCGAGCGGCACTAGGCTCCTCGCCGCTGACTGGGCGCTGTCCCTGATGCTGGCCCGCTCGGTCGCGAGGGAGATCTGGGCGGACTTGGGCGGGGTCGACGGCGCGGCGAAGAAGGAGAGGCCTGCTGCATTTTCTGTCGCTTTTTTTCAGCGGAACGCGCGCTTTTTCTTTCCGCTTCTGCCTCTCTCTTCCTCAAGCACTCCTCTCCTCTCTATCCTGAGCCCTCACACTCACCCCAAGCGACCCCCTCCTCTCTGTCTCGAGCCCTCTCACTCACCCTAAGCGCTTCCCTCCTCGCCTCTGTCCTCGTCGCCGTCATCGACTTTCTAGCCGCGGCTCCAGAAATTGCCAGCCGTCGACTGGCCTCTCGAGCTTCTTTGTCTTCTACTCCTTATTTGGTCCCGATTTCGGGCTCGAGTGCGTAGCCAAGGATTTTGAAGCAAAAGAGGTTTGCGAGGCTATACTGGTGGCGGCGATAAGTTTTGGGGTTTCGCCGCGACCAATGAACTTCCAACATCACGGTCGAGCACCGGCACCGGCACATCGAAGAATTTACTTCTGGGTTCCATCTCTTTTCTAACGCTTCCTCCGGACATGAATTCGCCGACCGTTTTCATCTCCATCGTCGAATTGGTCTTGTTGTCCAACGGTTCTCTCCGCGTGTCGTCCTCGACTTCGCCGCCCAAAGACCCGTTTCTCGGGATGGCTCCTGAAGGTTCGAGCCCGCCGCTTTCTTTTGGGTGCCTCGTTTGTAAATTGTTTTTTATTGGACAGAGCTCGCTGTAGTGGGTGGGGTGGGGTGACGGGTTTTGACTTTTTGAGGCTGTGGTTGGGTGACTGATGACAGTCTGCGTGATACCCAGATGTGAAATATTATAGTTCATCGAACAGGATCAAGTGTAAGGATGGGTCGAAGAAATCCACCAGAGCCCAGGTCAATCACGATTTCTGCGACTGCCCAGATGGGACAGATAAGCCAGGTCCTTTTTGAGCCTTTTTTTTTAGTAATTAGTTTGCTGTTGTCCTTGAATTTATTGGTTGTTCTCACGTCTTGCATTGTGTTTAGATGGATGAGTTGATGCAATGGAAGGGAAATAAAGACAGAGATTATGAATAGGATAAATAATGGAAATAGTAAAATAAATATTTCTGTTTGGGCCATAGACCACCCTGGGGCAAAACTGGGAGGAGATAGAAGTAAATTCATGAATCACTGTCGCCCTTCTTTTCATTGATGTCTGTCTTGTTCATTTGATGAGATGCATATGAAGAACTCCCAGTTTTCTTTCTTGCCGAACGAAGCAGACGAATTGTTACCTTAAGCAATTTCACCAGATATTACAAACTTGGCAGGTATATTATGAGGACATAATGTTTTCCTTGGTAATTGTCATGAATACTCGGTTTTGCATCATAGATCAGCAAAACTGCGGATTGCTTTATTTCATATAAATGCTTTTGAAGATCAAAGAAGTGTATTCAGTTTATATGGGATGGTCTGGCCAACTTCCATAAACTGGCATAGTTGAGCGATGCTCTCCATTCATATATTAGTAATGATGGTAGATCAAGAAGCTCAGCTGGACTCATGTTAGTTCAGTTTTATTGTGCTTATCACAAACCACGGGTTTCTTTTTGTTAGGCTTGTACTGGTTTTAGATATTACTTATCCAAAAAAGACTGTTAGCAATCCTAGGCTTTATTTCTTCTTATAGAACATGGTATGTGTGGAAACACCTAGTAGTGTCCATATCTGGACCTGCTTTGATGTTTAGACTATTCTAAATGACACTGTTACTTTCACCCGGCTTTGTTTCCTCCTTTAGAACATCTCATGTATGCCTGCAGATTTCTTAAAGTGTCCACCACTAGAGCTACGTACTTTTCTAATTGTAACTTCACTTTCTCTGACTCGATAATGCAGGAACATCAGCATGCCCAAATGGAAAATTTTATTGTTGGAACGCAGGACATGTTCCTGTCATTATATTTTCTTCGAGAGTAAATGATGGCATTTGTGGTAAGTAGTCCATCGGGACTTTTTCTCCATGGTCTTGGCCTTTCCAAGCATTCATTTTCCTGTGTTGATTGTGGACCTCATTCTCCCTTTTGATCATCTGTACATAACACATGCATGTAAAGTTCATGTACCATCGAACAAGATCCTGCTGCATTTGAATTGCCCAACAAGGTTGCAATTCCTTCTTAGACATAAGAATATCAGATATGATATTATGAACGGCCAGGGCCAGAAGTCCTCTTTGCAGATTTTAACTACTTGGTGACTAGCATAGGATCAAAAGCTTTGGGTCTTAGAGCGATGGTTTTTTCATCATCCAGCTTTGATACTTACTAATGATACTTAAATCCTATTTAGCTGAATTTCTAGGAAGATATGTTTACTTCCTGTAGTACGGGAATGGAAACCCTTTTCCCTTCATTCTCCTACTAGTAGGAATTTATTTAAACTGAATACATTAGAATACATGGTGTGGCACTAAAGAATGATCACTTTATCACCAATTGAAACAAGTGCGGACCATGGACAATTATCTATCATGCGCTCTTCCTCACAGCAACAATAATAAGGTTAAAACTTTCATACCAAAGGTCACGATGACAAATACTCCGGTGGGAACGGCGGGACACGAGTTGCTTCAGGATTCAAAAGGGCCGATGAAGAACTCTCCCCTCAACCTCCTGATAAGCTATCCGACTCTAGCTCGACCTAGAAGCGAAAGCAGCCACTATCACCAGGCCACCATGCCTCCTGAAACAGAGCCGATAGAAAAGAAAAAAAAGGCAAAGGAGAAAGAGAGGTCTCACGGTACCCATACGGCTCTCTCTCCTCCACCACAATATCCCTCGCGGCCGTCACGGCGTTGCCGAAACCCCAAAACTTAGCGCCGCCACCAGTATATTTAGCCTCGCAAACCTCTTTTGCTTCAAAATCCTTGGCTACGTACTCGAGCCCGAAATCGCGACCGAATAAGGAGTAGAAGACAAAGAAGCTCGAGAGGCCAGTCGGTGGCCGGCGAGTTCTGGAGCCGCGGCTGGAAAGTTGATGACGGCGAGGAGGGAAGCGCTTAGGGTGAGTGAGAGGGCTCGAGACAGAGAGTAGGGGGGCGCTTGGGGTGAGTGTCAAAGAAGCTCGAGAGGCCAGTCGGTGGCCGGCGAGTTTTGGAGCCGCGGCTGGAAAGTCGATGACGGCGAGGAGGGAAGCGCTTAGGGTGAGTGAGAGGTCTCGAGACAGAGAGGAGGGGGGCGCTTGGGGTGAGTGTGAGGGCTCGGGACAGAGAGGATAGGAGTGCTTGAGGAAGATAGGCAGAAGCGGAAAGAAAAGCGCGCGCTCCGTTGAAAAAAAGAGAGAAAATGCAGCAGGTCTCTCCTTCTTCGCCGCGCCGTCGACCCCGCCCAAGTCCGCCCAGATATCCCTCGCGACCGAGCGGGCCAGCGTCAGGGACAGCGCCCGGTCAGCGGCGGGGAGCCTGGTTCCGCTTGGGAACGAGACCGAGATGCCAAAGGCAGATGACCAGCGACGTTTTTGGGCAGGCGGAGGCCGAGGCGGAGGCGGAGACGGAGACGGAGGCGGAGGAGGTGGGATGCGCGAAGAAGGAAACAGAGGCTCTGAACGTTCTCGGTTCTTTTACGAGGGGAGAGAGAGCCCGCCCATTCAAGAGGAGAGAAAAATTTTGAGCGGGAGGAATACGCTGACCGTCCTTTTGAGCCGAGCTGAGCCGACCAAAAACCAGCCCTTTTCTCATTTTCGAGGCGCTCCCGCTCGGGACAGGTGTTGGTATCTGAGTGGTTCATGCGCGCCACGTCAGCGGATGACGTGGCGCGCACGAACCACATAATATTTCTCATCACATTCAGGTACTTAAGCTCGAAGCCACCACCAACTGAAGAGAAAAGCTCCCAACCACCGCCATCACCACTCACTCCTGTTTCTTTTATCCTTTCAACCATTATCATTATCAATGGCCAGCGCACCCACCTTTCTCTTCATCCCTCCGCTGCTCCCTCGCTTCCCCCTGGGCTCTCCCTCCGAAAATCTCTCTCCTCTTGAGCTGGTCCTCGGTTTCATCGCCATCATCACCATCCCCGTCCTCATCTACACCATCATATTCGGGGTCAAATGCCCCTCCTTGCCTCTCCGCCATGGTCGCCTGAGCTCCGGATGCTACTCTGTCGAAATCTCCCCCATAGATGTCGGTGGCAGCGTGGCTCCTCCGAAAGTCGATCATGAGAAGGAGAGTGACTGCTCGGCGGCGGACGTTGACGCCGTGGGTACCGAGTGCTCGGTGTGCTTGTCGACGTTGTCTGAAGGAGAGGAGATCAGGCGGCTGAGAGTGTGCAGGCATGCTTTCCACAGCGCGTGCATTGACATGTGGCTGGAGTCTCACTCTAACTGCCCGGTTTGCCGGGCGTCGATTGCGTTGAAGAGACCAAATAATCCGGCACAACCGCCACTACCAACAGCAGCCAGAGAAGTTTTTCTCCGTCAGGACTTTGAACATCCTACTGATATGGTCTGAGGATACTGAGGTCAATTTTCCAGTTAATAATATTGAGGTTGCTTTTACCCTTTCTTTTTGTTTGTTCTACTGGGCAAGAAACTACGCTAGGAACATGCAAATGAAATCGTTCAATCCAAGGATGAGAATGAAGATGAACATGTTTCCTCATCCACCCTTATTCTTAAAGGACAAGTTTTGTAGGCTGTCTGAGGGACAAGTTGGATCCTGTTGCTTTGATGTACTTATGAAGGGAAAGTCGAAAATAATGACTCCATGCACGACTGCTTATACTATGGTAGATTCTCTCTTTTTTTAAACTTCACGCGTGCTGCAGTGTATGAACGCAGGGCATCTACCATCACTACGTCCGGGAAATGCAGGTCTCGTTCAAATCTTGTTTATTGGCCCATCATTGAGGCAATGTGTTGATGCCTGACAACTGACCCAACTCATTCAGCAATCATTTGCTTTTTCTGGGCAAAATCGCGGAAGGGTAGCTTGGGCATCCAGGTGGAGAATTCCAAGGAGACAAAAAAGGAGAGAGAATTCCAATGAAAATTCAAGCAATGAAATAATTGGGGGATATAAAAGTGGGCCATGTGTCTGTATGTCCTTTTATACAGTGATGATCACCGAAGTCCCATTCCGTTCTCGGTCTCATCTAAGAGTGGAAGGTGTGAAAAGATGATGGTGGTGATGATGACGGTTTAATGCTGTGAAGCCTTTCGTTTTTCGGTTGAGTGGGAGCCTCTGGCCGTTCCCCCAACTCGCTCGCTCTCTCGTTGTGCAAATGAATCCCGGAATCAAAGTGAAGAAGCAACTCGGCCGGCAGTCTAGCTTATGCAAGAAAACAATTTCCAGTTATATGGACATGGTGCAGTCGCAACCTTTGAATTTTGTAGGGCCCGCGTAACTCCCCCCTATAATGAATGGCTATGATACCATCTGTTGACCTGCTTTTGACTATGCTTTCCTCCCATTACTGTTCTTTCCTAGAGACGATAGTGGCCGGCATGTCCCGAGGCACGTGTTTGGGTGGGCCGACCTTGGCTCATGCACCGTGCCGGGTGGAATTCTAGGGGGTTCTATTACAAGTTTGGTGCTTTGGTAGAGAAAATAAGCCCGAATGAAATGATTTTGAAAATCGATTCAATAGTTTAAAATTTTCTCCTTCTTCCGAATTGCCAAAGCAAGAAGTTTATGTAAGAGTTGAAGCCCGAAAGCGAGTATTGGAAATTGTATTAAAAGGAGGAGTGGTTGGTCGGGCTCATTTCATGCTGGTCTTTATTATTGAATCTTTTTGGTCCACATTTGTACACTTTTTTGGGCCCAAAGTGCCAAAAACTAGCCGCTGTGCTATTGAAGAGTGGCCAAGCGCGGCCCGCTACAGTACCCTGCGGTTGAGATAGCTAATTACTTATTTTATTGAATATAGAAGAGATAGAGTTAATTATCTCTTAAAGTTTAATTATAGAGTTGAGATTTGTGGTTGAGGAGTGAAAGTGTTGTGATATGTACATTCCAAGAGACCCAAGAGGACAAGTACAAGCCCCCTATATATAGGGTGAGAAGCAATGAGATTTAATTACAACTAATGTAAATTCCAATTAACCAAATATTTATCAAACATCCTCTCAACTAGTGGAAATCATTGGAGTTTAGAGAAAAGATTTAGAAAGCACCGAGAAGGATAGATTTTGGTGAAGATATTGGTGAAGATATCAGTAGTCTTGGCAGATGAAGTGGAGGCAAGTTGAACAATGCCACAAAGACCATGATATCAAATGAAATGATAATCTATATCAATATGCTTAGTATGTTCGCGGAAAACATTATTGTGTGCAATTTGGATAGCACCGCGGTTGTTGCAATGAATGATTGTCCTAAAATTACAACGCACTCCCATGTCTTCAAGTAACCATCAATTATAATAACTCCAATGTCATATTAGCAATAGCTAGATATTTTGCTTTTGCATTAGAGCAAGTGGCATTGGCTTGTTTCTTGCCAAGCAAGGTGGCCAAAAAGCCATGGTTGCTCATAGTGGTCCAATAATTGTGAGGGTCACTAGCCTAGTTAGTATTGGAATAAGTTGTCAACTTCAATGTAGAATGAGCTTAAAAGTGAACGCCAAGCATTGATTTTACCTTTCACATAACGAAGAATCCAAAGGACTACAGCATAATGAGTAGCACGGAGCATCGTCATATACTAATTGACAATGTGAATAGCTTAAGACTACCAACCATCTGTTGATAGAATGTGGGATTTGAAATAGGAGTTCCATCGTTGGTATCAAATTTGGCATTGGCCAAATAATAAGACTTGTGGCGACCTTATGTTGACACTTAGAATTTTGGCAATTCCATTTCGTAATTTATTGCATATAAAATTAGAAATCAGATCGACTCCTAAAACAAAATATTATTAAATTGCATCTGCATATATGAGCATTTTCATTTAATAGTATTAAGGCCACATAAATTGCATTTTCATCGGACCAAAATTAATGGTGTCAAGCAAGGGGGATTTGGCCGAGACCGTTTATCTCCAAGTGGCCGAAATTTATAATATGGGCGCCAAGTTGGAAAGTTGATTTATTAAAAGCAAACTTGGGGAGTAAAAGCTCTTTATACCAAAATTTAAATCACATGGGAAATAAAGCGTATTTCCTATTATATATATATGGTCTAACTTAGGAAAGTAAAGGATTTTACTCTTAATACAAAACCCTAAATTTTAAATCTCTGTAAACTAGTTTTGAAGAGTTTGACCAAAAAAAAAAAAACCTAGTTTGGAAGAGAGACTTGGAGAGCATACAAATTAAAGGTTGGCACTAGATTGAAAAAGAATCGAACGATATACACACTAGAGAAAGGAACAATCTTTTCCTTCTTGCCGCTGCCACTCCGACATTGTTGCTTCAAGTCTAGCTTGTCCCTGCGCTCCGGTTTGGTCACACCCTTCATGCAAAAACCACATCACAGCCCCGCAAGGCCGCATGCAGTCAGCGACGATCTTCTTCGTGGTGGGACAGCAAGCAGCTTTCTACCGTGTCCCGCGCGCGTCCAAGAGCCACCACAGCCAGCCTACCACGAGCTATTCCTCGTGCTCCACTGCTCCTGCGCTTCACCGCTAATTAGGGGTGTGCAAAAGAACTGGGATTCGCCCGGATCGTCCGAAACCGCTTGGAACCGGTGGTTCTTAAGGGAACCGGTTCGGTTCCCAGTTCCAATTTATGGGAACCGATGGGTACCCGTCCGGTTCCATCCGCCCACCCACCCACCTGGACCGGACCGGTTAAATTATAATAATATATTAATTTTTAATATTTAAAAAAATTTCAAATTAGCAAATCTAAAATTTAGGGCTCTAATCACCATCTTGTCTCAATTCACTACTCTCCTACTCCATCTTGTCTCTCTTACTTCAAAATCTCCCCAAGCTCCTTATTCCTCTCCAATTCACCTTCGGATCTATTCATTTCCCTTTGAGTCCTAGTCTGAACTTAGCAAAATAGTGAGTTGATTCTCTTTCCCCTCCCCCCCTCGAACTGAAACTTTCTTTTTACGTCGTCGCCATCCTTGTCACCACCTCCGCATTCATTGTCACTATCGTCCTCATTATGGTTGAGCTCGTCCCGCTTCTACCTCCCTCTTCCTCCTCCCCTTCCTCAGGCCTCCCCCCATCGTCTTCATTTTTGGGGACACGGGCGAACTCTAGGTCTAAGAATGGCTCGTCGTCCCTGTTGTCCTCCTTATTGTCGATCTCGAGGGAGTAGCGGCAGACGGTGGAGGCGGTGGGGAAGATGGTGGTGGTGGTCGGGACGGAAGCGGCACAAGGGTCGTGACCACCACAGCCGCAGCGCTAGTACTTGAGGAAAATAAAGCTACCATAATTGAGAGAGCCAAAATAAGTAGATGTAAGGAGGGCGAAAAAGGGAAGGTGCGTAGGTTCAACCGGTTCTATGAATCCACCCAGGAACCGGACCGCCGGTTCTCGGGTGGATCCATGCAACTAGCGGTCGGTTCCGAGTTCCAATTTTTTGGAATTGGTTCTTAGCGGGTGGTTCCCGTATCTAGGTCGGGAACCGCCCACTTGGACCATGCACACACCTACCGCTAATCATCGGTAGGTCTGTCAAATGGGTCGGTTGGCTTCTTGGCTCACCACCAAGGAGTGATTTACGCTCCAAGGATAAAGAGACAGAAAAGTGTTATCCACTCTCCTAAGATGTTCACTCAAGCAGAGGAAATCTCAACGTTTTTTCATTGATCAAATTCGTATCTCCCATACATTGGATAGTTTTCCCCTATTTATTGGAGGATTTTAGACTTAGGAAATATAAAAAACAGACTTTAATGACCTTGGAACTTAGACCTTCGACTCTTGAACTACCAAACAATAAAGACACCTAGGAACTTAAGAAATGCCTTTATTAGCACAGGAACTAAATGCCTTTAATCTTCAGCCTTTCGCATTCTTGAACCTTTAGCTTTCCGTATTCTTAAACCTTTGACTTTCTATATTCTTGAACCACATTTGAGAACCTTTAGCTTTCCAAAATTCAATATACCACCACAGATTAATTCAAAATGATCTATCGCAGCACATAATGCCCAATTTCTTTCTTGGCTTGGATAAACATCCATGGTTCTGAGTTGGTTGATGGAGATGCTCCCACACCAGCTTTACAACCCGAAAGCAGTGTCAACCGGGCTGTCGATCGTAACAATACACGGCTATACAAGTGAATATCGAGTCCAGCTCTACTCGACAAGAAAAGATCTGAATACAACGGTAGTTCGATGCATCCAAACCCAAATTTTGTTGACTCCTAGAATGGAAATCCAAGTAATGGCAATACCACGTAATATAGAGAAATATGACCTCCACATGCCTTGAATCCGCGGTGGTGCGAGTTGGTGGCGTAGCGGCGAGAATAACGCGAGATGGCGGTGCGAGCTATGGCGTCGAGCAGAAAGGTATGGACGAAATCGTGAAAGTTCTTGGCCAAAGGTTTTCTAAAAACGGTGATAAAATGGAGGAAGTTGTGGCCGGTGATAAAATGGAGGAAGTTGTGGCCGGTGATAAAATGGAGGAAGTAAGGGCGACGTGCGGGGGAAAACGTGGCCACATTGGGTGGCTCCACTTGCCACCTTGAAGAAGTAGCTGAAGCGTGCCTTGCAGCATGTCAAAGTCTTGAATTTTTGCTGTCCAGCTGAGGAGGAAGATCTTCAATTCTTGTCAAGCTGAGGAGCGGAAGACGTGGCTACATTGGGGATGACAAGCTGTGCCTTTGTCTTTTGTTGACGTGCTCTCGCCCTTGCGTGAGTAAGCACCCTTAAAATAGGATGTTGCCTTTGTTGAGGTTTTAGAGGAGAACCTCTTGGTCTTCAATTGTTTTTCGAGTTTTATGGCTAACTTGCATAGTGACAAAATGAGTGACAGAATAGGGCAATAGGACATCAAGGCATATCAATGGCAATTTGTCCTAGCAAACGACGTCTAAAATTTCTGAAAATTCATTGCGACAAACACATATGGATGATAAACAAGTTCCGTTAAGAACTTGACCTCAAATCCTTTCCAGAAAATTCACACTAATGGCAGTACAGGCATTCCCAACTTCATTCATGGCAAATTTCACAGCAAACTTTGTAAAAATGGAAAATGTGTTTGATCTGTTGTTACTATTACTAGTTGTTGCATATTCTCTGACAAATAAAAGAAATGTTTCTGTTCAAGCAAGTGTTGCAGGCATAGTTGTTCAATTTTATCCGTTTGTTGATGATTATTTAACTATTGAGATATTGTCAAAGTGAACTAACAAAAACTAACACCCATATGCCCCATGAGAACTATGCTCTCTATATATCGTAAAAGTATAGCTACTTTTACTTACATTATTACAAAGCACAAACATTATAAAGAACCTTTACTTCCACGAATATCATTTCCAAACATCATAAAGGCCCCGTTTTGTTCGGCTTTCCCAAGGGGATTCGGCCCAAAGCCCCTTAGGGAAAATATTTTGTGTTTGGCAAGTAATTTTGAAAGCTCATTTGCCAAATATCAGCATTCCATTGATGAAAGCCAAATGTTGGTGGGGAGATGCTTTGACCATTGGCATTTCGGAGATGCAATTTTTCTGTTCACTAAGTCATTGTTTATCTTCTTGTTCTCCGCCCATCTTGTTCCCCGTTACTCTTCTTCTTCTTCCACGCCTGCGAGTCGAGCTTCTCCAACAGCTGACACCATCGCCTAGGGGTCGCGCATCCCCAGCGACCACCACCTGGGGTGGCTTGACCCGCGACCCAGGCGGCGTCGTGTCACCTCAGGCAACATCGTCTGGCTAGAGAGTATGAAACAGGCGACGCCGCTTGCGCGCACGCGACCTCGGTTGGCGTCGCCTGGTGCACGGGAACCAGTCACTGCCGCTTGCGCGTGCGTGACCTCCGTTGGCTTCGCTAGGTGCGTGGGAACCAGGCGACGGCCCCTACATCCGCGCAGCCTCAGACAGTTAGATCTGGCCTCCAGGATCTGGCTTTCCGAAGGCCCAATTTGGCTGCCCATTGGCCAGATCTGGCCTAAGCGACTGAGGATGACGTTGCCTGACTTATGGTCGTCTGGCAGTTGGCCAGCAGTTTGTCGGCCGTCGGATTTGATCAATGCTATTTGAGATGGCAATTTACCAATCAGTGTAACATTTCGGAAAACCCTTTTACCTGGAAGATATTTGCATTCTCCCAAGGGCATTTCCCCAAAGCAAACCAAACGGGCCCAAAGAACAATACTGCAAACTTATATGCTTTTCAGATTGAGAACAACCTTTTTTTCATTCATCCCACAAAACATATTCAATATAACACAGTCTACGAAAAACTAAGGCACTCTGTTGTTATTATAAACATTAATCACACAATTAATATTATTTTTAATATAAAATTTTCTTTTTTCAACTTTGCCAAATTTTTTTCCACATACTTTAATTGTGCCTTAAGGGATTTCACTTAAGCCACTATCGAACAACCATCATCCTCATTATGGGTCAATATTGGTTCTTGTTTTTCATTGCTCTGGTGAAACATTGGGGACACACTTCTTGTCGATTCTCTATTCATCTATTGCGGTAGCCGTGGTATCATTTTCCGCTATTGTCTTTTTGTCCTTACTATTCGTAGGTGAGATTTGAGGCCACAATAGCAAGATATGGATGTATCTTTGCCATTTGCAAGTGGAAAAGGGAGGATAGCGTAAGGAACACTTTCAAAAGTCAAGACAATAAGCACACATGATTAATAGATGGATAGATACATGCAAAATCAGTTAGTACAATGTGAAAATTCAATCCAATTTGGCAACAGACAACTCTACAAAACTTGCCATTATTGGGTGTCAAGATGAAGATGCTATCCAATAAAGTATGCTTCCTCTATTCTTGCATTGGTTCTACTACTTAACAAACTAGAACCTTCCTCACACTTCTTAAGATTGTATCCCCGGCAATACAGTAAAACAAGTAGTAAAAGCAGATTAATGCTTCAACACGCGAACAAAACTTGAACCACCCAACCGCTACAAACCCAATAACCAACAAATTTGGCAAGCAGTCGCAATAAAATATTTAAAGCTATGAGAAGGAAAGGTAACATAGATAAGTAGATTAGCCCCTAATAATCCGAAACTAGGTTGACTTGAAGTCCATGTATCTATGTACACTCAACTTGATGGCAATATAGAACATAGAAGCAAAAAGGTAATTATAGTGCATAACAAAAACAAATTAATAAGCAACAACTTGATTGATCGACTATACTGTTGGTGACCCACAAGCTATACCATATTGTTTTCATAACTTCTATTTAGATTCATGTTCCAATAGCTCTTGGATGGTCAACATTGAATGATATTACTATAGGACTCACTCTTTCACAGACATGGATTCTAAAATCATTTAGGCATTTTATCAAACGGATTCAATTTAATACGGAATAACAGAAGCTCAATTTATCAAAACAGACACGTTTGTGATTGATTTCCACACAAATAAAACTACTAATCTCATGCTCTACTTGCGTATACAAGAGTTGAAACAAACTGCATTACAAAGTGGTAGAGTCTAAAAGAAATCATACCTTCATGTTGTGTTTGGTGCATAATCACAAGCCCGAATCGAGTCATGACTTATCCTCCCTCCAGCTACGCCAAGTCATCAAGTATGCAAAGTCGTCGTTAAGTTCCCTCCCAAGCTGCTCGTAGAATACCTTGGTTCCTATTGAGTGTCGTCGAGCATCAGAGAACTGTCGTTGGGCATCGCTAGGGAGCCCCTCCTCTCGGGCGGCATCCGTCACAAGTCACTAACGAGAATCCCCACAAATCCCCTCGCAACATTGATGAATCTTGAGCATGATCAATTGGTTTGGCGCTATGATTTTCTAAATATTTGAATTAGGGCTTTCGATCCTTTTTTTATTTGGGGCAAGAAGGGCAGAGACACACAAGAAGAGTAGAGAGGGGCAAAGACGAACAATGGCTCTTTGCCATGCAACACGATGAAAATGTTAAAAAGATAAAGAAAATTGTTGTTTTGATTTTTGGCGTCTACGTCACCACCAATTTGGCCATGTAGGCCGAGTAGCACTAATTGAGTATCCGCGAAAGCATTCTTTGGGATAAATTGGCCAGATGGACTCACAATTTGACAAATCGTCCAAATGTTTCGTGTTAAATTGACAAAATTGAAAGGTTTAGAACTGAATTGGCAAATGTACAATAAGTGGTACAATCAGTTCAGCAAAACTATTCCTTCCGATTCGTATAATTATTTAAATAGTTGGTTAAAGCACTTTTAGTGAGGTCGAGCAATGGGAAAGTTTCAGTAAACAATCAGTTCAGACAAGGGTTTTGTAGAACTATGTAGAGCTGGCTAGTAAGCTAAGAACAAGTCCTAACCTTTAGAATGTGAAATAGCAGTAGCAAATTTGAATGTTGGCGAATAGCATGAGGGTATAGCACTTGGGCCAAACCTGAACAAGAAAACAAATTGCCAAAGGCCAAGCGTGGCCAGAACTTTGTTTATTTCCTTATGTTTCTAAAGCTGAAGAAATTTCTAACATGTTGGTAAAATATAGGCAAGTATAGTTGCTCGAGCATCCTAAGATACCAACCACCGAGGAAATGAAGAATTGTATATTGTCACGGGTCAATAGATTTAGCGTTCCCTAACCCGTTTGGCCTTAAGATTTCTCCCGAGCAACCTTACTCACGCTCGATTCAAAAGAATCTTAGGCAGACAAACTCTAGAGAGAGAAGCTCTAGATTTGTATTCCACTTGTGAATTATAGCGGTTACAATAAAGGGGTGGAGACCCCTATATACATAAGTACAGGACAAGCCGTATCCATAAATCTCTCCTCGATCTAATGGTAGAGAATACATTTCCCCAACTACCATCTTTGTGCATGTATTACATACTCGTACATTTATCGTATCTTTCACCATTAGGAGTATTTTAGAACACGAGAAAATCCAAGGGCTTAGGGATAATTCTGGTTAAGGGTCGCTCATTTCAAGCATCGATCATGGTGATCGTAGACAAACCTTTTTAATCATCCCTTTCTTTGAGCCGTGACATTCTCCCCCACCTAATCGGGTGACATCCTCGTCATGTCTTCGACATGGAAGGCATCGATTAGCTTCTTGAACTGCCAAAGAGCTTCCAAAGGTTCCAAACTAACTTCACTCTCCGAAGAGCTTTCTATCAAACTGAATATTCTCGCTTCGGCGCCAAATACTACTTCTATATGACTCCATTCGCCATTATGGATTTGACTTGTCAATCATATGAGATTTTTGCTCCTAGTGGTGCCCGTTGCAACTCCGCTTGATTTGGAGCATCCACGCTGAAAACTGAACGTACCTTTAATTTTGCCGGCAACTCTAACTTATATGCAACCTTTCCAAGCCGTTGTAGCACATGAAATGACCCCTCTTAGCGACGGATCAACCCCTTGTGCATGTCCTTGGAGAACAATGTGTTGCTTGGCCAACACTCCCCGACCAGGAACTCCAGATGCTGTCACTTCTAATTGGCCCTCTTCTTCATGCATTTTGAGGTCTTGTGTAGATGTGCTCACGCTAAGTTTGCTTACTCTTGCCAATCCTGGGCGAACTTGTTTGTAGGTGGATTATTCCCCCTATAACCCAATGCATCTGTGCTTAGAGTTTGCTATTGTAATCCTCTCACAATGTCGAAAAGACTCCGGACAATGGACTCACTCCATTGTAGCTTGCACGAGAACTAGGCTACGTCAATTAGCTTCGCCCAATTCGCTTGCATTGTGCTCATGTAGTGTTAGAGATAAATCTACAATAGCACATTTACCCTCTTTGTCTGACTATCAGTTTGGGGACGTAAGCTCATTTAGAAGTTCAGTTTCGAACCTAAGAGCTTCAAGAGCTTGGTCCAGAAACGCCTCATCAATCAAGGATCACGATTGCTGACATCATTTGTGGGAATCCCCAGTATTTGACCACGTGCTTCATGAACAACCTGGTGTCTCCTTAGTCGGAATACCTTTCGTTGTAGGCGGGAACGTCGGATACTTTAAGAATCGATCTCCCATGACCATAAGAGTCTTGGCGACAATCGTTGCTTGAGCTTTTTCTTGTTGGAATACAAGACACATGTTCACATAAATTTCAACGTGACATCCGAGGCCAGTAGTATTGGTCTTCAACAAAGGCTAAGGTGTGGTGGATCCTGGGATGACCCACCCAATTGGAATCGTGACACTCACGCAGCACTTCTTTCCTCAGCTTCCCATGGAGTGGCACGTATAGTCGCCACCCCTTGGTGTAAAGAGGATCATCTTAACACCAGAACTATCAGGTCATGCCCTCCCATGCGTACCCAATGAGGTCTTGAGCCTTTTGATCGTGCTTGAACCTTTTCTTGATATGATTAATCCATAGGCAATTTGGTCGCCTCACGATGCATGCCAACTCTATTTTTTGACTAAGTATATAGGTTATGGAGTTAGCCTTCCCCGAGTTGTACTCCAACACATAGTCAAACTTCTCCAAAAAATCTTGCCATTGAGTCTAAAAATAGCTCATGGTCACGTTGTCCGTCCTCACAACAATCTTGGAGCGCTGAAGATAATGCCTCCATGTCTGAAGGCATTGGACCACTACGGTCATCTTCTGTAGCGTAGCCGTCAACACTACAGAAGAATGTCAAAAAAGAGCCACTCTTAATGCTAAAGCAAAACACCTCCTGTATTGTGCATTACCTCCTTCTGAATTTAACAAAATCTATTCTTGTGATATAGTAAAGGAAGTCTATGATTACATTATGTTAACGGTTGAAGGAACAAAGAGAGTTAAAGAAACGAAGTAGAACATCTTGCTGAGGAGCTACGAGCTATTCAAGATGAAGTTCGATGAAATAGTAACTCAAATGTTCACACAATTCATTGAAATAGTGAATGGACTTGCTATTCAATGAAAAATCTACTTAGATGCTAAGAAACTAAATAAATTACTGCGAGGTCTTCCCATGGAATGAAGTACTGTCAAGACCTCATTATAGAAAACCATGAGGATCAACCAATCACCATGGATGAACTTACAGGAACATTCATGTCCTATGAAGTTGAGCTTTAAAATGAAGAAAGTAACTCTAAAGGAAACAAAGTCATGACATTTAAAACTAACCAAGATGATATAGGTGGAGAAAGTGGATGAAGACAAAGACATGGCATTGCCGACAAAGAAGTTCAAAAGCTTCATGAGGAGAGGAAACACGTTGACGAGAAGAAACCTTACAAGAACAAGGAATAATCGAAAGGTAAGGACATCTTGTGTGATGATTGCAGGAAGTTTGGACACATAAAATTAGAATGTCCATCCATTCAGAAGAAGAAAGGGAAATTCGAGAAAAAGAAAAAGGTGCTGAAAGCTGAAACTTGGAGCCACATTGGATATGAAACAAGTGCCGAAGAAGAAGAAGCAAATCTTTGGCTCATGGGTAACACCGAACTCGAAGAAGATGAGATAAATGATTCTGAACTATCTTATGATGGATTAAAATTTTTTGAAAGAAATATTTCAAGAACACCAAAAAGCTTCAAAACGAATTGAAACCTCATCGACAAAACTTTCATTGACAATATCAAGACGGAGATTGATTCTTAAATAAATCAATTAAAGCCCCTACAGTTGAGAATGAGCATGTCAAGACCTCTTGCACATTTTTACAAAACTTATTTTGTTAAACATTTTAGCAAAGTTATTGGCAAAGGATATGACCATTTCAAAATGGATTGTCCAAAACGGCAGAAGAAGTTGCAGAAAACTGGATGGTCCCTCAATCCTAAATCAAGAGCAATCTTTTGATGCGTGGTCGGGTGAGTGATTGAAGAACGAAGGTTTTTTTAGAGGGGATTTTTGTGGTTAAGTGTATGGAGTAGTGTATACGGTGAAGAAACAAAAAGGAATAAGATCTACGAGGATGAGGATAAAGGCCACGCCACCAACCGAGGATGAGGATCAAGATCTACGAAGCTCACCACCAAGGCCTAAAGCTTCCACCAGCCAAGGATAAAGGATTTCGGGATAGGAGAAGCTCACCACCAAGGCTTAAAGATTCCTCCAGCCAAGGATAAAGGGCTTCTTGGCTCACCACCAAGGAGTGATCTACCCTCCAAGGATAAAGAAACCAAACGGAGTTATCCTCTCTCCGAAAGAGTTCACTCAAGTAGAGGAAATCTCACCATTTTAGATGACTTGTATGACCAATTGATACAGTTTTAGGAGGATTATTTTCTGGTCAAGGGAGGAGCTCGAATTTTGGGAAGGCTAAAAAGGTTCACGAATGCGGTTAAAGAATATGGGAATCGGATCGACCGAACCGGTTTGGGAACTGGTTGGAGAACCGGTTGTAGAACCGATCTGTAAGCCACCGCTGCCACCCTTAAAAAAAAAACCCTAATATGTTTCAGTGTTCCAACTTTCTAATTTCTATCTTCCTCGAGCTCGCGACCTCCGCCCGTTCGCCAATCCTGGTTCTGCTTGCCCACCGTCGCCTTCCTCCCGCGACACTCGCAGTCGGGAGCCCGTGAGATCCCGACGTCGCCCCTCGATATTGCGACACCGCCTCTATCAACCCGGTTCCTAACTGCTCGCCAGCCTTGCTTCGAGTTTGCTTCCCGAAATTGCGAAGTCGACGCCGCCTCTGCAGCTCTCGTCACCACCACCGCCGTTCCGCCGTTCATCTGAAGCTCCGCTCCACTGGTTCTGCCGACAATGATGCTGACCCTCGCTGAGCTCGCACCTGAGCACCGACACCGCCTCCATTCGATCGCGTCCGCAGGCCCACCTTGTCACATCTTCGACCAACCCACAGTAGCCCTCCGCCGATCCTGTTCTCACCGTGCGCTGTTTCTCTAGCTCCCCTGCTGCCGATCTACCGCCGCCCGAACGACACCCCCCTGCTTTGCTCGCAATCTGGCCTAGCCCCCTCACTGACGCCCGCTGATGTTTGATTGATTTTGTGGAAACTCCGATTTTGTGGTAAGTAAATAGACTTTATGCTGATGTTTAATAGATTCTGTACTCCAATCTTGTTGCTTGGAGCAGTGTTGTGATCTGAAATTTAGATTTTCTGTTTGACTTGTTTGTGAGGTATTTCAATTGTAGAATACATATATGAAACTCAGAGAGATATATAGTTCTCTCGATAGTTGTTGATGAATTCCATGAAGTCTCGAGTCTTGCTGCTAATTGATGGATTTTCTAATTGAATCTCTTTGTGGTTTTGAAATAGAACATTGGTCGCATTGTTGATGGAGAGTCTCTATTTGGTTTTAACTTATAGATTTTGAGATATTTTTTTCGCTTAAGATTTGAATTTTTCCATTGGATCATTAGGCTTGAAGATCCCGACAGTGAAGAAACAAAGGAGTTCGTGCAAAATCAGGCAGAATTGACGTAGACCGTTTTGAAGACGTGTGACGCGAGGGATAAATTGAATGAAAAGATAACGAAGCTATTTGATCATCCTCGGTATGAAGCACATTCAGGCGAGGCAACAAATACTTTTATTTTCACAATACAAGGCTCCAAGCGCAAAACGTCCTATACGTGCAGGTTCGTTTGATGAAATCTGGAATTGAGTTGAAAGACAATTTTGTTTATGCCTCTTTCTTGGCCCTCAAATTAATAGTCGCATTACGGATACATGTTTGGTGTTGGACCTGTTTCCGTTTCTTGCAAGCAGATTGTTGAAAAAGCATATTTTGCAGCTCGGTGTGAGTTGGAAGAGTTCAGTTTGATTCTGAGCGCCATTCTAATTTTACTTTGCTATTACACGCTGTTTAGTGCAGCTGGAGTAGTTCTATAGCTGTGTCATGGCTATACTGTGCCGTGTTGTATCAAAGCACGTGTTTGGCGACGCATCTTTTACAAGTATTGTGGCTACGAACAACTAATGCATTTGGCAAAATTTGTGGGGCAATTTATGCGATTATCTAAATGACGGTTAGCTAAAATTGGGGACTGTTTATCAGTGTGGATGTGCTTGTGCTGATCGAGATTGTAAATGCTTTATCTTACATATGAGTGCTGTACAACAGTTTTTATGTAAAACAGTTTCCAATATAAACAGGGTTAACCCTGTTCCCGAACCGGAAAAAGAGGGTGGGTCGAGAACAAGGTCCAATGCAAACAGGGTAGGGTACAGGGTCCAAAAAAAGAGAATCAGTTATAATAGGGTCGGGTACAGGGTCCAAAAAAAGAGAACCGGTTATAACAGGGTTGGGTACATGGTTCAAGTCTAGACCCTACCCACTCTGGACCCGATCACCCCTACATATCACAAGCATTCATTGGAAATAGGTATGACAACATCTATTAACTTGACATAAATTTTAAGGAATTATATTGTTTAATGTCTATCAAAGAAGAACATGATCTATGACACAAGAAATTAGGTCACATTATTGCAAAGTAGATTAAGAAGATATCTTCCAAAGCTATTGTTCATGGTTTGCCAAAAATCAATTATAGCAAGTGTGACACAAAAGTATTGCTACCACAAATCACATTATTACAATAAATGCACATTGAGAAAATATGTGAGAAGCGCTTTCAAATCTAGTAAAAGTATTGCTACCACAAATCTTTGCAATTAATGCATGTGGACCTATTTGGACCAACATGAACAATAGGTCTAGGAGGAAGAAAATACTGTCCGGTCATTATATATAACTATTTAAGATTCATTTGTGTAATGTTCTTATCACATAAAAATGAGGCATTTCATTCTTTTAAGAAATTTGCTGGACAAGTTCAAAATGAGAAGGGATACGACATCACCATTATTAGAACTGACCACGGAGGAGCATTTGTCAATCAAAACTTTGTTGAATATTGTGACGAAAATGGAGTGGAAAAGAATTTGTCCACTGCTTACACTCCTTAATAAAATGAGGTGGCTCAAGAAGAAATCGATCACTACAAGAAATGGCAAGGATATTATTGATCGCATGTAATGCACCTACTTATTTTTGGGCTAAAGCTATAGCCACCACATGCTGCACTCTCAGTAGAGTATTATTTAGGTCTCTGATAAAAAAGGCTCCATATGAAATATATAAAGGAAGAAAACCTACTTTGCAAATGTATTCGGATGCAAATGTTTTCATTTTAAACAATTTAAATGACAAGATCAAGGAATTTGATGCACTAGCTACTGAAGGTAATGCGTGATGGGGTGAGTGATTCCAAAATGGATTTTTTTTATGAGGGGATTTTTGTGGTTAAGTGTATGGAGTAGTGTATATGGGGAAGAAATGAAAAGGAATAAGAAAAGATAGAGAGATCTCCTTCAAACGTATAAAGGCCACACCACCAACCGAAGAAGAGGATCGAGATCTACGAAGTTCACCACCAAGGCCTAAAGCTTCCACCAGCCAAGGATAAAGGACTTCGGGATAGGAGAAGCTCACCACCAAGGCCTAAAGATTCCACCAGCCAAGGATAAAGGGCTTCTTGGCTCACCACCAAGGAGTGATCTACGCTCCAAGGATAAAGAGACTGAAACGAGTTATCCACTCTCCAAAGGTGTTCACTCAAGCAGAGGAAATCTCACCATTTTCATTCATGAAATTCGTATGTGCCATACATTGGATAGTTTTCCCCTCTTTATAGGAGGATTTTAGCTTGAATAAATATTAAAAACAGACCTTAATAGCCTAGATCAGGTGGCTTCCCTTCCTAATTACTCACGTCTCTTACGAAAGATTCCAATGGGTTGGGCACCATCATTGGGTTCTGATCTTCCTTTGCTGGCCTAGAGGATTCATCAAGAATCTTTTCTTTTGCCTTTTCCTTCTTTAGTCTTTCCATTTCCTAGATGTGATTTCGCATTTCAACCATATCCCTTCTATCTTGCTTGGTAGAAGTTTTTGCTAAAGCAACAAAGATTGGAGTGCTTTGTGGCGGTGGAAGAGAGTACTCAACTCTCAGCAAAGTAGGTAACGGATCTGTAAGTTTGAATTTCCCTTCTTCAAGGAGATGAATTTTCCTTTTGAGCTTCTCTATTTCAGCATTTGGGCTCTCAAGACAATCATTTCCTAAATGTTGGCTTGACTCTTGGGCTTGAAGCCTTTTCTAAAAGTCCGTAAGCATCTTTTTGGTAGATTCATCTTACCTTTTGAGATCTTGTTGCACATCAATGATCCTAGAATCAATTGTTTTGAAGGCATCATTGTGCACAAGTAGAGTTTCTGAAGGCCAATTCGAAATATTTTCGACAACAGGTGTTCTTTTTGCCTTCCGCGTTCATCCATATCACTTGGCGCTAGAACCTTTAGATTATGAATATATCTCCGTTGTGGATCAACAAATTCTTAAGTGGTTGGAAAAGAAAGCTCAGAACTTTCTCTTAGTGGAGGAAAATCTACTTCTGAAAACATGGAGATGGAAGTGTTTGTGAAAGGATTGCCTTTAGAATTTGCATTGCAGCTTAAATTTCAAATTCTACATTATGTCTTGGCTGCTGAAATTTGGATGTGAGATTGCCAAGTGATCGGTTCCATTGAACTAGATCGAATCAAGAACCGATCACCCCTATTTATATAGCATTTCACTTTTTTCGAAAGCAAACGGCACTCTAAAGTCATAATCAATAACTAATCTCAGTGAGGTTCAGCCAATAAACTTCAATTTGTGTGAACCAACTGCCCAAAACTTCATTTATTATTTCATTTTCACGTTAAAGTGATTGTGCAAATTAGGGTTCTAGCTTCGTTTCGCGAAAAATGAATGATTTGAAAAATATTTTCCTAAAATAACTATTTGTATCGGTTTAATTAATTAATAAACAAAGAATATTTTCATTGTCCACAAAAATATTTAGGCTTGAATTATTGTTTTTTATAAAGACAATTTCCAAATCATTCATTATTTGCGAAACGAAGCTAGATACGTTTATTTTTGTTTTTATGTATAAATTGCAAAATTATTTGACCTTTTTCTTAGTTTATTTAAATGTTCCTCAATTAAAAGAAATGTTCGGTTACACCGATTAACATTTTTTTAGACAATATTTTCACTCAACAAAATTTGTCATGTCTCACTTCTAATTATAATTTTTTATTTTGTTTCAATGCTCTTAGGTACATTTCATTCATACCCATATAGTTAACATATTATCAACTTATCTGTAGTACTATATATAGATTAGTACTATAAAAGCAAAAGGGGTTCCCATCGTTTAGGTAACCAATCCCCTCTTGTTTTTCTTAAATCCCTTTGATATCTCAATTCATATATCTTTTCTAGGGAAGATTACCAAAAAAGTCCTAAACCTATTACAATTGTGCCAATTCAGTCATAAACTAATTTTTTTAACCAATTAAGTCCTGACCCTTTTACAATTATTCCCGACCAGTTTATTCGGCCAAAATTGGCTGGCCAACGCTAACGTGGCAACCGGCCGGCGCCGGCGAACTTTTTTTTTTATAATATTTTATTTTTTGAAATATTTTATTAATTTTTTTCTCTTTTTTTTTTTTCCCTTGTCCCTCTCCCTCCTTCCTCCCTCCTTTCTTTGGCTTCAGCAACCGGCCAGAGGGGAGGGCTGGTCGGTCGCCGAATTGAGGTGGTTAGGCTAGCTTGCCTCACCGTCGCTAGGCAAGGGTGAGCTCGCCTAGCCACTGGCGGGGTGAGCCTTCGCTAGATCCGACGAGGGGGGCCTCGCCATCGTGGGATTTGGCGAGATCTGGCAAGGCGAGCCCTGCCGGTCGCCAAGCTCGCGCCTAGCGACGGTAAGACGAAACCCTGCTAGATCGGGCAAGGCGATCTGGTGGGCTCGCCCTACCAGTCGGCGAACTTGTGCCCAGCGACGGTGGGGCAAGCCCCGCCGAATCTGGTGAGGGTTGGCCTCATAGTCACCGGGCAAGGTGAGCCCTCGCCAGATCCGACGAGGGGGGCCTCGCCGTTGCAAGGTTAGGCAAGATCTGGCAAGGCGAGCCCTGCTGGTCACCGAGCTTGCGCCTTGCGACGATAAGACGAAACCCCGCCAGATCGGCCGAGGCGATCTAGCGAGCTCGCCCTGCTAGTCGGTGATGCGAGAGCATCCAACATAGCTCCATCGATCTACTCAGAACCATCGATGCTTATCCAAGCCAAGAAAGAAATTGGGCATTATGTGCTTCAATGGATCATTTTGAATGAATAATGTCAATTACTTCTTGGTACTTTGTGGTATATTGATAAGTATCAATGGGAGGTCATTTTAAATGTCTTGTATGACCAATTGATGAAGTTTCAGGAGGATTATTTATTGGTCAAGGGAGGAGCTCGAATTTTGGGAAGGCTAAAGGTTCACGAATGCGGTTCAAGAATATGGAAAGCCGAAGATTAAAGGCAATTAGATCCCGTGTTAATAAAGGCTTTTCTTAACTTCCTATGTGTCTTTATGTTTATGTAACTCAAGAGTCAAAGGTTTAAGTTCTTTTGCGTCTTTATTGTTATGTAGTTCAAGAGTCAAAGGTTTCAGTTCCTAGGCTATTAAGGTCTGTTTTTAATATGTATTAAGGCTAAAATCCTCCTATAAAGAGGGGAAAACTATCCAATGTATGGCACATACGAATTTCATGAATGAAAATGGTGAGATTTCCTCTGCTTGAGTGAACACTTTTGGAGAGTGGATAACTCCTTTCGGTCTCTTTATCCTTGGAGCGTAGATCACTCCTTGGTGGTGAGCCAAGAAGCCCTTTATCCTTGGCTGGTGGAATCTTTAGGCCTTGGTGGTGAGCTTCTCCTATCCCGAAGTCCTTTATCCTTGGCTGGTGGAAGCTTTAGGCCTTGGTGGTGAACTTCGTAGATCTCGATCCTCTTCTTCGGTCGGTGGCGTGGCCTTTATACCTTGGAAGGAGATCGCCCTATCTTTTCTTATTCATTTTTATTTCTTCCCCGTATACATTACTCCATACACTTAACCACAAAAATCCCCTCATAAAAAAAATCCATTCTAGAATCACTCACCCCATCACGCATCAGTCGGCGAGCTTGCGCCCAGCAACGGCGGGACGAGCCCCCACCAAATCTAGCGAGGGCTGGCCTCGTAGTCGCCAGGTAAGGCGAGCCCTCGCCAGGGGCTCGCCGTCGCATCTGGCAAGGCCCTCATTGCCGGATCTAGCGAGGACTTGCCTCGCCTAAAGACCGCGAGGCAGCCCTCGCCAGATCCGACGAGGGCTAGCCCAGCCATCGTTAGGGGTGAGCTCGCTGAAGCCGAAGGAGGAGGGAGGAGGGAGGAAGAAGGAAGAGGGAGAAGGGGAAAAAGAAGAGAAAAAAAGGAAATAAAGATAAAAAAAAATTAATAAAATATTTCAAAAAATAAAATATTATTAAAAAAAATCGCCGGTGTTGACCAATTTGTCACATTCGCACCGGTCGGCTAATTTTGATCAGGTGGAATGACCGGCAACAATTGTAAAAATTTTATGACTCAATTGGTTAAAAAAAATAAGTTTATGATCGAATCGTGGCAAGACAATTATAATAGGTTTATAACTTTTTTGGTAATTTTTCCTATTTTCTATGGATATATGTAAGCTTAAAAGTTTCTAAAGACCACACGTGTGTGGGTGCACGCGCGCGCGTGTATATATATAAATATATATACTGAGAAGAAATGAATATGGAAAAATGAAAAGAGAGACGGAGAATATATATTAAAATTTGGAAATCAAATAAGGATCTTCGAGTTTTTGATATGTAATTAGCAAGCCCATGCAATTTTGCGCCTGCAAGATGCTTGTTAATTTGAATAGATTCAAGAAACCATCCATCGCTTACATATTTAAAGGATAAGATAGATGGAGAAAGTTGAAGGAAGTAGTACTATTGTGTAAATTTTAGTGCGACCCGTATTAATCCATACACTTTAGTAATTGCATTAAAATTTACCCACAAGACAAGCTTTAAATTTAAAGGAAAAATGCAATTTCATTAATATAAATTTCCTAAAGAAAATCATTTTGTTATTAACACAAAAACTTATAAATCTATAATTATAGATTATGTTGACTGTTACTTTTCCAAAAAGCTTTTTTGTCTCCAACCATGCAAACCGCGTTTTCGTGAAAAAACCGTTTTCTGCTCTTTGATAATTAAAAAAAAATATATATTTTTATATAAACGTGATGATATGGGCTCATAATTAAACAACAAAAGCTGAAGTTGCACGAAATGGATGTGCTTATCCACCAACACCGACGATTTGACAAATCACATATCAGATTCAAAAAGCAAACACGCCCCACCCTCTTTTGTTTAATCCTTTCCTCACGCTTTACCCGTCCCCACCGAGAAGAAAAGGAAGGAGCAAATCAACTGCAAATTCTAATTTGCTTCTTTTCCCTTTTGGCTTTTTAATTTCAAAGTCCCCCTCAGCCTCAGTGGAATCCACTCGTCAAATGGACAAACCCAACACAACAAACTCCGGAAAGGGCAAAGAGCGAGGAAAACAAGAGGGGAGAAGCCAGCAGACAAGGACACCCACGATGTAATCCGAGCCCCTTTCGGGACATCATCATCGTTCACAGTCACGGGACGCCTTCCTTGACCCCTCTCTCTCTCGCGTACGACCACGGCTCACCTGACTCGGTCCCGAGAGCGAGAGCGAGAGAGAGAGAGAGAGAGAGAGAGAAAGAGGGTTGGGGGGGGGGTGTGGTGTGGGGTTAGTGATTTTGGAAGTTTTGTCAACGTTTCTAGATCAGGTAGGCAGAGAAACCTGGGAAGAAAGAGGAGTAGTCACTGTGTAATTATGAATGCGTGTCTTCTGGTGCCTTTTGGCCATATATATTATACGGTCTTTGCCTAGGAGCCAGCCCCCAATTTGGACCAGGTCCTCTGCAGGCAAGATGTATCATGTTCATCCCAAAAAAAAACATCACCGACCGTGATTGACCCGTTTCATGATAGGCCGAGAGATCGATAAGTAATGTGAGACTGATAAGTCATGTACGTGCTAGACACGCGATTCATGCTTTGACCAGTAAGTCACCTCATACCGCGGCTGTGCACGTCGAAACACCTTGTTGCAACAGCAGAAATGGGTCCTAGTCATCGTAGCAGTCTTTAACTTACGGAATACGGACGGAATGTTGATCTTGCTTTGTGAATTATTAATAGGAAGCTCGAATGATTACTACGGCAAGTTGGGAGAGGGGGATTTCGCGAGTGCCAGAGTCCAGCTGCTCACGCGTTGAAATGAGAAAGGCATGATGTGTCTATAGAGTGAGTCCGTGACATACTGAGGTAGCAAAACCAAATCCAACCAGCTGGATCAATGTAAGGAGGTCCATTAAAACTAAATTGTTGAGGACATGTGCAGAGGATGGCAAACAAATTCGAGTCCTCGATCGATGAGCACGTTCCATATGAGGGGGAAAACCTGGTTCTCAGGCGTGTTGGACCAATGAAAAGAACCCATATCCCCTGCGACATGATGTGAACAACTGATGAACCTAACAGGAATCACAGCAACTATCCAGCGGAGCTGGGAGATGCTAAATAAGGAACACCATTATAGAACGTCTGACACCAATCCGGTTACTTTAATTTGTTCGACTAGCCCTAGGCTTGCTAAATTTACTAGAAGAACATGCAGCGGCGGTTCAAGTCACAAAGCAAGAAAGCAACGGCATGAACTGACCATTAGATCAAGATAACTTGCGAGTGGCTGCAACCGATCGGGATTAGAATCCCACTTCCGTTTGGTATGGAAGACCGACAACTTCAAGGAGAAAAGTGATTCAAGCATCTTTAAAATTAAATGTGAGGAAAGTGATTAACCAGCTATAACACATCCAACCAAATAGATCTAAACAATAAAGGATTAATTCATTAAGCAGCTAATTGAAATGCAAATTTCCTTTCATAGACTATGCTGTGATACAATGTTAGTAAACAAATGATGCACCAAGAACAGCTATTGACCATTCCAAATTTCACAAAAAGAACTCTTAGGTCAGAACGAGATCGCTGCCTCCAAGATGAGGGCGAAGGCAAACACGGACCTCGTGCTCTTCTGGGCCAGCACGAAGTTTGGGCACCATTATTTCTAGCAATGAGCCCTGCTCGTTGTAGTAGGCTTCTATATTGGCATCTTCGGGAATTCGAGTTGATAATGGAATCTCCCTCACAAATTCCCCAGAAGGGCAATGCTCTGGGGATGGATCTGTAAGTTTGAATGTTCTGTCATTCCTCCGGATAAACGGTGTTCGAGATGTGCTAACTCCAGATATCTTGATGATTCCATGAGTGGGAGTATTCCTCCAAGAAACCTTAACCTTCTGAAGATCCACAAAGGGCAAACTTATGATTATCAAATAACCCTCCTCATCCTCATAAATTGTTTTTGCAGCTGTAACAGGCCCATAAACATTCTTCATGATCCCACTGAACTCATTCAACCATTGTGGTTCACTCAGGTGGAGATCCATATCAATAGTCCGATCTGAGGGAGGATTAACAGTCAAATATGGATCATCCTCAAGTCCATGTGAGAAAAAGTCTTTCCTCTTCTTGCTGCTCATGGGTGATAAATCCATACCATCCCCATTACCATTGCTTGATGGTTGAGTAGACAAATTGAGTCCAGACCCATTAAGCAGCTTCTTGGATGAATTGGAGGCACACTTAACAGGTGGAGGTGGCCTTTCGAGCTCGAAATCAATGTTGGGTAGATTTCTCCAAGAACTAAAATCGCTTGCTTCAGGTGGAATAGAGAAATTCAATTCCCTGCCTGTGAGTTCCATCCAACGCCTGTGGTCTTCCTCATCAAGACCCATAAGATTGGGTGAGTGAACAACCTCAATCCCGTGGATACACTGTGGGTTAGAGAGACCCCTGTAATGCTTCCGCTGCATCCTATGAGATCTAACAAAACCCTTATCTACGCTGAAGGGAAAGGGACGCTCACCTTGTCGAGAATGCCCGTTCATATAACTCCTTAGCTGCATCTTGCCCAATGCATTGTCAGGCCTCTCCTTGAATGCCCACATGTACATGTTCTCCATGTCATGCTGAACCATGAATATGTCAAGCTTGAGATCAGATTTATCGAATCCCGATACTCCATTGCTGTCCCTTACAATCTTTGCCTTGGATTTATCATTCAACGCAGGCTTAAAATAAAAGCTAAAGAAAAACCAAGCACCCCAAATACTATCCACCCGCTTTACACATTTCCGTCCGCCTTTAGGAATATTGAGCAAGCTCTCTGTCTCGTAAACTTGGGGACCAAGGCCCACATCAAGGATATCGCAGGGGTCGGGATTCCAGGACTGCAAGGGAGATGGGCTCCGTTCAACGGATAGGGGTAGGTTAATATCTGGCGGCCGCTTAAGAATCATTTGGCGATTCATCTCCAAAACTGATTCGTCATGAGAGGAGGAGCTTGAATCCATGGACAATAGAGTGGATGGGTGATGACTTTCCATTGTTAAGGATGTAAGGAGAGAAGAATCTCCCATTTCAATTTATTTTGTTTGTGGGTTTTCTTTCAGTTGGGCAGGATCTAAAAAGCTCCATAGTTGCACCTCAAACAAAATTCAAACAACCTATCCGTGTACAACCACCTTCTTCGAAAACCAATTCCCAGAATAATTCCCCCGCTCAATCTATACTATAACCAACAGATAACCAATATTCCGAAATAAAAACGTCTGACAAAAGAACCAATACTTTAATGAGAGAAAAGCTAAAATTTTGGAGGTATTACAAAATCTCTTCAACCTCTACCTTGAGACAGGGGGAGAGAGATTGGATTGGAAAGACGCTAAAGGAACACAATATCTAATCCTAGCCCAAGAATCTCCTGAAATCCCCCAAACAAAGGCCTGAAACACTGAATCAGTAACATCAAATCCATCAAAAGTCAAACCTCTCTTGCCCTAATTCTGCCCCACCCCCAATACCCACCCAGAAGAAGAAAACTCAAAACCTACAGACATCAAAACCCGCAAAAAGACCCAACGAACGAAAACCAAAAGGAAGATCCTCAGAGAAGAGTACCATTTGGGATAGTCATCATGCAAGCGAGCGAGAGAAGAGGGAAATGAAGGGTTTCGCCGATACTCATCACCAGGAAACCATCACCACCATCAACACCACCAGCTTCAGCAGCAGAAGCAAGCAATCAGAGCTTTTGCTGCCTCTAGGAATTGCTGTTTTCTTCCTTTTTTCCTGCCAATTCGAAGAGAAACAATGCGTATGTGCGTGTGTGTAGGGATACGCGTTGGGAGGGTGTGAAAGGGAGAACAGAGGAGCTCTTGACCTCTTATTTAGTAGCAGAGAGATTATCGCGTAGAAGAAGCGGCCTGCACCAGATAATACCGACCATGTGGGGTTACTGTTGCTCTGGATGATAAATGTAAACTAAACGGTGCACTTCTGTTTTGGTTTTTCGTGTGACGCTGTCCGTGCGAATATGTGTGTGGGCTTTAAGGTCAAAATACCAAAAGAAAAAGCTTTCTCGAAGTCTATAACTGAGTGAGGGGTATCCACGTTGGATTTGGAATATCGACTAATTTAATTGATTAATTAACCAATCGATCAATTTATTCAATGCCTTCGATCTCCCTTCGAAGATTTTTTTGTTTTTTTTGGCAAGGTCCCTTTGAAGATTTTTATTTCTACAATAATCAAAATGAATTTTGACATTATTAAATAGGGAGTTTTCTTTTTTGTATGAGCAATGGATCTTGATTCAGTTCCGATCTCCATTCCTCATATCAAATATGGTCTTATTGATAACATGTTCAAGTTTGAACTTCTAGCAAATTGCAATTGCACAAGAAAATTCATAAATCAACACTACCTATTTAAATGGGTCATTGCTTTTATTCACTAATAAGACGTACATAAGGGAACTAAGGGAACTAGGGCAGAATATGTGTGAAAACAATTTTTTAATGACTGATTAAGCAGATTATTATACTTTCCCCAATAGTTTAACAAAAGGGCTCAAGATGTCCCAGATATCACCTGTTTGGTTCGGGTGTTCATGTCTATGAAAGTTACTTTGCAGTTTCTTGTTTAGGACACTTCAAAATACCCCCACATGGCCTCCTAATTCAGAGGAAACGTGCTTGGCAGAGGACTATTCAAGGTGTGCGACAGACTTAAACAGTGCCAAAGATATATTCAAAGAGATATTTTCTTCCTTTTTCCCCCTCGTTTGATCAATAGAATTAAAGTAAATTAAATAAATGAATATGGAAGTAAGCCTCCCTTGGTTAGAGCCAGCTTGGGTGTGGTTGGCAGTGACTTACAGATTACTTCGTTCAATTATAATTTAGGGTTCAGGAAGGTGGCTCGAAGGATGCGCAAGAGTTGAGATAAGGTTAGGACTTGGGGCTGAGGTATGATAGGTTAAAAAAAGGTTTTAATGAAGTGAGATTGGCAAACTTATGTTTATTGTTCCAATGTTTATTTTATGTTGGTTATATTGTTTTGTTGCTTCGACGGCATCATGTTCGTTATTAGTTATGAGGGCAAACGTTGAAAATTGATGCAATAGCGACTTTTGATAAAAAAAAATTGTAGTCAGCTAATCACTCGGAAATATGGAAGACGCCTGATTAGTTCTTGCATTTGCAACGGCCATATCAAATGAAATGCTAAAATATTCAAAAAAAGTTTATATACTAAATGATGTCTCCTTTGGTGCTTGATGTAAAGCAAAATACTTTATATGTGTCTCCTACATTGCTGGAATGACAGAAATATTAATTAACAATGACACGGCCATGTGATCTGCTATCCAAGTAGCAGTAGATCCTTTGCATTGCTCTTCTAATGGAAAGCGTTCTCCTGCGTTCGGCGGCCATTGATCGCCCGGTCAATCTTTAGCTCTTGCATTTTGCTCTTTTATTGCAAAATAAAAGTAGTAGTAGCACTGACAATAATTTTTAAATTTTTTTTGGCTCTATTTGTTATATGAAAAATGAATGATTTGAAGGATATTTTGCCAAAAACAATCATTTATATTGTTTGAAATAATTAATTAATGAAAAATATTTTAATTATCGACAATAATTTATATCTAAACATTTTTATAGACGATGAGAATATTTTTCATTTATTTATTTTTGTAATCGATACAAGTAATCATTTTTCAAAATTTGAAACGGTTTTAGATTCAGTGACTGAATCAAAGATTTGAACGAGTTCAAATTCAACAGTCGAATTAAAGATCTGAAACCAGTGCAAATTCAATGACCAAGTTAATGATTTGAAACGGTTTCAAAATCAACAGCCATATTAATGATTTGAAACTGTTTCGGAATCAATGGGCAGTTTAATAATTTGAATCAAAGGACCAAATTAATATTCTGAAATGAATTCAAATTCAAGGTTGAATTAAAGCTTTGTAATAGTTACAAAATTAATATATAGAAAAAATTTTGTAGCCGTAATGGCTACAAAATTAATATTCGAATTACCTTAGACCTGCCGGGACCTGTTGGCGGCTCTTTTTCCAGGGGCCGATGATGTTGTGGAGATGTTCGACTCCCCTCCTCCCTGGCCGTGCGTCTTTCTTGTTTCTGGTTGCCGGTTGTTCACGCCGTGCCTCTTTGATGCGTGATGGGGTGAGTGATTCCAGAATGGAAATTTTTCAAAGGGGATTTTTTGGTTAAGTGTATCTAGTAGTGTATACGGGGAAAAAGTGAAAGGGAATAAGAAAATATAGAACGATCTCCTTCCAAGGTATAAAGGCCATGCCACCAACCGAGGATGAGGATCGAGATCTGCGAAGTTCAGCACCAAGGCCTAAAGCTTCCACCAGCCAAGGATAAAGGACTTCGGGATAGGAGAAGCTCACCACCAAGGCCTAAAGATTCCACCAGCCAAGGATAAAGGGCTTCTTGACTCACCACCAAGGATAAAGAGATTGAAATGAGTTATCCACTCTCCAAAGAAGTTCACTCAAGTAGAGGAAATCTCACCATTTTCATTCATCAAATTCGTATCTCTCATACATTGGATAGTTTTCCCCTCTTTATAGGAGGATTTTAGCCTTAATAAATATTAAAAACAGACCTTAATAGCCTAGGAACTGAAACCTTCAACTCTTGAACTACATAACAATAAAGACACATAAGAACTTAAACCTTTGACTCTTGAGCTACATAAAAATAAAGACACCTAGAAACTTAACAAAAGCCTTTATTAACACGGGAATTAAATGCCTTTAATCTTCGGCCTTCCGCATTCTTGAACCTTTAACTTTCCGTATTCTTGAACCGCCTTCTTGAACCTTTGGCTTTCCCTATTCTTAAACCACATTCGTGAACCTTTAGCCTTCCCAAAATTCGTACTCCTCTCTTGACCAGAAAATAATGCTCCTGTAACTTCATCAATTGGTCATACAAGACATTTAAAATGACCTCCCGTTGATACTTATCGATTTACCACAAAGTAGCGATAAGAAATTGACACTATTCATTCAAAATGATCCATTGAATCACATAATGCGCAATTTCTTTCTTGGCTTGGATAAGCATCGATGGTTCTGAGTGGTCGATGGAGCTACGTTGGATGCTCCCGCATCATCCTCCCTAGGTTGTTTGAGATTTGTCCTCAAATCTAGAAAGTTTTCATCCTCCAAGTAAGGAGAAAGGTCTCCTACGTTAAATGTTGCTGAAACTCCAAATTCTCCAGGAAGGTCAATCTTGTAAGCATTGTCACTAATTCGCTCAATAACTTTAAAGGGACCATCAGCTTGAGGCATGAGCTTGTTCTTTCGTCGAAATGGAAATCTCTCATTCCTCAAGTGCAACCATACAAGATCACTCAGTTGAAATTGAGTCTTCTTGCGATGTTGATTAGCTTTCTTCTTGTAAGATTCGTTGGCTTTTTCGATCTTGGATCGAATTTGCTCATGGAGCTTCTTCATTGATTCAGCTCTTTTCTTGCCATCAAAGCTTACATGAGACTTAGATGTAAGTGTAATCAAATCAATGGGAGCGAGAGGATTAATTCCATACACAACTTCAAATGGCGATCGACCAGTAGTATAACTTGGTGATCGATTGTAAGCAAATTCAGCATGCGCAAGCTTTAAATCCCAATCTTTCAAAGATTTACTCACCATACCATGAAGAAGAGTGGTTAGAGTACGATTTGTTACCTCCGTTTGGCCATTAGTTTGGGGATGACAAGTTGTGCTGAATAAGAGTCTTGTACCAAGCATTCTCCATCGAGTCTTCCAAAAGTAGCTTAAGAACTTGGAATCACGATCCGACACAATGGTCTTTGGTACTCCATGAAGGCGAATGATCTCTTTGAAATATAACTCAGCGATATGAGATGCATCACTAGTCTTGTGACATGGCACGAAATGAGCCATTTTAGAGAACTGATCGACAACCACCATGATAGCATCTTTTCCTCTTTGAGTTCTTGGTAGAGAGCCACAATGAAATCCGTGCTAACATCCTCCCAGGGCTGCAATGGTACCGGAAGTGGAGTATACAAACCTTGATGGAAATGGCTTTTTGATCTTTGACAAGTTGCACACCTTGAGATGATAGCATGCACATCTCCACTCATCTTTGGCCAATAGAAATGCTCTTGAAGAACCTCAAGAGTTTTGTTAATACCAAAATGACCAGCCAATCCTCCACCATGCGCCTCTCAAATCAGCAATTCGCGAAAAGAACTCTTTGGCACAAATAATCGATTTCCTTTAAAAAGAAACCCATCTTGCAAAGAATATGTACCTTGAACTCCTCGCTTGCAATTGTTGATGATGGATAAGAATTCCCCATCTTCAGAATAAAGTTCTTTCATTGATTGAAATCCAAGAATCCTAGAGTCCATAACAGCAAGCATAGAATATCTTCTCGATAAAGCATCTGCTACAACATTAGTGTGCCCGGGTTTATATTTTGAGACAAAAGAAAAGGATTGAAGAAATTCTACCCATTTTGCATGTCTAGAATTAAGCTTGCGTTGCCCGCTAATAAACTTAAGTGCCTCATGATTAGAATGAAGGACAAATTGTTTTGGCCTCAAATAATGACTCCAATGATCAAGAGCTCGGACAATGGCATAGAACTCTTTGTCATTAGTTGAATAATTCCTCTTGGAATCGGATAACTTCTTGCTGAAATATGCCAATGGTTTTTGTGCTTGCACCAGAACAGCACCAATACCAACATCACTTGCATCACACTCAACTTCAAATAATTTATCAAAATCAGGGAGTGCAAGAATAGGGGACTCACAAAGCTTCTGCTTGATTACCTCCAAGGCGTTTTGAGCAACCTTTGTCCATTCAAAAGCACCATTCTTCATGCATTCAGTTATAGGAGCCATCACGGTACTAAATTTTTTGACAAAACATCGATAGAAAGAAACAAGTCCACGAAAGCTTCTTACATCAGAAATGGACTTCAGAACCGGCCAAGTCTTCATAGCTTCCACCTTGGCTTGATCAACAGAGAAACACAATGCTTGTAGAGAAGAACTCACATTTCTCCATTTTAGCATATAGTTTCTGATCTCTCAAGACATTGAAGACCTGTTTTAAATGAGAGATATGCTCCTCCTCGTTCCTACTATAAACAAGAATATCGTCGAAATAAACAACGACAAATCGACCAATAAAGGAACGAAGAACCTCGTTCATAAGTCTCATGAAGGTGCTCGGAGCATTAGATAATCCGAATGGCATAACCAACCACTCATAAAGGCCTCCCTTGGTCTTGAAAGCCGTCTTCCATTCATCACCTTCTCGCATTCTGATTTGATGATAACCACTCCGCAAATCTATCTTTGAAAACACAGAAGAACCATATAATTCATCAAGCATATCATCAAGTCTAGGTATAGGGTACCTATACTTAATGGTGATGTTGTTGATGGCCCGACTATCAACACACATTCGGTATGTACCATCCTTCTTAGGTATAAGTAGAGCTAGAACAGAACAGGGACTCATGCTTTCTCGGACGTATCCTTTGATGATAAGTTCATCGATTTGTCTTTGCAACTCATTTTTTTCCTCTGGATTACATCCATAAGCTGGCTTGTTTGGTAGTGGAGCACCGGGGATCAAATCAATTTGATGCTCAATACCTCTTATGGGAGGTAATCCATGTGGCAAATCCTCCGGGAACACATCTGCAAATTCTTTTAACAAACAATGCATTTTATGGATGTATGGGTTGCTCTATCTCACTCTTTTTCTCGACCACAAGCAAAGCAAATACATTCTTTTGTTTGCTAATGGCTCTCTCAACCCATGTTTCGCTCAAGAACAAATTTTCCTTACAAGTGTTTCCCTCCCCAGGTTGATTATTATGCATCGAAGAAGGACTCAATGGTCAAAGAGTAATGCATTTTTGTTCCTTCTGAAAAGAGTATGTGTTTTTCCGACCATCATGCATAGCATTTATATCAAATTGCCACGGTCTACCCAATTAGAAGTGGCATGCCTCCATAGCAATGACATCACATACAACATCATCTCGATAGTTCTTCCCAATCGAAAATGATATCAGAATGCGTTTGGTTACCTTGAGTTCATTCCCTTGATTGAGCCATTGGAGCTTGTATGGTTGAGGATGTTTTGTTGTTGGAAGCTTCAGCTTGTCGACAAGGATGTTTTGTTGTTGCAGCTCCAACCATCGATGATCACCGAACACACCTTTCCGTTAATAGTGCAACTGGTGTGAAATATATTCTCCCTTTGCTCTTTAATAGGAGAAACTTCAACATGCAATGCTCTTCGGATGATTAATAGCTCGCCATCATCGGCTTTCTCCACAACTTCTTCTTCCCGTTCAGATTCAGAAATATTTTGGTCTCGATTGGCCTCAACCTCTTTAAGCGCCGAATTGATCTCCTCAATATCTTGAAGAGTCATACTCTCCGATTTGGACAATTTGCTTGTAAATGCCCAAAACCATGGCACTTAAAAGCATTTCCTTGCATCGCCTTCAAGCTTCTTTTGGACTTCTTTGGAAGGCTCTACAAGTTTTCCCTTGCCTTTGTCTTTTGTCGACGTACTCTCGCCCTTGCTTGAGGAAGCACCCTTAAAATAGGATGTCGCCCTTGTTGAGGCTCTGGAGGAAAACCTCTTGCTCTTCAATTGCTTTTCGACTTTTATTGCTAACTTGCATACGTCTTCAAAGGACCAATAAGGTTGAAGTTCAACCATATCAGCAATTTCTCGAATCATGCCGCCAAGGAAACGAGCGATGGTTTGCTCAGGAACTTCTGGAACTTCACTCCTCATTTTGAGTTGTTCAAACCCACGAATGTATTCTTCAACACTCATCCCTTGTTGTCTTAGGGAATTCAGTTTTAGGAAGAGGCCTATAGTTGTCAGGCAAGAATCTCTTCATCAAATTCTTGAGTTTTTCCCAACACTTGATTCGGCCTTTTCCTTCCCTTGCTCGTTGATGCTTTAGATTCTCCCACCATAGAGAAGCATATTTTGTCAGCTTTAGGACAGCAACCTTGCATTTCTTCTCATCCGAATAGGACTTGAAGTCAAAAATTCTTTCGGTTGTGTGTAGCCAATCCACAAAGTCGTTGGGATTAAGATTACCGTCAAACTCAGGGACCTCCACTTTAATGTCTCTTTCATCCTCCTTATGCCTCCCTCTTCGTCTTCGTCTTCGAAGTTGAGATTCAGAATCACTAGAGTGCAGAAGCGTTCGATTGTCTCCAGTGGACTCAAAATCGGCATCAGAATTTTCACGAGATTCAGAATCGTCACGACGACGCCGTTTAGTTGTATCATACATTGGATAGTTTTCCACCCTTTATAGGAGGATTTTAGCCTTAATACATATTAAAAACAGACCTTACTAACCTAGGAACTGAAACCTTCGACTCTTGAACTACATAACAATAAAGACACTTAGGAACTAAAACCTTCGACTCTTGAGTTACATAAACATAAAGACACACAGGACGTTAGGAAAAGCCTTTATTAACACGGGATCTAAATCCCTTTAATCTTCGACTTTCCATATTCTTGAACCGCATTCGTGAACCTTTAGCCTTCCCAAAATTCGAGCTCCTCCCTTGACCAATAAATAATCCTCCTGAAATTGCATCAATTGGTCATACAAGACATTTCAAATGACCTCCCATTGATACATATCAATATAGCACATAGTACCAAGAAGTAATTGACATTATTCATTCAAAATGATCCATTGAAGCACATAATGCCCAATTTCTTTCTTGGCTTGGATAAGCATCGATGGTTCTGAGTAGGTCGATGGAGCTATGTTGGATGCTCCCGCATCAACCACCAAGGTCTAAAGATTCCAACAGTCAAGGATAAAGGGCATCTTGACTCACTACCAAGTTGTGATCTGCGCTCTAAGGATAAAGAGACCGAAAAGAGTTATCCACTCTCCGAAGATCTTCACTCAAGCAAAGGAAATATCACAATTTTCATTTAGATAATCTATTCTGACATTGATTCTTGATGGGGAGAGAGATTCCATAATGGATTTTTTTTTTCTTTTGGGATTTGACTGGTTAAGTGTATGGAGTAGTGTATACGGGGAAGAAACAAACTGATGTAAGAAAAGATAGAATGACCTCCTTCCAAGGTATAAAGGCCACGCCACCAAACGAAGATGTGGCTCGAGATCTAAGAAGGTCACCACCAAGCCTAACGCTTCCACCAGCCAAGGATAAAGGATTTCGGGATAGGAGAAGCTCACCACCAAGGCCTAAAGATTCCACCAGCCAAGGATAAAGGGCTTCTTGGCTCACCACCAAGGAGGGATCTACGCTCCGAGGATAAAGAGACTGAAAGGAGTTATCCACCCTCCGAAGGAGTTCACTCAAGCAGAGGAAATCTCACCATTTTCATTGATCAAATTTCTATCTATCAAATTCGTATCTCACCATTTTCATTGATCAAATTTGTATCTATCAAATTCGTATCTCACCATTTTCTTTGATCAAATTTGTATCTATCAAATTCGTATCTCACCATTCTCATTGATCAAATTCCTATTTATAAGAGGATTTTAGGCTTAGGAAATATAAAACACAGACTTTAATGACCTAGGCACGTAAACCTTCGACTCTTGAGCTTTTAATCTTTGGCCTTCTGCATTCTTGAACCCTTAGATTTCCATATTCTTGAAGCGCATTGTTGAACTTTTGGCTTTCCATATTCTTGAACCGCATTCGTGAACCTTTAGCCTTACCAAAATTCGTGCTCCTCCCTTGACCAGAAAATAATCCTCCTGAAACTTTATCAATTGGTGATAGAAGACATTTAAAATGACCTCCCATTGATACTTATCGATATACGACAAAGTATTGATAAGAAATTGACACTATTCATTTAAAATGATCCATCGAAGCACATAATGCTCAATTTTTTTCTTGGCTTGGACAAGCATCGATGATTCTGAGTTGGTCGTTGGAGCTATGTTAGATGCTCCCGCATCACTCCAAGTAGGCATTGACCCTTGGACGCGCGACAAGGCTGAATCGCTTCGGTCAGTTGATTGCGACGTCTTAGGAGGCATTGATTTGAGAGTTGCCCTAAACATTCAACTTATCTACCAATGGCAAATGCATAGTAAAGACTTTGCTATGCCTTATGCACTAACAAGAAACAGAAAACCCATCCTCTTTCATGTCCTCAACAAATACTCGAATAGACAATTCTTACTCATGAGGCATAAACAAGAACATGTAATGTCTAATAATCATGCACAAATGTAATTTAATAATCTAGATGAAATTAAATATCATTCCCATGCTAAATGCACACATATCAGTCCAGATTATTATGGTCGCTCTCTGCCACAGCAAACTCGAAGTTCAGCAGTATTCCAATTAACAATTTTCACTCTGAAATACATCCACAAATGGCATCCTGTTGACGTGGAGCCATCCGAAATTCACCGGAGACCATCCAACCTAATCATACGCATCAGGGCTCTTATTTCACGCCACAACTCGCTCAAGACTTGCGACAACCTGCGCTCGTGGTAATTCATTTCCTAAGCAGTTTATTGGACTAAATACACTACCAGAAGCATAAATAATGCACGCAATATACCAACTATTTATATCCAAACTTGAACAATACTTAGAAGGGTGGTCTCGATGAGGGCCAAAAAAAGGTTTAAACAAGAAGAAGTGAGATAAACTGAATGAATGAACTCCCCAAACATCGCGCAGGCAAGTCATTCACCTTGAAAAATGCACTAAACAAGCAACTTATCTATTAATGGCTAATCAATAGCAATGCAACCTCTACTTTGCCAAAACTATAACATGAATGGTTACTCCACTTCCTTACAGCCATCAATATGAGCATATAAACAATTCCTGAAACACTTCCTACACTCAGGAGCTACACATAAAAACGTGCAATACAACATAGCCATGTGGCCATGCAATCCAGAGCTGCTCACATATTAATCTCATGTCACACATGTGAAGAATTTAGCCTCACTTCTCAAAATATGCATTCATGCACTCATGCACTTTTCAAACAACCATGTCCAGATTATCACAACATCATCCCACGTATGCATACGCCTCAGGTCAACAATCCAATAAAGGGCTTCATTCCGAAATCCATCCGCAATGACATCTCGTTGACTTTAGGGTAGCAACTTCGCCACAGCGACGATAAGGGCATGCTGCTTCTGGTGGTTCACGGTGGTTCCATCCAAGAGGAAAAGAGAGGGATATGGGTGTGAGATGGGGGATGGGGAGGATAAGACAGTTCAGCTAGGGCAAGGAAATGGAGAGAGAGAGAGAGTGAGTGAAAATTCGTCCAAAGGGCTGTAGAGAGAAAGTGAGAGAAAAGGGGTGGCTGAATTGGCTAGGGGAGAGAGAGAGAGAGAGAGAGAGATTGCTGCAGAAGACAAGAATGGAGGGCCAAGATTGCTTCGTGCCTTAGGGCCCGTTTGGTTCAGCTTTGGGCAAATGCAAATACCTTTGGGGTAAAAGGGCTTTTGGAAATGCTTGAACATTTGGCAAATTATATTTTTGTTTTTTGAAAACATAAAAATGAAATGCGATGAACCTCCATCACCGATCAACGGGAAGGCCAACCACCGTTGGCCCAAAGTTGAGGTGGACTAGCAATTCCAAAATATTGAAAGCTCAAATTAGGTCCCCACCTGCTTCAGGCTTTCAGCATTTCGAAGGAAAGCATTTGGCCAAGGAGACCTCCAAATGCTAAACCAAACACCTAGTATTTTTCCCAAGGGGCTTTGGGGACTCATAAGCCCTTGGAAACGGGGCCTAAGACTTCCTCTCCAAAGCCTCTTTACTAGCAATGCACATATGGTCATAATTGTGAACTTATAAAGCTTAAAATGGGCTTGAATGGCCTATGCAAGTTAGGCCGCCTATGCTTGGACGTGAGGCCCGATGGGCCCAATCGTGGGCTTGGGCCTATGTGGGCACTCATTCATGGCTTCTTTCCACTTTTCCAAATTCCCGCGATCTGCCGATGAAAAATTAAATTTTTGTCCCAAGGTGGGACTCTTTGACGCGACTACTCCAGAAGGAACGAAAGTTCAAACGAACGAATAGGCGCGATAGGAATTTTCAAGATCTTAAACACAAGTTGACCGGTGCTCCATTGTTGATGATACTATTTGATCTTAGAGGGGACGAGGTTTACAGTTATGCGTCGTATAAGAGATTAGACTACATTTTAATGCAACATGGAAAAGTAGTTGTATTCATGTCTCGACAATTAGCAGCGATCATCTTTGCCCTGAGAATTTGGCGATATTACTTGTGTGGTGAAAAATTGCGAAATAGCACTACACTTGAAGGAGTACAGGAATGGAATTTCAAATTTGAGTTAAACCACCTCTTTATCCTCTTGGTTACTTTGGGGAATTGCAACCAACAGATCCGACATTTCAAAAGATTTTTTAAACTCCGTGGACGTATGTGCGTGCTGGACAACACAGAACTTGTGGAATGGCAATTGTAAGCTCATTGAAGCAATTGTAGTATTCACTCTAGTATTACAAAGATGCATCTAAACTTATGACAGCATTATTGGTGGAATGGCATTTATGTTGGTGTGCCCAAGCATGTAACCAACTGGTTGAAGTGGGAGCATATCACGATGGATTTTGTGATGGGACTACCAACTTGTTGGAGAGGTAATGACCGACTAAGTTTGCACATTTCTTCGCAATACGAAAGAATTATGCCATAAACAAATATGTTGATTTGTATATGCAACATATAGTATGCCTTCTTGGAGTGCCAGTGACGATCACTTCAAATCGACATTTTAAGTTCACTACCACATTTTGGAATGCTTTGTTGAGTTTACCTACATCATCTACAAACAAATGGATTTTAAGCAAAGTTGGGAAGAACAACTGCGCTTTGTTGAGTTTACCTACAACATTAGCTACCAACAAGGCATTAAAATGGCATCGTTTGAAGCATGATACGGTAGAGCTTGCAGAACTGTAATATGTTGGCATAAAGACGGAGGGAGAAGGATAAGTAGCTCGGAGTTAGTGCAACAATCAATAGATGCAGTTAAGGTCATCACGCAAAGGCTTAAAACAACACAGAGCCATAAGAAAAGCTATGCAGATAACCAAGAAGCAAGCGACTATGTCTTCCTTAAAGTATCGCCGATGTGAGGAACTTCTCATTTCAGCAACAAAGGAAAATCGAGTCCAAGACATGTCGGACCGTTCAAGATTTTGGAATGAACAAGAGTTTTGCCCTGTCGTTTGGCGTTGCTGCCAAAACTTGCTTAAGTACGTGATGTATTCCACATGTCCATGGTCAGGAAGTCTGAACCTAATCCAACCCAAGTGCTTGACTATGAAGAGATAGAGGTAAATGACAAAGTGTTGTACGTGAAAAATCCCTTTGATTAAGGTGATCTAACAACATCACAGAATAGAGGGGCCAGCTTAAGCGAGTAAATAATGAGGCGTCGGCATTCCTATTTTTCGAGTCATCTTGTATAAAGACTTCCTGAGCAGTCTCAAAATTCGACCCAATTTAGGATAAGGGGCTTATTTTTATCAAAGAGCAATTAATTAAACTTTGGATTTCTTCGTTAGGAACTCAAGAATGTTAACCCTACTAGGAAAAGTAATTTAGGATTCCAATGCGCACGACCGAATAACTTAACCATGAATTGACAACTCGACTATAAAGATCAACGAGCGACATTCTTAAGCCATTTCGAACAACGGTATATAATAGCATTATGGATGATTCCGCACTATTACTACATTAATTACAAACGACCCTAAATCAATTCCAAGTGATTTGTCTTTTAGAACAAATAATTGATTGCTCACAATTACATGACAATTGAAGATTATCCTTGAATTGAACAGGCTCAAACATGGATTCATATCGAATCAACGACTGGTCGAACTCACGAAACCCTTAAAGGCCATCCAAGGAATTTAACTATGCATAAACTGCATTTCATCAATTTCAACTTCAAATGTTGGTTTCTTTCAGAACAAATAGTTGACTCGTCACTATTACATGACAATTGAAGATCATCCTTCAATTGAAAAGGATTAAACATGGATTGATATTTGGTGGTATATCGATAACAACCATTGGGAGGCCATTTTAGAGGTCTTATATGACCAATTGATGAAGTTTCGGCAAGATTATTTTCTGGAATAAAGGACTTCGAGATAGGAGAAGCTCACCACCAACGTTCAAGAATGCAAGTTCCAAGGTATAATAAAAGAAAGAACAATCTCCTTCCAAGCTATAAAGGCCACGCAACCACCTGAGGATGAGGATCGAGATCTACGAAGTTCACCGCCAAGGATAAAGGACTTCGAGATAGGAGAAGCTCACCACCAAGGCCTAAAGATTCCACCAGCCAAGGATAAAAGGTTTCCTGGCTCACCACCAAGGAGTGATCCACGCTCCAAGGATAAAGAGAACGAAATGAGCTTTCCACTCTCTGAAGAAGTTCGCTCAATTAGAGGAAATCTCAGCATCTTTTTCATTCATCAAATTCGTATCTCCCGTGCATTGGATAGTTTTCCCCTGTTTAATGACCTAGAAACTTAAACCCTCGACACTTGAACTACATAACAATAAAGACACCAAGGCACTTCTGAAATGCATTTAGTAGTACGGGAACTTGCATTTTTGAACGTTTGGCCTTCCGCATTGTTGAACCACATTTGTGAATCTTTAGCCTTCCAAAATTCGTGCTCCTCCCTTGACCAAAAAATGGCCTTCCAATGATAGTTATTGATATACCACCAAGTATCGATAAGAAATTAACATTATTCATTGAAAATGAACCGTCGAAGCACATAATGCCCAATTTCTTTCTTGGCTTGGATAAACATCGATGCTTCTGAGTTGGTCGATGGAGGTACGTTGGATGCTCCCGCATCACTTGTCCCAATCTGTTTCCTTGCGAGGCAAAAAGAAACTAGGCAAACTAGAAGATCATTTAGCTTCCAATGTGTGATATGGACCGCATCTTATTTTTGCTTGTGTGCATATCGATCTGGAAGACCTAAAGGAACTATTCTTCATTTCTCATTTCCATTAGAAGATGAGGGGCGAGTCAAAAGAGGATCACCCAATTTTGGAGAAAAAGGTGTATCTTGTTCTCGGATTTAATCAATTCTGGAAATGACATTGCAGATGACAAGCTGAGTGGCATGTCAAATTCTTTCGTGCGTAATTGAAAGTTAAAGAATCAATTCATGCACATTCTTTTATGCTTTATGAATGTGTCTCTGCACTTGAGATTCTGACACATCTTGAAATGACTATTCATGTTGAATGCTGAAAGAAGTTTTTCAATGGAAAATTTCTGCATAACAATTTTACCTATTTAATTCACCAATAATAAGGGACAATTTATTTAGTGAATGATGTGGAATGGATTAAGCATGCTAGGTGAGACATGTCAGAATGATGAAAGGTCTGTATTCTATACACCATACCTTTCTTATACACTTGTAAGATAAGTGCTGGAAGTTCGATATCCATCAGGCACGACAACTGAAATAATAAGGGACAATTCATTTCTCTATCCCACACACCACAGATGATCCCATTGCCTAACCTCTTTTGAGCCCAATATACTTGTGGAGATTTCTTTTTATATTAGCCTGTCAAGAACAACCCCATATACATCGTGGCAAATTGGAGGTAAGGCAGCACCATGAGGTTTGGAAAGTGTCTTAAGATGATCAGGAGCGATTCTTTCTCTATGCTATACACTGCAAATTCATGCAATAATTTAAGTGTCTTAAGATGATCAAGAAAGATTCTTTCTCTATCCGTTGCGTAGACTTGTGCGTGCAAATTTAATTGCTCAAGAAGCATGACCTAGAGCATCAATCGAAGATGAAGACCCTTGAAAGTTCAAGTCTTGTGTCATTCAAAATGTAAATGCTCAATGCATGCATTGTGAGTAAAAATCAAAATCAAAATAGAACTAGGGGGATCAAAAAAGAAGTGTGCCTGGTAAAAGCAAGGCCAATTATCATTGAAAAAATGAAAAAAAGTGTCAAACAAATTACTATCAATTGTAAGAAATGGTATCTCCAATGGAGCAGTCTTAAAGAGCACAAATGTCAAGTTTTTACAATCAATGAAGAAGAGGAGAGGTGTTAATACTAAGATAATTATCAATTCTCACCCCTATATACATCTTTGACCCCGATATATCTTTCGTTTCGTGACCTGTGAACCTAGCTTATGTTACATCTCTCACAAAGACTTTTCAAATTAAGGCACTCGAATTAATGTAGGAGTTTGTGGGAGTTTATATGATGCTTCGCTCAAAGATTTGTCATTAAGATTCTTTCTCTCTCATTTTGCAGGGTTCTTGACTGACTCGTAAACCTGGTGATGGTGTAAAGAGTCCCCTCATTAAGCCTAGGTCATCAAAGAATGCAGTTCAAGAGTATGGAAGGATAAAGGTTCACGAATGGGGAAGGCCAGAGGTTCAGGAATGCAAGTTCACATACTAATAAATGCATTTCTTAAGTGCCTAGGTCATTAAAGTCTGTTTTTTTAAATACCATAACTAATGAACACCTTGGAGATAGTCCAAATAAAAAGTATGATTGGCATATACGATTAGGTCATATTGGACACGACAAAATAAAAAAGCTGAGTAATGATGGGTACATTGATCCATCAAATTTTGAGTCATACTCGACTTATGAAGGATGTTTTCTAGGAAAAATTGCCAAAGTGCCCTTTGTGGGACATATTGTGCGAGATGCTGACATATTAGAATTAATGCATACATATGTATGTGGACCAATTAATGAAACTGCTAGAGGTGGTTATGATTACTTAATTACTTTCACCGATGATCAGTCACGGCATGGTTATTAAAGTGAAAATCTGAATTCGACCAAAAAAAAAGAAGTATAAATCTGAATCCATTGATAAGTTCAAGGAATTTAAGTCTGAAGTTCAGAAACAAATAGGAAAATCTATTAAGGCTCTTTGACCAGATCAAGGAGGTGAATACCATAGTATTGAATTCCTGGACTATCTTAAAGAGAATGGCATTTTATCACAATAGGCACCTCTATTACATATGGTGCGATGTCTAATGAGTTACACCGATTTGCCAATATCCGTTTGGGGATATGCGCTTGAGACAGCTGTATATATACTAAATCGAGTACCGTCCAAATTTGTTCCACCTACGCCCTATGAGATGTGGCATAGCAGGAAACCTAGTATTAATCATAATAAGATTTGGGGTTGTCTAGCTTTCGTAAAAACGCTGAAAATGAAAAAAATTGAAAGCAATATCTTAACAAGGTCGCTTCATTGGATGTCCCAAGGAAACTCTTGGATATTATTGTTGGATTATCCTTCTTTCTTCAAAGGTTCGGCTCGTACAGGCTATCTATGTTTTTCTGATTGGAAATATCACGTACGAGATTGGTTATCTTTATTATAATCAATTTAGATACATCAAATCATTTCTTAAGGCAAGTGAATTTGGAAAGAATCTACTTATGGAAACAAAGATTCTAATTGTATGGGCGAACAGGATTGACGGGCTTTCATCACAATCATCAAATGGCTCGAAGATCTCCTTGATTGATTCCGTCCAATGGGTTGGTTGGAACAATTCCTTTGGAAAGTGCCAACGGTTGAGAAGGCATGAAGGAGTATTTAAGGAGGCCTCTCTAGTCATTCGATAGTATGTGTGAAAGAAGAATTCCAAAGTAAAAGAGCGGATTAAACAAAGACTTGCAAAGGGATTTTACAAAAATCACTTTCAAAAAGTTTTTGTGAAACCAGTTGGAGGAAGTGTACTCAGATGGTCGAAGTGTAACAGCTCAAAACATTTTGAGAAAGAATGTCCCAAGGTTTGGAGACCAGTTAAGAAGGAATGGGCAAAGACTATCTTTAATACTAACTCTCCTAGACCCAAGAAAATCTAGATACGAAACAAAATTTTAGTTTTTCTTTTGGCCGAAGTGCAATCAAATGGTATGTGGATAGTGGTTGCTCGAGGCATATGACTGGAGACTCGAGCTGCTTCATAAAACTTGTTAGACTGAAAGGAGGAAACATCAAAGGAAAAATCGTAGAATGTGGAACTATGAAGATTGGAATCCTGACTATCAACATTGTTTCCTTGGTAGAAGTATTGAACTACAATCTACTTATTATAAGCCAGCTTTGCGATACTAGTTTCATAATAGACTTCCAAGAAGGCATTTGTTCTGCAACAAGTTAAGACTTCTCTCAATCTTTCACTGGGTGAAGGCATGGCAACATATACGTTCTGGACATAAATGCAGAAAGTTCTCGGTGCCTTATTTTTATTCAAGATAAAGCAAGTCTCTGGCATCGAAAGCTTGGCCATGTTAATATGAAGCAAATTGCTAAAGTTTCTTCTATGAAACTGGTTCGAGGACTTCCTAATCTAGTTTACCAGAAGTTTGAATTATGCACTCCTTGCGTCTTTGGAAAACAGGTCAGAAGTTCATTTAAACCTATAAATCGAGTTTACTAGAAGTTGAGTTTTGCAACTACTCCATATGGATCTTTTTGGACGAATTAGAACTCAGAGTATTGGTAGAAAGAAATATTGCCTAGTAATCGTGGATAATTACTTTGGTATATGCTCTGGCAAGTTTGAAATCTTTTCTTATTTCTCGAAGCTTGCCAAGAAGGTTCAGAATGAAAATAGGTATGCTATTTCTAGCATACGAACTAACCATGGAGGTGAGTTTGAAAATGAAGATTTGGCGAAGTTCTGTAATGAATCTGGTTTTCGACATGTTTTTTCTTTTCAATACACTCCAGAACAAAATGGGGTTGTAGAAAGGAAAAACATATCCTCACAGGAGATAGCCAGAACTCTCTTAATAGAGAGCAAAATTTCTTCTCGATTTTGGGTAGAGACAGTTTCTTCTACCTGCTATATTATCAACAGAATACTCTTGAGACCTATCGTAGAGAAAACTCCCGATTAAGTGTATAAAGGAAAGAAGCCGAATGTTTTCTTTTCAATACACTCCATGTCTTTGGTTGTAACTGTTTTATTCTTAAGAATGCGAATGAAGGATTTGGAAAGTTCGAGGAAAAATCAGACGAATGAATCTTCATAGGCTATTCAAGATCAAGCAAAGCTTCTAGGGTCTTTAACAAGAAGACTCAATCCGTGGAAGAATTTCTGAACGTCAAGTTTCAGGATTATGTGCAGATTTCAACTCGATCAAAGTCAATTTAAAGAGTATGAACCTATTCCAGACTTCAGGAGAACAGCAACTGGAAGCACAAGTCAAGTCATCTCAAAGAACTCATCATCATTGAACCAAAATGAAGGAATTCGCACCAAAAGGAAGAGAAGAGTCCAGTGCTCTATCACTTGTTTATGAGATTGAACCAAAATGAGTAGGTGAAGCATTATATGATGAAAGCTGCATAGAAGCTATGCAGGAAGAACTCAGACAATTCAACATTAACGATGTATGGAAGCTGATTACAAAACCCAAACGCAAATCTGTGATTAGAACGAAATGGGTTTTCAGGAACAAGATGTATGAGAAAGGAACAGTGATCACAAACAAAGTAAGACTCGTGGCAAAAGGATATACACAGGAAGAATGGATAGACTGTGACAAGACATATGTACTAGTAGCAAGGTTAGAGGCAATGGATTCATACAACAAGAAGTCTATGTGGAACATCCACTAGGATTTGAAGATCCAAGAAAACTAGATTCAGTCTACAGACTGAAAAAGGCCTTGTATCGATTGAAGCAAGAACCTCGTGCTTGGTATTAAAGGTTGAGTAAGTTTTTAACTCATAATGGTTTTGAAAAAGGAAAGGTTGATACTACCTTGTTTATAAATAGAGAAGGGAAAGATTTCTACTAGTACAAATTTATGTAGATGATATTATCTTTGGTTCTCCTAAGAAAATCTCTGCAAGAAATTTTCAAGAAAGGTATATTCATTCACCAGGAGAAATATGTCAAAAATCTCATTAAGAAATTTGGATTGGAAAATTGCAAGAAGAGAGAGACACCTAGGTCAAGTTCATAAAAACTAGACAAGGATGAAGAAGGGAAGAAATTTCAGTCTACCTTATTGACTCTTGACCTAATATTCTATTCAGTGTGTGCATTTGTGCAAGATTTCAGTCTAATCCAAGGGAATCTCATCTAAGTGTTGTAAAATGCATCATCAAATATGTTGCGAGTTTTCCAAAGCTGGCTCTATGGTATTCAAAAGAATTAGCCGGTTGTAGAGTCAATAGAAAAAGTACATCTGGCACTCGTCAACTGTTGGGAAATATGCTAGTATCTTGGTTCTCAAGGAAATAAAGTACCGTAGCATTATCAACAGCAGAAGTAGGATATGTTGCTCTTGGCAGTTATAGTTCTCAAATAGGAGACTTTGGAATAGAAGAATCCTGCACCAAGATCAAATGTGACAATGCAAGTGCTATCAATCTCATCAAAAACCCACTTCTTCATCCAAGAGTGAAGCATATAGAGATTCAACATCGTTTTATAAGGGATCATGTCTAGAATGGCGAGATTCTGGTTCAATTCATTGAGTCAAAGAATCAATTGGCAGATATCAATTAAAGTTTGAAGTTGCTTAGACTCAGAAAGGTGTGTTCGGTGATCATCGATGGTGGGAGATGCACCAATGTTGCTTCAACAAATCTTGTCGACAAGTTGAAGCTTCCAACAACGAAACATCCTCTACCATACAAACTCCAATGGCTCAATCAAAGGAATGAACTCAAGGTAACCAAACACGTTCTTATATCATTTTCGATTGGGAAGAACTATCGAGATTAGGTTGTATGTGATATGATTTCTATGGAGGCATGCCACTTGTTATTGGGTAGACTATGGCAGTTTGACATAAATGCTATGGATGATGGTCGGAAACACACACACTCTTTTACCATTGAGTCCTGCTTTAATACATAAGAATCAACCTGGGGAGCGAAACACTTTTTAGGAAAATCTGTTCTTGAGTGAGACACAGGTTGAGAGAGCCATTAGCAAATAGAAGAATGCATATGCTTTGCTTGTGGGCGAGAAAAAGAGTGAGATAGAGGGACCCATGCATCCAAAAATGCATTGCTTAATTTGCAGATGTGTTCCCGGAGGATTTGCCACCTGGATTACCTCCCATAGGAGATATTAAGCATCAAATTGATTTGATCCCTGGTGCTCCACTACCAAACAATACAGCTTATCGATGCAATCCAGGGGAAACAAAGGTGTTGCAAAGTCGATAAACTTATCGTTAAAGGATACGTCCGAGAAAGCATGAGTCCTTGTTCTGTTCCGGCTCTACTTGTACTTAAGAAGGATGGTACATACCGAATGTGTATTGATAGCCGGGCCATCAACAACATCACCATTAAGTTTAGGTACCCTATACCTAGACTTGATGATATGCTTGCTGAATTATATGGTTCTTCTGTGTTTTCAAAGATTGATTTGCGAAGTGGTTATCATCAAATCAGAATGCGAGAAGGTGATGAATGGAAGACGGCTTTCAAGACCAAGGGAGGCCTTTAGGAGTGGTTGGTTATGCCATTCAGATTATCTAATGCTCCGAGCACCTTCATGAGACTTATGAATGAGGTTCTTCGTTCCCTTACTGGTAGATTTGTCGTTGTTTATTTCGACGATATTCTTGTTTATAGCAGGAATGAAGAGGAGCATATCTCTCATTTAAAACAGGTCTTCAATGTCTTGAGAGCTCAAAAACAATATGCTAAAATGGACAAATATGAGTTCTTCTCTCCAAGCATTGTGTTTCTTTGTTATGTGGTTCCCAAAGATGGAATCTCTGTTCATCAAACCAAGGTGGAAGCTGTGAAGACTTGGCCGATTCTGACGTCCATTTTTGGTGTAAGAAGTTTTCAAGGACTTATTTCTTTCTATCGACGTTTTGTCAAAAACTTTAGTACCGTCATGGCTCCTATATAAGTGAATGCATGAAGAATGGTTCTTTTGGATGGACAAAGGCTGCTCTAAACGCCTTTGAGGTAATCAAGTAGAAACTTTGTGAGTCCCCTATTCTTGCACTTCCTGATTTTAATAAAGTATTTGAAGTTGAGTGTGATGCAAGCGGAGTTGGTATTGGTGCTGTTCTGGTGCAAGCACAAAAATCATTGCCATATTTCAGCAAGAAGTTATCTGATTCCAAGAGGAATTATTCAACTTATGACAAAGAGTTCTATGCCATTGTCCGAGCTCTTGATCATTGGAGTCATTATTTGAGGCCAAAGCAATTTGTCCTTCTTTCTGATCATGAGGTGCTTCAGTTTATTAGCGGCCAACGCATACTTAATTCGAGACATGCAAAATGGGTAGAATTTCTACAATCCTTTTCTTTTGTCTGAAAATATAAACCCGGGCACACTAATGTTGTAGCAGATGCTTATTCGAGAAGATATTTTATGCTTGCTGTTCTGGACTCTAGGATGCTTGGATTTGAATCAAGGAAAGAACTTTATTCTGAAGATGCGGAGTTCTCCTCCATCATCAACAATTGCAAGCGGGGAGTTCAAGGTACATATTCTTTGCAAGATGGGTTTCTTTTTAAAGGAAAGCGCATGAGTTCAAGGTACATGCGCGCGCACACATGTGTGTCGAAGAGTTCTTTTCGCAAATTGCTGATTTGAGAGGCGGATGGTGGAGGATTGGCTGATCACTTTGGTATTAACAAAACTCTTGGGGTTCTTCAAGAGCATTTCTATTGGCCAAAGATGAGTGGAGATGTGCATGCTATCATCGCAAGGTGTGCAACTTGTCAAAGATCAAAAAGCCATTTCCATTAAGGTTTGTATACTCCACTTCCGGTACCATTGCATCCCTCTGAAGATGTTAGCATCAATTTCATCGTGGCTCTACCAAGAACTCAAAGAGGAAAAGATGCTATCATGGTGGTTGTCGATCGGTTCTCTAAAACGGCTCATTTCGTGCCATGTCACAAGACCAATGATGCATCTCATATTGCTGAATCATATTTCAAAGAGATTATTCGCCTTCATGGAGTACCAAAGACCATTGTGTCGGATCGTGATTCCAAGTTCTTAAGCTACTTCTGGAAGACTCTATGGAGAATGCTTGGTACAAGACTCTTATTCACCACAACTTGTCATCCCCAAACTGATGGCCAAACGGAGGTAACAAATCGTACTCTAACCACTCTTCTTTGTGGTATGGTGTGTAAATCGTTAAAAGATTGGGATTTAAAGCTTACGCATACTGAATTTGCTTACAATCGCTCACCAAGTTATACTACTGGTCGATCGCCATTTGAAGTTGTGTATGGAATTAATCCTCTCACTCCCATTGATTTGATTCCGCTTCCATCTAAGTCTCAAGTAAGCTTTGATGGCAAGAAAAGAGCTGAATCAATGAAGAGGCTCCACGAACAAATTCAAGCCAAGATCGAAAAAGCCAACGAATCTTACAAGAAGAAAGGTAATCAACATCCCAAGAAGACTCAATTTCAACCGAGTGATCTTGTATGGCTGCACTTGAGGAAGGAGAGATTTCCATTTCGACGAAAGAACAAGCTCATGCCTCGAGCTGATGGTCCCTTTAAAGTTATTGAGCGAATTGGTGATGATGCTTAAAAGATTGACCTTCCTAGAGAATTTGGAGTTTCAGCAACATTCAACGTCGGAGACCTTTCTCCTTACTTAGAGGATGAAAATTTTCTAGATTTGAGGACAAATCTCAAACAACCCGAGGAGGATGATGTGGGAGCATCCAATGTAGCTCCATCGACCAACTCAGAACCATCAATGCTTATCCAAGCGAAGAAAAAATTGGGCATTATGTTCTTCGTTGGATCATGTTGAATGAATAGTGTCAATTTCTTATCGGTACTTTGTGGTATATCGATAAGTATCAATGGGAGGTCATTTTATATCTTGTATGACCAATTGATGAATTTTCAGGAGGATTATTTTCTGGTCAAGGGAGGAGCACGAATTTTGGGAAAGCCAAAGGTTCAAGAATACGGAATGCTAAGGGGCCAAGAATGCGGAAGGCTGAAGACTAAAGGCATTTAGTTCCCGTGCTAATAAAGGCATTGCTTAAGTTGCTATATGTCTTTATTGTTATGTAGTTCAAGAGTCGAAGGTTTAAGTTCCTATATGTCTTTATTGTTATGTAGTTCAGGAGTCGAAGGTTTCAGTTCTTAGGCTATTAAGGTCTGTTTTTAATATTTATTAAGGCTAAAATCCTCCTATAAAGAGGGGAAAACTATCCAATGTATGGGAGATACGAATTTCTTGAATGAAAATGGTGAGATTCCCTCTGCTTGAGTGAACTCCTTTGGAGAGTGGATAACTCATTTCGGTCTCTTTATCCTTGGAGCATAGATCACTCCTCGGTGGTGAGCCAAGAAGCTCTTTATCCTTGACTGGTGGAATCTTTAGGCCTTGGTGGTAAGCTTCTCCTATACATAAGTCCTTTATCCTTGGCTGGCGGAAGCTTTAGGCCTTGGTGGTGAACTTCGCAGATCTCGATCCTCATCCTCAGTTGGTGGCGTGGCCCTTATAGCTTGGAAGGAAATCGTTCTATCTTTCTTATTCCCCTTCGTTTCTTCCTCAGATACTCTACTCCATACACTTATCCAGCAAAATCACCTCTGAAAATTTTCCATTCTGGAATCACTCACCCCATCATGCATCAGCCATGGACATGGGAACGAAACCATTTTCTTAAGAACCATTGAAAGGATAGGAGTGGCACCAAAGGGTTTAGCAGAAAAGGCTTTTCTGCATTTTCCTTATGATCCTAGATTTACTTCTGTGAACCAGCCTGAAAATAAGGATGATGATGAGCAGATGTTCTCGAATTTTCAACCCATGATGGGTGTAACTGCTGATGTTCGTGGTGAGAGAATGAGATTGTTTTGTTCTAGGGAAAACAAAAGGGTTTATGCCCAGCTGTTGAACAAGGGGGGCGATAAACCCTTGAACAGTGCATTTCAATTTATTGGACTCGATCGAGGTTGACTTAAGGGTAAAGTTGGCTGCTCTTGAACTCGAGATGTTTTGTGCTGAGACTGCTGTGGCTTATCCTAGGTGACAAAGCTTTTATTGTGAATGTTGACACTCTGGCTGACATTCTAGGAGTAGAAAGAAGCAGTTTTCAACCGATCAAGATTTCCATTGGTCAGGCAACTCGTTTCTTAGTGAAGGATAGGATGCTTAGTGGGAGTATCACTTACTCTCAATTGCTAGTAACCAATGTTTAGTTGCACAAAATAGTTGTCAACTGCTTCAGATTCAAGGCAGCATCCAAAAACCAATGTATGCAAATTCGAGGCAAAAATCATGTGGGCCATTTGCAATGGCATTCCTTTTTCTCTGCCACACACCATTTTCTTGCACATGTGCTGGACAGTTATGAAAGAAAAAGGGAAATTGCCTTACGCCGCCTTAATTGCCAAGTTGTTCCGCCAATTTTAGATCCAATTTCCCCCTCAGCTCCGTTCAAGAACCATTAGTCCCATGGAGATTGGACTAAAGATGATCTCAAAGATGAGGCTAAAGGATCTGAGCAAGGCCATTGAGTGTCTAAAGAAGGAATCCACAAGCAGAACCAAGACATAATCGACTGCTACAAGAAAACGAAAAAGGGAAGAGTGTTGCCCAAACAAGTTCGAAGAAGAGGTCTGTCCTCCTAATGGATGAAGAAGAGGAGGATCATCTGACCATCTCTGCTCTTGCGTTGAGAAATCTTCAAGGTGTTGATTCTAAAGAAATAGAGGAAGAGGAAGTCGAAGCAGAAACAGAAGTGGAAGTGGAAACAGAAGAAGAAGAAGAAGAACAAGACGAAGAAGAAGATGATCCTAAGAGATCACCAGAGAAGGACGATGAAGATGAAGACTCTGATGGAGCAAGTGGTGCAATACCACTATCAGATGAGACTGAGAAAAGGGTTTTTGAAGAAGAAAGGGAAGATGTTGTATCTAAAGGAGCAGACAATCAACAAAGGAAGGGATCTAGTGTTGACCAAGAAAAGGCTAAAGAAGGCGAAGTCTCATCCCAATCTGAAGGCAACAAGTTAGGGGGAGATCATGAGACAACTCCTTTCATAGCACCTACTACTGGTGATGGCATTAGAAGATCTCCTGCAGACCCTGAAGATGTCTTTGCATCTAACTTCCCTGACATTGAAGAAGAAACTCCCAATCGGGACAAGCAACAAGCTACTCGTGTTCAAGCCGATGTTCCTCCATCTCTTGATAGTCCACAAACTCACTTCGCTAAAGCCAGTGTTCAAACTGAAATTGATCCCAACTATACAAGGTTGGTTGAGCTCCTTTTGGAGGTTAAAGCTGATGCGTGATGGGGTGAGTGATTCCAGAATGGATTTTTTTTATGAGGGGATTTTTATGGTTAAGTGTATGGAGTAGTGTATACGGGGAAGAAATGAAAAGGAATAAGAAAAGATAGGGCGATCTCCTTCCAAGGTATAAAGGCCACGCCACCAACCGAAGAAGAGGATCGAGATCTACGAAGTTCAAACGGTTCGAAGATCTCCTTGATTGATTCTGTTCAATGGGTTGATTGGAAGAATTCCTTTAAAAAGTGCTAACGGTCGAGAAGGCACGAAGGAGTATTTAAGGAGGGCTCTCCAGTCGTTCGACAATGTGCGTGAAAGAAAATTTCCAAAATCTGAAACTTCCCATTTACTTGTTATTCCTTACACTATGCTCAAATATGTATTTGAAAGAGAGAGAGACTTATATTGTAACTTCGTGAGAGTAGTACAGACTCTTCACTGAGAAGTCGAGATCGCAAGATTGTAAATTTTCTTTTGATTCATAGTAAAAACCAGCCAGAAAGCCAGCAACATGGGAGAGTGGACATAGGCTTAATCTAAGCCGAACCACTATAAATTCTATGTTCCTTTTCTCTTCCCTGAACTCATTTATTTTATTTGCTGCGATATATTTCTGCGATTCATAATAACTATTAAAGTTTGATTCCTTCTGCAAAGTCTGTAGTCAACTAGACTCAGATTAAAAGTAAAGTTTTTCACTGCATTTTGCAAAATCTGTTTTCAAACCTATTTACCCCCTCTAGGTGTTCTTACTAGCCCTTTCAATTATTTTTATTTTCATTCAGACCAAAGAATTTTTGTGAGCAAGCACGCTTCTTTTCTGGAGAATCGGTTCGTCCAAAAAGGTGGTGTTGAGCGGAAAATAGTCTTACAAGAAGTAAATAATGAAGTACCAAACAACCCAATTCAAATACCAATCTCCGATTTAGTGGGAGCTTCTAATACACAACCTCCTAGGATAAGTGTGAAAACATCTCGCCCACCTTCTCGTTATAGACACTCGGTTGAACATATTGAACCATTATTCATTATGAATGATAATGATCAACCTGGTGATCCTAAAACCTATGAGGAGGCAATGTCGGACATTGATTCTGGTAAATGGCTAGAAGCCATGAAATCTGAAATTGATTCAATGTATTCTAATGAAGTTTGGACCTTAATTGACCTGCTTGATGGTATTATACCAATTGGCTGTAAATGGATTTTCAAGAGGAAGATGAATGCTGAACGTCAAATTGGAACTTACAAATGGATGTCAAAACGGCTTTTCTAAATGGTTTTCTTGAGGATGATATACTTTTGATTGGAAATGATGTACCGATGATATCATCGATAAAACTATTATTGTCACAGAAATTCTCCATGAAAGATTTAGGAGAGGCAACCTACATTTTAGGTATCAAGATCTATAGAGATAGATCAAGACGATTGATTGGCCTCTCATAGTCTACATACATAGACAAAGTGTTAACACGTTTTAACATGCAATGCTCCAAGAGAGGATTATTGCATTTTAGGCAAGGGATCCATCTTTCTAAAGAGATGTGTCCCAACACTCTTGAAAAAAGAGAGCGGCTGGCAAAGATTACCATACGCATCTACTATTGGAAGCATAATGTATGCTATGCTATGTACTAGACCTGATATTGCGCATGCTGTAAGTATTACTAGCATATATCAGTCTGATCCAGAAGAAGAGCACTGGATAGTAGTCAAGAATATTCTTAAGTACTTGCGAAGGACTAAGGATTTATTCTTGATATATGGAGAGGGAGAATTTAAAGTTGTAACTTATATTGATTCCGATTTTCAATCGGATCCTAATGATTATAAGTCTACGTATGGGTTTGTCTTTACATTTATTTAATGGTAGTGCAATTAGTTGGAAGAGTTCTAAACAAAGCATAATTGCCGATTCCACCACTGAGACAGAGTATGTAGCCGCTTCTAAAGCAGCAAAGGAAGCCGCTTGGATGAAGAAGTTTATTTCCGAACTTGGAGTCGTTCTCTCAATTGAGCAACAGATTACATTGTTTTATGACAACAATGGGGCGATAGCTCAAGCTAAGTAACCAAGGTCTCACCAAAAGTCCAAGCACATTGAGAGACGCTTCCATCTCATCAGAGAAATTGTTGGGAGAGGTGATATCGCATTGCAGAAAATTGCCTTAGTGGAAAATGTGACAGATCCCTTCACTAAGGCCTTACATCAGTCTTCTTTTGAAAGGCATATTAACAAAATAGGTTTGAGGTACCAGACAAGTTGGCTTTAGTGCAAGTGGGAGATTGTTGGATCTATGCCTTAAAGCTACCATGTAATAGTTACATATTAGGGATTTCAATTGTACTATTATTATTATTATTTAATTAATGGCAGTAACGTATTCATTCATTTGTCCAATTATTTTATATTTACAAATGATTCCATAAGATCAGTTGCAACTAAACTTATTATTGAGACGTTAAGAATATATGTGACGGGTTTATAGTTAAACTGAATCTATTAATCTTGTTGAGATCAGTGTGTTCTTAACTTCACCACTAAATATTGGATACTTAAGAGAATGATGCGTCGCAAGTCATTGGGTATTGTGATGCCTGAGTTAGAACACGAGTGTTTGTACTAGATAAGTTCAATGAACATAACACATATGGAATGATTAGCGACGTAGAAGCTTTTAGCGTGGTCAATGTCTAATTGTTTATGCTTTGGTCTTGCGTAAATAATCCTTAGACTTAAGACACAGTGTTAACTTGTCTGTCGAACAATTATGGTTCACAGGTGCACGTAATGCCGAGTCGTTAATCCATCTTTATACCTGATAGTCATAGTTTGTTCATATACAAGTTGCACGTGTACACAATATGGAATCTGTCTCCTTGTTACATGCAAGGTATAATAATAATGTCATATGCAATCTAATTATGACAATGCATTGAAATCCTTGGCCAGGGTTGTAATCGAGAATAAATTGTTTATGTCTTGAATAAAATGATGTCAATCAGATTTGTGCATATGATCGAATTGGTGACTTGACAAATATTCCATGGTTTTTCTTCGATCTGGACATAGTAAGATAGAATGATTGAATTACAATGTAGCCAAAGCTGACAAGTTCATTATGTTCTTAAAACATTTACACTATCTGGATAGCGATGACATATTGCTAGATATCAATCATGGCTTGTAGGACCCAAAGATTAATCCGGATAATTAATTCTTTTGGAAGTACTAATGTGTTAGTACAAGTCACTTAGTGATGAACCTAAGGATGTCACACACCATAAACAATTATGATAACATGGAACAAGAGAGAAATTGCAATCAAATTGAGTCGACCTAAGATTTAATTTAATTTGTATTATAGTCACGAGCTTACTTGCATATGATGCACACGCATGCCCAAAGTGAATATATGTTAATTTATTCCAAATGCACACATAAAGATTATGTTTTTTTATTTTTTATTTATAAAAAAAGTGAATTGATTAATTAATTATTTATTCATTTAATTAATTAATTAATTAATGCGCACACGGTCAGCAATTGTTGCTGACCATGTGCAACGCACATCACATGTGTGTGTTTTTAATAATAATAATTAAAAAAAAAATAGGGAAGCTTCGTGCATGATGGTCAGCAACGGTTGCTAACCATCATGCACGAAGCATCGTGCAACCGTTGCTGATTGTGGGATGGTTTCCCACACATAGCAATGGTTATTGATTGTCATGATCAGTAACCGTTGTTGATTCGAGAGGGCATTTTAAATGCCGCATAAAGGAGGGCATAAGCAACAGTTGTTAAAAAGAAAAAAAACAAAATAGCTCGTGTGTTCTTATTTTTGTGTGTGTTGGTACACAAGAAAGAAAATGGATTCTCTCTTATTCAGGCCGTGGCTAAAACATTAAGGATACGAAGGATTATATCCACGAGATTGCTAGCACAATCATAGTGGTGATTATCCGAAAGTTTTCTCTTCCATTTGACGTCAATTGATGGTGTGTATGAACTAGAGGTCCGACATTTGTGGGCTTGAATTGAAGAACATCCGAACCAATTTGTTTAAAGCGTGTTTCGAGAGGTAATTCGTTTAACTCCCTTTTATATTCAAATTTTTTTATTAAAACGCACGAACAATGCCTCCAAATAATCATGTATAGAAAATATATCATCTTTATTTCTGCTGTTTTTATGTTAATTTTGTCTATACATGATTCATGAAACCCCAACAAGAGGAGGGGACAATGCGTCGCCCGGCGACTTTGGATCATTTTGCACATCCGCATCGGCTCTCATCCTTCCATGCCGGCATGAGGATAGAAGTTTTCTGCAAGATCTGTCAAAATGTGATATCGAGCAGCGTCTTCGGTTGTGTCGATTGCTCTTTCTTTCTTCGTGAATCATGCGCCAGACCGCCAGCACAGATTCAACAGCCCCTCCATCCCGAGCATGCTCTCACCCTCGCTCCGTTTCCCCTATTAGAAAAGAAAATCGAAATACTCGAATGTGCTTGCCGCTCATCTGAAGTGAAGGATCTCTACTGGTACGCCTTGTCGAATGTGCGACTTTTACATGGATCAAGTTTGCGCTTTCCGAACTCTCCCGTATCTTGTGGAAGGAGTCAGTGCGACGGTTCAACATCCTTTACATGAGCATGAGCTGAAGCTTCATTATGCGCGTGGCTGGAAACTATGTACCGGTTGTCATGATGTTTTCTACGGTATAGCCTACCGATGCACGTCCAAGGGATGCGAGTTTTGCCTCCGTAAATCATGCCAGCAACTACCGTCCAACTTGTTCACCCCTCTCATTCTCTCCACCCGCTCGCTCTCCGCCACAGGCCACCACAAGAATCTATAGATTGCAGCATTTGTCACAAGGAAATTTGAGGCCAATTCGCCTTCTCATGCGCAGAGTGTGAATCCCATCTCGGTGTGCCCTGTGCTCAAATACCAACTCCGAATCACCCTTTCCACGAGCACAACCTCATGTATTTCAAGTGTGCCGAGGGGGAACTGGAATGCAACGCCTGCCGCCAAAGTTGCAATGTCGACCTCTACCGTTGTGCGCCGTGCAATTTTAATCTTCATTATCGTTGCTCTCAGCTACCACCAACTCTAAAAAGTAGCCATCACATCGATCAGCTAACCCTTTATGAGTCGTTTGCAAAAGATGACTCGGGCAAGTACTTCTACAACATCTGCGAGCGAAGAATAGATCCGAACAAATGGATTTACTGTGGTGAGATTTGCTGGCTAGTTGCTCATGTCGAATGTGAAGAGGTGGACGTCATAGAAGCGAACGTGAGCGAGATTGGAGTTACTGGGTATGAAAATTGAAAGGATGAACGAGCAAAGCAGCCTTTATAAGCTGAAAGAAAAATATGTATATTGCGACTGTTTTCAGTTAATGGCTCTTTTGCCATTTGTAATCTTCTTGCTTTGTTATCTTTTGCTTAAACTCGATCTTGCATGAATGAAATGAACCTCGATCGCTGATCATACAGGTTCCAATTCGTCCCCAGATCATCCAACGGAATCAGTCGATCCACGACAGAATGAGTTTCATAAGAATTTGTCAGACATAGAGTGCGCTTGGGACTGCGTTGATAGGTCCATTTAAGGGAAGGCATATTGAGTCGAGTACATTTGTTGAGATTTACTTCCTAGTCACGAGAAGTTAGTGCTCTGGAGCAATACTTTGAATGGAAGAAGTTAAGCATGGGACTAGTTCATTAATTGTGTTTATTTATTGGAGAAAGCTCGCTCGTGAGATATAATCTAATCTTCGAACTCGTCTCGTGGAACAAATTCTAATCTTGCAGAACCTTATTGATTTCATTTCTGGTACATTTCAAATGGATACAATTTGAATGAGCAGATATAGAGCGAGCGTAGAATATAGAATGTGGCTGTCTATATTTCTGGACCTAGCATTTGGCAACGAAAGTGTAAATGAAAAAAATTTATGTCCTTTAAAAAATTGTATGAAGGGCAGCATCATTTGGACGTGGGGCACGAGGCGCATGGACTGATGAATGATACGTCCGGTCCATTGGATGGAGAAAGAAATACGGATGATACGTTTGATGGTTCTGAGCAACCAGATGAGGCGGCCAAATCCTTTTATGAGTTAATGAAGATGCTGAACAAGAATCGAACCCAGAGGGCGTAAAAGGCGTTCCAAATTATCGAGCATTGCTCGTCTCTTTCACATGAAATGTCAAAACAAATGGACGACCGACTCTTTTGCTGTGTTGCTTGACTTCATAAATCACCACAAAGGAAGTAAGGGAGTGTATAGTGGCTTTTGGCCTTAGTTACAAAAGGATTCATGCATGTTCGAACGATTTTTATGTTAAATTGGAAAGAGCATGAAAATGATACCAGCTGCAATGTAAGTAAAACACAAAGGAACACAGTGGAGGAACAAGATAAAGAAGAGGAGGAGAGAGAAAAGACCAGCAAAAGTTCTGAGACAATGACTGTTTATGTCATCCAAAACGGCATCATTAGCACAAAGAGGAGAGAGCTAATAAGGGTTATACGAGAGACCCTCGCTGACTCTCCTGCATGGCATGGTGATTTCATCAATGTTAGAGTGGGACTAGCTTCAGATGGATTTAAGCCAATGAAAGCAATCAGCATTTTTCACATGGTACATGGGCAGTTCTTTTAGTGGCCTGCAATAGCATGAAGCAAGCCTATTACATGCTATCTTTACTCATACTCGATCCTTCTGCTCTAGGAAATATCATGGAAAAATGATTTATTACAGCGAAACTTAAATTTGATGCAGCATATGCAACGGCATGTTTGGCACATTGTTGAATCTTGAAAGGAAAATGCCATTGATGATTCATTCTCTGCTTTCAATTTTTGAATTGATTACAATAAAACATGAATACCCAACTTTGTTTCAAGGAGAAAAAGAAAAAAAAAAGAAAAAGAATTCACCAAGTAGGTCTATTTTAATCCCAATTATCCGTTGATTTAGTTTAATCCACTTGTCTCTAAATCCTGACATTAAAGAAGACGTATCAATTTTGAAGGAAAATTATAAGATAAATTAATTGTAACTAGACACGAACATCGGATGTGGCTGTAGTTTAGTGGTAAGAATTCCACGTTGTGGCCGTGGAGACCTGGGCTCGAATCCCAGCAGCCACAATCAACAGTGACCTTCTGTTTATTTTTTAAAATCCTTGTGGCAAGGATGTATTTCCAACAATTACCTTCAAATTTTCCTTTATTTTGATAAGGATGTATTTCCTACAAATAAATTCAATTTTTACTTTATTTTGATTTCATGATTTTTAGCAGATTAGTCAGGATGTTCTAGTTTTCCTTAACAGTGCGGTAATGGATCGATTCTCTTATTTTGATTTCATGTTTGTTAACAAAATAGTCAGGATGCTCTTGTTTTTCTTAATAGTGCGGTATTTGATCGATTCTTCTAATACGCGCTTAGTCCGCTCCGCTTGCAACAATTCAATCAATTCTTCCAATGAAAAAAAAAACACGAAACATTCCATCGGTCAAAATCAGTGACTTTGATGTTATGTCATCCATTTTTTTCCCATAATTTTAATTCGTAATGTATATTTGTTATGTGTTAGGAAAACCCTCTCCTGACACCATCTACAGTTGCATCTCACGTGAATGAATTGTTTCTTGGATTTTTGCTTTGTGGAGATAAAAAATCTCGTTATGGAGACGCTTAGAAGTTGACCTGGGGAAATCATCAGTGTCAATCAGAAGTGGTAGTGCTCATAATAGTGAAAAGCAGAAACCAAGTTACAACTCCATCTCGTCCACAAATGTATCTTTAGCTGCAAAATGAGTCCTAGATATTTTGGCGATCGACGGGTTGAGTTTGGGAGAATTACCAAAAAAGTCCTAAATCTATCGCGATTGTGTCAATTTAGTCATAAACTTTTTTTTTGACCAATTTAGTCCTAAATATTTTATAATTGTGTCAATTCAGTCCACCCGGCCAAAATTGACCAGCTAGCGCTGACGTCGCCAGTCGAAGGCAAGGGCAGGCGAGGTCAGCCTCACCGGCCACTAACGAGGGCAAGGCCCCGCCAGATCCGGTGAGCTCGGCCTTTGCCAAATTTGGTCGGGCCTTGCCTAGCCAAGGTGAGGGTCGACCTCGCTAGTGGCTAGTGAGGCTACCGTCGCCAAGGGCTGCGACGGAGGCGGGGAGGGAGAGGATGAGGAGGAGGAGGAGGAGGAGGAGGAGGCGGCGGAGCGGCTGCGAAGATGCAAAGAGGGGCGCTGCGGTTGTGGCAGCAGCGGCAGGGAGAGAGAGGTGGGGGCGTTGCTCCAGCAGTACTTGGAAGATCAGCTGAGGCTAGTGGGATCTGTGTACGAGCATGGGGACGACGGCAACGACAACGGCGCGGATGTCAGGTTTCTCTAGCGAGGTTGACCTCACCAACCAGAGGAATGAGAAGGTGAGAAAAAAAATATATTTATTTAAAAAAATATTTAAAAATTCAAAAAAAATTAAAAAAATTGCCATATCGGCGTTCGTCGGCATTTTGTCCCCGCTGGCGTACACATCAGCGCTGGCATCCACGTCAACACTGGCCAACCAATTTTGGGCGGATGGATTGAATTGACACAATTATAAAAAGTTTACGACTAAATTGGCTAAAAAAAAAGTTCATGACTTAATTGGTATAATTGCAATAGATTTAAAACTTTTTTGGTAATTCTCCCATTGAGTTTTGATCACTTTTTTTAGTCAATTGAGTGATTTGAAATAGGTGGAATTAACTCCTAATCTTATCGCCGATGACATTACATTGTGGGAATATATTGCAATTTTTCATAAATTAAGCATAATGTTAATCATTCTCAAGGAATAAAATACATGAAATTTTGTCGTGTGGAGAACTCGATTGTGCAAATCGATTGGATAATATTGCCTGGATTACATACAAATAAGAGAGAAACCCCCATAGCTATCTTATTAATCCTCAATTCACTTAAAAGTAGGGAGTTAATTCTCAATCAATTCTTACAATCAAGTTTACACTCGTTTATGAACATATCCCATATACCACGATCTTGATTAGATCAAAATCATCTTTAATTTCATTAAAAAAAAATCGAAAATGGCACTATTTCCTACGGACAAATGTCATAGTCGGTGAGATTAAAACTTTTTTTCATATATTTCAAAGAGAAAAAGTCACCAAAAAATTCCAAATTTTATCAAATGTGACAAATTTATCCCAAACTTTTTTTTTTGTGACACAAAAAACTTCAAATTTTGCCAATTGCAACACATTTACCTCATCTTTATGATTGAAGGGCATCTTCATCTTTCACTTTTTAAACTTTTTTTTTTCTTTTTTTTTTCTTCTTCTCTCGATGGCGGAGGGAAGCTGGACTCACGCAAGGGCCACCCTTGCCAGCGTCAGGCATGGGTCACCCTCACTTGAGCGAGGGAGGGCGGCCCTCCCCTGGGTTAAGCAGGTCGGTGAGGGCGACCCTCGTCGACGCCGACAAGGGCGACCCTTGCCCAACGCAGGCGACGATCGCCCTCGCCCTCGCCCTCGCCCTTGTTTGAGGGAAGAGAGGAGAAGAAAAAAGAAAAGAAAAAAAATTAAAAGACAAAAGATGAAAATGACATATAGTTTGGAGTAAATGTATCACGATATTATAAGTTTGGGATTTTTCGTGTTACGAAAAAAAAAATTGGGATAAATGTTTCACAATTGGCAAAATTTGAGATTTTTTATGTCATAAAAAAAATATTTTGGATAAATATGTCACACTGGATAAAGTTGAGATTTTTTATGACTTTTTCCCTATTGCAAAAAGGCTTAGGTCTCAAATGTCCCAAATGAAACGTTCAGGGGTCAGCTAACCAATAGCCAAAGCGTTCAAGACTCTGGGTGCACAATCTCCATCTCATTATCATCATTCATCGGATTCCATCTCCATTCTCCACTAGTATCATTTGTTGGAAAATATTTTTAAACATTAATGCCCTCTCTAAAAGTCTGGACATGAAACTGTCATATTTATTTGATTATTTCTCATCTTTAAGGTTGTGTTCGTTTTGCGGAAAATAATTTCTGAGAAAACGTTTTCCAGATTTTCTGGCGTTCGTTTCACGGAAAATGAATTTCTTGGGGAAAATGTTTTCCATGAAAGGAAAAAAGTCTTCTAAATCAAGAGAAAATGTTTTCCATTCTTGAAAAGTGGAAAATATTTTCCTCACTTGATCTCTCTTATATCACATATCTACAAATTATCACTTCCTTCTCCCCTTTCTTCTTCTTCTTCTTCTTTTCTTTTTCTATTCAAATTATTTTTTAATTTTCCTTTTCTTTTTTAATTCGAATTATTTTTATTTTCCTTTTTCTTTTTTATTTCTTTTTTTCCTTTTCTATTTCTCTTTCTTTTTCTTTTCTTTGTTTCCCATCTTCTTCTTTCTTGGCTAGTCGTCGGCCGTTACTAGGCAAACCTCGAGCTCGTCAATCTCAAGCTCGCGCTCTGCACTCTTACTTATCCTTTTCTTTATTTACTCTACCATGCAGTTGTATATTTCTTTGCTTCTTTTTTCTTCTGTTTATTAGAACACAAAAGACAAAAGACACGGAGGGTGACAATTGGAAGATTATTATTAGGGCTGTACATGCTTTGCTTCTTTTCTCTTTTGCTTCTTTTTAAAATCCATACGAACATTTTTAGAGTAGATGAGCGTTTGGTGACAATGAGGGAACAAAAATATCAAGCAAGTTCGCTCGGATTTAAAAGCAAATTCATATTTGATGGATTTATAGGTCAGTAAGTAATGCATGCCTAAGTGGTGAAGTCTTAGAAAATATTTTCTTTACCGAACACCGAAAAATATTAAGGAAAATATTTTCCGAAATATTTTCAGGTTTTAGCCGAATATCAGAAAATATTGTTATTTTCTTGAAAAATGATTTCTGGGAAAATATTTTTCGAAAATGACCCATTTTCCGCAAAACAAACGGACCCTAAATGTATCAATGAGAAGTTATGAGCGAAGTGTTCAGGTTTTACCTCTAGCATTGAATAAAATACCCAAAGACAAGGAAATCAGTAGGTTTAAATGAAGCCTGGTCATGCGGACATCCCTATGAAAGTTCAGATTGACAAATTTGAAGTGTAAGATACGGCTCAATGCTTACTATAGATGCATATGATCTACATAGCATGCGGATTCGCTCCTGTTCAAGAGGTAGTGGACAGAAATTTTCTTACTATATCGCTGTCCCGGCAAACTACATGAAAAGGCCACGAGCACTGCCGATACAGTACCCATCAGGTCCTCCCACAAATCCTGCGAGGTTTTGTAGTCCTTCACTACCTATTCAACCCGTTCAACTTGAACAGGTGGAGCAACAGATCATGGAGAAAGAGCCGATAGGTTACTATCACTTGGCCTTTTGCTTTGAATTGGAGATTTTTCAACAAAATTTATAGCTGAGACTTGCCCTGTGAACGAGTGCGTGGGAGAAATTGAAGCCGAGGAGAAAACCGTCGCTCTTGTTTTCTGGAAGAGACCACTTTCCTCTTCTGACCATGGCTGCTCTCTCTGACACCTGCAACTTAACCAGCAACTTATCCTCTACCAAAGTATGCAGACATGATAATATTGGGAGATCGATGTAATATGTTGATACAGAATGTACTTGTAATCATTGATCATGACTGGATATCATCTAAGATATTGCCTCATATTGCTATCTCAAAAATGTTCACTCATTTTCACCGGCCATATTAAACCTCTCTAACTTGATTGTTCTAATTCTAATTGGTTTGCTCTGTTAGAAGAGATCTCCGTGCAATACAAGCAAACTTTGTTTATGCACAAGAAATATGACGCTGGAGAAGAAAGTATAATAACTGACAAATTAAGCAACATCTTTTACTAATGAACTAAGCAAGCAGATTAGCAAAATGACAGACGTCACAGGCACACCTATAGGAAACCATGTTAACAATTTATCACATTTTTAATGGTGGAATGAAATTGAAGGTGATTAGGAGCGTGAGGAAGTATTAGCAGTGTAAAGACAGACCGCTGAACCTGCAAACGTACTATTGAACCACTGGGCATGAGACTCTTTCTTTCCTCGTTTGTGAATCATCAGGTATGAAGTTATAAATACAGCCACTTCAAGTAAGTTTCATATGTTGGAAAATAAATTGGCTTGCACAAAAAGCCCAGGAGAAGAAATTAGAAGTATCATTCTTATCAAGGGAGATTTATTATCATGAGAATACAAAAAGCCAGTAGGATTTAGATGCAGTCACCAAGGACCATAGCAGCATAATATCCACTCTAAATGACAAAACAAAATTGAAATTCAAAAGTTAACAGGAATAACCTTTGTTTTGTTGAACATTTTTTAGGGCGTCAGAAGTTTCCTCTCCATCCTTTTGCTTGGCACCGGAAGTTTTCTCTTCAATTTTATTCTTGTTATCTACGGTTTTCTCAACTTTTTCATAGGAAGGACCATGAAACTCAGCATCAACCGGTGATGAGACCTTTTCATTCTTTTGAGATACTTTCCTCTTGGTGGAACTTCTATTTGATGTCGTCATCTGGGTCAAATCATAGTGCAAACCCTGCTTGACTGTTATTACATTTTCTCTCTCTGCAAGCCCAGAAGAACGGGTAAACCTTCTAGTGTTTGCCAAGGTGCTTTTCTGTATCTCTTCATCACAGGACTTTATCAGATTTTCACGATTTGCGGCAGCAGAACCTCCTCGAGCTGTTGATTGAGTTATTCTAGCTATTTTTGTAAGTTCCCTCACCTTGGTTTCATTTGTTGAACGCATCTCTGTTGCTCTAGAATCAATGTACTCTGAAGCAGCTGGGATAGAATGAGATGGCACTTGTAAAGATTTATCACTCAGCGGAGACACACTACCAATGATACAAGAGTCACCTGCCTTAGTACCATTTGTCACTACACAATGAGCAGCTGACACTATTGATGCTAGAGCCGCACGGGCAGCAAGAGGACTGAGTCGGGACTTGTTATTAGAAAGTTCAAAAATAGATGAACCTAAAGGCACGGGAACTTCAACCTCTACATCCAGTTGCATTTTCACTGGATCCTGAGGAGATGCTTCCAATCGAATTTGTTCTTCAGGACCTTGAACAGGCAAACTACTTGCATCAAATTCATCAATAAGTCTACGTTGTGCTTGCCCCTTCTTCTCAACTGTACTCAAAACCAGAGGTACACAATTACTTTAGCAAGAAAGTATAGTTTGGAATTTATAGTCAGACGCATATGGTGTGAATTGGAAGCATTTTTATCATGTTGTATCTCAATGAACTAATGATAGAAAAATCTACACGCACCTCATATGATGGCTATATCATTAAAACGTCCAAACAAATAGGTCATGCCAATCATGTGTAAATACAGTGTATCTGTGAATTATATGCAAACCAATTAATTCTTTCTTACCATGTCAAAAAACAATCTGCGCATTTGTCTATTAAACATCTCAAATTTTTAAGTCTATGATCTCGTTGCCTGATTAAGCACTTCTTTTTTCAAGACACAGAAAAGGTAGATGGTTTTTCATTTACATTCTCTTGGAAGCTTTGATGTGCTCAGACCACGAATCACACCAAACTTACTAATTTTGAAAAAACACTTTAGTCAAAGGCAGACGTTTTTCCAGGTTGTGGTTTTGACAACCTGAGTGGAACGATACAACCGTATGATTCTAAGATACATGATTAGTTGCACATACTTTGTCGTCAAGTAGGCTACACACTACATAATGATGTGTGAGCCGAAAGTAGAGTAGCATATACATCAGATGAATCTGCTTTGTTTATGGCATGTTGAATCCCTTCTCTACTTGTTTTCCCAATTTACCATTCTAACTAAGATTAAAAATTCTGAGGCACAATCTTCAATCACCTGCATGATAGTAACATCATGCAGGCTTCACCAAATACACAGGCAAGTTAAACAAATCATCTGTGACTAGAACCTAATCTGTTCAAACTTGCTTTTTTAAGTAAAAAGAACTTATGGATACACATTTCAGCTTCAAAAAATGTAAGTTATTGACAATGACCTTAAACTTCTAAATCTATCATTCGGAACAATTTGTATAAAAAAATCTCCAATCTCAAATGCTAAAAAACAAAGGCTGAAAGTAGAAATCAATCCAAAAAAATTCATAATGAATGGAGAAGCAAAATGTTCTTGCTATAAATTTTTATCATTGTTTCTTGGCCACACAAAATAAAAGGGAAAAAAAGTAGCAACAAGAAGTTCCTACCTTTCATCCCAATCCCAAACAGAATGTCTCTTGAAATTCCATCTTTAGGATCGTCAAACATAGTACAACCCTTTTGCTCTTCCAGCAGCCTGTCCAGGTCCTCTTCAACACCATTCTCTTTGTCAACAGGGAAGAATGGAGAGACAGAATATATAGCTTGACTTTCCACAGATTTCAAGAATTCAGAAATAACAGGGTGTTCCTTTATACTTTTCTCGGCTAATCTCATGATTGAACTAGATGATACAGTGAAGGTTTCTCCCTTAACATCTTTTCGAAGCAATTTAACAGTGAAAGTGCATCTACAATAGATCCTCTTCGAGTGTCTTACTCTGAGCACCTGACAATTTTAGATTTTAGCAGAGAACTGAACAGATAGGTAATACAAAATTTATGCATTATCATGTAAAGTTTTCTATTGCAGAGAAGGAACAGTACAACCTAAATGTCTTAATTAAGCGCTAGGTTTAAAGAATGACAGTATAAGCCATCAGCTTCTATGAACTCAAATTGCAATTCTATCTAAAAGAACCTAGCTTATGGATGCTCTTGATAATACTCTACATCGAGAAAACAGCTAACAACCCTGTAACTTACTTAAGGCAGGGCAGACACCTAAATCGACAGTGCAGAAAGTAGAAAGGACCATGAGATAATAGATCATTAAGTTATACACTTAATAAAGAAACCAAAGTGCACGTTACAGCCATCGAATTATTTCTTCAGAAAGAGATTCTTGCTTCAATGTCTGAAGCAGTTGCAAATAGCCGTTGAGGCTGATGAGTAGGCGAGTTTTGTTTGCCAATCAACTACAATAGGACAATGGAATGCATCAACTCTAATATCTTTATCAGTCTAATAGCCTTATTATTGGGTTGACTGGGTGTGGCAATGTAACAGATCAATCAAAGTTCAATTGATATGCTAATTGAATTGATGACCCAATTCATTAGGTAGTGAAGCACCCCAAGTCAAGTGGAGCGTGCTCAAGCTCAACAATATAGCTGTTAAACTAAACCAAAGATTGTGAAGCTTGGTTAGTTCAGCTAAACTGAAGTCCTGACATGGAGGAAGGTGCACTTTTAAATTATAAAACATTTTTTGTTAATAGAGTCTCATTTTAGGCAGTTCTGCTTATAAATGGTTGGATATCACCAAAAGGGCTGTTAATTACTCAATGGACAAGAAATCCCACATTGCACTTTGTTGGTTGCACTGATGGGAGATTAAACATGCTGTTCCCCTGAGTCTGGGAATGCATTAGTGCATACCTTTTCCACTTCAGCATCGTAGAAGCACTCTGGGAAATGCGAATTGAAGGCAGCAAGGACATGTTTGCCTTGCTCAATGTGAGAGCAATCGTCACCTTGAAGAGGAATTGATCGAAAGCGGAGACGCTCCAGCACTTCTGGCTCAGTCAATATCATGTCTTCTGGCTCTTGGCTTCCGAAGTTTATAAGAAGACCTCTTCTAAAAGAGCTGGGAAATTCGCAGATATCGCGTTAGCTTCAGATCGAATGGCAGTATTCCTAAATTATTCTGCTAGACAAATTATTTTCCACTCCCTCAGTCTTATATAGGAACTAACAACCATACAGATCTTCCATCATACATGTCTTTATAAGCGAGAAGTTAAGTGAGTTTGAAATACATCTTAGCAAAGTACAGATTCCCAACTTTCAATTGGGGAAAAACTACGGAGGCATCTTTAGTATCTCGCATTCTACAAGGTTCTGTCTCCAAAAGCTAAATGATCTCGAATGATATAAGATTCCTCATGATACATCTGAGACAACTTAAATGAAAGAAGATAGTAGCCTTGATAGTTGCAAAAAAATAACAAAGATGAGTGCAAGTTAACAGAGATTGCTTGAGCCATTAATGGACTCCATAAATTTGGTTTCAAAATCTAATATCAAACATCAGCAGGCAAACGTTATACCCATGCATGCATTGCCAAGTTCTACTACATAAACACGCTACATGCAAAGAGTATCATCTCACTTTTTTGCTCCGGTTACAGCATAACCAGTTCTACTTCCTATCACAGAGTCGGCATCAACTTCAACCCTCAAAGCGACGAGCTACAAGGTCCCGATCAAGTCCCATTTCCCCCTAAGCCTATCAGAGGCTAAAAAACTGAGATACCCAGCAAGCGATTGCGATTTGATTCAAGTCTTTATGCTCAATCTATAGTGGAATCAAGCTCACGGTGGTGGCGATCGTGCACACACGATCGAGGCTTTACAGTGGCAACGAGTGCTCGAGCTCGATGGAGGGGCCTTTTACCTGAGAGAGACCGTACAGGGAAACCAAGAGGAGTCAAGCGTGCGCATGGCTTCGAGCTCGAGTCGTCCATCGCAAGCCCCTGCATCGACTGGAGCGGCCATTGAAGCAATGCAGGTCTCGCGGTCTTTTTGCTGAATTTTGCTCGTGCGAAATTGAACATGAAGAGTACCAGAATCCATGGATCAAAAACCCTTTCACCGGAGGAGATTCTCGACGGGCGGGCTGGTGGGTCGGGTCGGTTACGGCGAGATGATCCGACTTCAACCGGGCTCTTGATTAGAAGGATTTTCTCCTACTTCTAGGGGAGTGTCTAGTCAATATGACAAAATGTACGACCATAAAATGATGGCCCGCGCAAATTGTGACAATTGGAAATGTAATCCTGTTATATAATCGCCCACGTTAAGTATAATATCATATCGTTTGGAAATGCATGATCATAATGTGAATATATATGTAAGTGATTGGGCCCCATCAATTAAGCCTTGAGCTCCACTAGTATTTTGTCAATTGAACCAACCAATTTGCCACTTATATAAGTGAAAGCTAATTTCCATTGAAATTTCATTATGTGGGGTCAAGGATGAAGTTGCCAATTATGCGACATAATTGTTGATTTGCGAGACTTGTTATTGATTGCGAAACTCCCCAACGACAACCTAAAGAATGGAGGCCATCGTGGTCAATTTCTACCACTATTTAATGACCTTTTACCATAATTGTTCGGCTCAAAAGACTAGTAGGAATCTATAGAGTTCTATCAAGTTTCAATTCATCTAATAAAAAGATGCATTCATCGAAGTATATTTATTTGCAACTTTTATGAGTCTTTTAATGTGTTACTGTTTTTTCAAGAGTCATAATTAGGTTAATTCCCCATTTAATTTCTGGGAATTCAAAGAGTCTTTGCTTTTGTTTAGTAGTACTTCTATAAATAAATGTGTAATACCATTATAAAATACAGATGGTTGAGAATATGAATATATGAGATTTTCCTCAATATAAACGAATATCTTTAGAGAGTAGGGGCCTATTTGTTAAAAAAAAAATTCTATTCCCCGGAATAAAATTTTTTATTCTTTTGTTCCGAGAACGAAAAAGAATAGAAACGTGTTTGATAAAAATTTTGTTCTCGGAAACAAAAAATTTATTATTTTATTCTTGAGAATAGATTCGGAATAGAAATAAGAAGTCGAAACAAGTAGCTTCTTATTCCTAGAAATAATTTCTAAAATCAATTTTTCTCTCTCTTCTTTTTTCCTCTTTTCTTCTTCTTTTTCTTCCTTTTGGCCGGTTGCCAGCCTTGGCCATGGCTGGCGCCGACAACCAGCCAGATGAGGGCTGGCGACCTTGCCGGAGCATCGCCAGCCCCCGAAGACGCCAAGCCACGACAAGGCTTGGCCTCGCTTGGGCTAGGCGAGGTCGACCTCACCTAGATCTGGCGAGGCTGAGCCCAGCCATCGGCGAGGCTTGACCTTGCTAGATCTAGGCTAGGTCAACCTCGCCTAGCCCAGGCGAGGCCGAGCCTTGTGCAACCACGGCGAGGCTCGGCCTCCCCAGTCGACACGAGGCCAGGCCTCGCTAGGCTAGGGCGAGGTCGAGGTTCGCCAAGGCTAGGTTGGCCTCTAGCGAGCTCACCGGATGTCACCTAGCCGATCGTCAACCACAGCAGTAGCCAACGACTAGCCAAAGAGAAAAAGAAAAAGGAAAATTAAAAAATTAAAAAGAAATTAAAAAAATCTAAGAATTTTACCAAATGTATTTCTATTTCGGGAATAGAATTTTGGTAAATTACTAAACGCATTCTTTTACTCAGAAATTGTTTCAGATAACGGAAACATAAAAATTATTTCTCATAAAAAATTGTTTCCCAAAAAAAGAAAAATGATTACCAAACACACCCTAGGTAACTCCTACTCCGATTTCTTTATCCTTGGAAAGTGGAATAATCTTCTTGGCTAGCGGTTCATCATCCCAAAGTTTTTGGTACTTAATGGGCGGTTCGTCCTTTAAGTTTTGATAGTGAACTTCATCAATCCAATCTTCTTCCTTGGCTTGTGGTGCTTCTATCCTGCATATCCATTTATCCATTGATATCCATCCTATACACTCTTATCTATCATTAACTCATTTGACGTTACTCAAAACACACTCGCCTGCCCTCGCAACCACATCAGTAATACTTTTTAAGTAATAATTTAATATTTTAGCTCAACATTTGAACATTGTTATTAGAATGGGGATTAAGAATTCAAATCCTATCGATCTCTTTTCAAACTCAGTGCCTATGATGGATTCACGATAATGTATTTACAAGAGTCATGATGATTAGTTCTTTTCTTGGTCGGCTGGGCAAACTCATAGAAAATCTAATGATTTTTACATAGGTAGGCATAAGTAGGAATACTTAGGCCTAGTATGGTTAGGTCTAGTAATGATGTCTTCTTTATCTCTCTTCTTTAGGACTATGTGCCACCTCACCCATCCAACGGTGGAAGTAACAATATTTGATGAGAGAACTTGATTGCATGAATCAAAAGAGGTAGAGAATTTGGCCGCACCAAAAAGTAAATAGAACATCAAATCAAACACATAGTGAAAATTAGAGTGTTAATAAATAGAGCAAGAGTATTTTATAGGACTTATTAAATCTCAAACTTTATAATGTGTTATAAGTTAGATTCTGAATTCAGCCCTCATTATAAAAGCTTTTTTTTTTAAAAATAAAAATGGATAGAAATTGAAACATGATCAAATTCAACGTTCTCCTACTCTTAATAAGTAAACCAATCAAAATGGGTCATAAATCCTTTTGTTAACCCATATTTGATGGACAATATTGTTATGAGTTCGTTTTACTCAGTAAATATGTTATAAATGACAAAATCTAAAATAATATACGTGTTAAATGGGTTCACAACCTATTTATACTCAATTTGCCTTTATGACTCTCTTTTCACTCTCTCATCTTCAGTTGATCTCGCGCTTGCTTACTTCGCACTCTTAACATAAGTATTTTAGTAATATATATTTGGCCGGATTTGAGCTGGGTATGTATTGGTTACTAGATTTATATTGCCTAGAAATTGGACAAAATAGATTAAACAAGTCAATTTGGGTTGGACTATTTTCACCTTAACCAAACCCACCTAATCTACTTGTGAAACGGGTCTACTAGCTGTTGACACTCGAATTTTGTTGACCATTCAAATGTCCATTTTTTGTAAAAAATATGAAAATATGGAAAAAAAAAGATATATAAAAAAAGAAAAAGAAAAAAAGAGGGATGGCAAAAGTTTAATTTAAAAAAAAAATGAAATTGAGCGTCGGCCCGCTCTTTTTAATAATTTTATTTCCCCACTAAGAGATCCCTCCCCCTTGGCCCATTTTTCATTATTTCTTTGAGCCCATATCAAAACCAGACAGGAGAAGGCCCATCCCATCTTTGCATACATACCCATGTTCACACACGCTCATACACGACAACGTGAGCTGCGAAGGAATCTTCAGGGAGGATGCGTCGTCGCGCGAGGAGAGTTGGGCAAAACCAAAGGTAAGCTAGCGCGGAAGACAGCGACGCCTAATGAAAAGCGCAGCGAGTGAGGAAAGAGGTGGCCAGGAGGACTGTCTATCGCGACTTAATCCCTTGAGAGACAGAGTTAGGTTTAACGAAATTGTCAACTTCGGGCCAACGACCTTCCATTGACTCAGTTTCTCCTAAGCTCGCATCTCTCGTGATATTGGATGTTCAAGATTTTAATCAATTAAAGCCTATGTAAATTTTGACTAAGAAGTCACCACTAACCTTTTTAGGTTCAACTAAAAATTTAGTAAGATACGGTGGAATTTATTACTATTTAAGCAATTAGAGATTCTAAACTCGGAGATTTGATTACATTAGCCTTAAAGATTAATACCATTTGCTAATTAATGTCATAGCAGCCTATCATATAATTCTAGGTATCATCATAACCATTTTAGAGGAAGAAATGAAGTCCAAAAATATTAAAATGTGCAATCAATTATAATTGCAAAGGAAAGCACACAAGTATCCTAATATCATCCCTAAAAAAGCAAAAAAAAAAAAAAAAATCAAAAGGGAAAGGTTATTGTAAAGCCCTAAAGGCTTGTCCAATTTTAAGATTTAATTTCTACGGATTTTCTAAATTTTTTTTTATTTTTTAATGACTAATTTTAATTTTTTAATGATTTTCTAAATTTTATATTTTTTTTATTGATTTTCGAATTTTCTAAAGTTTTTTATTATTTCCTAAAATTTTTAAATTATCATCTGAATTTTTAATTTTTTATTATTGCGAATTTTTTAATTTGTTATAATTTATTTTAATATTTTTAATATTAATATGAAAAATTCGGATTGGGTCAAGAGACTCAACCCAACTAAACCGATTCAAACCCTATCGAATTAGGTTGGGCTAAAATAGGCTAAGGCCCACTTGGATTAATCCCAATAAGTCTGTAAAAGATAAAGCAGTCCACTCAAATTCTAGCCCATTAGACCAAATCAAGCCCAACCTAATTAATCCAAGTCAACCCACTTACTTATCTCCTCCAGCCCTTCATTCCCAAGACGTTCTCCCCTTAACTCTTTCTTTTTCATTCCTTTTCATAGCCTTTTCTATTCTTCTATTTCTTTCCTCCTTTTTTTATTTCCCTTTTTTTATTAGCATGTGTTCTTCTTCCTCCAAGTGTTCTTATGTCCGATGCCTCCTTGTGCATCCTCTAACTTTCCCTATAGACCAATCCAACACCCACCGCATAGAAACACCATGGAGTCACTCAAAACGACATCAACGGCCAACCTCACAAACCGAGATCAGATTGCTACAGCCGAACACCCATGCCCACCACCGATATAAGCAAGTTTGCTTTTCCAACATCCTTTGTCACGCCCCAACCCACTCAAGACGTGCGACAACCTATGCTCATCGTCATTCATTTCCTTTAGGTCATTCAATTGCGACGTCCCAAGAGGCCTTCCCGATCCAATCGCTTTATTCGATTAAATACGCAAGCGGAAGCATAAACAATTCACCTAATCAACAAACATGGATAGTTTTAACCACACACATGCACGCACGCACGCACACACACTATGCATTAGAAGATTGTCATATTATACAAGTGATAATCAAAACAGCTTAAACACACCTAACTATGCTTAGTTGCTCGTCCCATCCGATTAGTCTACAAGCGGCCACGACCTTTACCTAGCAACTCTAGTACTACGAGGGTGGTCCAAAAAGTATTACTAACCCCATTACCACCTAATTATCTATGGACTCTAGAATCCAGGGATTTGGCTCGACAATCATATCGAGATCAAGCTCGGGATCGGACAACTCCCCATTGGGAACATCCACATCCATGGCATCCCAACTGATGCCTCCCCCTAATCCTCCGGCACCCAGAGGTCCATCAAAACCGCGGATGGGACTATGTCTCTCATCTCCTATCCAAAAATACCAAGTTACAAAACGATGAGCCACTAGATTAGAAGGTCCGTCATTGACCCAGATGGTTATGACGTAGTGCGTGTAATGCACATTGGTCTCCTCTATCGGATACTCAATGACCTCTTGGCTATGCTCTACGGGGAGTCCGAATTGGATTTGGCAGAAAGGCTTAGTCATTCTTAGGGCATGTAAACATTCAACAAACAACCGTGAGATTACACTCAATGAATGAACTTCCTAGACCTCGAGCAGGAAAGCCGTTCATCTCAGAAACGCCCTAAACATGCAATTTCTCTATCGATAGCAAATCAAGAGCAAAGTTTCTCTTGTTTTGCCCTAACTATTTACATGAAAGCTTATCCACTTATTCGAAGCCATCATCGACAATACATAAGCAATTCCCATAACACTTTCCATGCTCCTGATCCAATCATACAAATGCGTCATATAGTATAGTCATGCGCCCATGCCTTGCAATAAACTAGACACGATCAAAATACATGTCATGCACTTTTCACACAACCATGTCCAGATTATTACGGCCATTCAAGACCCAAGGCTAACCCGAAGGTTTGTAGTCATCTGGCATAATCGGGTATCGTCTTGCCCCATCGAGCACGGCATCATCCCGCGTAAATGCATCAAGACGATACTCCTGTAAGGGGCTTCGTTCCGAAATCCATTCGGGAATGACATCCCGTTGACTTGGGGGCATCCAAACTTAATTAGGCATTGTCCCGCGTAAACGCATCAAGACGGGTTCACTATCCCGTGTAAACGATTAGGGTCTTTAGGTGATCACATGGGCATACCATCACATGATTCATTTTATATCTTTCTCATTAACCAATGTGATGCCCATCTAATATGTAACAACCTATGCCATATGCCATCATGTCACCTGTGTGCCTTATATTATATCATATAAAAGTACCACCCAACTTTACAAGTCCATGGCATATAAGTCACTCATCAAAATAGGATAAGTCATTGCAATTGAACATAATTCGTTAAATTCACTTATCACATGTCATCATAAACTATCCAATAATTCATCTCTTGTTAACATAACACATCACACTTCGCATATCACACTTTAATAGCTTATCAAATAACTACTTATCGACAAGCCGCGATAACCTATTGGCTTAAAATATGAGAAGCTATTGGCAAAAACATGATAAGCTATCGACGAAAACATGATAAGCTATTGGCTAGAACATGATAATCTATCGACGAAAATATGATAAGTTATCGGCTAGAACATGATAAGCTATCGGCTAGAACATGAGAAGCTATCAACGAAAACATGATAAGTTATCGAGATAATCTATCAGGTGTGACATCCGCAAACTGACCCTGATTTTCAGAACGGAATTACATGGGCATCCAATCTTCAAATGGGATTACAATAAGGATTGGTAGACTCAAAAAATGCCGAAAATGCCACCTTGAGACGAAAACTCGATTTTTCATTGACGGGATGCAAAAGTTCGGAAAAAGTGGAAACGGGCCATGGCGAGGGCCCAAGCCCATGTTGGGCAACCCAATGGGCCAGTCAACATGAAGATTTACAAGCTTTACCAAATTTCCATCACCACGGGCTTAGTCCAATTAATTTTAGAGCCATTCACTCAAATTTTTCAGTCGCTGGTTCAATGCAAATGCAATAATAAATGCTTCTAAAATTATATGCTATGTAATTTAATTCAAATATTTTTGTTTAGGGGTTAAAAATTAATCCCTAATTTTGTATGAGATAAATGAATGATTGGGTCGCCAAAATTTAAGTGTCAACATTGCCTTTCGAGGGGTGGGCATCCATTTGGCGAATCTCTAGAGAAACACATATGTAACGTGCTTGTCCATTGTCCTTTACTAATTTTTACAATGCATCTCAGTGCGCACTGGGCTGGCCTATATATAGTTTTTTTTGGCTTGTATTGAATCCTCACAATAAGGACTTAACTCCATGTAACAGACCTAATTATCTATAATACCAACATTAACAAACGCGGGAGGCCATGCAAAAGAACGTGCGTGGACTTTGAGAAGGCAACAGACTCGATTTTACAGCTGATTAGATCGAGATATGTTAGGGACTGCAATATGATTTCCCCATGGTATATGGCCAAGTGATCTCGCCGCCAATTTCTTTTGATAGTCTAGGAATATGAGCACAAAGAGCCAACTATCTAAAGGCCAGCGAAATGTCATTAAGGCCGGTGAACATGCTTTTGTATGTGCATGTGGTCCTAATCCAAAGCAAAGTACACGCATGCAATTTGCGGCATTTGAATATATAACCTCAAGTTTCTGAGCTGAAATATCCTAGATAAAGACCAACCACACCAACCTTGAGGGTTCTCGACACCAATTTTAACCTTTAATGACTTTCTTAATTTTTCTATTATGGGGTAGCAATAATTCTCTATTACTAGTGCATAATTGTCAAATAAGTTTTAAGCATATTGTGCGGCAGTCAATTCAATTCTAAACCATTCAATTTTGCAAATATAGTTCTAACCTTTTAATATTTTGTGATATTAGTCATAAACATTTTGATGATTTACTAATGTAGTCATTCCAGCCATTCTTAGCTAGAGATTGCTAATGTAGGATGGCTGACATTTACATCAGCAACTTTCCAGGCAAAAATGGCTGGAAGAACTACATTAGCAAATCGTCGGAAATTTTATGACTAATTTGACAAAAAAATTGAAAAGATTAAGATTGAATTGATTGCGTGCAATACGTTGAGAACTTCTTGGATAATTTTCTCAATGAGTTTGTATGCTCATAGATTTTCTGATATGAGAAACCCGCTAATGAAGTGTCCATAAGATTTGAAATACAGTCAGCACATTCACTAAACTCAAGCTTTTAGACAAAACTTTAGGTGATAGTATGACTCATTTGCTCGATGGTTCTTTTCACTTTCCAATAGAAAAAGGGCACGCCATTTCAACTTACACTTGAATATCTTAAGGCTCCATTTGTTTCATAGAAGATAATTTTTGGAAAAATGCATTTTAGAGTTTTTGGTGTTTGGTTCACAGAAAATGAACAAGTCAAGGAAAACATTTTTACATGAAAAGAAGAAATCATTTTCTCTTCTTGTTCTCCTTGATAAACCCTTCTAATAATCTTATATTTTCGTTTTTTAAAAAAATTGGAAATTTTAATCATTTTATTATTTCTAAAAAATTGAATTTTTATTTTTATTTTCCTTTTTTCTTTTATTTTCTTCTCTCATTTCTCTTTTCTTTCTTTTCCTTCCTTTGCCAGTCGGGTGCCTCGACGATAGCTGGCAACCCGGCAAATAGTGAAAACGCAGGGTGGCAGCTCATGGCTTGACCGATCCTTGCGAGCTTGGGCTACGCCGAGGCCAGCAAGTTCAAGGGTCACCTAATCTCGGTGAGCTCAAGCTCGCCTATGGCCGTCTTTACTAGTGGAAGGAGATGGGATGGTGGTGAGGAAGCAAAAGGAGTAATGGGGGAGGAAGAAGGAAAAAAAAAAAAAAAAGTAAAAGTAATTTTAAAATACAAATAAATAAATAAATAATTGAATGTTTTAATAATTTTCTCCTGAAAAATCAAATCAGATTCTCCATATCAAACAACAAAAAATGACTTTCTACAAAACATTTTCCTAAGTATATCTTTTGCAAACAAATGGACCTTAAATATTACACAAACCTAATCCCTTCTCTTTCTCTTGCTATCCCATCCCTTGAATCTCTTATCGTCCACATCAAAACCACCATGGCCATTGGTCACTGTGCTATGGCGCAGCTATGTCACGCTGCGGCTTGTTGCCGTTGGTCCATGGGGTTCAGATCGAGCCCCCTCACAGCCACCTCTCTCTGTCTCTCTTCGATCCGTCCCTCTCCCTCTCGTAATCTCTCCCCTTTGGTTGGCATCAATTGTGTCCATATCGGAGGTTTTGGTGGACGGAGAGATGAGCATAGTGGCATCTCTAATTAATAGTGATGAGCATTCCAAATTTAAAACGAGGAGAGAGAGAGAGATAGTAGCGGTGCAACTCGTCATGCGTCGATGGAACTTGATGATTTCGACGTCAGAGTAAATAAAGCCGCCTAAGGTGGTTGGTGTGGACACGGCTGCTTATGAATATTGAAAGGCAGTTTTGGATCAAGAATTCCCGCTGTGTTGGATAAACAAAAACATGTCATGAGTTTTGATTTAGAAAAAGTTACGCAGCTCAAGGTACTTACTTGGAAAGCTTGTCCAAACCTGGGGACTTGTGTTTGCCATCAATTCGGGCCTCAAAATCCGCTGTTTTCATAATTGTCGAGTCGCTTTTCTAATCTTTAGGTTAATTTTTCACATTGGTCTAGCTCATTTCTTTATCTTTCAAATATTGTCTGCAATTTTGTGTTAAATTTGGATTACCTAAGATTTAGGTTCCATTTGTTTTGCGGAAAATGTGATATTTCTAGAGAATTTTTTTAGGAAACCATTTTAATCTTGTGTTTAGCTGAAATTGAAAATGTCAAAAAAAAAAAAAATTATCTGTTTGGTATAAAAAATTTGATTTGATTTTCCTAAGGGAAATTTTTCAAAAAATCATAATTATTATTTTTTTTTATTTTTTTTCATTTTCATTCTTCCTTGGTTGGTGCCTAGCCCCAACAGTAGCTGGTGATCGGCCACAAGTGGGGGACAACCTCATTGGATTCCAGAGAGTTTGGGCTATTCTTAGGCTAGCGAAGCTCGAGCCTCACCAAAGGTCGACGAGCTTGTCCCTTGCTTGTGGCTAGTCGTCAACCTTCACTATGGTTGGGATTGGCTGAGGAAGAAGGAAAAAGAAAATAAAAGATTGGAAGAAAAAAGAAAAGATAGAAAGAAAAAGTAAAAATAAAAATCATCAAAAATTCAATTTTTCAATAAAATTACTTTTATAAAAACAAACATTTTCTTAAATAAGGACCCAAGCCCAAGCGCCAAGGACTTAGGCACAACCTTTGTAGACTCAAACATAAGTACTAGGATTTAAAGCTTGAGCATTGGGACCTAAGCACTTCCTTTATGGACTGGAGCTCAAGTGCGGGGGCACCAAGGCTGTGGGCCTAGTCTTGATAGACCTAGAAACGAGCATTAGAGGCTCGAGCTTGGCCTCGATGCACCTGAGCCTGGGTGCCATAGACCTTGTTGTGAATGTTACGGACTCGAGAATCATCGTTGAGCTTTTTGTGTTCAAGCATAAAGTTTCAGATCCAAGTGTCAAAATCTAGTCATATTTTGTAAAATGTTTTTTGATTTTTCAAAGAGGAAATCACTTTCCTAAATTTAAGCATAGGAATTCCATTGACTCATTTTCCTAAGCAAATTAAATGCCGAAAAATGTGAAAAATGATTTCTTGAAAAATATTTTTTGCAAAACGAACAGAACTTTAGAACGTGTTTATTTTATTTTGTTCCGTGAGTCATAAAGCTTTCACCATTAACTTTTAAAAATGTTGTTGTAAGTGATTATGCGCCTTTGTGCGTGTCTGTGAACTAATCTAGTCGTTTCGTTAATCATTTATGAAGCATCAATTGTTGTGTAGCAGAAGTCGGTGATTGGAGAAGCGGTGGGCCCGAAGAGGTGATGGCGGATACGTTGATTTTTATGATTGAACATGGAGACGGATAGAAGGTGATGATTCTTTTTTTTTTTCAAACTTATAATGTGTTTCCTCGTTAGGTAGATGTACATATGCCTGGTAAGATTTCAGTGGATGGCTCGTGCAAGGTTATTTCGTCCTAAATCCAATTTTCGTCTAGGATAGAGGGTTGCTAAACTTTTTCTCTTCTTTTGGGACAAAAAGAAAGATGCTTACACGTTAAGGAAGAAGGAATATTTGTCCCTTTAAACCCTAGAAAGTGTCTTAAGCTAGTGAGAAGTGGCAAGGACAAAATATATTCCATGTAAATACAGCACACATAAAAGTTCCCTCCTTTAATTTTTTGCCTCTTATTGAATTCTCTCCCTTCTGCAACTCTCTCTTTGTTGATGTGATTCTCCCACTATTCCCTCAAGAAGCCCCCATTGCGACCTTTACTAAAAAGAAAGAGCATCCTCACACAGGCCATGGATTTTCCATCTCTCCCACCTTATCTTGATCCATCCAACTGGCAACAGGTGAGGATTTTCTTAAACGCTCCATGAATTATCTTTCTTTCATGCTTTCTCAGCCCAAAAAGCAAGAAAAAACTTCAAAAAGAAAAGATATTCTCTCCACTTTTGCTGGTCTTCTTTGCTGAATATACCAGACATTTGATCTTTGCTTTCTTCTTCTTCTTCAGCAACAGACAGATCATCACCAAACTGGAAACTCCAGCACAAATACTCAGCTCCTGCCGCCACCACCACAACCTCATGGAGGCGGTGGCGCCAGCTCGATCAGGCCCCGTTTGATGGCTGACGAGGCCCGCCTGGCCAACATACCGATGCCAGAGGGGCCGCTGAAATGCCCTCGATGTGAATCGACCAACACGAAGTTCTGCTACTTCAATAACTACAGCCTCTCCCAGCCGAGACACTTCTGCAAAACCTGCAGAAGGTACTGGACGCGAGGAGGAGCGTTAAGAAATGTCCCTGTTGGAGGCGGTTGCCGGAGAAACAACAAGAGGAGCAAATCGGGGAGCTCGAAATCAGTGGCAAGTAGCAGCCATCGGCAAATCACAACTCCGAGATCGGGCTCTACTTGCATACCGACCTCAAATGGAGGGGTTAATGTTGACACCACTGAAATATTAGGGGTCGGGACGCAGCTCCCACCGCTTGGCCACTTCATGGCTCCTTTGCACTATCTTCCTGATAACTTGACTTTATCAGCTGGCGCTGGACTTAATTATAATACTGGAGCGCCTCCACCACTAGGAGACTTGAATTTCCTGGCCGCGACCAACTGTGATGGTGGAGCTTTAGAGCGGTGGCGCTTGGGGCAAGCACAGCAGCTTTCCTCGTCGGGCAGGCTGGATCCAAACCTGGGATTGTACCAGTCTGAAGGCAGGTTTGAGTCATTTAGAGCTCTTAATGTGAGGCCTAATGCACCGCCTTCATCGGCTGGGCTAATTGCTCAGCTCTCCTCATCGGTGAAAATGGAAGACATCAATCAGCCTTTCTCGAGGCAGTTTTACGGGATTAACCACGAAAATCATCCCTTCTTGAGCAGTGCCAGCGCATGGATGGATCTTTCTGGTTTCAGCTCTTCTTCCACTCGCAACCCCTTATAGAGATCTCTTGGTTAACTTGATCCTTTCTTTTTGAAGCTTTCATAGTTCTCCTCCTTTCTTTCAAATTTTTGGTCATCTCAACCGATCATTCAAAAAAAGAATGAAACCCTAGAAATATTTAGTGGAGATGGTTGCTGACTGCTCTGCTCTTAAAGATGAAACCCTAGAAATATCTCTCACTTTGGTGTTTTTGTTTTTTTTTTTCCTTTCGGTGTTCATCTGTTAGGTTTGAACTTTGTCATCTGCTCACCATAGAGACTCTGTATGCCTTTGCCAAGTTGTGATCATCTTATGTTCCCGTCGAATGCATAATTCACTGGCTGATCTCCTTAATCAAAGGTTTCTTTCGTTCTTTAATTTGTGACGATTGGTTGAGGCAATGTCTTCAGTTACCATTTGTTTACCGTGAGTAGATGTTCTTTGTGAGTTATAAATTATACGTTTTCTTATTTTGAGTAACACGAGAGTGCCAACGTTGGAATCTGCAGCTCAACAGTTGTGTGTAGCATACTTTCAGAAATCATTTTGACAAGTGAAGTAGAAGATTGCATCTCAAAGCAACGTGCGTGAATTGACGGTCATATGCAAAACACTTGTGGTTTTGAGTACGGACCAGCAATTTGAAAGTATATCGGAGCTGATTCAAGAATTTAAATCCTCATTGCCTATAAGGCTCCTTATAGTACAAGGACTCCATCTTTCTACTGATTTTAGCCTCTTACTTCTTCCATTGTGCCTTTGCTCCTCGAGCCTACGTGATTCGTAACATAACTCATTTATATCTTGCTTTTCACTAGTAATTTGAATAAAATTTAAGGGCGTGCTCATGTGTGTATGGACTTATCTTGTGAAGGGATCTAAACTTTTAGAACAAATTTCCGTCTAACAATCCCAATCTGTTGAACTTTCGGCGTAATATTTCTGGGTCATAGCAACTGGTTAATGTCTAACTCTTGCCGCCTCTTAAATTTATCGACAACCGACTAAGTTTCTATCCAATTACATATGTGATTACTAATAACTTAACTAATTTACTATCAGCTTGAGAAGCCACTTTTTGGGGAAACTTTGAGCACCAGACGCCGTGAATATTTTTGCTGGTCTTTCATGGATACCTTTTGTTTAGTGAAAATTTCTCACTGTAATCCCTTCGGCCGCAAAGGGAATATATTCTGATTATATATGCTCGAGGCATCCGAGCATATCTTTTGATAGCCAAACCTGAAAATAGAAACCAAAATGGCGAGAGGGACATCAGTCGAAAGCTAAAACAATAAGTACCGTGAAGTTGTTGAGCCAGGGGCTAATTTAATCAACGGACGTTTATATGTGTGGATTAGGCTTGTTCTGCGTCTTACTTGGGTCATGATGATTAATATTACTACTTGAGGTGAACATTGTCGTTATTAAAATATATTAATAGGATCCCTAGCAATACACCTCCATTATCTTATGAGATTTGTAAATATTATATTTATGGTGCGAAAAGATACCAATGTCAAACTTAAGCCCCGGCTCCAGCTCGAGCTCGAACTCGAGCCTGACTCACATAGTGGTACTAGAAGCCCAACCCACATACTTGGCGCTAAAAACTTGACTCTTGAGGTTGACTCAACTCACTTACAACGGTTCACAAAATTTTTTGAAGCTCAAGCTTGACTTTACTGCATCTTTTTTATAACTATTAAATTCCTTTGAAAAGCTAATAGAAGTTCAATTAGACTAGCGAGCCCAACAAGGCATTAGCAAGTTGATCTCGACGGGACAAGATATCGACCTCGAGAACTCGAATAAATGTTGAAGTAGAGTCCAAATTACTCTCCCTCATGAGCTAAAGCAATTGGAGGTCTCATGAAAGCAGAAGAAGAAAGTGCAGATTACAGCTTTAGCTTCGTTGTGCCCACAAAGACTTTCTTTTTTTCCTCTCTTTATCCCCTGAGGGACGGCTCTCATTCCGAGATTCCTCATTTTCTCTGCAAATTCAAAAAGGAGATCCGCCTAGACTTCAGTATCTTCACGTTGGTTCTGTACAATGGTGTGACAACTATATGTTAAGACGGAGAGTAAGATTCTTAGGACGTGGATTATATAAAAGGGAATGATTCTGTAATAATTTGTGGGGACTTCAATTATGGTTGGTGGTGATGGGTTCGAGATGAATATTTTGGGACCGCGGGAGGGGGAGGGGGAGAGAGAGAGAGAGAGAGAGAGAGAGAGAGAGAGAGAGAGAGACCGAGAGGCTTTTGATTTCCCAAGACAAGCGCCTCAAAAGACGCCAAATTTGTCAGTTGCCCAATCATCTTTCTTTTCTTTTTATTTTTGTGGTTTTTGCCACTCAGTTATCCGTTCTCACTCTGTCTGAAACTTACTATTAGTTATGTAGACTTCAAGCGACGCCATTGTCCAGGTCAACGGGCGCGGGCACCCAAATGAGATGCGTATGATCATGGCTATTGATTATATTGGTCTATATAAATTGAGTTTAAACGAGATTTCTCCCTTTTTGTTTATCATTTTAACAACAGCCTTCGCATTTTTATTTATTAAGCTTTTCCATCTTTTATTAAAAGATCATTGTATTCGTTATCTAAAAGAGGAATATCATTACAAAAAGATATGCATGTCCAAGTAGGTCAATTTTTGGCCAAAAACTGAAATCGACCTTTTTTGGACTATATATATCACAACGAATGTAGAATATGAACCTACCTGATTGATTTTGAAATCGGTTGATTTCAGAATCCGCAATCCGAATGGATAGTTATCCAATAGAATAAGAATTTTAGGAAAAAGACATTTCTGATGTGTATCTTTCAAATTGACTTAAACCAAGTCTGACACAAATGTAAGACGAGATTAAACATCAAAAAGAGAATCGCCAAAACATATTATAGGTCAAAATTCTAAAAACAAAGTTTCAAGGTTTTGTTCTTTTAAGGGAAAAAGACTAGTTTAGAGCTAGTTCTTAAGCCGGCTTAAATTTCGTGTTCTTGGAATCCGGATCTGAATCGGCACATTCTAAAATTGATTTGATTGGCTAGTTAGGCGTATCGGTTCTAGACATTGTGCGAAACACGTGTCTAACCAATAGGAAATAAACTTATGATAGAAACTTCTAGCGATAATCTAGTATCTCGGCGCCTAGCTTGGATGCGTTTCTTATTTTAACATGTTGATATCTGCACGCTTTATTCCTTTTAATTAGAGAGAAAGTTTTTCTTTCCTAACTCCTGGGAATACTTCCAAATTTTACGTCTTAAAGTTCAGACGAAACAATTTTAGGACATACTCAAGTCCAAATTGCTCACCATTTTACACACCTAATGTTTCACCTTCCTAATATAGATGAATACATCTTCGTTTATTACATGTAGGGCATGATATAGCCTTCATATCTAGAAGTGAGAAGACTATATCAACATATTCCGTGGACAGAAATTAATGAATGATGATAAATTTCTCTAAGCAACTTCATTACCAAACTACTCTAACAACTCCTAATGACCCCCTTAAATAAATAATCTGTGAAAAATCTACCGATAAGACTTTATCTCTTTTAATTCATCATGAAAAAGAAGTCTGCGTAGGCATGCTTATTTCACGAAAAAATGAATGATTTTGAAAACATTTTCTTATAAATGATCGTTCTACTTCTTAAAATAATTAGTCATTACAAATATTTTCATTATCGATAACAATTTTTATATCTAAATATTTTCGTAGATGATGAAAATATTTTTCGGTTTTTCATTTGTGTAATCAATGCAAGCAATTATTTACAAACAATAGTTTCTATGTAGTTCATTTTTCGCAAACACAAACATAGCCAAAAGAGAGTAAATCTTGTGCACATGAAATACCGTTGCAATACGAATTGCATTCTCAAAGAGATTGAAAAGATATGAGCATGTGTATTGGCGACGAAAGCACATCGCTTTTCCATGAATATACAATAGTTCTTCCCGGGATTCAAAGACTGAGACACTTTATTCCTGAGTATACGTTATAATAACAATGATATTTAGTGGGTAAGATGCAAAATACCACGAATTGTTGCTGGTAAGATGCGAAGAGTGACAAGGAAGCAAGGCATCGAATGCCCTCTGGATTTGCTTTTCTCTCTTTTTTATTCATTTAGTTTCGCAAAGACAGGCTCAGACATTCTGCTAACGAATAAAGCGGATCCATTCAAAACCAAACAGTGAGATTGGCGGTGGGTCTTCGGTCTTAAAGTAATCGATTGGTCATACGTGGACCTACGGTGACTGCCCTTGCCTGTGTGTCCTCTTCCTCTTCTTCTTTTCGAAGAAAGACGATGGATAAAGCCTATTGTTTGAATTTTCTATTCGAGTAACTATTTAAGTAGCGTGAACTTACTATACCAAGGACAATTTCAAGAATATTAGGAGTCTCTCAATTTATATCTGGCTTCCGTGGGGATAGGTCGTAATCAGTCTTTTAAGGTTCTAGTCATCAATCGATTGAGTATTTACTGTTTTATTTTGGTAAAAAAAAAATCTTTGCTTTTTCGAAAAAAGTGTACTCAAATCCAGGACCCGCCGTCAATGGATTTTCGATAGCGGGAGTTCTGTGTGGCTCTCAAGCCCGTGGCCTTGTGGCATTAAAAGGAGCCCGTGTGAGAGAGACAGAAGATTTTCGGCATCAGAATTTTCTCCAACGGTAAGCGGAGGAATTGCTTCACACCTTTAAAAACGTTGTGGCGATTCACGTATATTGATATATACAAGATTTCTTACGGGCGGGGATGGTGGCCTCCGCTTGTTCCCTCCCTCCGTCACTATTTATACACAGACAATAATATAGTTGTATTGTAACACATTGAAACTTTTTTAATACGTACACCTTGTTTTAAAAAGCATCATGGGGCATATATTAAATAATTTATTGTCTGCAATTTCATTCAAAACATGGTTTTCTTCTAGAATTTCCCTCAAAGGACAACTTCTACTAGTCACATTAGATGCTCCCTTCTACATCAATGTGGTTTCCACGCCTTAACCGATGACGTTGTGCAAATGAGGATAACATGAATAATATTTTGCAAGTATTATTAGCATACTTGAACAATAAGAGAAAAATCTCAGTAAATTGCAAAATTTAAAGAGTAAACTTTTACAGGACAAATGAATAGATATAATATACTAGCAAGATGCGCCTCCGTTGCATGTTTTAAGTCTATATTTGATATATTATCTTGAGTGTGGGCATCGATATGAATTTTCATAAAAGTAACAATATGCAGGAAATAATAAAACAATTACTATATACATCAATTAAATACTCCTCTAGAATTTAGTTTATATATATGATGGATCTTAACCCATCATGTCGGTATATCCTCCAATTAAGAGAAAACAACAGACATAAATAAATACAAAATTTATTAAATCGTAAAGTAAGCATACGCAACATTTCAAGCACATAAAAAAAATATGAATCAATAAGAACATGAAAGTATAAAGTACGAATATAAATTCCCCTCTCGCTATCGTTTTCCTCCATTCGTCAAAATCTTCACCTTTGTCTCGTTGATTTGTTGTGGAAAAGACAAGCGAGCAAGCTCTCTCGATGGAATTTTCATGAAGGTAGAATGATTTCTTATCTCCTCTCCATTTTCTCCTCTCTATTTATAAAGAATTAAATTGCTTCAAGATCATCTTCTAATTGCATATTTTTTAGTATCTTTTTTATGGAAATTATCCCCCAATAATTTTTTTTATATGTATATTTTTTTTACAAGAGTTAATGAATTTCCTATTATCCATCACAATATATTACAAAGAGAATTGTTCGATAACTTGCAAAGGTATATAATATTCGATTTGTATTATGGAAGAATTTCACAATATCTTTATTCCCAATAACACATACATAGAATTCCATTGATTTAGTTTAAAATGAGAATATTATATATTCTCATTCCGTTACTAATGCAATTGTCAACAGTTTGTTAATGTACTTTGCAATTATTAATATTTAAATTGGTTATTTTTTTATTGTTTCTTATATTTAGTATGTTATTTAGACATTTATGTCAAATTAGGGAAATATTGACGGCATCATACTTTAACAATCATATCAGGCCAGCGGCGACTATGGCCCAACCATTGCAAGTGACTAGTGAGGGCCCCCTAAAACACTCACTATCAATTAATAATGCTTATGACCCTCGCACAAGGGGTAAGGCCACCTTCGCCATTCAGAAGCGAGATCACGTCACCCTCACTGGTGGCCTCAAGGGGCAGCGATGTTCCTTCCTCCCCTCTCTAGCTCGCTTGCTCTCTCTCTCTCTCTCTCTCTCTCTCTCTCTCTCTCTCAATAATGATAAAAAAGATTTCATTGCACAATTCGAAAAAATAAATTATATAACAATTAAAATTTTTAAAAGACTATAAATTGCACAAATAGTGAAAGTTAGAGAATTAAATCTACACTATCCTTATTTCATATAGGTTAATATTGGCAAAAATTTCAAACTAATAATCATGCAACATTTATCCCAAATTAATTCTCGTGTCACAAAAATTTCTAAAACAGTACTCTATGCCACATTTACCAGAAAGTAATTTCGTGTCATAAAAAAATCTAAAACCAGTACACCTTGACAAATCTACTCTCCATTAACTTTTGTCCAATATCTTGTTAAATTGTTGGCACGGAAACGCACATGGCAAATAATTCGAATGATAAGCATTAACGTGGATTTGACATGAAAATTCAAAATAACTTATTCCCCTTAACGGCATCGTTTAGAGGAAGTTGGGTATGATGAAAATGAATTGAGATTGATCTGTTGATTTTTTCCCTAAAAACTCCCTTACTTTTCAAAAATCTATTAAAAATTCTAGTTTTAGCCCAATTTTGCCTTGAGGTTTTGGTAGATTGTCCCACCTTGAAATTTTTTGTAATTGGAAAATTATTTTAGGGTAAGTATGACACGAGCATACTTTATTGGGATTTTTTGATCCACAAAAATTTGTTTGGTAAATGTGTCATATATGTATTAGTTTGAGATTTCTTGTAGTATAACATATATTTTATATTAGGGGTAACTTATTCAGTAGATTCTCTAGTTTGTTAAAGTAGAGTAATGATGTTGGGCTAGGCCGGACAAATCCGATTGAGAACAACAAACAGCCCACTGCGTTCACCGAAACGTTGTAAAACTCGGTTTTATTCATATAATAACCTTTCCAAGCATGAAAAAATTTAGCTTCTCCTATTTAATTTCTGATAGAAGGAAAGGAGTTTACAGACAAGCCTGCTTGGTGCAGATTTCTTACAACAACTACAAATGTGTAAACGAAGTGCTGGAGCTTTAAAACTTACTACAGATTTTAGGGAGCTGCCCTGCCCAGCTTTAAGGCATTGCGGATCACCTTCACATATGTGACATTACTTCATAGCATAGCTACGATGCGATTAAGCTAAAGCGCAGTCATAGCTATGTTAAATAGATATAAGATGTATTGAATTTCTGAGGCAAACAATTTTTTTACCTCGAGAGAAATCGCAAAGAAGTCACTCAATCCTCCTAAAGAATCAAGAGAAAATTCATGGAAACTGCTATTCAAGGTGCACAAATTAAAGAAAGGAGAACAGAGAAGGGTAAATGGGACGTGACAATTATATCTCATCAGTGCTTAGAGCTATAACAATCGGCATCAGGGGTGATAATTGGACACGGGAAAGAGATTACACTAGAAACATCTTGGAAATGAACCATCAAGTGCATATGTGAATATCTTAAACAATGAGTAACTACTTGAAAGTTTTCACTTATAAATTACCTTAAAAGTTAACAGAGCTTATTATGACCAAAAAAAAAAAAAAAGGAAGTTAACAGAGCTTATGCTTCGTAAAAAGGAAAACAGCAAAACCTTCATTACGCACTTCTATGATTGTGCATAAATAGAAACATAATTTGCACATACTGGTGATTGATTATGAGAACTGAACAAAATCGAGCCGAGCTCTGGATTTGTGCTGTTTCGATAGGGACAAATACAGATGTTCCATAGAGAAACCAGAAATCGAAACTCAAAATCAGCAAGAGTTCAGCATAAAATGTCTACGCAATTTTCTTTCATGCAACTCCATCATTTAATCCATCTGATGCTGCTCCTTTGTTGTAGATGTTCTGCTATTCTTTTGCACTATGCTGAAATATAGTATGCAGAGAAGACGAATAATTGAGCAGAAAAATCTGCAAAAACAAGGTTCTGCATAGCTTTCACGTCTCTAGTTTCGCTTGTCACAGTTTAAAATCTTTCTTTGGCATCCATTGTTACCTCGGTAAAAATCAATGTCCCATATCAGAGAGAAGCTTCATGTTTGAGCTTAGGACTAATGCTAATGCACCTTGTGATTAGGAAAGGTAAAGCATGTAAGGTCTTAGAAAAGATTCGCTTGACGACCAACTCTACGCGGCAAACCGAAATTCTGGTAAGCTCTTATCTCACCCCTTAAACCCCCAGTGACGATCACCATTCCCCAAGCTGTCGCTTGCATAGCATTAGCCCCATTGCTGTTGCTGCTGTCGAACCAGGACCAAGATGAAGACCACGAAGCCGACGACGAGTTTGCAGCCACCGAGATGGATGGTGATTCGCCATACCTGGCCGAGCTGGAATCGGAGTTGAAAGACTCCCCAATGCCACCCCCAATCCCCGAGTCCAGGCGGGACAGCTGGGCAAGATCCTCCTCAGGAGGAATCGAGGCTCGCTCCATGGGGTTCGCCTTCTTAGGTAGAGGTGGCAACATCTGTCTCTTGCTGTTCCCCATCAAAGGGCTATGATCCTCTTGAGTTGGCGAGCCATTAAAAACTGGTGGCTGTGTTGAGGTTGAGCGTTTGGAATTCCTCTTGGAATGGATCGGCACAGCCGGCGGGTCACCTCTTATGGTACCGGGCCAAGGAATCGCCACCGAGACATCTCGGCAAGGGAAGTGCTCATATGACTTGGTAGTAACCAGAGCTTTGGCCTTGGCTGTGTTGGAATTCCGTGGAGTCTCTCTCTTCCACACATATACTTGAGAATCTTCACTCGCCGATATTACATACTTCCCATCTTGGGTAAACGAAGCTGCGATTTGGCTGCTAGTATTTCGGAAACCTGTTGCGAAAAGCAATGAAACAATTACTTGGTGAGGGAGGCACTTGAGGAGAAAGGAATGTACGTTCTCATTGCATTGCTGATCTACCTCTGAGCTTGTGCGTGATGTCTGAGCCCTCAACAATGCGAACACAGGAATCGGCCGAGGTAACAAGAACTTCAGATGAATTGCATGGCGAGAACTGATTGGAAATTCAAAGCAGAGAGTTATTTTGCTTTGCCTTCTTAGCACGTTTTTTCCTCAGGACCAGACTGAAGATTAGCCAATAAAATGGACAGAAACCTGAGTAGAGTTTACCTGGAAACCTGTTATCTTTTTGGCTTGGGACTTTTTCTTGTTCTGAATCTCAAGCTGACTGATTTGGTTCAGTTTACTATCTGTTCAAACAAGTGAAAAAGAGACAATAAACCTTCTCTCTGATGTAACCTCAATAGCCTGCTAAATGATTATACTACAACTTGATGTAGGACGGCCATTTAAAAAGACACAAATTCTTTCCAACTTGCGCCATTCTTTCTATGCCGTTGCTGATAAAATTACGTAGAAAAATGCTAGTAGAGAATCTCATACCCTTTATGCTGTACATCTTGCAACCTCCTTTGTGCGATCCTACGATAGCGCCCTTCAGTTGTATAATCCCGTACAATTAGGAAGAGCAATTAGAGTGAACTTGGTGTAATAAACCCAATAAAATTGTTCTTTAATGTGGATTAAAATTGGCAAAACAATCTCATTTGAGCCAATTCAGCTGAAACATATGACGAACGATCGCTAAGGTTCTCAAGCAATGCATGAATCGATATAAGCAAAATATAGTACTAAGTTGTGCAACAGAAAAGCATTCCTTCTGAGAAACTATCATGACCGTCAACAATAGATTATAAGACCTGCTTAGTACCTCGCCATCTGGGGTGTAGCAAACCGCGGTGACCATCTCATGGAGATCGGTCCAGTCAATAACATGGCGATCTGGTATGCTCCATATCCGGATCTTTGCATCCAGCGAACCACTTATGAAATACGTGTCATCTATCGGGTTGAACTGTATGCAAGTCACTGCTCATCATGTGGGAGCATATTTTTCCAGTTAAGAAACAGAAATCTGAAGACGATATGTGTACTGAAAAGAAGAGACTCGGGTTGATGTTACCATAATCATTGTGCGCAAACAGCTTCAAACAGCTCTTCATTTCCACATCCCACAGCCTCACAGTTTTGTCCATTGAAGACGAAAGGAGTAGCTGCAGGTTTATTAAAATAAAACTTCAGCATTAAAAAGGAAAAACCAAGTCCACTCTATATATCTTTCTCGAGGTTGAGACACTGAGGCATCCTGTTTGCATAAAGAAGCTAACCTCTGATTTTGACCAAGATAGATCCAGGACATCATCCAAGTGACCTGTGAAAGAGCACACGGGTCTCTCTGAGAGAGAGAAAACCGTTTCAGGCACGTGAACATAGTCGGGGATCAGATTCCCCTTCTTGCTACTTAGCGAACCCTTCCCCTTCTTCTTTTCCACCGGCTGAGGTGATGGTTCGGCATGGAACTGTCGATCTGGTGTACTACTTGCCAAAGAATGTATTGGGCTCCAATACCACTCGTCTAGCTGCCTCGGAGGCATCATGTCGAAATCTTGTACCTCCCACACATGAATCGTCTTGTCCTCTCCAGCGCTTGCAAGGTAACGCCCATCTGAGTTGAACTTCATGGTCCAAATTGAGCCCTCGTGAGCCTGTATCTCCTGACAGAAGCGCAACGCACTCAGCTCCTTGTACGACTTCCCGTGCTGCCTCACTTTTACCCACTCCGACGAGCTCTTGCCTGGCTTCGGTTCTTGGATTGGCTGGTTCTCCCTCTCCTTGTCTACAATCAATCCGCTCATCGAGTTCGCGACCCCCTTTATGTTCTTAAGCAAGGCGACTCCACTCCTCTTGCTCAGCCTCAAGCTTTTTGAGAGGTATGAATTTGGATTGAACTTCCTCTCCGCCAAAATGACGCTACCGTCTGTGATCTGGGATACGTTTTCCCTCCGCATGAGCTCTTTCACAACGGGGGAATACCCTACGCTTTTCTCGAACTCTTCCATGGTAAGCTGCTTCCCAGTCTGCAGATCGCTGAGCCGATTCCACATCCCCTCTTCGTCGTACTCATTCACAATGAACTCCTTCCCGGTATCCAAATTCTTTATAAGAAAGAAGGCGCCTAACCGACTGTTTGAGATCATGGTTGACAAGCGCCTCCGCTCGCCAAACGCTGACGTATTCCCACCTTGCGGTGATACTCTGATGGAATCGGGATACCGGCAAGCCGGCACACAGGGCCCACACAATGTGGATGAGGTCCTCGTAAGGCGCTGTTTGGATGTTGCACCAAAAAACTCTTCCTTTCTCTTGGCAATCGGGGGGAAATCTATGTCGCCATCCGATCTTGATCGGACAAGAATGACAGGAGCTAAATGAATACAAGACGCGTTTCCCTTTTTTTGCTCGTCGCTTGGATTATCATTGTTGACAATCAAAGACGAGGTTTTTTGGCTTCCAACCTTCTTAGAGGCAACCGTCTTGAACTCAGCACTTGCAAGTCGGAGAAGGTCCTTGTTAGAGAGCCCCATCCCCTGGAACAGCCGCTTACGCCTCTCGCTGATTGAGCCAGGCTGCGAGATCCAGATCTCGTAGTCCTGTGACATAGAGGTCGAAGCCCTGATGCCCGATAGGCTCCGAAATCTCTCTGCAGATGCACCGGACACAGCAGAGGCGAAGGAGATACGGCTGTCTTCGAAGTCCTCATCATCATCGTCATCAGAGTTCGAGGATGCCAAGTCCAGCGCAATGGCACAGGACAACCGGTCGCGGGATTCAAAGAAGCGATCATCATCGTCCTCATCGCCCAAGGCATCCCAATTCATAGTAAAGGTTCTCTTGGGTCCATTCCCTTCCATTTCGCAGGAATGGCGTGGGATCATTGAATTGAATTGAGGTACATGTTTTCCTTTTCCATTTTCTTTTTTGGGTGTGCAGAGAGTGGGAATTGGAGCGTTTTGTTGTACTTGCGGGAGATTGAGGGAGGCAATGGAAGGGAGAGAAACAAGGTGGGTGGTGGTTATTTACCGTTATGGTTATGTGCTTTTTTGGTTTGACTTACGATAGGAAAGGAAACGGTCAACGAGGGAGTCGTGAGACATGACAACTCTTCACGACCCAAAATTCCCCATCATTATTTAGGGCATTCGATTGAGGATATGTGCTTTGCATGAATCCGGCATCTTCTTTGTTTCTTTATTGAGTTTTCATTCAGGAAAAAAAAACAAAAAAACAGACAAATGTGCATTTTTAAGTTCATCTATCTCCCCCTTGCTTACCTACGTGAAATATTTGACTAGCACCCGTTTTGAAGAACATGCTCCCACTGTGCAAAAGCAGAAAGTTCTTCATTAATTGGAATCATCGAAGCTCAATTTGGAATTTATGAAGCATGCTAGTGAAAAATTAATCTTTATATAATCGAAGCTTGAGTTGGATTCACGAAACTAGCTATAGCTCTGACCAGAGAACTAATCTGCACCATAGAAAATGGGTTAAGACATCCAATTTCGTGCCTAAATTGACCCTTCGACACCTAAGTTAGAAATTGGGGAAATAGTAAAATGTGTCTAGTTCATATAACGGTTGTTAATGGCGACACCCTCGCTTGTCACTTGTCAGGTTAATGTTGACAGATATGGTCATCAAATGAAGGACAAGTATTGGCTCGTTATGACAGATTGAAATACATAATGATGTGGGGTGCGAATATGGTGGCAGTCAAGCCGCTCACAAGGTCAACGGGTGTTCCGTCATTCAAGTAGCGGCCTCACCTAACTCCCTCGATAGAATCGCTTGTGAGTGGACGCTTTGTCAACATATTCTCCGGCGGGTTTTCCTGGTTGGACGACGAAATGGGAAGTTTGCTTCTTCATTCATCCGTCGGGTTGAAGTACGCTTCATCTGGCGCGGTTGATATGCACGCATGTCGAGCATTTAATGTTTTCTCCAAACCCGTTACTATCACTTGCCTTGCACATCCCTTCCGATATCAATGTAAAACGTGTAGGGGGGAAGGTCCTGGCGGCCCTCGCCCTCGCATAGGCAAGGCTCGGGTAGGCCAACCGTTGCCTATGGTGGCAAGGCCGATGTTTGCCCGCCTCACCTAGCATCCCTTGGACAAAGGCGACGCCTAGGCAAGAGTTAGCCTCGCCAGATCTAGCCAGGCTAGCTCTCGCCGGCCAATGCCCAAGGTCGATGGCCATTCTTTAGCCATTGGAAAAGAATAATTTTTTTAATTTAAAAAAAATATATTAGAAAAAAATTATTTACGTCATCAATTTCTTACTAATAGGTTATGCACCAAAATGATTGAATTTTAGTGTTCAATAGGTTATAACAATGCAGTTGGAAGTCAAAAGTCATCGCAATTGAACCCCTGAACTAAGGCCCCGTGCCTGCATGGTTCATTTTATGGTTTTGATTAGAAAAAAGATTTTAAAATCAAATTATAATTTTGTTTCTATACTTTGATATGTCATGCTGCATGTGATATACCACTGGTCGCTTATGTCGTACTTATCACAAACATCATAGCAAACATGAACACTGTAGCCATCGCGACCACAGTAGGCCCTCACAGACTACATACTCGGCGTAATGGCCATGAAAATTTCTCCTACCGTTCTCCTGCCATTCCTCATATGAATAGTATTCCTTTTGGGTAGATTGGACTTCGATTACTCCACCATTGCCGAAGTACGTCTATGGGACAATTGGCCATCGGCTCAGTTCCCGACCGGTGCCACTTCGTCCATTGGAACTGGTTGTCTTCAGGCCAAGATCTTGAAACCAAGAAGTCATTGCATTTGGCCTTCCAAACAAACAGTCATCACCTTCGGTTGTCATTCTGTAGCTCGTTTGAGATGCCCTACGACAGTCCTGAAAGTGGCCACACCTTTCAATCTTCGTTGGCAGGATGGTTATCCCCAAAGCTGTTATTACTAAATGTCATGTTCCCGCAATCTCCGGTTGATACCGACGCAATGGAGACGAGGTTATAAACATGAGTCACCACTTGCAAGCACACAGAGCGCAACACACGCGAGGCTTACAGAGTTTGTCATAGTCCATATGTAAGCCGAATTATACGAAAGATAAAGCATATATCTATACGCTAGATAAACCAGAAAGTTGGAAACTAAGTCTAATAATCTTTAAAAATCTGAGAAGTCCTAAACTTATTACACTCATGTCAATTTCGTCTTAAATTTGTCAATTTAATCAATTTTGTCCAAATTTTTTTTATGATTGTTGATACTTAAATTATGCGACATGTTTAGTTAATAATAAATCTCAACATCACGTTTACATTTTGCATTTAGAATTAATGTTTTGCGTAGAGCATATTTGCATGATCTTCGGTCAAGTGGGTCGTTGTGTTTGGTCAATGGAATTAAAATCTTGAAGAGTGAAAGTTGATCGAGTCCGAAAAAGTGAAGCAAGAGGATTAGCATAGTGATGATATCTTCCGTGATCGCCCTTGGTTACTGATCTTCTCTCAGGTTCATCTTCATCTCGCGGCCACTCGAAGCAATTGGTTCCTCCTGCCAATCAGCCATATATTTGGCACATGATTCCCGGCCGAAAGATAAACCACTGGTAGATAGATCTCAGCAAAATTGACGAGACAACTTGATGCACAGACTCACGGCGATTGTGGTGGAATCTTTGAAAAGTGTGGAAATTTTTCGTCTTGATAGGTGGCACTCCTTTGGCTACGAAAGAAGCACCAATCAGCATCCTAAAAGAAAGGCACATGAACAAAAAGCAAATCATGGCCAGCAAGGAATAAATCGTAGAAGATTGTGGAAAATTAGAAGGAACCATTGCTGCATGGGGATATTTTCTTGCCTTTCAAGCTAGAGGCCGACGCCTATTGTTGGAAAAATAGAGATTATGAGTTGGAGGAAAAATACGCAACATTATTTGTTTGCAGTCAGAAAAATAATAATTCTGAAAAAACGAAATAAATTTAATAGTGACCAAGCCAATGTATAATCTTTACATGTAAAGATGCTGAATGACAATGCAAACATAGACTTACTTGATTGTAATAAAATTCCAATTACTAGGTAGTTGATCGGAGTCTTGAAGATGATAATAAACTTGTATATTGATATCTCAGTAGTTAATTGACAACTATGATTTGACAATTTGCCTTTGAACTGATAACTTCTTCGTATAATCGGCAACTTCATACCAATGGGATAGGATCACCAGCTCATAAGATGACCTTTTGATCATGAAGATTGGTCACGAGATGGTTTTGGATCGGCAGATGATCATGGGTCAATCCAATCGGTCGTAGTGCCCGGCCACAAGTGATTTCGCTCGGCTATGCACCGATACACGGATGATCCGACTTGACCAGATGCAATCATCTTCCGACTGAAAATGCATCATTCCTTATTTAATTCTTAGTGATCAGAAAAGAATTTTGAATCGGTGATGTTCGATTGTGGATCGGTAATGCACTGACCATGAACCATAAGGATGGATCGGGTGTTGATCAGAATGAGCTTAGGGATAGACCCGGCTATTCCGTCATAAATTCTAAGGTCCATGAGTGCCTTGGCTTAGTGCTAAGCCATAGGTAGCCTTAGGATTAGCTTTGAACCGATCGAAGGAGAACTGACCCTTTAAGCCGACCAATCGTCCAAAGGAACGGTTCAGGCAAGCATGGGGCATGATGACCGAACCTTGGGTGTACGTGATTCGGTTTTTTGAGGTGTACCTAATGATCCATTTTTCGGTTGCGGAACCAACCTAGACGATGGATTTCTCTGGACCGTTTTCTTGAGGAAAAAAATGACAAAATGGAATTCTCTAGAACACCTTAGCTTCTTCATGAAGGAGGTTGACTTATCATTCCACCTAGATTTTTCTAGATGTGGTCATGATTATCAAGGATTTACCTTAGGAATTAAGCAAAGTATCCAAGCCAAGTGTCCCAATAAAAATAGGACACATTGGAGCTAATTATGGCTATCCTATAGCCTTGATGCCACCTTGAGTTTTATAGGTTTTGACTTCCTAGTTTTTCAAAACTGTTGGATGTTTCCTACTTTCCAATTTTATAGAGCTCTTTGTACTTCGAATTTGGAGAAACTTTGTTCATGAAAATTGTTCAAAATATCTTAATTATAACATATTTAAATTTCATATTTTTCTAAGGTGAAATGGCTGGGACGAAGACCCAATTTTATTACCGTATATAACTTGTCCAAGTATAGTGAAAACGATAACTAAGTTGCTTTCTTGAATTTCTATAAAATCTTCCCTTTCAAATTTGGACACGCTTCCTCACAAATTTTTTTAAATGACATCCATATCTACAACATATTAAAATTTCAAAAAGTTTTGTGAAAATTTGGATTTCGAAATGAGTCTCTCTCTCTGACCGTTGAATATGCTTGATGGATAAATTTTTGGGTTGTGTTCAATGATTTGCTTCTCTTTCCACAAAATGAATTTGGCTTGGATTCCTTCATGAAAAATGTTATGTAAGGTCTTTTCTACAACATATTAAAATTTTATAATTTTTCAAGCCCGTTTGATAAGGTAATGGCACTGATTTCGAAAGTTGCTCAAAATTGTTTTTGCCCTAGAATGGGAGAACCACATGCCCAACTTGGAGGGGAAAGGGGTTGCATGCCCAACTTGAGGAGCAAGCTAATCTAGAGATTTCTTGGCTTGGAGATAAGAATGTATTAAATGCTTTTGGACCTTAATGTGTTAAAGAGAAGAAACTTTGAGAGCAAGTTGGCCAATGTGAACACATCTAAGCCTAATGATTGCATGAAATCTTGGTAATTAATGAGAGAGGTGAGTCACCTACTTAGGTGTCTCCTAGAATCTTAGATAAATCTTAAGTTATGATGGCCTTAGATTATAGCCTTGGTGAACAAGGTAAGGACAAACCAATTAGAAGAAAACATTAGGCATTAAAGGGGCTTATGTGTCCTTTAGGCACCATAAGCAATAATGAATCTAGATTGAGCCTTAGAGAGCAACCAAATAGGTGGACCAATCACAAGCCAACACTAGAGGACCTAGGCGCCAACTCTAGAAGATAGGTAGACCAACTCATCATTTAGGCGTAATCATGAGTTTGCATAAAAATCTAAGAGGAGGAGGTCTATAAATAGGATAGGCCATCTGTGACATCCCAAATTTTTGATTCTATTTTTAATTGAATGAGTTTGGCTTTTCATTAACGTGCCTATAGTTCTTTTCCCTGAGCTGATCACTCATAAGATAATTAGTCTATCAGGTGAAGCCGTTTAGAGATTTTAACGCAATAGACTTGGGAATTCGACCAGAAATCGATTGCTCAACCGTGCTAATTTGCCAAGGTCAATATGACACTGTCAAAATCGATTAGAGATTAGAGATATGTCAATTTGACTGAGGTATGTGATTAAAGTATGGGTGATTCTATCTAATTGCAAAATTCTCGTCGAACGGCATTAAACTGATTTTTCTGTTATTTTTGTACTCTGTGCCCGTATTTGAAATCTCGAGATTTTCACGATAATCGAGAGTCGCCAATGAGTCGAAGATGCATAATGTGGCTTGAAAATAATCGACCACTAGTCAATTGCACTAAAAATTCCTAAAAGCTACCCGGTAGGTTAGGTCACGTTAAAATCGCGTCTAGTTGAAATTAACCGCGAATTTAAACTCGATTCTTGAAATTGAAAGTTTTGTCATGTCACGATTCAATTTAGGAACGTCGACTCATCTTTCGAAATTTTTTTGGCAAATCGGAATTTTTGGCAAAAAATCAAAGTAAGATTATTTTGGACCGGGAAAATTAGAGGGCCGTTTTTGGTGGCATTTTTGGCCATCAAGTTGGTTTAATTGATGAGGAAAAATCATGAGATGGGTGATGGCACCTTGGCTGATTTTATGGGGGCCAAATTGAGTTCAATTGGAGAAGAAATTGAATCAAATTGGATGGCAAATGTTACAAAATTCGTAGGCCAAGGGGGGGACAACATTTGGACCATTTGGGAGACTTCTTGAGGAAGCTTGGATGAAGCAAAGGGCTAAGGATGATAGCTAAGGGCTGGTAGGGCATGAAACTTAAGTGTTTTGGGATATTTTAGTGGCCCCCTCTCTTGCAGTAGCCATCTTCTTCCTACTGCAACTTCCTTTCTCCATTTTTGGTGGGTTTTGAGCTTAAGAAAAACCAGAGGAAAGCCAGCCAACACCTCCCCTTTGCCCGTCGACAGCCGCTTGGACCCGTCCGAGCAGTAGCCGTTCGCCCGATCCGTCACTAGCCTCCCACTCGCGTCTTGCTCGTCCCGTGCCTTCTCGCCGTCCCCCGCGAGCCTAGGTCGCCGTTGAGCCCTCCGTCTAGCTAGCTGAGACACTGCCGTTGTCATTTCAACTGTCCAAAGCCCCGCCGTCAACCGCTGTAGCTGCCTAGCCGCTCGCCTTGCCGTTTCAGCCCAACCTGGTTGCTCGAGCAGCCTCTTTCGGCCCAAAGTAGAAGTCGAACTCTCAGCCCAACAAAGAGCTTCTAGGCCAATTTTAAGGCCCGTTCGGACCTCCGTTGGTGTCGCTCCTGGCTTGTTTATCGATTGCCTTCGTGTCGCCGTCGTCATGGACTCACCGGCCCACTAAATCGGTGAGTTTATCTGTTAAACCTTGTTTAGGAGATTAATGATGCTTAAGGGGTGATTGGCTTAGCTTAAGATGAGATTAGGTGGTTGGTTAGTTTAGATTAGTGATTTAATTGTTTAATTATGCATGTTAGGTGGTTAGAATAGATTGATTATGGGCTAATTAGATTGTACTATTTATCTAGATAAGTGCATAAATTTTCTAGGCTCGTTTAGGTGGTTAGATTAGCATTTCCAGCCTAGGTTAGCATTTATTGGATTTAATTTGCATTATTTAATTATTTTTTGTAATTTATTTATTTATTTAATATTTTCTAGAAATTATACCGGGATAGTCGGTTATCGGAATTTCGTGCTGATTGCAGTGGTGTGCTTAGTTTCTGCAATTGAGTGTTATTTTGTGCAAATTTAGTGGTGATTGTGATTTTGAGTATTTATTTCAAAATTACGAAATTTTGGTAATTAATTATAAATTACCGGGTATCGGGTTTTGATACTGAAAATGGTTTTTAATACTATATCAAATAATGAGATTTTAAAAGGAAGGATATCGGTTGTTTTGGTTCAAATTGACCATATACCCACACACGATTATTTTTACCGTGTGTTTTTAATACGAAGAAAAGGGGCCAAGTACATTAGTTTAATTGAGACATTTGAGTGCAAAGCACGATGTCTTGGCCGAGATTGGATGGGTGCATGAATGGTTATGAGAACCCGTCCTCGATGTGAGTTGGGTGGATGTTGCCCCTATATGAGATGCCCTTGTCAACGGATGCCGGTCGTAGTAGATTCTGGATTAATGCTCCTTTGGGATTGTCATGCTCAAATGGGTGAGATGTTGCCGTGCTCAATGGGGTGAGACGATGCCTGGTTACGCCAAAAGACCGCCGAACGTTGAGTAGGCCGTGCTCGTTGGGCCGTGATAAAATTGGAACGCATGATTGAGTGGTTTAATCGCGCCTGATTATGAGACAAAATTGTGTGGCATGATATGGGACGTGTCATAATGATTTGGTCTTATAATCGGGACCTCTATGGCTGTGTGAGATATGAGATGTGGCGTTCCAATTGATTGGGTATTATTACTACATATGGTTGAGTATATGAACTGTGTTGACATGCAGGGAGGATCTGAGATGAGGTGAGTCTCCATGGTTGTGTGGTTAGGTCGCCTTTGGACGTATTTAATTTCTAATCGGGGTTTAGGGGGTGAACTTGCTAAGACGTTACCTCACCCCGTCGTGGGCTCAATTCTTTTCAGGTCCGTAGATGGCGGTCCCTCTAGTACATTTTTGGAAGCCCTGGGGGTATATGGAGTAGAGTATTGACATCCCTATCCCTAGGAGTCCCTGGCTTCATGAGCTCATAGTGACCACCATCTTAGTCGATGAGGGCCGACCACAGTTGGTCCCTCATCGATTTAGGGCGTGGTTTCGCCATAGGATCAATGAGATCAGGGAAGGTCCCCTGTAGGGTTTTGACATCCCTATCGTTGTGGTCAACGCCGCGGCAGGTGAGGGGGTAGCTGATCCCCTTGACGGTGTTGTGGAAGACCTAGATCCCCCGGAGGTCTCAGAGGTCTCGGTTGAGGAGTCTTGTGCTTAGTTAGCTGGGTGACTCTTCTTTTTGGAGCAGACCTTTGTTTATAGTCTAGTGTTGTATATAAACTTAGCTTGTTTATGAAAAGTGTTTTGTGAAAATGGTATCCTGTTTTTCTATCCCATATTTGTGTTTTATTCGCTTTCCCATGTGCAATAAAAAGAAAGGGTCAACGACGCGTCTTGGGACGTCGCAATTTTATCAACCACTGAGGGATACGCGAGCGCTCGAGGTTCGGGGTGTGACATCCCCACCTGGAGTGGTATCAGAGTTGGTCGGTAGTTAGAGTGATAATGTGCGTTGGGTCACGGGATAGTTAGTAGGAAAGACCGTTTTATTATGTTGAGGCATGTGATTGATAGCTGTTTGATAGCTTGTTTGTGTGTCGCTCAATTTCTAATTCTGTGTAGAATTGGAAAGCAAGTCTGTAAGAATCCTGCAAAATGAGTGATCAAGAGCAGAGGACTCCTAGAAAGAGGACCATTGGACTAGTGACTCGGGGTAGGACGCTAACTAGGGTCGGTACCCGAGGTGGTCGTGGTAGAGCGTAGGCTCAAGCTAGCCCTAGTGGGGTAGCACTATCTCTAGTCGGTGCTAGGGTAGCAGCCCCTGGCGATCCTAGGATAGATGGGATCGTTCAGGCGCTTACGACGCTAAGAGCTTTGATGGGGCAATAAGCCCAAAATCAAGCCGCCACCGCTACAATTGCTGTTACTGCTACCATTGTCGTTGCCGTAGCTGCACCTGCCGAATTTCCACTTGGGAACATAGTTGTTGAGAGAGAGAGACCGATGCATAAGTTAGTGTAGCAGTTCTTGAAGTTGAACCTGCCAAGGTTCATTGGTGTAGGAGATCTCGAGGTTGCAACCCTCTAGAGACAAGACCTAGAGAAGGCCTTCGCACTGCTGATGTGCAATGAGGAGGAGAAGGTTGTCCTGGCAGTATTATTAGCTGCAAGGTAACGCGAATACCTGGTGGAGGCCACCAGAGGTAGAGTAGTCCCTGAAGGTGAGATTCTGATGTGGAACACCTTCCTAAGAGCTTTCAATAGCAAATATTTTTCTGATAGTGCCTGAGAGCAGAAGATGGAGGAATTCCAGCGCCTCCGTCAAGGGATGCTGATAGTAGATCAGTATGATGCCAAATTTGTGGAGTTGTCATAGTACGCTCCCAAACTGGTGGAAGATCCTGAAGACAGAGCTCGGAGGTTCAGGAACGGCCTCAGACCAGAGTTGAAGAATCCGCTGGTGCCATTCGACCTGAAGGATTACAATGAGCTATATGGTCAGGCCTAGTTGATAGAGAGGAATCTGAACGAACAAGTCGCTGCATCCGAATCGAGGTTCAGTTCGAATAGGGATGGGAATAGGTTTAGGAAGAAACCTGTGACAAGAGGAAGGTACCTTGTTCCGCCTAACAGGAAGGGTGGGATAAGTAAGTTTGTACCGAGCCAGATGGGCGTGTGTCGCTTTTGCGGAAGGCAACATGGATCAGCCCCATGCCATTCTAGGCCGGGTGCTTGTTATGAGTGTGGTCAACAGGGTCACATAGCTAGGAATTGTCCCAGGAGACCGATGGGATTAGGGGTGTGCAACGGGAACCGCTCGAACCGGGAATCGGCCGGACCGGACCGAACCGGCTGGTTTTGGGCAGTTCCCACGGTCGGCGGTCCGGTTCCCGGTTCCTAATCTTGGAACCGGTGGCCGGTTGGTCCGGTTCTAGGTTCCAAGGTGGGAACCGGACTGAACCGGACTGATCGGACCGAACCAATTTTTTTAATATATAATTTATATACATAGAATTAATAAAATATATAAACATGATAACTTATTGCAACCAAAATTGTAATTTGAGGTAGGAACCTCTTATATGGCCAAGAGACCATTAAAACCAATTTTGTTACTCTTTTATTTATAGAAAAAATCTCCTTGTTAGTAATGTGGGTTGTGACTTGAGTTCTCTATTTTCAGGTTCCTCGAGTGGTACCAGTAAGTTAGTTATCGAGAGAAAGAGGGAAAGTAAGAGACTCTTTCTTTTTTAATTGATTTATTAGGGATTTTGTAATGAATGGTTGAATGATCCTTGCTTTGTGTTTTGTTATGCCTGCTTGAGGAAATTAGATGATATACTCTTTAGCGAATAAGATTACAATTTTTTGACTTCTAGTGATTAAAATGTCCCCACGTTACTTGTTTATAGGATTACAATTTAAGCCAAGTCCAACCTTTAACCAAATTGTTCATGGCCTTTATGGTTAAAGTTAAGTGTGAAACACACGAAGTGTGAATCACACAAGTGAAGTTTGAATATTTTGCACGTGGGAACATATGTGATTAGTTTTGTTGAATCGCCCGAGAACCGAATTGGATTGATCGGTCTGGAGCACGGTTACTCTTTGGTGCAAAAAAGTCGGTCACTCTTTAGTGCAAAAAAGTAGAGCCGATTTTGTTGGACCGGACCGGAACCGATGGTCGGGTCCGGTTCCCAGTCCTAGGACCAAACGGTCTGGTCCACGGTTCACAATTTTGGGAACCGGTGCTCCTGGTCCTGTTCTCGGTTCCAAGGTGGAATCGGACCGAACTGGGAACCGATCACTCCTAGATGGGACCACAACAGTTGCCACCATCGCCACCGATGGGTCAGATTAGAGGGTACGTGCCGCAGGGTGCACAATAGGGTGGACAGATCAGGCCTCCAGCTCAAGGAAGAGTGTACACTATCACCAGAGGGCAGGTAGATGACTCGCTTGATGTGGTCACAGGCACTGTTTCCCTGAACGACCATGCTACTTATACTTTATTTGACCCTGGTGCAACTCATTCTATTATAGCTGAGCAATTTGTTAAGCTGGTAAGGTTGAGTCCTGAATTGTTGGAGTCTATGGTTAGCATATCTACACTGTTAAAGGATAAGGTGTTGTTTACGATGGGCTGTCCTGGTTGTAAGTTAGTGATTGGTGAGCGAGAGGGGAGAATAGATTTGATAGTCCTAGCCATATATGATTTTGATGTAATAATTGGCCTGGACTGGCTCAGCAAGCAACGAGCTAAGATAGACTGCTATTGTAAAGCGATTCAGTTTAACCCGTCAGCGAGTGAAAGTTTCGAGTTTATTGGGAGTCAAAGAAGACCCTCGATTACCTTAATCTCGTCGCTTGCAGCAACCTGTTTGTTAGATGGGGGTTGTCAAGGTTACTTGGCAACTGTCATGGATACGACAATTGAGGAGCTGAAAGTCGAAGATATTGCAGTGGTTCAGGAGTTTTCAGACGTATTTCCAAAGGAATTACTGGATTTATCGCCAGAGAGGGAGATAGAATTCGTGATTAAGTTAGCCCCCAGGACAGAGCCAATCTATAAGGCTCCTTACCAGATGGCGTTGTTTGAATTGAAAGAACTGAAGGTGCAGATGCAGGAGTTGTTGAATAAATGATTCATACGTCCTAGTGCATCACCTTGGGAGCACCGGTTCTGTTTGTGAAGAAGAAGGATGGTTCGCTGTGTCTATGTATCGACTATCGTCAACTTAACTAAGTGACGATCAAGAACAAGTATCCGCTGCCGAGGATCGATGAATTGTTTGACCAGTTGCAAGGAGTGTCGATATTTTCTAAAATCGACTTGAGGACATGATATCATCAGCTGAGGATCAGGAAGGAGGACATATCGAAGTCAGTGATTTGTACTCAATACGGCCATTATGAGTTCATTGTAATGCCGTTTGGTTTGATGAACACCCCAGCTGCTTTCATAGATATGATGAATCGAGTGTTCAAAGAGTATTTGGATCATTTCATGATCGTGTTTATCGACGATATCCTGGTGTACTCGAAAAGTCCAGAGGAGCACGAAAGGCATTTGAGGATGGTGCTTCAAACACTGAGTAATCATGGGATGTACGCCAAGTTTAGCAAGTGCGAGTCTTGGTGACTCGTGTTGCTTTCCTAGGTCACGTGATTTCAAGCGAAGGAATCTCCATGGACCCGACCAAGATTGAAGCAGTTATCAACTGGCCAAGACCGACGACCGTGACAGAGATCAGAAGCTTCTTGGGATTGGCAGGGTATTACAGAAGGTTCGTGGAAGGATTCTCAGCATTAGCCTCGCTGTTGACTCGATTATTAAAGAAGGAAGAAAAGTTTCTGTGGACAGACAAGTGTGAGCGTAGTTTCCAAGAGTTTAAATAGAAGCTAACTACCGTACCAGTGTTAACAATTCCATCTGGTCCTGAAGGATACGAGATTTACAGTGATGTGTTGTTTAGAGGACTGGGTTGCGTGTTTATGCAGCATGGTAGAGTCGTTGCATACGTATCTCGTCAGTTAAGACCTCATGAGCTGAATTATCCGACGCATGACTTGGAACTCGCAGCAATCATTTTTGCTCTGAAGATTTGGAGACATTATTTGTGCGGAGAAAGATTCTAGGTCTTTACAGACCATCAAAGTCTCAAGTACCTATTCTCTCAGAATGAGTTGAATAAGAGACAGCGTCGCTGGATGGAACTTCTTAAGGACTATGATTGTGATATCTTATATCATCCTGGAAAGGCTAATAAGGTCGCAGACGCGTTGAGTTGGAAATCTTCAGTTGTACAAATGATGGTTAAGGAGTGGATTTTACTCGAGAGAGCTCGAGATTCGGTTTTCAAATTTGAGGTAGGCCACCTTTCAAATCTTATGGTCACCCTTAGAATTGAACCGGAAGTACAAATAAGGATCAAGACACTTCAGTTGATAGACCCAGAAATTCAGAAAATCCTACAAGAGGATACTGGAAAGAGAAATGCGGACTTTAAGATTTCTGAGGATGGAACACTAAGGTTCCGAGGACGATTGTGTGTACCTGACGATATAGAGCTTAAAGAAGAGATCTTATCAGAAGCTCATCGTAGTAGTTACAGCATTCATCTAGGCAGTACGAAAATGTATCAGAATTTGGGTCAACACTATTGGTGGACCAGTATGAAGGTGGATATCGCTAAGCATGTCGCCAAATGTCTGACATGTCAGCAAGTGAAGGCACAACACTGTAAGTCGGGAGGACTTCTACAACCTCTCAAGATTCTCGAGTGGAAATGGGAACACATCATGATGGATTTTGTGATGGGCTTACCGATGAGTTAGAGGGGTAATGATTCTATTTGGGTTGTGGTCGACAGACTGACGGAGTCGGCTCACTTTATCGCCGTACGGAAGGACCTTGCATTGGACAGATATGTAGAATTGTACGTGCGTCAGATTATTCGTCTGCATGGAGTGCTGGTGACGATTACATCTGATAGAGACCCAAGATTTATAGCTGCCTTTTGGAAAAGTTTGCAGATCGCTTTGGGAACGAAGCTACAATTCAGTACAGCTTACCATCTGCAAACAGATGACCAGTTTGAAAGGACGATTCAGACTCTCGAGGACATGTTGAGAGCTTGTGTGCTAAATTTCAAACGAAGCTGGGAGGAACAGCTTCATCTCGTCGAGTTCGCCTACAACAACAGCTATCAGCAGAGCATTCAGATGGCACCTTTTAAAGCGTTGTATGGCAGAGCATGCAGAACGCCAGTTTGTTAGGATGAGGTCGGAGAACGGAAGATCACAAGCCTAGCGTTAGTCCAACAGTCAGTGGATGCAGTTGCAGTTATCAGGGACAGATTAAAGACCGCTCAGAGCCACCAGAAAAGCTACGCAGATAAGTGTCGAAGACCTTTGGAATTCCAAGTTGGTAAGCACGTCTTTCTGAAAGTGTCACCGATGAGGGGTACTTTGCGCTTTGGCAAGAAAGGAAAGTTGAGTCCGAGGTACGTAGGTCCCTTTGAGATTCTGGAAAGGATAGGGATTTTAGCGTATCGTCTTGCATTACTGCTTGCATTACTGCCAAGACTGGCGTAAGTGCATGACGTTTTTCACGTGTCGATGTTGAGGAAGTATGAACTCGACCCAACTCACGTGTTGAATTTTGAAGAGTTAGACGTGGACGACATGGTGTCGTACATGGAGAGATCGGTTCAGATAGTAGATCGGAAGGAGCAAGTTCTGCACACCAAGACAATCCCGTTGGTTAAAGTGGTCTGGCAACACTACGACACAGAAGGAACAACCTGGGAAAGTGAAGATTCAATGAGACAACAACACCACAGCATAGAAGGAGCAATCTTTTTGTTTAAAGATTTGTAATGGTTTAAATTTCGAGGACGAAATTATTATAAGAGGGGAAGAGTTGTGATATACCGAATTTTTGATTCTGTTTTCAATTGAATGAGTTGGGCTTTTCATCGATGCGCCTATAATTCTTTTTTCTGAGTTGATCACTCACGGGATAATTAGTTTATTAGGTGAAGCCGTTAAGGATTTTTAACGCAATAGACTTTAGAATTCGACCAGAAATCGACTGCTCAACCGTGCTAATCTGCAAAGGTCAATACGGCACTGTCAAAATTGATTAGAGATCGGAGATAGGTCGACTGAGGTATGTGATTAAAGTGTGGGTGATTCCACCTAATTGCAAAATTCTCGTCGAACGGCACTAAACTGATTTTTTTGTTATTTCTGTATCTTGTGCCTGTATTTGAAACCTCGAGATTTTCACGACAACCGAGAGTCGCTAATGAGTCGAAGATGCACAATGTGGCTCGAAAATAATCGACCATAGGTCAATTGTACTAAAAATTCATAAAAGATACCCGGTAGGTTAAGTCACGTTACAATCGCGCTATATTGAAATTAACCACGAATTTAAACCCGATTTTAGAAATTGAAAGTTCTGTTATGTCACGATTCATTTTAGGAACGTCGACTCATCCTTCGAAGATTTTTTGGCAAATCAGAAATTTCGGCAAAAAATCAAAGTAAGGCTATTTTGGACCGAGAAAACTAGATGGCCGTTTTGGTCGCATTTTTGGCCGTCAAGTTGGTTCAATTGACTAGGAAAAATCATGAGATGGACAATGGCATTGGCTGATTTTATGAGGGCCAAATTGAGCTTAATTGGAGAAGAAATTGAATCAAATTGGATGGCAAATGTTACAAAATTCGTAGGCCAAGAGGGGGACAACATTTGAATCATTTGAGAGACTTCAAGAGGAAGCTTGGATGAAGCAAAGGACTGAGATGACAGCCAAGGGCTGGTGGGGCATGAACTTGAGTATTTTGGGATATTTTGGTGGCCCCCTCTCTTGCAGTAGCCATCTTCTTCCTTCTGCAGCTTCCTTTCTCCATTTTTTGTGGGTTTTGAGCTCAAGAAAAACCAGAGGAAAGCCAGCCAACAGCTCCCCCTTGCTCGTTGACAGCCACTTGAGCCCGTTTGAGCAACAACCATCCACCCGAGCCATCGCCAGCCTCCTGCTTGCGTCCCGCTCGTCTCGCGCCTTCTCGCCGTCCCCCGCGAACCCAGGCCACCGTTGAGCCCTCTGTCCAGCCAGCCGAGACGTCGCCGTTGTCATTCCAGCCGTCGAAAGCCCTGCCGTCAACCGCTGCAGTTGCCTAGCCGCCCACCTCACCGTTTCAACCCAACCTGGCCGCTCAAGCAGCCTCCTTCAGTCCAAAGCAGAAGCCGAACTCTTAGCCCAACTGAGAGCTTTTAGGCCAGTTTTAAGGCCTGTTCGAACCTCCGTTGGTGTCGCTCCAGGCTTGTTTATCATTCGCCTCCGCGTCACCATCGCCGTGGACTCACCGGCCCCCTTAACCGGTGAGTTTACTTGCTAAACCTTGCTTAGGAGGTTAATGATGCCTAATGGGTGATTGGCTTAGTTTAAGATGAGATTAGGTGGTTAGTTAGTTTAGATTAGTGATTTAATATTTTGATTATGCATGTTAGGTGGTTAGAATATATTGATTAGATGCTAATTAGACTGTACTATTTATCTAGGTAAGTGCATAAATTTTCTAGGCTCGTTTAGGTGGTTAGATTAGCATTTCCGGCTTAGGTTAGCATTTATTGGATTTAATTTGCATTATTAATTATTTTTGTAATTTATTTAATTATTTAATATTTTTCGAAAATTATATCGGGATAGCCGGTGACCAGAATTTTGTGCTGATTGCAGTGGTGTGCTTAGTTTCTGCAATTGAGTGTTATTTTGTGCAAATTTAGTGGTGATTGTGATTTTGAGTATTTATTTCAAAATTACGAAATTTTGGTAATTAATTAGAAATTACCGGGTGTCGGGTTTTGACACGAAAAATTGTTTTTAATACTATATCAAATAGTGAGATTTTAAAAGGAAGGATATCGGTTGTTTTGGTTCAAATTGACCGTGTATCCACACATGATTATTTTTATCGTGTGTTTTTAATACGAAGAAAATGGGCAAAGTACATTATTTTAATTGAGACATTTGAGTGCAAAGCACGATGTCTTGGCCGAGATTGGATGGGTGCATGAATGGTTATGAGAACCCGTCCCCGATGTGAGTTGAGTGGATGTTGCCCCTATATGGGATGCCCTTGTCAACGGATGCCGGTCGTAGTAGATTCTAGATCGATGCTCCTTTGGGATTGCCGTGTTCAATGGGGTGAGATGTTGTCGTGCTTAATGGGGTGAGACGATGTCTAGTTACGATAGAAGACCACCGAATGTCGAGTAGGCCGTGCTCGTTAGGCCGTGATAAATCTCGAGGATTCAAATACGGACACATGGTACCAAAATGATAGAAAAATTAGTCTAGTGCCGGTCGACGAGAATTTTGTAATTTAGTGGAATCACCCACGTTTAGCCACACATCTCTATCAAACCGACCTATCTCTGATCTTTAATTGATTTTTAACTGTGCCGTAATGATCTTTGTAGATGAGCACGGTTGAGTAATCGATTCCTGGTTAAATCCTCAAGTCTATTGCATTAAAATTCCTTAATGACTTCCCCAGATAATCTAGTTATCTCAAGAGTGATCAGCTATGAGAATAACACTTTAGGCGCATCGATGAAAGGCCGGATTAATTTAATTGAAAGCATACTGAAACATTCAGAATGTCACAACACATACTGGAGGAAAAATATGCAACATTGTTTGTTGACTAGAGTAATAATAATTCTAAGAAAGCAACGGCAAATTTAATAGCAACCAAGCCAATGTATAATATTTACAAATTAAGATGTTGAATTACAATGCAAATACAAACTTACTTGTTTGTAATAAATATCCAATTGCTAGGTAGTTGATCTGGAGACTCAAAGACGACGATAAAATCATAGATCGATATCTCATAAGTCGATCAACAACTATGAATTAACAGCTTGCCTCTAAATCAACAATTTCTCTGTATAATCGACAACTTCAACACAAGAGATAAGGTACAAATAATTGAATCTCCTTAAGGCGATTAGTTCTTGCCAACGCTACTAAGTAGCTTCACGAATTATACCTCCGATGATACAATACCTTGAACCCATTTAAATCAGTACTATATGAACATAACTCTGTCAAACACTTTTCAAAACCAGCACACTTCGAGGATCATTTCTAAAGAGAAAACTCAAGAGACCTCTAGGAGTGCTTTTAGGAGTTTATAATCTTATTTTGAAAAAAAGATACACTCTATCTATAGACAAGGGAAATAGCTGTAGAAAACTAAAAAGACGTGATCTCGAGAATCTTGTCGGTTGTGCTCACATTAATAAATCATTAACCCTTAATAAGAACAATATTAAATTCAAAAATTGCAGCAAAATTAAGAGTCACTTTAAATGAAAGGAGGCCCCAGTAATGTTGAGCCGTAAAATCCTATATATACAACAATAATAACAACACATGAGTAGGATTGCTAGGAAGCACCGACACTCTTTAGGACCAATATTGTATCGAACACTTCGACACTTGTTTGACACTCGGTCAACACGTATTGGAAAATCCGACACCTGGTCCTCTCTCCCAACACTCTTCGACACGTAGGTTGGGAATTCTGACATGCGAGTTCGAAATTCCGGCATGTGATTTCGAAACATAATGGGTCAATTTTAAAAATTTTCACTAAATGAGGGCTGAAAATGTAAATATGTAAAAAATAAAAAATAATAAAAATAATAAATGGAGAAAGAAGAAAAACCTAGTCTTCTCTTCTCTCTTAACTCTCACTTCCCGTGACACATAATTCACCACCTAAATTTATTTTTTTCTCTTGTCTTCCAACAAACTTGATACACAAGTCAAGAATTTGGATTGCTTGTTTTTTTTCTCCAAGCTTTAGAATTATTCGAATAAATTGAATTTGTCAAATTAAAACAATGAATGATAATAACAAATAGTGGATTAATATTTTTAGTATAAATTCATTCTAGACTCTTTATTATTTATTTATTTATTTATGAATTTGAATCAAATTAATTTGATTAAAATAGTCATAAAAATGATAGTTTGTCATGTATATATAAAAATATAAATTTAATATATAATGTGTCCCAACGTGTCAAAACTCTCTATTTTTTTTAGAAGATGTGTCCGTGTGTCGTGTTGTGTCACGTGTTGTGAGTTGGTGTCGATGCTACTTGGAGTAGGAGTACACATTTCACATACGAGGAGGGGTGGATTTCATGATCAACACACTCTCACGTTGAGCAAGCTCTGTCACTTTGGTGTCCGCGGTCTCATCCACCCTTATCCTAGAGATCCACCTTGACTGTCATCAATGAGCACCACTATTCGAGAGCGAGCACCACTTCCAGTGGTGATCCACCTTGACTGTCATCCATGAGTAACACTGGTGATCCACTGTTGCTTCGATTCTTGGCCTTCACCTAACATCCGACAAGCGGGCACCATGCCTAGGTGAAATCCAATTCGTGATCCAAGCCGGTTTGAGTCGCTGCCTAGGTGTGACTTCGACAAGAATCATGACCAACACCAGAGCATGGCCAAGCCAGGTGTGTTCGGTAATTGAAGAGACAAACTGAAGTAAATGGAGATTGAAGAAAGAGTCCAAGCAGTAGTCAAAGGTGTCTCAATGGAAGTTTGACTAGAGAAAAGTAATTGGAGACAATCCAAAGTAGAGGTATTCAACAAAGAAAAGGAAAGAAAAGATCCCACTTTGGGTTTTCTTTCGGGAATATCGCAAAGGCTTTTTATCTGCAGATATTTATTAACGCTTGCCAAGTGATTTCTCCTCTCGGTGAAGCTTTTCCTATTGGTGGACTTCATCTGCCCTTCCTTGTCATGAACTCTATGTCTCTTTTGCTAGTGGTTCGCCAAGCCTGACGGCCACATCCTTTACAATGTGCTGCTTTGGTCCTTGGTGCCTTAAGGAAACTGTAGTCCAGGTGAGAAAGAGGTTCTAAAAAATTTACCGGAGCTCTTTCACTCTCATTAGGCATTGTTCTGTTGATCCTTCGGTGGTCCCAAGGCATTTTTTATTTTCTTCCAAATGTCGGCAACTGTCTGTCTCTACCCATGCACTATCAATGTCTGTTCGTGCCGAGTTGGTGTCCTAACCATGTCCTTTAATTTCCTAGCGTTCTTCAACAAGTTCAATGCCTTCCAGTGATTCCTTCATGCCTTGGCCATCGTCCGATGACGGTCTAGCTCATCCAGCTTCATACTAATCAATCCAGGGACCCATCCGCAAAAATCCTTGGTGAAAACCAGCAAGCTGTTCATTCTTTGCAGGTCTTCCTAGCGCCAAACGGATGCAAAGAGGCCATCTCGTGCAGAGCGAGTTCTTTGGGGGTATTTGAAAGGAAGCAAGAAGAACAGGGAAGACAAGGAGAAATCAAGACTAAAGAGGATAGTTTTAGGGAAAATTTTTGTATTTCTCTTCAATGATCCCTAATGTACAAGGTTCTATAAATATAGTACAAGATGCACTTAATAAATGGAAAGAATATATCCTACAAATCAATCCCAATCTCAATCAATATCCTAATTGATTTAGTGCATATTCACAATCCGAATGGATTCTCGAGCATATTTTCCAACACCCTCCCTCAAGCTGGTGGTTTGTAGATGTCCAAAATGCATAGCTTCCTCAACAAATATGTGTGTTGTCTTTGGCATAGAGGTTTGGTAAAGATGTCTGCAGGTTGTTCTGTGGTTCCAATTTCTCTTGTCTCGATTATTCCTTCTTGAATATTTTCTTGAGTGAAATGACAATCCACTTTTATATGCTTAGCTCTTTCATGTACTATGGGATTCACTGCAAGTTTGGGGGCCGCCACAAAGTAGCTTTGTTGGTCCTTTCAATTATACTTCGAGGTCCTGATGTAAGCCTCGTATCCATACAATCTCACAAGTAGTTCTCACCATGGGTCAATATTTTGCTTTAGTTGAAGATAGTGACACGGTCGGCTGCTTCTTGGTCTTCCAAGAAAGAAGAGATTCTCCCAATTTAATGCAAAAACCAGTGATAGACCTTCGGCTCATGGGACAAGTTGCGTAGTTCGCATCACATTATGCCGTCATTTCCATGTTGCAGTTCCTAGATAGGAGTATCCTGAGTCCTAAGTACTTTTTCAAATATTTCACAACCTTCAAAGCAACATTCATATGGGATTGCTATGGGATTGCTTTGAATTGTGCATTAAATTGATTGAGTATATCAGGCCTGGTCATAGTTAAATATATAAGCTTTCTAATGAGCTTCTGAGAACTTGACGGATCTTTGAGGATGGGATCATCATTCTGAGATATTCCGGCATCATTATCTGTTTTGGTTAATTTGGTGTTTTGCTTGATTATAATAATCGTCGGTTTGCATTCTAGTAGATCGACTTTTGACATAATCTTCTGTATAAACTTCTGTTAACTAAGAGAAATTTCTCAATCAGATCAAGCAATTTCAATCCCAAGAAAATGTTTAGGTGCCGCAGGTCTTTTATATGGAAAATGGACTACAAATGTTCCTCAAAGTTTTCTAGAGCAGTTTTATCATTTCCCATGATGAGAATATCATCAACATAAATTATCAAGTAAAAGATGGCATACCTTTAGTCCATGCGAATAGGGTGTAATCATATTTAGATTGTTTGAAACCTGCAGTTGTGAGAACGTTGGCAAACTTGGCATACCATTACTTGAAAATTTGTTTCAAACCACAAAGAGATTTGCGAAAACAATATACTCTACTCTTCCCTATCTCTGTAAACCTTGAGGTATGTCCATATAAATCCGTCCATCCAAATCACCTTAAAGAAAGGCATTGTGCACGTCCATTTGGTGTAACGGCCAATCATGAATGGTTGCAACTAATAAGAAGGAACGAACTGTGACATTTTTAGCTACTAGAGAGAAAGTCTCGTGATAATTGCCACTTTATCGTTGAGTAAAGCCTTTATCCACCAAGCGAGCCTTGTAGCATTCAATGGAGCCATTGCCGCGATATTTAATTTTATACACCCCCTAGAGAGCTAACTTGCAAGAAGCGTGACCAGATTGTTCCCTTTCTTCTAATATATGACTAAGGCAACATCTATGTTCTGACAAAAGCTTATGGAAAGAAACATAGGATGAGATTGGACAGTGAATACCTGGTGAATTGAGTGTGACATTGATGTAGTCCTTTATCCATGTTGGTGGTCACGTAGTACAACCATAACGTTATGGAGGATTTGTTGGTAGCGGATGAAAAGATGCTTCCTTAAGAATGGGTTCTAGTAAGGTACTAGGAACTTCCTCCACAATGGGCATATTCTCAAGCGTATGTTCCATAGCATTCTCCGAAGTTAGATTCTCATGGGAAATAGGAGTTGTTGATGGGGGAATAATATTCTCCAGAGGTGCTGTTAGGATATACTAAGGTTTTAGAGACAATTCTTCCTCAGATATGGTGAGGATTTGTCATAATGCCTGAGCTTTCATTTGAGGATGCCCTTTCACGAAATGGAAAAACATTTTCATGAAAAATAACGTCCCTACTTATGAAGAATTCCCTTGTGGATGGCTCAAGGACACAGTGTCCCTTTTGTAAGCTAGGTTAGCCCATGAATACACATTGCCGAGCACAGGGACCCTTTGTCCCAAGGGCCCACTATAGTGGCGTAACATAAGCAGCTGAAAACCCTTAAATGATCTAGCTTCGATTTCTTCCCAAAAAGTAGTTTGAAGGGAGTTCATCCATTCAGTATCTGAGTGGGCATACGACTAATTAGATAAGTTGCAGTAACAACACAATCTCCCCAATAATTCTCTAGGATGGATGCTTGAAATTTTAACACATGCACAACTACTAGAAGATGGCGATGTTTATGCTCCACCACCCCATTTTGTTATGGGGGGTAGATGCAGGAACTTTCATGTACTATGTAAATCCTTTCTTTTTCCCCTTTTCTTTGGGCTAGCCATACAATTTCTAATAACTATCAATTGTATGGTGCAGGCGTTTGCAATACTCGCAAAATAATTTACCTTTTCCCTTTGAATTTTGTCCATAATGATTCGATGACGTCACAAAAATATGGCCGTCGAATGCGTTGATCACAAACTCATGTCCGTTGTCCGATTCAATTAAAGGCTCGGCCCCTCGCAAGCCGTTCAATCGATGCGAGCGATTCAGACCGTTCGCTCCTTTCCTTTTAAAGGAACAAGCATCTACGCCTCTCCCGAACCCTAGCCCCTCTCAAAAATCTATTTCTTGGTTTAGGGTTTTGACGCCCGATTCTTGCAGTTCGCCGCAAGCCACAGGGAGATTGTGACATTCTAATTTTCCAGTTCTATTTTCGATTGAATAAGTTGGCTTTTCATCGACTTGCCTATAGTTCTTTTCTCTAAACTGATCACTCACGAGATAACTAGTTTATCAGGTGAAGCCGTTAAGAAATTAAAACGCAATAGACTTGAGAATTCAACTATAAATTGATTGCTCGACCATGCTAATCTGTAAGGGTCAATACGGCATTGTCAAAGTTGGTTAGAGATTGGAGAAATGTTGATTCGATAGAGACATGTGGTTAAAGAGTGGGTGATTCCACCTAATTGCAAAATTCTCGTTGAATGACACTAGACCGACTTTTCTGTCATTTCTGTACCCCGTGTCCATATTTGAAATCTCGAGATTTTCACAACAATTGAGAGTCGCCAATGAGTCGAAGATGCACAATGTGGCTTGAAAATAATCGACCATGGGTTAATTGCACTAAAAATTCCTAAAAACTAATCGATATGTTAGGTCACGTTAAAATAGCGCCTGATGAAATTAACTGCGAATTTGAACCCGATTTCAGAAATTGAAAGTTTTGTCATGTCACGATTCAATTTAGGAACGTCGACTCATCCTTCAAAGATTTTTCTGCAAACCCAAGATTTTGACGAAAAATCAAATTTAGGCGTTTTTGGACTGGGAAAATTATAGGGCCGTTTTTTGTCGCATTTTTGGCGTTCATGTTGGACTAATTCGCAAGGACAAATGTGGAATTGAGTGTGAGCACTTACCTTGGCTTTGTGGCACTTCAATTGGATTAAATTAGATGAGAATTGAAGTGGAATTGGTGGCCCCCTTCAAGCTTCAGCTAGTTTCTTCTTCTTCCTTGGCTTCATTTTAACCATTGTTGTGCCATTTGAGAGCTTAAAAATCCAAAGAAATAGCCAGCCAAGCCAGCTAGCCCGTCGTCTGCCCGCTTGAAGTCGCCGGACCCGTTGCGTGCTAGCTGCACACTCGCAAGCCCGAGCCGTGCATCCCCGCCGTCCCACGTCGCTCACCTGCCAGCCCAACGTCCCAAAGCTCCTGGTCACCGTTGAAGCCTCGCCAGAGCTCCACTATTGTCGTCCAGCCGTCCGAAGACCCGCCGTCGGTCCCCTGCTCGTGCCGCCGTCCCACCTGGCCCTTTTCCGCGTGAAGCCAAGCCTCGACTAGCTTCTTTCGGCCCAAGGACAAAGCCAAACTCTCAGCCCCTAGTTGAGACTTCAAGGCCTGTTTTAAGGCCCGTCCGGACCTCCGTTGGTGTCGCTCCAAGCTTGTTTATCGCTTGACTCCGCGTCGCCGTCGCCGTGGACTCACTAGCTCGCTAAACTGGTGAGTTTACTCACTAAACCTTGCTTAGGAGGTTAATTATGGTTAAGGGTTGATTGGCTTAGCCTAAGATGAGATTATGTGGTTAGTTAGTTTGGATTAGTGATTTAATTATTCAATTATGCATGTTAGGTTGTTAGAATAGATTGATTAGGGGCTAAATAGATTATACTATTTATCTAGATAGGTACATTAATTTTCTAGGCCCGTTTAGGTGGTTAGATTAGCATTTCTGGCCTAGGTTAGCATTTATTGGATTTAATTTACATTATTTAATTATTTTTGTAATTTATTTAATTAATTAATATTTTCCGGAAATTATATTAGGATAGTCGGTGACCGGAATTTTGTGCTGATTGCGTTGTGTACTTAGTTTCTGCAATTGAGTATTATTTTGTGCAAATTGAGTGGCGATTGTGATTTTAAGTATTTAATTCAAAATTAGGAAATTTTGGTATTTAATTAGAAAATACCGGGTGCCGGGTTTTGACACTGAAAATTGTTTTAAATACTATAAGAAATTGTGGGATTTTAAAAGGAAGGGTATCAATTTTTAATGTTCGATCTGACCGTGTACTCACATACAATTATTTTTACCGTGTGTTTTTAATACAAAGAAAATTGGCGAAGTACATTATTTTAATTGGGACATTTGAGTGCAAAGCACGATGTCGTGGCCCGGATTGGATGGGTGCATGAATGGTTATGAGAACCCGTCCCCGATGTGCGTCGGGTGGACGTTGCCCCTATATAGGATGCCCTTGTCAACGGATGCCGGTTGCAGTAGATTCTGGATCGATGCTCCTTCGGGATTGCCGTGCTCAATGGGGTGAGACGTTGTCGTGCTCAATGGAGTGAGACGATACTTGGTTACGCTAGAAGACCGCCGAACGTTGAGTAGGCCGTGCCCGCTGGGCCGTGATAAAATTGGAACACATGATTGAGTGCCTTAACCGCGCCTGATTATGGGACAAAATCGTGTGGCACGGTATGGGACGTGTCATAACGATTTGGCCTTATAATCGGGAGCCCTGTGATTGTTTGAGAATTGAGATGCGGCGTTCCAATTGATTGAGTTTTATTAATGCTTATGGTTGAGTATGTGAACTATACTGAAATGTAGGGATGATCTGAGATGAGGTGAGTCTCTATGGTTGTGTGGTTGTGTGGTTAGATCGCCTCTAGGCGTATTTCCTTTCTAGTCGGGGTTTAGGGGGTGAACTTGCTGAGACGTTGTCTCACCCCGTCATGGGCTCATTCTTTTCAGGTTCTTAGATGGCGGTCCCTCTGGAACGTTTTGGTCAGTCTCAGGCTATTACTAAGTAGAGCATAGACGTCCCTGTTCCCGGGAGTCATTGGGTCTATGAGTTGGTTGTGACCATTGTCTGGGTTGATGAGGGCCTACCTTAGAGGGTATCTCATCGATTCAGGGCGTGGTTTTGCCATGGACTCAATGGGTATAGGGTAGGTCCCCTTCAAGGATTTGATATCCCCGCTGTTGCGGTCAACGCCGTTCTTGGCGAGGGTGCAGCTGACCCTCCTGATGGGGTTGTAGAGGACTCGACGCCCCTAGAGCCTATGTGTCCGACTAGTAGGTAGTACGACAGCTTCTTTTTGAAAGCCGATCTTTTGTAGACCTTTGTATATAAACCTAGTTTGTGTATAAAAGCATGTTTTGTTTGTGAAATTTGCATCCTACTTTTCTATCCCATGCTGTTTGCTGTCAGGTGTTCTTTATTCGCTTCCGCATGTGCATTAAAATGAATGGGTCGGCGACGCGTCTTGGGACGTCGCAATTTTATCGACCACCAAAGGATGTGCGTGTGCTCGAGATTCAGGGCGTGATAGAGATGCTCTCACCTTCTCTCACATATTCCAATGACACAAGTTATTGGCTTTCCTTGTCATGCCCGGATCCTCGAGCGCGCGCCCATCCCTCACTAGTCGATTAAATAACGACATTCCAGGACGCATCGCCGAGCCTGTTTGTTTTAATACGCATGATTCGGAAGTAGATATAAAATCCCCATACAATAAAACAATGGGATATGAAAGTAGGACCAAATTTTGAACTTTTAAAACATTCACACTTATATACAATGCAAACCATAATGCATATATATTCAAGGCGAACTACTAGTCAAGTTCAACTTAAACAAGCTCAGAAAACACAGTCTGCAGATAAGGGGTGGGGTTTTAGTCCTCATCAGGATCCTCCTCTAGGTCTTTCTCTGGGTCCTCCTCGACAATCTCTCATTCTTCCATACTCCAGTTGGAGTCCATTATTGAGCACTCTGGAGAGTCAGGATCATCACCAAGCTTGGGATCCTTCGCATCCACCACCGATCCACCCTTGGGATCCGCTGTCCCCTTCCCGAACACTACCTCTAAAACGTACAAAGGTACATTAGATTCCGGTACAGGGCCCACCCTCCGTCCATCACCGTAATGGCGATACCACGACCGGTACTTGTGGGGCACCTTTTGAGGTTCACCCACATCAACCCAGACAGTGGATTTCACCAGTACATATTCCAAGCCTTCAGGGTGATGGTGTATCGGAATATGATAACCTGTCTCAGTGATTTCCTCATGTATACCAAAATGCACGGGACGAGGTGGAGGTACTGCCATCTAGGAACCTGAAATGTTGTTCCACAATGGGGTGAGATTACGTCTCAGTGAGTTCTACCTTCCTAAGACTCGATTAGGAAGCAAATATGCCCTAAGGGCTGCCTAAGCACACCACGGGTCAGAGGACTTACCTTGGCCTCAGTTCCATCCTGCAAATCAATATCATTTATAGATGCCTCAAATCACATCAATTCAATCAATTCATAACATTGGATCAAATCATTGATCAATTGACCTAGTCGATTACATGTCATCACGACCATTTCATGATCGGCCCATTCAATACTATCTATAAGTCCACCCATAATAGGACTGCTTGCTCTAAGCTGATAAATAGATAATATAGCTCTCACTAAGCTGATAAATAGTATACTACTCTTGTTAAGCTAACATATCAAACCCTTGAGTTGAAATAGCACACTAATAACACTCTCTCTAAGCTGATCATATTGCTGTCGCTAAGCTGATTAGGTATACTGCTCTCGCTAAGTTGACATATCAGAGCCCGTAGGTTGATATAATATACCGGTATACTGCTCGCAATCTAAGTTGACATATCACTCATAGGTTGATATAATATACCACCCCAACCATTTAATCAATTTATCATTTTTATCGGGAGAAGTACACTAAACGACGTCGTTTTGCCATCCTACATGGATGGCCTCACAAAAACGATGCCGTTTAACTCATTTGGAGATTTTTTTTTTTATTTGGGGATTGAAATTAGGGTTTCGTCGCTCGGCCTCTACCGTCACTGGGCCGTTGTCGCTCGCTCAGCCACCATTGCTCAGCACTGTTCGGACGCCTTTGATGGCACACGAGGGAGCACTAGCCTCGGTCGCGGGAGCATAGGTACTGGAAGACGCAGGCCAGGCACTCGTCGGGGAGATCAGAGATGGAGAGGGAGACATCAATGGCGGCGCACTCGTCAGCGGCCTCCCCGAGCACCGGCTAGATCATGGCCTTTGACTTGGCCGCCGAGTGGCCGTCGTCGGGGTTGGGGTTGGGGTCAGGGTCGGAACCGCGGCCGCCGAGTGGCCATCGTCGGGGTCGGGGTTGGGGTTGGAGTCGGAGCCACGGCCGTCGAGTGACCATCGTTGGGGTCGGGGTTAGGATCGGAGCCGCGGCCGCCGAGTGGCCATCATCGGGGTTGGGGTTGGGGTCGGAGTCGCGGCCGTCGAGTGGCCATCGTCGCGGTCGGGGTTGAGGTCGGGGTTGGGGTCGGAGTCGCGGCCGCCAAGTGGCCACCGTCGGGGTCGGGGTCGGGGTTGGAGCTGTGGCCGCCGAGTGGTCATCGTCGCGGTTGGGGTCGAGGTCGGGGTCGGGGTTGGGGTCGGAGCTGCGGCCGCTGAGTGGCCATCGTCGGGGTCGGGCTCAGGGTCGGAGTTGCGGCCGCCGAGCGTGGGGGTCGTCGAGGACGGCGACCGGCGTCGTTTTGGTGTTAGGGTTTTGAATTGGGGGAGACACTAAACGGCGCTGTTTTGGTGTTAAGATGCTGACTGTACTCTCCGGCGAGTTATATTAGCTTCAAAAATTAATAAAAAAGTGCCACGTCGGATTTCCGACCAACCGGATCGGAGTTGGCACCAAAGTGAGCGTTTTTCAAACTTTTTGGCACTTAAGGGATCCGACAGAAACTTTTGGCACCAAAGTGAGCACCGTACACAACTTATGGCACTGATAGTGTACTTATTCCCATTTTTATTTTACCTGATAAAAATAGCCGTGTGTGGGGTACACGGTCGGCCTTAGCCAAAATATAATAATCACTTTTTGAACGTCCCACCAGTTTTGACAGCCTATAACATATTTTTGGAGCTGTGAACCGACGCTCGGTAATTTTTCAATTAATTACCAAAATTAATTAATTTAGGAATAAAATCCTAAAATCACAATTAAATCAATTCAGCACAATTTAGAGCTCAAATAAATAAATAGACTGTACCACAATAACCAGCATAAAATTCCGGTCATCGACTATCCCGGTCTAATTTCCAAAAAATAAATAAATAATTAAATAATTACGGAAAATATTAAATAAATGTCAATAAATCCAACTTAGACTCGTAATGCCTAATTGGACGCCGAAACGGACTCAGAAAATTTCCGTGGTTCATTAAATAAATACTAGAACGTTTTTACTCGCTAATTACCCTAACTAACCACCTAACATGCATCGGCAATTAATTAAATTCACTGATCTAATCTAATCTAACCACCTAATCCATCTTAGCCTAAACTAATCAACCCCTAAGTGTGATTAATCGACTAAGTGAGGATTAGTGGGTTAAACTCACTTGCTTCGTGATCCGAGCGGTTCAAAACGTTGAGAACGCGACGAGGCTCACTTTTCTCCAAGGCGGGCCTAACTTTCGGGGTCGGGATCGACCTCAAAATAGGTCTAACAGAGTTGCTGAAACCCACTTCTTTAGCTTCTGTTCTTGGCTGCAAAAGAGGAAAACAAAGGCTGGTTGAGGCAAGCAGAGGTGGCGGTGGATCGGCGGAGGTTGAGCGGCTCGAAGGGGCGATTTTCAGGCTTTGATGGCCACACATGGTGGCTGGATAGCCTTCTGGACGGCGGAACAACCTGCTGGAACGACGTGAGGGAGAGAGAGAGGTGGAGGCTTGGCTGAACAGCGCAAGGCAGCGGCGGCATGCAGGCGGGGCAGAAACAGCGACGGCGTCGTGCGGCGTGTGGTCCGGCGCTGGTGCGACTGCTCCGGCTTCTCCTCTGGACTTTTTGGTCTTCGCACGGCACAAACATGAGGGAAATGAGGATGGTTGGCTAACAGATGAGGGAGAGAGAGAGAGATGAGGGAACAATGGGGGCCACTTGGTCATATTTTCTCTTCCAATGTCCCATTGACTAATCCTCAGCCATAGCTGCTTTCCTTGGTCTCAAAACAGCCACCGAGGCTCTTCTTGCAACCCTTGAAATGGTCCAAAAACTATAGGAAATGGGGGCATACGAATTCACAAGTCTTCTCCCTCAATTGGCCACCAAATCTCTCTTGATTCAACACAAACCGACCTCGATAAATTCAATCGACACCTCACTAATCCAATTGATATTTTTCCTCACCAATTGATCCCACTTGCTCTCCAATTTTGCGATAAAAAACGATCCCTGACATTTTCTAAACAAAACAGCCCTAGGATGACTTTTTCCCAAAAAGTCTCGATTTGCAGAAAAATCTTCTAAGACTGAGTCGACGCTCCTAGAATTAATTGTGACACCACTGAATTTTTAATTTATGAAATCGGACTCAAATTTGTGGTTAATTTCAATCTGGCGCGTTTTTAGCGTGACCTATGCTACAGGTGGGTTTTAGAAATTTTTAATACTAATGACCCATGGTCGATTTTCTTCGAGCCACAATGAACCCACTCAACACATTGCAACTCTCGGTTGTCGTGAAAATCTCGAGGATTAAAATACAGACACATGGTACCAAAACAATAGAAAAACTAGTCTAGTGCCAGTCGACAAGAATTTTCCAATTTAGTGAAGCCACCCACGTTTAGCCACACATCTCAGTCGAATCGACCTATCTCTGATCTCAAATCGATTTTTAACTATGCCGTAATGGCTTTTAAAGATGGGCACGGTTGAGAAGTCGATTTCTGGTCGAATTCTCAAGTCTATTACATTAAAATTCCTTAATGGCTTCCCTGGATAGTCTAGTTATCTCGAGAGTGATCATCTTTAAGAACAGCCCTATAGGCGCATCGATGAAATGCTCGATTTATTCAATAGAAAACATGATTGAAAATTTGGGATGTCACATTCCTCTTGAATAGTGAATTGATAGATTCAGCCGAGTGGTAGCACTGGATCCATGGTTAGAATCTGCGATCAAAAGGTTAGGTACGATTCGTTCAATATCAAGAGGAATTGAATGGCTTTCTCCATTTCTTTCATAGATCTGTACTATTCTAGTGTTGAATCTAGCCCCTTGAGTTTTCCCTCAGCCACTTCAAGATTGTTCCAAAGGGACGAGAGCTTGTTGAAACAAGTTGTGACCATCATATTTCCTTACTTGAGCTTACTGAGGTCCTACATGAGAGAAAATATTTTTGCTCTATTGGTGGAACTTTGGCCACGACTTTTGGAAATATGCAATTGCCAATCCATGTCCGAGCAAGTTGATTGCATATTTTTTGGTGTTGGGCCAAGCACTCGTCGGAGGGAATTGAGATGGCTTGAGGAAGCCGTCTTTGTCCTTTGACACAAGGGCTTGCTAGAAGTCTTGTGACCACTTGGAATAATTCTTCGGCCTGGATAGTTTTAGGCTAATAAGTCGCAATTATGGTCCATTGGTGATTGACACATATAGGGGGTCATCGAGCTTTGAACGATCGATGACAACTACGACTGGAAATGGCAGAAACCCAAGGAGTGATTTGTTCCCATACCCGAATTACTTAACCTGGTTCCATACCTTGCATTGAAAAATCCCAAGTAGGGATTTGTTCCCATATCTGGGTCATTCGACCTAGTTGCTTGCCTTGCATTAAATGGATCCAACCCGATGGCTATGCTTGCCCCATTTACAGTTAGTGGGCTACCATTGTGTTGGAGTTACTTTGGTAGCCCTGGTGTCCTAACATTGATGGATTTGAACTCGGCCTAAGTTATCATGGATTGCGATAATGTACCCACTAGTAAGGATGGCCCACGACGGGCTAGACCTCAATGGGCTAACCCGAAATGGGCTGCCCCAGGTTAGACTAAGCCTAAATGGGCTGCCGCTGCACATAATAGGCTTGAATGAGTTGCTCTTGAGTCACAAGAAACACCACATATGGATCTAGGATTGGATCCTGAGTTTCTAAGGTTTGTGGCGTGACTTCTTCTGAGGGAGGCTTATCAAAGGTAGGTTCTGAGTCATGGTGGTAGTAAAGAAAAACCTTTCTTCACTTGCTTCTTTTTCCTTTTCAAAAACCAACTCTTATGCCGGAGGATTAACTTTGTTTTGTAAATTAGAGTTCCTTAGGGGGTGCATGACAAACCAGAATTTCTGTTCTAGAAACAATTTTTCTATTCTAGACCTGTTTTTGGAATAGAAATTCGTTTGATAAACTTATTCCGTTTTTTTATTTCTAAAATAGATTTCTATTCCAGAAATAGGTTTGGAATAGAAATCAGAAATAGACATTTTCTACTTCTTTATTTCTGGAATAGAAATGAGAAATAAAAATTTTTCTCATCATTCGTTAACCGGTTCTTCATCCGTTGCTGCCGACCACCGTCTGTCGGTCGCTGCTCGCCCGCCGGTCGCCCATTGCTGCCGCCGCCGATCGCCTGCCGCTGCCGCCATCGGTCGCCCGCCACCGCCACCACTGGTCACTTGCCACCGCCATCGGTCGGCCCGCCGCCGGTCGCCGGCCACCACCACTGCTGGTTGCCGGTCGCCGACTGCTGCCGCCACTATCCGAAAGGAAGAAATTTTGTGTCATTATCAAAGGAATTTCTATTTTTAGAGTAGAAATTTTGTATTGTTATCAAACGGTTATTTTTGCTTAGAAACTCTTCTATAAATAAAAATAGAAAAATCTATTTCTGTTCTAGAAACTATTTCTGGAACAGAATGGTTGTCATGCGCGCCCTTAGTAGGTGATCGTAGCGGAAGCTAAATTAGGAGCTTGGTTGGCTCTAATACCATGAAAGGAAGCAAGAAGAACAAGACAAGGAGAAATTGTGACTGAAGAGGATAGTTTTACGCAAATTTTTTGTATTTCTCTTCAATGATCCCTAATGTACAAGGTTTTGTAAATATAGTACAAGATGTACATAATAAATGGAAAGAATATATCCTACTACAAATAAATGCCAATCTCAATCTAATCCTCCCTAATTGATTTAGTGCACAATCAGAATCCAAATGGATTCTTAAGCATATCTTCCAACAATATTGACACCTCCCATCATCGTCACCATCCTTCCACTATCATCTCCTCAAAGTTCATTACGCCACCATTAACATAGAAGAAAGGACAGATCTTTCGTCAAACAAAGAAAGTCCAAGCGGTGGGTGGCTAGCTTTGAGAAATTGGAAAGCACAAATTGGATGTTCGGCAGAACAGAGAAGGTGGTGATTTTTGTTCTGAAGGGAGAGACCAATTTGTGGAAAACCAAATGGAAAAGATCATGAGATATTGTTCTCACAATCAGAAGAGAAAGCCTTGAGCTTCACCGGTGGTCTTACCTCCTTATAGCATTCTTGCTAATTCCTGCTCCACAAGTCGGATGCCCAGGTTGCACTTGGGGGTTTTCCTTGAAGTTTGAGCGACGCCTGACAGACAACTTCCGTAGCACCACCGCAAGATCCTGTGCCCATCATCTGGCCGTGACTCTCACCGCTTCCCCCGAAGAAGCTCCGGCACCTCACCGCTACACCTGGAACAACGTTGAACTTCTGGCCAAGTCAAGCATCTTGTTTCTCTCTTCGCAGGTCCTCTCGGTGTTGTTCTAGTTCACTCCTAGGCGATCCTTGTCCCTATACACGGTGGATTCAACCATTCTCACCAACGTATTTGCCTCCTTGTTGAGTTCTCGTAGTGTCCTTACTAGGTAAGCATATTTTGTTTAAGTAATGAGTTAGTCTTTTATAATATAGTCTCAATACACGTGGCACGATTTAGAAATCTTAGATAGCTTTAGTCCTCTTGTTTATTTCCTTGCATTAGTCAGGACTCGGACCTTTAGGCACTAAGGTCGAATCCTGATATTATCTTACATGGCTTACTATGATTGATTTGATTAAGGCTCCGTTTATTTCATAGAAAATAAATGATTTGGAAAAAAAAATCTAAATATAATCCATTTTTTCACTTACAAAAATGAATAAATGAAAAATATTTTCATCATTCATGAAAATATTTCAACAAAAATTGTTATCGATAATTGGCAATTTTTTCATTAACTAATTATTTCAAACGATACAAGCGATCATTTTTAACAAAGTGTGCTTTCATTTTTTTTAAAATAAACAGATCGATCGCTTTAAAATAACATGGGTCAATGAAATGATGGATTCTAAACATAATGTATGTTTCGCTGCATCCCAATATTATCAATCGTGATTTGACATCGCTTACACTTCATGGTTTTCATATTTAGGGCCTGCATGACTAGTCTCATAATGTATATGGATTTAGAACAAGCTAAATTTTAGAACGCATATAGATTTGGGATAATTAATGATTTTCATTGAATAAAAATATCAAATTAAAATTTATTTAGGTTTTATTTAAACTGCATGTAGACTTAGGCTTAATTAGTCTCATATCATAAAAATGCATGTCGTTTAGAATTAATTATTAATTTTATGGCATATAGATATGTTAATTATTAACGGCATTACATGCGTCATCCATTGTGTATAGTTCCATCATCACGGTAAGTTCATTAGGCTGCATAGAATCCTAGAATTTTTATTATAACAATGGCATTTAATATAACTTGCATCATAGGACTAGTCTATGAATAATTCTATCTAATGTCATAGCATTCACGACATATAATGTCATTACATTTCGGAATTAACCCCATAACAATGCACATAGTTGATTCATTATAGCATAGCATGCATGACATTTAGGACTTATATTAGCTCAACAATGCATGTTAGATTAGGCGCATATAATTATAGCATTAATTGAGTCATGTCCATCTTGCAATTAGGGAATTCATGTTATAAATAAGAAAATCCAAAAAGAATCGATTGACATTGCATCTTAGTTATCTCACATAGTTTAGGTCATGCATTTGTTCATCAAAATTTTTATGAATGCATTCATCATTGCATGTTTGCTTACTAAGTCTAAGCTTCTAGGACTCCTGTCTTGATGAGTGGTGAATAAAGATCTATTTCCGTTTGCTCATAAATTCCAAGTTCTTTAATCATTTTAGTAATATTTATTTACTATTTCAATTATTAAATATTTCATTATTTATTGTGCATCCGCATGATCACCATTTACATGTTAGTGGCATAGGATAAAAAATTGATAAAACTGCATACAAAACATTTTCAAAGCAAAAAAATAAAATTAAAAAAAGTATCAAAAGGGCATTAAACTAATCTAGCATTGTCTCTAAACTCATTGAATCTCTAATTCACAAAAGTAAAATGCACTCTAACATTTTTCTACGGTGTCTAACCAACCCATAACCTATTAGTGATTACTCCAAAAGGTAACTTTAATTACATGTTGGATTGAGTATCAAGTTGTGATTGGTAGGGCTTGGAGGATCTGTGCTAAGCACTATGTTTAGTAATCTATTTGCCAACTCACCCCAAGGAAGATCGCAATAATGATTTGTCAATTCAGTTTTAAATATCTTAATTGTGTCAATTTAATCATAATTTTTTTGACAAGATGTTAATTACTCATTTAGGCTAATTTGACTAGAAATTACTAACGTGGCAGTATAATTAATGTCAACCATCTTATGTGGCAGATCTGATGCTAACATGGACTAACTTTATTTTATTTTTAAAAAAATGCTGATTTGTTTATTGTTTTTTTTTTCTTTTTTTTGCCTCTTCTTCTTTTCTTTCATTTTTTGTTCCAAAAGATGACTATTGCCTTTCAGGCATGGAATCCATCTTTCTAAGGATATGTGTCCAAACTCTTGGGGAAAGAGAGCGGATAACAACAGTATCTTATGCATCCACTATTGGTAGCATAATGTATGTTATGTTATGTATGATACTTGATATTACGCATGCCATAGGCATTACTAACAAATATCAATCTGATCCAAGCGAAGAGCACTGGATAGCAGTTAAGAATATCATTAAATACTTGAAAAGGACTGAGGATCTACTCTTGATATATGGAGAATGAGAGTTTAAAGTTGAAGCATATACCAATTATGATTTTCAATAAGATCTTAATGATTATAAGCATACTTTTGAGTTTGTCTTTACGCTCAATGGTGGTGTAGTTAATTGAAAAAACTCCAAACAGAGCATAACTGTTGATTCCACTGCTAAGGCAGAGTATGTAGTTGCTCCTAAAGTAGTGAAGGAAGAAACTAGGATGAATAAATTCATTTAATAACTTGGAGTGGTTCCTTCTATTGGACAACCGATTACATTGTTTTATGACAACAATGGGGCTCAGGCTAAGAAACTAAGGTTTCACTAGAAGTCCAAGCACATTGAGAGACACTTCTATCTCATCAGAAAAAATCGTTTGGAGAGATGATGTCACCCTACAAAAAATAGCCTCGGTATAAAACATGGCAAATCCTTTCATTAAAGCATTACCTCAGTCTTCTTTTGAAAGACACCGTAACAAGCTGAGTTAGAGGCACCACACAGGTTGACTTTAATGTAAGTGAGATATTGATGGCTATATGCCCTAAAATAACCATGCATTAGTTAAATGATAGGGATTTTAGTTGTATTATTTATATAGTGGCAGTAATGTATTCATTCATTGTCCCAATTATATAAATGATTCCATAAGATTAGTTGCGATGGAACCTATTCTTAAGGTGTTGAGAATATGTGTGATAAGTTTATAATCAAATTGAGCCTTTAAACAATTCTTGGTTGATGGATCATTGAGAGAATAATAATGATCTTGTTGAGATTAGTGTGTTCTCAAGCTTCACCATTGAGTATTGGATACCTATAGGGATGATGAGTCATAAGTCAGTGGGTATTATGATACCCGAATTAGAACATAGGTGTTTGTCTCGAACAAGTTCACTGAACATGACATGCTCACAAAAATTAGCAACATGGAAGCTTTAAATGGGGTCAATGATTAATCATTCAAGCATTGATCTTGTGTAAAATTCTTAAACTTGAGACACGATGTTGGCTTGTATGTTGGATAGCTATTGTAACATCATGATTTTCAAGTTTTTTTTTCGATTGAATAAGTTGGGCTTTTCATCGACGCGTCTATAGTTCTTTTCTCTGAGTTGGCCACTTACGGGATAACTAGTCTATCAGGTCAAGCTGTTAAGGAATCTAAACGTAATAAACTTGAGAATTCGACCATGAATCGACTGCTTGACTATGCTAATCTACAAGGGTCACTATGGCACTGTCAAAATCGATAAGAGATTGGAGATAGGTCAATTCGATAGAGGTATGTGATTAGAGTGTGGGTGATTCCACCTGATTGCAAAATTTCTGTCGAACAGCACAAGACCAATTTTTTTGTCATTTCTGTACCTTGTGCCCGTATTTGAAACCTCAAGATTTTCACAACAACCAAGAGTCGCCAATGTGTCGAAGAAGTACAATGTGGCTCGAAAATAATCGACCACGGGTCAATTGCACTAAAAATTCCTAAAGTTACCCGATAGGTTAGGTCATGTTATAATCGCACTGGATTGAAATTAACCGCGAATTTGAACCCAAATTTAGAAATTGAAAGTTCTGTCATGTCACGATTCATTTTAGGAACATTGACTCACCTTCCAAAGATTCTTTTGCAAACCGGGAATTTTGGCGAAAATTCAAAGTAGGGCCGTTTTTGGACTGGAAAATTCAAGGGACCATTTTTGGTCGCATTTTTGGCATTCAAGTTGGTTCAATTGACAAGGAAACATCCTAAGAGGGATGATGGCATCTTGGCTAAATTTATAGGGACCGGATTGAGTTCAATTGGAGGAGAATTGAAGGGAAATTGGATGAAATTAGTAGGGAATGGTCACAAATTCGTAGCCAAGGGGGGAGCAACATTTGGACCACATTGGAGGCTTGCTAAGGAAGTTTGATGGCTGCAAATTGGTTGAGGAAGACAGCCAAGCATGGTGGGGCAGCCACTTGAGGGCTTTGGGATATTTTGTGGCCCCCTCCATCCTCAGCAGCCTTCTTCTTGTTCCCTCAGCTGCTTTCTCCATTAGAGAGTGTTTTGAGAGCTTAAAATTGCAGAGAGAAACCAGAGAGGACCCCCTTGCCGTTGCCAGCCCACCCGAAGCCTCTAGTTCGTCGCTTGCTAGCCGCTCGCTCGCCCAGAGCTGCTTGATCCCATCTGCCTATCCCGCTCGTTTCATGCCTAGCTGCTGTCCCTCGAGCCACCTGGTTGTCGTCGAAGCTCAACTGGAGCTCCACTGTCGCCGTCCAGCAGCTGCCGTCGCCCATCATTGCCTGTAGTAGCCTCGTCCGCTTGTCCTCGCTGTTTCAACCCGAACCAACCATCCGTTCCAGCTCTTTCAACCCGAGGACAAAGCCAAAAGGCCAGCAGGGGTTGAGGTCTTTGTGGCCCATTTTAGGTCTCTTCCGGACCTCCGTTGGTGTCGCTGTGGTATTGGTTGTCGCCCGCCTTCGAGTTGCCATCGCTGTGAACTCATCAGAACGCTAAATCGATGAGTTTACTTGCTAAACTCTACTTATGAAGTTAATGATGCTTAAGGGATGATTAGTTTAGGCTAATTAAGGTTTAGATGGTTAGTTAGATTAGATTAGATTAGATTAGATTAGATTAGATTAATGATTTAATTATTCAATTGTGCATGTTTAGGTGGTTATAATAGCCAAACAAAGGACTAGACAGATTGTACTATTTATCTAGATAGGTTCGGAAATTTTCTAGGCCCGTTTAGGTGGTTAGATTAGCATTTCCGGCCTAAGTGAGCAATTATGGTATTTAATTTGCATTATTGGTATTTATTTAATTATTTAATATTTTTCGAAAATTATATCGAGATAGCCGGTGAATGGAATTTCGTGCTAATTACAATGGTGTGGTTAATTTCTGCAATTGAGTGTTAAATTGTGCAAATTGAGTGGTAATTGTAATTTTGAGTATTTCATTCAAAATTTGGAAATTTTGGTAATTATTTAGAAATTGCTATGGTTTTAAATGCTATATCAAATAGTGAGATTTGGAAAGGAAGGGTATCAATTTTTCTAGTTCAAATTGACCATGTACTCACACACGATTATTTTCACTGTGTGTTTTTAATACGAAGAAAATAGGCCAATTATGTTATTTTAATTGAGATGTTTGAGTGCAAAGCATGATGTCTTGGCCGAGAATTGGATGGATGCATGAATGGTTATGAGAACCCGTCCCAAGCTGTTGAGCTGGACGTGCCCCTATATGGGATGCCCTACCAATGGATGTCAGTCGCAGTAGAGGCTGGACTGATGCTCCCTTATGGAGTGCCGTTAACGTAGTGACGTTGCTGTGCTGGGTGGGGCGAGACGGTGCTTGGCTACGCTAGAAGACCGCTGAACTTCGAGTAGGCCGTGCCCATGTGTGGTCGTGATTAACAATTGGAACGCATGCTGAGTAAAATTGAAGCACCGGATTATGGAACAAAATTGTGTGGCACAGAATGGGACGTGTCATAACGATTTGGCCCTATAATCTGGACCCCTTGTATTTATTGAGATGAAAGTGATGGTGTTCCAATTGTTTGAGTTCGATTACCGCATACGGTTGGGTATATAAACTGTGCTGACATGCAGGAAGGATCTGAGACGAAGTAAGTCTCTGTGATTATGTGGCTACGTGGTTAGGACGTCCTAGGCATATTTCCTTCCTAGTCGGAGTTTAGGGGGTGAACTTGCTAAGACATTGTCTCACCCCATCGTGGGCTCAATATTTTTAGGTCCTTAAATGGCAGTTCTTCCAGAATGTTTTGGACAGCCGTGGGCTATTACTAAGCGGGGGATAGATGTTCAGTTCCCCAATAGTCATTGGGTCTATGAGTTGATCGTGACCACCGTCTAGATTGACGAGGGCCTACCCGAGAGGGTACCTCATCAATTCAGGGCGTGGTTCCGCCATGGACTCAATGGATACAAGGTGGGTCCCCTCCAGGGTTTTCAGATTCCTACGGTGGTTGTTGACACCACTTTTGGCGAGGGTGCAGCTGACCCTCCTGATGGAGCTATGGAGGACCCGGTAACCCTGGAACCGGTGGAGTCCGAAGGATCAGTGAATGTGTTCGACTAGTAGGTCGTGGGACAGTTCATTTTGAAAGCCAACCTTTTGTATACCTTTGTATATAAAGTCAGTTTGTTTATACAGGTGTTTGGTTTGATGTGATTGTCCTGCTTTCTATCCCATACTGTGTGTTGTCAGGGGTTTTTAATTTGCTTCCACATGTGTAATAAAATGAATGGGTCGGCAACGTGTCCTGGGATGTCGCAATTTTATCGACCACCGAGGGATGTGCGCGCGCTCGAGGATCGAGGCGTGACAGCTATGGTTTATAAGTGTGCATATTTATGCTTCGTCAAATGGTCTATATACTCGATGTCCATAATCCATTTGTATATGAAGACGCATGCGTGTTCAATATAGAATCTGTCTTCTTGTTATATACAAGATACAATAATGACACCTTATGCAATTTAATCGTGACTTTGTATTAAAATCCTCACATGGGGTTGTAATTGAAAATGAATAATTTATGTCTCATGGAAATACATGTTAATATGTCTGTGCATATGATCAAATTGGTGGCTTGATAAACAATTTCACATCATTTGTTCAATTATGATATAGTAAGATGGAATGATTGAATTAAATGGTAGCCAAAGCTGACATGTTCATTATGTCTTTAAAACATTCACTTTGTCTAGGTAATCATGACAAATTGCTAAATGTCACCCATGATTTGTACGAACTAGAAATTTATCAGGACATTCAATTCTCTTGATGGTATTAATGTGTTAGTACAAGTCCTATTGCCAGCTTAGTGATAAACCTAGAGATACACACACCATAACCAATTCAGAATGACGTTTGAACATGAGAGACGATATTGCAAATGTGTTCACAATTGTGGCAATTAGATTGAGTCACATAGAAGATTGATGTTCTAAAACGGGTTCAAAATCAAAGACCAAATTGACTGAAACTGGTTCTAAATCGAATGCTAAATCAAAGTTATGAAATTGGTTCATAATCAATGGCCACATTAATGATTTGAAATTGGTTCATAATCAACGGCCACATTAATGATTTGAAATTGGTTCATAATCAACGGCCACATTAATGATTTGAAATTGGTTCATAATCAATGGCCACATTAGTAATCCGAAATGGATTCAGAATCAATGGTTAGTTTTTTTTTTTTTGGTCGGAGAATCAATGGTTAGTTTAATGATCTAAAATTGTTTCAAGATCAATAGACAATTTAATGATTTGAAATAGTATTAGATATAATGGCTAGTTAGGATCTGTTCGGTAACGTTTCTATTTCGGGAAATAATTTCTTTTTAGAAATAGTCTTTTTCTATTTCTATTTTCCTGAACAATTTCTAAATAAAAGAACGTGTTTGGTAATTATACAAAATTTTTATTCTCAAAATGGAAAAAGAATATGAATGCTTTTGGTACGATTCATAAAATTTTTTGTAATGTAGAATTTCTTTTAATTTTTTTTCTTATTCTTCCTTATTGCCACCGACCATCACCAACTGCTGGTCGACCACGGTCGATGGTGGTGGGTGACGTCATTAGTGGTCATCAGCGACGGTCATTAGCGGTGGCTGGTTGGGGTCGATCAGCGACAGTGGTGGTCGACCATTTGGTGGGCAGTGATGTCAACAGTCATCGGCGATGGGCGGCGGTGGCGATTGGTGACAGTCAGCCAACGGCAGCAAGCGGCGGCAGGCAGTGATTGGCAGCAGTAGGGGGTGGTGGCCAGCAAAGAAGAAGAAAAGAAGGAAAAAAAGAAGAAAAAAATAACTTATTTCTAAAAATTATTCTCGAGATTAAGAAGCTATTTTTTTTCTATTTCTTGTTTCTGTTCTAAATCTATTCCATGACTACTTTTCTATTTCAGAAAATAAAAAACATTAAGTAACATTACCAAATAGATTTCTATTATTTTTTTGTTGAAACAAAAGAATAGAAATTGGGAGAAACAATAACATTGCCAAACATAGCCTTAATGATTTGAAATTGTTTCATAATCAATGGCCAGATTAGTGTTTTGAAATAGTTTTAGAATCAAATTGCCAAATTAATATTTTGAAATGGTTTCAGACTTAACCGTGGAATTAAAGCTTTGTAACGGTTATGAAATTAATGCCCAGAATAATGTTCTATAACGATTACAAAATTAATATCCGAATTGATGATCTGCAATAGTTTCAGAATCAACGTCTAGATTCATACCCTAAAGCAAGTTTAGACTTAATGGTAGAATCATTTTAGAGTTAATAGACTGAATTGATTTATATTAATTGGATTTGAGATGATAAAGAGAGATTATCGTGAGACAATTGAGATCAATCATATGTGAAACACACAAGAACAATTATTAGCACAACTGAAGTGGTGAAATCTCAAATTTTACTCTACCATTCTATGGGTAATTGGTGGTGTGTCTAAAGTAGAGATCCAACATTTGTGGAACTAGAACTGAAGAATATCAGAACCAGAATACTTTGGGTACGCTATGAGGAGATCAGATGTTTATTGTCTGGATCTGAAGAGCATCATAAACAAATTGCTTTGGGCACAATACAAGGGTAGTGCAATTAACCCTCCTTTTCATTTCTACATGCTTATTAAAACGCATGAACAATGTTTAGGAGATACGTGCATGAGTGTTTTCTTTTTGCTGCAAATCGTTTTTTGATTTAATTTTACCTTTGTGTGTTTTGAGTAAAATTTCCCAAAGCATGATATTGTTCGCACATATCGCAATTCATCCACCCATGCACAATTTTAAAACGCATCATGCTAATTTAAGTTTTGTTTGAAACTTATCTAAGGGTACAAGAATTCTTATCTAGTTGGTGTGGGATCAAAGACCCAAACAGAGTTTTTTTTCTTTTTATTTGGTCCAAACCAAACAATTGAAACCCAAAACCCACCCCCCCCCCCCCCCCCAAAAAAAAAAAAAAAAAAAAAGAAAATTTTGTAATCGAGAATAGTAGGGGTTTAATTTTTAAAGCAAAAAATCAAAAGCTTTGTTCTTCGTTTTGCATTTGTACATCCTACAATAAGAGTTAAAAGTTACTCGCCGATGACAGACGTTCTTGGAGATAATCATATTGTGAACGGATGTCTATGCATAACTATGGTAAAAGAGGAAAAACTAGAGTGAACTTTTTCCCTGCGATCATTCAGCAAGATTTAGATCAGGTCATTAACCTGAACCCGTACTAGCAGATCACATGAAGCAGACAAAGATCATGTACGTCGTACTAAAAGAGATACTACACGTGTATATGTACACAAAATCCTCCGTACGTCTAATGGTTCTGTCTATATTGAGGACTCTGAAAGTTGAGGAGGATATCTGGTTCTCTGCTTCTCTTGGGAAGAAAAGCAACCTCATTTACCAGGTAATAAAGGAAAAGGAAAAAGAACATATAATATTTTCAGATACCGAAGAACAAAATTTCATCGGGAACTCCTAAGTTCATCAGAGAGTCTGAAATTAAATTAGCAGATGGTATAGAACTTTTGGCAGAAAACGTTTTCTCAAAGGGAGCCCGGTAACACCTGGAGAAAAAAAGCACCAAGCTGGATTTCCAAGTTATGCTTCTTCCAATCTGGTCCCCATTTTGCTTTTACTACTTTTTCATTTTACAGCATATTCAAGTGTTTCAGATCATTCATCAATTAATTCGAGAGAGAGAGAGAGAGCGGGGGGGGGGGGGGGGGGAGAGAGAGAGAGAGAGAGAGATTATTTCCTTTTTTCAAATTTTGCTCTATAGCAAGATAATGCATTACTACGGAAGCCTTATCTACACGTCACTCCTTACCTCATCAAATGGACATATAATCATTATCAATTATTATTTCCATCTCTTCTAGCTTTCTTGACTTCATTGCGATGAATTGGCTGAAGCAGCGATTCCACTTCCTCGGATAAATCGAGATCAATCACTTCTCTGTGGCGATCATCGGATAAAATCGACGACGACGACGGCGACAATTTCCGCTTTTTTGTTGGCTTCGGCTTCATCGGCGCAGGTGGGCATTGTGTCATCACGGGGGTTTTGTGGTCTGAAGATGTTGGAGTCCTGAATCCGTCATTATTCTCCCCATCTTCTTCAACGAGCTCGTGTTCTTCTCGGAACGACGTCTTTCCACCCTCCTTCTCCTCCTCCTCCTCCTCCTTTTCTTCTCTGACTGTTCTGATGGCTTTCCTCGGGCTCAGGTGATCGGTCTCAATGCCAACGTGGTCCAAGGGGGAAATTTGGGCAATCTCGTAGTCAAACTCCAACTGAGGACTCTTCAAAGTGTCGCTTCGGATTATTTCTTGCTCATCTTCGGCGAGAAGCTGCTCAGAACCATCGGACATTGTGGTGATGATTGGAGAGGAAATGTTTCGCATGAAGTAGTGCATGAAGAACGAATCAAGAAAATGTAGCTGGTGATGAGCATGAGGGATGAGAGAAGTAACGGAGAGATCTCTAACGTGGTGAATGGATCACGTACACGATCATGAAATCAGCATCTGAAACTGTTGTTTAGTTAGAGAATTTTTGTCAGGCTTTTGACACTTTCTCCACAAGGGGGGGGGGGGTGGTGGGTGGGGGGAGGGGTGGGGAGAGAGAGAGAGAGAGAGAGAGAGAGAGAGAGGCGCTGTTGGCGAAGGATCCGATGCCACCATGTGAACTCCTTTGCCTGCTTCTCTCTCGGTTAAAACTGTCTAGGATCACTTCATAAGTAAAATAATTTCAAGTAATCGATAGTCGTTTGAAAGCCCAAAAAGTTAAAACCATATGGTTGAAAAAAATGAGTAATATTCGAGCAATTCAATAAAATAAATTAAAAATATATACCCACTAAAAATGTTAATGCGATTATCTGCACGAGGAGTGAGAAGTGGGGAACGATGGTACATCTGAATTTTTTGCACTTAGCTTTCTGTTTTCTGTTGAGTGCTAACTTTGATGCATCAATGCACGTGGTCCTTGCTCCGTGAGGACCACCTGTTTGTTTCCATCCGAAAGGTCAATCTACGTTCTCTTATCACAATAATACGAAATCTACTCCCTATTTGATACACGAAAAAGTAATAAATAATAATTATATTTTTGAAAAAGATCATTATATCACTTTAAAAAGTAAATGAATGAAAAAAATTTCATCGTCCACAAAATATTAATGTATAAACTATTGTCGATATTGAACAATATTTTTCAAAAAATGATCATCATATCACTTTAAAAAGTGAATAAACGAAAAATATTTCATTACCCACGAAAAATTAATGCATAAACTATTGTAGATATTGAAAATATTTCTCATTAATAATTATCTCAAATGAATGGAATTTAATGTCATTTGGCGTGAATTGACTTTAAATAAAGAGGAAAGATTTGGAGGAGCATGGAATGGAGATAGCTACATCTTATACTTAGTTAATCAGTACTATTGTGCACGAGATTCTACATCGTCAATTGATTAGAGGAAGAATGGCTTTTTTTTTTTAATAAATGAATTGACGCCCTCGGTAGAAAATCTACAGGTTTCGAATAGAAAAGAGTACCTATAACTTGCTGTGGATTTTATTAAAAACTGCTTTTGAAGCACTTTAAAATCATACAATTATCGGACACTCAAGTAACCAATTGCACACGTCAACAAGAAAAGCCAGTATATTAAGGCTCTGTTAATGAAAAACATTATCGATAATATAATTTATGTTTAAATATTTTTATGGTCACTGAAAATGTTTTTCGTTCGTTCATTTTTGTAAGTTATAAGAGTTCATTTTTTTAAAAATATTTTTCAAATCATTTATTTTCCGTGAAATAAATGAACTCTAAAGTTTTCTTTCTATACTCCTTCTATTTATATACATTATAGAGTTAACTAATACGTCCATGTTTGGTAACCGCCCAATTCTTGACTATTTATGTTCTTTTGTTCTCTAGAAAAAAAAGAAAAAAAAGAACATAAATCTATTTGGTAATGTCAACTACTTTTTCTATTCCTAAAAACAGATCAGTGACCAGGGAATAGATTTGAAATAAAAAAAAAAGAAAAAAAAGTTACTTCTTTGTTCCAAAAGCATTTATAAAATCAAATCATTTTCTTCTTTATCTTCTTTTTCTTTTCTTCTTCTTCCTCCTCTAGCCGATTCCCAAGCTCGGCAATGGCCCTCGCCGGAGCCTCGCCAGCCCTTGGCGAGGCTTGACCTCACCTAGATCTAGGCTCAATCCCATGCAACCTCTCCCGCCCTCAATCATGTGCCACTTCAAGCTACATCATATGCTGCCTCGACCTCATATCCCAAATCGACCTCAAGCACCAAGGAGCCAAGGTGGACTCGAGGGCTTAGATCATGCACCGATGAGCCAAGATTAGGCTTGCGGCCAAACCAAGCCCTAGTTCTTGTGCTCATCATCGTCGCCACCCCACTCACGTAACTGTGGCGTCAACAAGGCAGAAGCGACCGACAACAGGACAACGTCAATGAAGAGGGATGAACGAGGGACGGAGCAAGGACACGATGAGGACATGGGTTGGAGAAGAGGCGGGAAGGTATTGAACGGCGTTGACGAGCATTCCAAGACGATGGAGGTGGTGGCTAGCGGCAGGGGAGGTGGTGCCAAAGCTGGACTTTGAGGCTACGGTTTTCAAATTCTTTAGAGAAAAAGGAGAGGTAGATCATTTTTATTGGAACGTGATTCATACTCCCATCAATAGAAAGGCGTGGGAGTCTCACTTCCTGATGAGTGACAGGGATCTAGGGGTAGCGCCTCTAGCTACTAGAGGGCTTTTGTAATTTGAGCTTGTATTTTATTAATAGTTTGAGATTGAATTTATGAATATAGCTACTGCTATCTATAAATAATCTATTTCTCTTGTAATTGGGAGTTGCAACAAAAAGGTGTGAGGTACTAATTATAATGAAGTCTTTTGTTAGATGTAGCTTTAATTTAAGAGTGAACCAAGATAAACATTATATCTTGATTTCTCTTTCTCGCTTTTATGCTCCATTTCGTTGTGTTTGTGCACCTAATCCTAATAATTTTACAAGGAGTGAATTATGTAACTTGTAGTTATAAATTAGAGGCATGTTTTTTTTTGTCATGGGTTGAAAAGTGAGGCATGGTTTTGGTATTATCACTAATTAAAATTTGGTGTTTGGCAATATCAAAACTTTTGTGAAAATTTCAAAAATTTTAGATTCGAAAAAGTTATATACACGCGAGCCGCAAGATTCTGAGCAAGTAAAAATACGGACTTTTTAACTTTCTAGAAGCATTTTGGCTTTGGATTCCTCCGGGTGAGGTGGAGATGATTAGGTACATTCCTTATGCTTCCACCCGAAGCCAAAGACTTCGTACTAACAAGAACCTCCCACCAAATCCGTTGGCCCGTCGTTTTCCAACTTTACAATCCCTTCAAAAATCTCGCGGTATTATTGACTCGTCTCACGTCAAGACAGATCGGCAGATCACCTTCCAGCATGGGATGGAGGAAAGGCTTAGTGGGGAATAATTTTTTTTTTTAAAAAGATTGATAAATGTTATAATATGAAGAATCTAGCAGATAGGAATTAGAATTGCATTGCTCATCATATTATTGAAGTAAATCAATACTCATTAAAATATTAACCACGAACCAGTCATATAACGAGACGCGCTGCGCTTCATATCTTGTATCTCAAGATGAGTAATCATCTTTCTGTCCCAATTTACTTATTTGACATGCTAGATGGCAATATTGTATTTTACTACTAGCACGAATTGCGAACATGACTTTAAAAATGTTAACGTGAATTGTCAATCGCTCGCAATGCTTCACTTGACATCATTATGAATTGCCATGTTAAATAATAGATCAAGCTAGCATGGGTGTATTTCCGGTTCGAACATAATAGTCATGTTACAGTAGCTCGTTATCCAATTTGAAGGCCTTGCCACTTGAAACATGTGTTACTAAATACACAAGCTATAGCACCACAGTGATGGAGTTGTAGAGTCTAATAGAGAAAAATAATGTTCGAGCGCATAAACAATTTATTTTAGGCAGTTACTTATCATGTAATGTTAAAGTAGGCAATAAGGCTTTTATTGCTGCTAATGGCATACATTTAATTTCCATATTGATTATGTATGCCCTAGACTCCTGCTATATATATAGGACAATATTTTTTTATAGTTGTAAGGCTGAAGTTTGTAACCCTAGAGCTTATAATAATGATACTGATAGTAGAAGATTGCCTAGTGTGGCATTGTGGTTCTTTCCTCTGTCTTGATTTTGGGAAGGGTTTTTCCACACAAAAATTCTTGCTTGTTTTCTTCTTTGGTTTTTTCTCTTCATATATTCATGTTCCTAACAACTGGTATTAGAGCCTGGTTTTGGCGAAATAGTGGGAGCGAATATGGATGAAGGGAAGGTGAAGTGAGAAAGGTGGTCCACCCGTTCCAGCAAGGAAGCAAGCAACCGGGAATCCATTTTTTGGATCAGAATGGAGCAGCCCCCTTCTCTCTATAAAAAAAAAGCTTTCTGCATCATCAGCGGCCCTCGCGCTCCACCAAGTTTTGATAGGCCATAGGGATGGGCTCATTCGACTAATCAGTGATCCCTTGATGGGTTCAATGGCAAGACTTTGGTTCTAGAAGATGCAGATCGAGGATATGTTGTACCAAAAGAACTAGCATCAACCTCTGTCCGGAGAGAAACCATACTCTATGAATCAAGAAGAGTGGGAATTATTAGATTGACGAGCTCTGGGTTAGATTCGTCTCACATTGGCACGAAATGTTGGATTTGATGGTGGCGTTGCCTAATATGTATGAGAAGCCTTCTACATCAAACAAGGTATGTTTGATGCATTGTCTTTTCAATCTGAAGATTGATGATGGTGCTTCTATGACAGATCATATCAATGAATTCAACGTGTCATGACTTAGTTGAGTTCAATGGATATCAAATTTGATGACGAGGTAAAGACTTTAATTTTATTATCTTCTCTAGTTGAAAGTTGGAGTGCAATTGTGACTGCAGTGACCAGTTCGTTCGAAAAGAAAAAGTTGAAGCTTCATGCAATTAGAGATTTAATTCTTAGCAAGAACATTCGCAGAAGAGAATCAAGTGAATTTTCAGGTGCTGCCTTAAATATTGAAGGTAGAGGAAGAAGAAATCAATGAGGGTGAAACCAGTACCATGGCATATTGAAGTCTAGAGGAAGAAGTAAATCAAGATCTCATGAAGAAATAATTTGCTGGAATTGCCAAAAAAAAAAAAGGCCATCTATAATGAGATTGTAGAGTCCTAAGGAAGAAATTTCAATATCAAGATTGAAATCAAGAGGAAGAAAAATACGTGAATGCAGCTCTTGAAGAGACGCATGATAGTGATGCTTTAATTTTGAGCATTAATAGACCAATTAAGTCTTGGATTCTTGACTCAGGTGTGTCATTTTACTCTACTTTGTGCAAAGAATTAATGCACAATTTTATTGCTGGAAAATTTGGAAAGGTTTATCTTGCTGATGATGAACCTTTGCATATTATGGGAAATGGTGATGTTTTCATAAAATCTACTAATGGATATCAATGGAAGTTGCTTGATGTCAGATATGTTCCAGGGCTTAAGAGAAATCTAATCTCTATAAATCAATTAGACAGCATGGGATACAAAACTATTTTTGGGGATGTCTTTTGGAAAATAGTTAAAGGTGCTTTTGTTGTAGCATGGGAAACAAAGTCATGAATGCTCTACATAACTGAAAATAGTAGAGAAACCGCAACAGTTGTTGAGTTCGAAGCTGATTCCAAATTATGGCATGAGAAGCTTGGACACTGAGTGGAAAGGGGATGAAATTATCAACATCTAAGGGAAAATTGCATAATCTGAAGTCCATAGATATTGATCTATGTGAAGATTGTATTATGGGCAAGCAGAAGCGTGTCGGTTTTTCGAAGATTGGTAGAGGACCAAATGCATACAAATGTATGGGGATCAGCTCATCTAAAATTCCCTTGGAGGCTTGCGCTATTATGTCACGTTCATTGACAACTCCACCAGAAAGGTATGGGTTTATTTTTTGAAAAATAAATCTGACGTGCTTGCTACTTTTAAGAGATGAAAAGTTGAAGTAGAGAATGAAATTGGCCTAAAGATTAAATGTCTAAGGTCCAATAATGGTGATAAGTATGATAGCAAGGAGTTCAAGCAATTTTGTGCAGAGAACAAAATCAAAATGATAAGAACTATTCCCAACATACTGCAACAAAATGGAGTTGCTAAAAGGATTAATAGAACTCTGAATGAGCGTGCAAGAAGTATGAGGTTACATGCAAGATTACCCAAGACATTTTGGGCGAATGCAATTAACACATAAGCATATCTAACTAATAGAGTACCTTTAGTTCCACTTGATTTTAAGTTACTAGAAGAAGAATGGAGTGGAAAGAATAAAAATCTCTCGCATCTGAAAGTTTTTGATTATGTTTCATATGTCTGTATAAATTTTGAAAATAGAGATAAGCTTGATCCAAAAGCTTAAAAATGTTTTTTCATTGGATATAGTTCTAATTATATTGGGTATCGATTTTGGAATGAACAAAATAGAAAAATAATAAGAACTGATGATGTTACATTCCATGAAAATATGTTGTGTAAAGATAAATCTATGCCAGAATCCGGTGTGAAGAAACAAACAATGGAGAATAGTGAAATTGAATTAGAGGAGGTTTCTAAGAGTGTTTTGGTTGAAATTCCCGATACTATTACTGGCAACTCTGATCAAAAAGCAGAACAAGAAATGTGTACACCTGAACCCACTTTAAGAAGATCTAATAGAACACCTAAACTTGTACGAAGATATTCTCTATCATTGCATTGTTTGCTTTTGATTGACGCTGGCGAACTAGAAAATTTTTTGGAAGCAATGTAGGTTAAAGATTTTGTTGAGTGGGAGTTAGCAATGTAGCATAAGTTAGATTTACTTGAGGAAAACAAAACTTTAGTGTTAATATAGATACTAGACGGGAAGAAAGCATTGCAGAACAAGTGGGTGTATCAGGTCAAAGAAGAACCTAATGGTAGCAAAAGCTACAAAGCAAGGTTAGTTGTAAAAGGGTTTCAACAAAAGGAATGAATTGATTATACAAAAAAAAAAAAAATCTCTAGTTGTGAAATTGACTATTATAAGGTTAATATTAAGTATCATTGCCGCTGAGAATTTATATTTGGAGCAGGTAGATGTTAAAATTGCATTTGTCCATGATAATTTAGAGGAGGATATTTATATGATACAACTAGAAGATTTTCAGGTTCCTAGAAAAGAAAATTATATCTGCAAATTGAAGAAAGTCTGTATGGCTTGAGATAGGCTCCTAGACAGTGGTACAAGAAATTTGACACTTTTTATGTATGGTAACGGGTTCACTAGAAGTGACATGGATCATTGCCATTACTTTAAGAAATTTGATGACCACTATATTATTTTGCTGTTGTATGTGGATGATATGCTCATCACAGGATCTAGTATGAGGGAGATCAACATACTAAAGCAGCAATTGTCAAAAGAGTTTGAGATGAAGGACTTGGTTACAGTGAATCAAATTGTTGGGATGAGGATCACACGAGATAGATCCAAAGAAATTCTAAAATTATCTCAGGAAAAGTACATTAAAAAAGTGCTAGACAGATTTGGAGTTCAGAATGGAAAGTCCAGAAGTACTCTTTCAAGAAGTCACTTTAAGTTCTTAAAGAAGCAGTTACCGCAGACAGACAAAGAGTGGGAGTATATGGCAAAGGTGCCTTATATAACAGCTATTGGCAGTTTAATATATGCTATATTATGTACTCGACCAGATATAGCTCATGCAATGGGAGTTGTTAGCAAATACATGGCAAATCTAGGATTAAAGCATTGGGAAGCTGTAAAGTGGTTATTAAGATACATGAGAGACACTTCAAGTATGTCATTATGTTTTATGAAAAATGGTGTAACTTTACAAGGTTTTGTTGATGTAGATCTTAGTAGTGAGTTGGATAATAGGAAGAGCACATCAGATTATGTTTTTAGTTTAGGTGGCATTGCAATCAATTTGATATCTAAACTTCAAACATGTGTGTCTTTCTCAACCAAAGCAAAGTACGTTGTTATATCTGAATCTGGTAAGGAGATGATTTGATTGAATTTTTTTTTTTGAAGGAGATAAGTAAGGAGTAGGATAACAATGTTATTTTCAGTGGTGGTGCTATTTGTCTTGCAAAAAATCCAATATTTCATTCAAGGACAAAACACATTGAGTTAAAGTGAGTTGATAGATGATAGAACTTTGTCATTGAAGAAGATTCTTAGTGTAGAAAATCCAGCAGATATGTTAACAAAGGTTATCACCACTGAGAAACTGAGGTTGTGCATTGCCTCAGTTTGCCTTCATGGTAAGTGATGAGGGAGGCCGCTGCACTAGGACAATTTGGGCTACAAAGATAAAGACAATGAAAGATTATTGCCGTTTTTTTTTTTTTTTTTTTTTTAAGATCAGCCTCCAAGTGAGAGATTGATGGAGTTATGAAGTCTGATAGAGGAAAATAATGTTTAAATGCAGAAACAATTTATTTTAAGCAGTTACCAATTCTATAATGTTAATGTAAGCGATAAGGCTTTTATTGCTGCTAATGGCATACATGTATTTTCCATATTAATTATGTATGCCCTAAACTCCTATTATATATAGGATAATATCTTTCATAGCTATAATGTCGAAACTTGTAATCCTAAAGCTTGTAATACTAATACTAATGGTGGAAGATTGTTTAGTGCAGCATCGTGATTTTTTTCCCTTTTCCTGATTTTGGGAAGGGTTTTTCCACGTAAAAGTTATCGCTTGTTTTCTTCTCTATTGTTTCTCTTCATATATACGCATTCCTAACACAGAGTACATAAGAGCTATAGTTCGGTCACGGTTCCCATCACAATCCATCCCTTTAATCCTTTACCAACTTTGATGCACGGAGTAGGGGCCACATGACTGAGAGTTGCACCAAACTTCTCATGTCATCTGGAACGTTAATCATGTAATGTACTCTGTTCTCTGATGATTTTGATGCCTTCTCTGTATGAAGTGTTGGTGTGCGTATAGGTTTGGTTGACCAGAAAGTCTCATCCTAAATGTATCCCAAGTACACAGGTTTCAAACCAAGCTTTTCCTCAATTGACACGTGACGCTTTCTCCCGTGACTACTTTGTAATGAACGTAAAACATATGCTTATAATTACGGTCGGGTCGAGTTAACATGACTCGTACTTATTGTTGTCACTGCGTCAATTATCACGCCGCTTCGATCGAACTAGCTTGCACCTAATAATGCAACTCGAAATTAGCTATCGTTGCACCTTCAATAATTTGCCATCATTCATTACTTGGGACCCACAGACGAATTGTGATCAATTTGTCCTGCTGCTACATAGATAGTATTCTTTGCAGTTAGTTTGACCCAGGAAAAAAGAAGAAGCCTTCTTCAGTGTTCTAAGTTTCCACTTCTGCCACAATGAAAAAGAAAATATGGCAATCACTCAGCTTATAGCCACGAAAATTTGGCCATTAAATGAAATTAGGGGCTAAATATCAGACATATAGCCACGAAACGTGTCTTTTCATGTCAATTCAGTCCTTAAGCGACAAATCGATTTTCATTGCTAAAGAACTTACCTACGTTCATAAACATTTGGCCATGAGATAAATTGTTGTTGCAAAATATATGAAACAAGGTACATTTGATAACAATTCTATTCCGGAGAACAATTTCTTTTCGTAAATAGTTTTTTTTTTCTATTTCTATTTTTTTGAACAATTTTTAAATAAAAAATCTATTTGATAATTATACAAAATGTCAATTTTTGGAATAGAAAAATAATAAGAATGCATTGAGTACAACCCATAAATTTTTTTGTAACAGAGAATTTTTTATTTTTTATTTTTTATTTTTTTAGATTTTTTTCTTTTTTTCCCTCTTTTTTTCTTCTTGCTCTACCAGACACCGGCTAGCATCTGGTATCCCGAAGCCAACGAGGTGCGGCGGGCGGTGGGGAGTGGCAAGGAAGAAGAAGAAAAGAAAAAAATGACTAATTTTCTACAAATTGTTCTTGGGAACAATAAGATACTTTTTTCTACTTCTTATTTATAATCAAAATCTATTCCCAGCTACTTTTCTATTCCATAAAATAAAAAAATTAATTAACATTACCAAACGAATCTTTTTTTGTTCTGAGAAGCAAAAAAACAAAAGAACATAGAAATTGGCAAGTTACCATGCGCACCCACAATTGTCGAAAAAGTGATTTTTTAATGCAATAGATTTCATTTTTAGCTAAAAAATTATTTTCAAGGTAGAATATGGGATAGAGTGTCGTGACAAGTTTACCATGAACATTTTGTTGTGGCCAGAAATGCTTTCTATCGCCACGAAAAGCGTTTTGTGGTTAAAGATCTACCCTATTGCCACGAACATGTGGCCATAATCAAGTTTTTCGTGTCGCCATGAAAGTTTGTCGCCAAAGGTGGTGTTATTTTTTTTAAGTAAAAGGTAAGTATTATATTGACTTATAAACCAAGAGGCTACACAACTGTACAGCTAAGGACCCCGGAGCCAAAAAGCTTACACTTAGAAGACAAGGTAGTCAAAAGAGTGGAAGGGTACCAGGTGTAAAGCTGTAGAATAGGGAAAGAAAGAACAGCAGCAAAGAAAAAGGCTAAAACAACAACCACAGCAGAGGAGAGAGGGGCCAAACAAGGCAGCCCGCACACAAGACAGAGAAACAAGGGAGAAACAAAAACAGTAAGACAGCGAAACACCAAGGTGGAGCCACCGATTGCTGAGGAGAAGCTGGACACTACATCACACGAGAGGGCAACACCCACATCAACGAAGCTGCAAGTGGGCCATCATCTTGAAAGCATCGGAGACAAACAGTAAACTAGCAACGAGCAGAATAGGATCAACCAAGAAAGGAGAACCTCAAAGCGAGAAAGGGACAAGGAAAGGGGTGTCCAAGAACTTAGGTCGAAAAAGATCCGCAATAAACAACCAACCAGGAGCATAAAAGAGGCACCGACCAGCGAAAGGATAGTAGATTAATCAAAGATCGAGGGGTGGATACCCCAACTGAGCTGAAGTCTTCTATTAAGGGTTGTATCCGGGACCTTGGAAAAGGTAATGGCTCTATTCTTGACAGCTTTGCGAAGATGTTCCTTTAGGGCCGGGAGGAATAAGGTTTGACCGTGGAAGATGATATTGTTCCTTTCTTTCCATATAAGGTATCACAAGGCGCCAAAACCAAACCGAGCCACTGATTGATGGAAGCTTGTATCAGATAGGTGCTTGATAACCCAAGCTAAGTTATTCCTCCGCGATGAATTTCGTCAGGGCAGGTTACAATTATTCACCCAGAAAGCACCAATGCTACCCGTGACAGGGCAACCGAAGAACAAGTGGTCCATCGAATCAGGCCTAGAAGAGCAGAACGCACAGGAGGAGTCCTGAATTCTCTCATACGCCAGCAGCACAACCTGGGTCGGCAAACAGTTGCGAGTGATCAACCACAAATGTGATTAATAACGGGGGGGCAAAGAGGAATTCCAAATGAATCTCGACCAAGGAACAAGATGGCCCCTCGGCCTTAGAAGAGTCCAAGCAGAAGCCATTGAGAACACCCCTGAAGAATGGCCAAGCCATAGGAGTTGGTCATTAGTGTCATTGAGGTTCGAGAGGGGATCATCCCAACTCACTATGGCTGCCAAAACTGCAGTAGGAAGGGGGAGGGCAGTCAGACTAGCCGCAACAGAAGCAAATCGAGGGATGCTAGAGCAGTAGATGTCTCGATCTGAGAAAAACTTATAGAGCGGTCCCTGAGAATGCCAATGATCGAACCAAAAGGATGTAGATAATCCATTGCCTATGCGCCACTTGAATTGATGCTGAATTAAATCACGAAGGCCAAGCAGTTTTTTCCAAGCCCACGAACATATAGTAGGTTTCGGAATAACCTAGAAATTCTTTCGCTTGATGAAGTTGGAATGGATCCATTTGCACCAAAGCGATTCTTTATCAGTAAATAGGAGCCAAAGGTGTTTAATCATAGAAGCAATATTACTAACCCAAATGGACCGGATGCCCAAACCACCTTCCTCCTTAGGTAAGCATACTTCATCCCATCCCACCTTCGCCCCCTCGGAACCAAGAGTCGGTCCTCTCCATAGGAACTAACGAAAAATCTTCTCAATCCGCTTTGCGACCGAGGAAGGAAGGATAAAAACACTAGACCAATAAACCTGGATCGAGTGAAGGACTGATTTGATCAACTGTAGACGGCCCGCAAGAGAAAGAAACCGGTTGGTCCAAGATTGGACTCTTGAAGTTATAGCATTCACCAGAGATATGCAGTCCAATTTGCCCAATCTTGATGATAAAATGGGTACCCCGAGGTACCTAAAAGGGAGAGAGCCCAACTGAAAACCAGAAGTACTCACTAGGGAGTCCTTTAGAGCTTAAGAACCGCCCGAAAGAAATATTTCACTTTTGTTAAGATTAGGGTTAAGGCCAGACCAGAAAGCAAATGAACGAATTCCATCCAATAGAAGGCGAAGGGATGACATATTAGCTTCTGAAAATAATAACACATAGTTTGCAAAGAATAGGCGAGAGAGCCTAGTTGCTTTGCATCTCCAAAAGAAGTTAAAGCCCACCTTAGCCGATTGGGAATTGAGGATTCCAGTGAACACCTCCATAACAAGTGTGAAAAGATACGGGGACATAGGATCACCCTGCCGGATCCCTCTCCCACTCGAAAAAAATCCCTGCAAATCACCATTGAGGGAGCTAGAGAACTTAGGCGAACAAATACAAGCCATTATGCGATCAATAAACACAATAGGGAATCGAAAAGCCATCAAGGTAAGCCGAATAAAGTTCCAATCAATTGAGTCATAGGCTTTGCAAAAATAAACCTTAATGATACATTTATGCCGATAGGGATCGTGGTGAATATCACTAAACAATTCCTGGGCAAGCATAATGTTATCACTAATGCGTCTTTCTTTTACAAAAGCATTCTGAGGTAGACTGATAATAGAGGGAAGCACAGCAGCTAACCTGTTAGCAATAATCTTGGTGATACACTTATATAGGGTATTGCAGCATGCTATGGGCCGAAAGTCATTGACCGATGAAGCATTAGGGACTTTCGGAATTAACGTCAGGATAGTCGCATTGATCTCCTTAAGGAGCTGACCAGTAATAAAGAAATCCCGAACTGCCAGCAAGACCGAAGGTCCAATAATCTCCCACGACTGCTTCAAAAATTCAACATTAAAGCCATCCGGGCCAGGTGATTTACCAGAAGCGAGGGAAAATAGAGTAGAGTGAATTTCCTCATCATAAATGGGCCGAGCCAGCTCTTGAATCTGCGCATCACTGAAGGTTTGATTTAAAATCTCCTGGATCTCCACAACCAAGGGCACACAAGGTGGGGGGGAGGCCGCCAAAAGATCCTGGAAATGTGAAACAAACAACTGCTGCACTTCAGAGGGGCCAGAAACCAGCGTATCTCCATTATGGATTGAGATGATTCTATTCCGAAGGTGGCTACGCTTGACAGAGTGATGGAAGAATTTTGTATTTAAATCTCCTTCCTTAAGCCACCGCACTCTCGACTTTTGCCTATAGAAGGATTCCTCTTGAAGCCGAAGCTCAGAGAACACCCGCAAATGCCCCTTCTCTGTATCCGCCAGGTTCTGATTAAGCGGGTCAAGTTGAGTGGCGGCTTGGGCAAGAGAGAGCTGTCTTCTAGCTTCATCAGTTCTAATAGAAATATATGCATAGGCCATTCTATTCAGGCGCTTAAGCCTACATTTGAGCGCACGCAACTTGCAGTAGAGAGTATACATAGAAGTACCAGAGAAATCAGAATTCCACACCTGTGAAACCAGGTCAAAGAATGAAGGATGACTCATCCAAAAATTGAAGAATTTAAAAGGCTTGAGGGTATTAGGGACCGGCAGGATTCTCACAACCATTGGGCAATGATCAGAAACTCTAGGAGCCAAAAAAGATGCTTCCGAAAAGGAGAACACCGAATTCCAGGTTGAATTGATCAAAACCCTATCAATTTTCCTCTGTCTACGGCTTTGGCCCGAAGAGGCAGCCCAAGTGAATCTGTTTCCCACATAATTAAGGTCATCCAAGCCAGCTTCAGAAAGACAATCTCCAAAATCATTAAAAGCAGGGATCCAATAGTTAGAAGGATCGGCTCTGTCAAAGGCATCTCGAATCGCATTAAAATCACCAGCGACAATCCAAGGCGTATCCGAGAGTAGCAGGCTATAACGAATAAGCTCATCCCAAAGGGGTCTTCTCAAAAAGAAGGAATGATCCGCTTAAACCACAGAGAGGTTAAACGAACTTCCACTATTAAGACAAACCAAACGACCATGAACAGCTTGAGCCGAGCAATCGGTGATATCAAAAGTGGCAGTAATGGGATTCCAACCCACCCATACTCTCCCTCTAGGCGAGTGAATGTAGTTAGAGCACCACCGCCAGCTAGGGATAAGGGCCGCTGAGACAACAGGGAACACAGCATGAGAGATTTTGGTCTCCAAAATACCCACACAACTAAGGTTGTTGGTCCTCACAAAATTTCTTATTTTAGCTTGCATAAGGGGGAACCCGAGGCCCCTAATATTCCAAACTCCAAAAAACATATAAGGCAAGAAAAGAGACTTACTGGTTCTTTCCTCCTCGTTTTTTAACAGAGGAAGGCATCGGCTTTAGCCACCAAAACTATTGTTGAGGTTCAACATGAGACTTGTGGACACAAAACTATTGGAAAACATCCTGGGATAAGTACACCAGAAGTGCCAAAAATTATGTACAACGCTCATTTTAGTGCCAAAAGTTTTTGCCGGCTCACTTAAGTACTAAATTGAAGAAAAAACGATCACTTCAGTGCTAATGGCAAGAAATTCCAACCAAATTGATTACTTGTTATTTATAATTAAAATTATAATATGACTTGGCAAAATTTTTAAAAAATCCAATCCACGTGGCATTTCACGTGGCATGCTTGGCACCAAAGTGATCAGTTTTTAACAACTGGCATTGAAGTGATCACTTTAAATAAAACTTGGTACTCAAATTATCACATTTAATCAAAATTGGCACTTAAATGATTACTATTTACAACTTTTGGACGACGTCGTTTAGAGGTTATATGCTAACTAAGCACGCTGGGAAGCCACGTAGAACTGAGAAATTAATAAAATATAGCCATATTGAATTTCCAGCAATCTGGACCGGAGTTAGCACTTAAATGAACTTATTTCTTTTATAAAAAAAAAAAGTAGTACTTAAGTTATCTGAAAGAAACTTTTGGCACTAAAATAAGTATTGTACACAACTTTTGGCACTTCTAGTGTACTTACCCCAAAACATCCTTATAATATTTTGATGATTACCAAACTATCTCTATGGTCTAACATTTATCGTGACAAATGGAAATAGTAAAATTGATTCTAATGCATCAGCAAACTTGCTTAATAGTAAAGACAAAAAACTAATTCTTAATAGTTTGAATTCAAGGACCAGTCATGATTTTGTTCTTGAAAGTCTTTATTACTGATAAGAATTGAAGAATCATTGATCTTAAACATCTCATGTCATTTAGTTGGTATTATGATAGTTAATCAGGTCACTCACAATCAACATTGGTGATGATGCATTAGGTTTGATGATAGTGAGATACATGCTAGAAAGATAAATGTTAATGGTTCATAATGTAGCCGTTATAAGAGTGGACTCTATAGGTTAAAAACCGAGAAAGCAATCAAAAAAGCGACTAATAGTTTACGGATCTAACAGTTGTAGCAGGCCTATTTCAAGAAGCATAAGATTGGCAAAGGAAGTGATTGCAAGAGCAATGTCGATTTCGTCAATGGTCTACTCCAACAACTCTCAAACGGCTAGTTGATGATCCTCGAAGATCTCCAATAGATACATTGAAGACCTCAGTATATAAGGAGTAGTGATTCTCTGACGAGGGTTGGCTAGATTAAATATCGCAATCATTGTCACAAACAGCAACTATATCTTTGAATATGCTACTAACCCTCAAAGCCAATTTGATTTACAAAATCCTAATCATGTGTCTTCGACCCAAGTCAAGTTCGACCAATGACGTCTCACACTACAAGGCTAGAGTTCTCTAGGCTTTCATGAATGGTGTAAATTTCTCACTAGCTCATACGATCATTATGCACATGACCGAGAAGCTTGGAATTGTGGTCATAGGCAAGGAACCTTGAAGAAGATGGTATTAAGGATATCCCCACAGGAATGGGTTAATCAGCGCAATGAAGTTATCCCGACATCACATGGTGATGATCAAGCTGCAATCAGAATTTTGCAGGAAAGGCTGTAACAGTGTGGAAAGGTCGATGTGAAGAAAAGATATAGCATCTCAAGCCCAGGCTAAACCTCCTGCGCCTCGCACCGTCAAAGGAGATGATCAATTCAGGGGGAGTCTGGATCTGAATGCCAAAAGGAAGACATCTCCAATGTTGCTCTCTACGAGGCCAGTCAGAACTTACAAAGTACTGTGAACCAAACGGGAAAATTCACTGAGCAATTTTCTATTTGATAAATGGTTGTAATTGTGAGTTTGATGTGATTTATTATATATTTATAACATTAAGGGGATAATTCTCCAAAAAAATCCTCAACATATTGTACAATAGCCAATTCAATCCTAAACCTATTGACGATTTGTCAATTCTAGCTAGAAATCGCTAACATAGATGCTGACCAGCTTAGATGGCATGTCTGACACTAACGTGGATATTTTTAGATTTTTAATTTTTTTTCTTTTTACTTTCTTTTCCTTTCCCTTTTCTTTTCACTGTTAATCGGTTAGCAACTGTTGGGATTTTTCTCAAAAAAACACATTGGTAAAATTAAATCAAAAAACGATTTGCAACAGAAGCAAAACACCCGTGCACGAATTTCCAAAGCATTGTTCATGCACTTAATAAGAAGCATGCAGATATCAAAAGGAAGGCTAATTGCATTACCCTTGTATCATGCCCAAAGCAAATTGGTTCTAATGCTCTTCAGAACCAAACGATAAATGCCTGCTCTCCTAGTAGCGTGCCTAAAGTATTCTAGTTCTGATGTTCTTCAATTTCATCCACACAAATGTCAAAGCTCTACTTCAAACTCACCACCAATTATGTGTTGAGCGGTAGAGAAAATTTTGAGAGAGATCAACACTTCAATTGTGCTGGCAATTATTCTTGTGTGCAACAAAAATGATTGATCTCTATCATCACATAATCATTTCTCAATCACCATATTATCAATTTCATGTCCCATTTATTTAAATCAAATTGGCTCCTTAACTCTAAATCTATTTCAGAGCATTAATTTGATTGTTGAGTTTGAATTAAACTCTAAATCTAGACATTCTAAAACCATTTCAAAGTATTAATTTAGGCATTAATTTTGTAACAATTATAGAACATTATTATAGGCATTAATTCTGTTTCAAAGCTTTAATTTGACTGTTAAGTTTGAGATCGTTTCACAATATTAATTTGGTCATTTGACTCTGAAACTATTTCAGAATATTGATGTGCACATTAATTCTATAATTGTTACAAAACATTATTATGGGCATTAATTTTGTAATCGTTACAAGGTTTTAAGTCAACCGTTAAACCTGAAACCGTTTCAAAATCTGAAAATTAATCTCGCCATTGATTCCGTATTCATTTCAAATCATTAAATTGCTCATTAATTTTGAAATCATTTGAAATCATTAATTTGGCTGTTGATTCTAAACCCATTTTAGATCATAGATTTGGCCATTGATTCTGAACCCATTTCATATCACTAATCTAGCCATTGATTCTAAAATAATTTCAGATTTTTAGTTATGCTGTTGGTTCTGAAACCGTATCAAAACATCAATTTTCAGCCCAACTCAATCTGATTGCCATAATTGCAAAAACATTTGAAATATTATCTCTCCTGTTCAAACATCATTCTAAATTACTTATAGTGTATGATATCCCTAAGTTCATCATTTAGCTAGCAATATGACTTGTATAAACATATTAGTGCAACCAAGAGAACTAATTGTCCTAATCAATTTCCAATTCTTACAAACTATGAGTGACATCTAGCAATATGTTTTGACTACCCATACAATGTGAGTGTTTTAAGGACTTAATGAACGTATTAGCTTTGGCTACCATGTGATTCAATCATTTTGTTTTACTATGCCCTGATCAAATAAAGGTAATGAAATTGTTTGTCAAGCCACCAATTCGATCATATGCACAAACCTAATTGACATGTATTTCTACAAGACATGAATCATTCATTCTTGGTTACAACTCCGGCCAAGAATTTCAATACAATGTCACTTAGATCACATATGACATCAATCTTCTATCTTGTATATATAATAAGAATAAGGATTCCAGATTGCGGATAGATGTGCTTAAGTATGTGAACATATTATGACCATCAAGTAAAAAAAAGTTTCAACAAAGCGTTAATACGCGCATTTATGAACCTTAGCCATCCAACATACAAGTCAGTATCATGTCTTGAGTCTAAGAGTCTAAGAATTTTACAGAAGACCAAAGCCTAAACGATTAGTAACGCTTACTTGTTGCTAATTATTATGTTTATGTCATGTTCAGTGAACTTTCCGAGACAAGCATCTATGTTCTAGCTCGAATATCATAAAACCTAATGACTTGTGGTTCATCATTCCAAGTTTTGAGAACACACCGATCTCAATATGATCATCAATATTCTCCATCAATATCCTCTCAATGATTCATCAACTAGAAACTGTTTAAAGACTTAGTCTAAATGTAGCATGTCATATATATTCTTAATATCTTAAGAATAGATTTAGTCGCAACTGATCTTATAGACTTATTCATATAAATGGGACAATGATTGAATACGTCTTTGCCATTAAATAAATAATACAACCGAAATCCTTAGCATGTAACTATTATATTGTTGCTTCAGGGCATATAACCAACAACCACCAGCCACAAGCGATAGCCGACAAGGGTTGGCCTCACTGGGCCTCATCTAAGCGTTGGGAGGGCCATCCTCACCAAATTTGGCGATATTGACTCTCGTCGAGCTTCACCTATGTGAGGTCAAAGGCCAACCTCGGTAGGTTTCATGAGGGTATTGCCTATGGCTAAAGGTCAGTGGCCAACCATCAACAAAAAGAAAAAATAAATATCATAAAAATTTTGAAAAAATTCCAAAAATCATCTACATCAACACTAGAGTCATACAAGCTGGCCGAAGACTATGTGTCTATGTTAGTAATTTCTTATCAAAATTGATCAGAACGACTAAATTAACAAATCGTCAAAATGTTTATGATTATATTAGTATAATTAAAAGGTTTATGACTAAAATAGCCATCACACAATTTATTTAGGTCTTTTTGGACAATTCCCCCATCATCAAGGGAAAATTGGGGCTCTTGGTCTTACCTTTTATTCTAATAATGCTCTTGAAATAAATATGAGCTCTTGGAGTTTGTCGACCATCCCGAATTGCCCATGCATTACTAATAGTTACCCATAAGTAGCTGTCCAATAAATTCCTTCAGTAACCACTCATTAATTTCATGCATACTTGTCACGACCTTTGGACACTATCTTAGGGTAATGAAATTTCTTTTTAAAAGGGTATTCGGCTGGTGGTGGAGATTATTTTTATGAGGCAAGTTCAAGAGTTATATCGGCATGGATCTGGAACAGTGGCAGCCGTCTCAAATCAATCCCACTTCCATTCTTGGTTATACTCGAGAATTAGCCGGATTCTTCCTAAAGCCTGCTTGCAACTGAATTTTAAAAGGAGAATCCCGGATCTGACGGACCCCATTACACACCCTTTAAAGAGGGATTCGATTGGTGAACCGGGCCAAATTCAGTCATCTAATCACTCCTTCAACCCCACCCCCCACCGCCCCGCTTTTTTTTGTGCAAATTTTGGAAATTATCCAATCGACATGGTCCACGATTTGATTAGACACAAAATGCCATCATTTTGCCCCCTGTCCACATCATTAATAATAACCTAACTATCACAATCATCTCCAAGCCCTCAGACTTTGAGGGCATCTTGGCCAACCCCCAATTTGTGGCTGTTCCGTCATTTCGTACCCTCTTGCGAGAGGCACAATTGTAGATAAGCAATTCTAGACATATTAAAATTGATTTTGTGAGTTTAATATACCGAGTGACTTTACATATTGTAAGATGAAAATTATCTTAACGGGCCGCACTCACAAATCAACAAGTGTATATCACATCCATTGGTATACCGATTTCGTATAGACAATAGTAATAGATTTAATATTCTCACATGGCAAAAGGCAAAGTAAAAAATGTGACGCTACTCTATTGTATATGAGCTCAACTAGCATTTATTCACCCTTCTGGATTTTACCCGGGACTAGTCACAATATATTAATTAGGACTGTGATTACCTTTTTTTTTTTTTTTTTTTTCCTTTTTAAATCAGTAATTGAATTTATTAATCTAGTGATGGTAATCTTATACTAGTAGTACTGATGTACAATCAACATGAAAAACATGGCAAATATTTAGTGCGTTGCACATGAAGAAAAATCGCATATGTGAAAAAGTTCATAATACTAGCGCATGAATACGCACGGAGATCCCGCGACCTTGGTGATGCGTCACCGGGGTTTGTGTTCCCGTTTTCCACGCAGTTATGGTCGCAGCCCAACACCACCTATACCAATGAGTTGCTCACATCTCAACGTTCTTTTTTGTCAAGGTAAAGTTTCAAAACCAAAGTATTCACAATAAACTTTGGAAACGAGTGTCGAATGGAATTTTATACAAAAAAAAAAGAAAAAAATTGAAATTTCGATAATAAAGCGGAGCAGATCACCAATATGTGGGATCGATCTAGCGGAACATATATTCTTGTGACATGGGTCGATGCTTTTCTCTGGGAAGATGCTCATGGAGGCAATGATGATAAGATGGTGCTGGCCACTAAGCTCTGCTTTGGATGACTCTGGTCCACGAGGCCACATGCAAGACTTTGATTATTGCACATCAAAGGAGGTATCATAATCCTCTCATCTGAAAGTCAACACCTTCGATTCCCCAGAAATCGTGTGGGTCAACTTGAAAAGCTGGTGTTGACTAACCTGCCCATCTCCGATCTAGTTGGCCGTCGTAGATCTTCTTGGAAATCAGTGTGAAGAACCCGGGAAAAGTCCCATCGGACTGTGACTTGGAGGGGATGAATCTCATTAATGGAAATACAACAAGAAAGCTAGAAAGGGACATGGAATACATGAGTTCCTAACTGAAATTTATATGTTCAAGTTGTCTGCATAGGCCAAAGACCTAAACTTAATTGGGTCATAAGACTTTAGGTACTCCATAAACTTTTAAGAGACCGAATTTTTATGATCATACTATTAAAATAAAATCATGCATATGAAAAATGTGGGATAAAGATCATGTATATATTTGTTTTGAAACCCAATTCAGCATGATACATATAGAATTTGACCTTTTTAACCAAACTTTGATCATGCATTGTTATGCCCCGTTTGAAAATTCGGACAACACCATGATAAAATATAGTTAAATTTTATTTTGTCTTTGGTAACCCAAATTGAATGCGACATAGCCAGATTAGGCTCGGTAAAATCTTGGATAATCTATCCCAGACCTCGGGATGGGACAGATCTTATTGCAACGGGATTGGACAGAACATTGAGGGAAAAAAAAATAGAAAAACTAATTAACAGGCGAATGTTCTCTGTCCTTAAGTGGTGCCACCATCAACGTCGCCAGTGGCGCCACTCACGATCATCGTACAATGTTCAGAGATCTGACGTTATCACTCGGTGGTCGCATTAAATCCTTGTTTCTCTCTGTCTGGATCTCAGACTGCGCAACTACTGCAGAATTCCCCATTCGAGGCAAACTAGCAGCGGTAGTTCCACTGTCTAGCCAGCCACCCACTGCCCATTCTGATTCCCAAGAAACCACCACCATGGTGGTGGCTCTTCGCAGTCTCCCTCGTCTACCAATGTTCTCTCTGATTTTGATTGTAGTGGTGGACCACCACAGTGTCGCCGTCTCTAGTTGTCATCATAGCCACGCTGGCTGTATCCCTAGATCTAGGAATTTTTTCTTTTCTCAGCAATTTATTTAACTTTTTATTCTTTTTCCTGTCCTAAGAAAAAAGAACCAAATACCATTGATCAGACCAAATATGACAGATCTAACTCCACCTAGAAATCAAGAATCAAATCGGCAGGACCAATTCCCTATTTCTAGGACTAAAAATTGGACCAACTAGTCACAAACAACAGTTCAATCTGGCTCCAATTCCAAGTAGCTAAAAAAAGACATTTATTTTTCACCCATGAAAAGATCAAAATGCTACAAAAATTGTGTAAAATTCACAAACTTAACAAATATCATACTTAATCTTAGCCAAAAGGCAAAGAAAGGCATGCTTTGGTTAGAGCATGACTTAGTTTTTTTGAACAACTTCTCTTACGGTCTTTGTGTGTTTATTTGATGTGGCACTCTTGGTGCATGACTTGTCTCTCTAGTCTTTTGTGGTATCTAGCCTTCTCTGCAAACGCTTTCAATGTAGGACTCTTAGCTTTGTCTCTATTGTTGTGTTTACTGAATGCCAAGAGTCGCACATCGAATGAGCATACAAAGAATGTGAGAGGAGTTGTGCATAAAACCCACCAAGCCTTACTCTAACCAAATTATGCCTCTCTTGGCTTTTTTTCTAAATGTTTGCATCTCAACAACATTTAGAAAACTCTAGATAATTAAGAGTTAAAATTATTCCTTTAATAATTTTAAAGAAATAAAATTAAAATTTTAAAAAATAATCGGTCCAATCCGGTCTGAGCAATTCCATCCTTGGAATTGAAAATCGGACCGATTTCACCAATTCCAATTTTAGGGAATCAGGAATTGGACCGATGCCCCTTGGGACCGGACCAAACTAGCTGGCTTGATCCGGTCCGAGCGATTCCTTTTGCTCACTCGTTTGTGTGATATTTTCAGAGACATGAAAATAGGATGTAAGCATGCGAGGGACTTTGAATCCCTTTTCGTTTTTCCATATCCGAATTCTTATCGTAATGACAAGATGCAGTTTGAAAATGTACCTGGACAGGATTGGTTTTTTTTCCTCTATTCTTTTACCCTGGACATCAGGTGGATTGGAAGGTTTGTTTTACTTGTTTCACAATTTATTTGTTATTGTACGTGGTCGTTTGATAAATCGACATTTATCATGTCTGTTTCTAACAAAAAAAAAAAAAAAGGACTCTTAAAAGTGTGGATTCCCACGGTGGCAACTGTATTGCTCGCGGTGGTTTAATATTCTCTTTGACGTACCAGACTTACCAAAAGCAGAAGTAAAATTTTTAAAGTTCATTAGGAAATATTGGTAACCCCATATTCAAATGCCCAGGTTGACACATGAATTTTGGCTATTCTATTTAATCATATATCACATAGATATTAGGGATTGACCCAGACCCCCTAAACAAAATACCATCAACATGGTTCGCATTTGCATTGCAGGCGTTAGGAACATTTTTCATTAGTAGGAGATTTATTCTTCTTAAGGGAATAAATACAAAATTTTGCCATATTAAGGGAAATATTATACAAAATTTCGGCCATACGGGAGTAAGAGCGGGAATTATCCCAATTTTAATCGTGTATTTACCTGATCCAAAATAGGAAAATAGGAGATTTATTCTTTTTACAAGAGAGCCCTAGACCTAGGGTTATATAAGCACACTATTCAGTCAAAAAGAGGGATACATAGAAACAATACACACTCAGCGAACACACTCAGAAAGCTCTCAAAAACTCAAAAACTCTCCTTCTCCATCTCGGCAATCTCAAAGCTCTCTCTGTGGGTAGCATAAAAATTCGATTACATAGTTTCACAAGATCAGTGAGTACACATTCGTTAAACGTTGGATCGTGGTCAATTTCGCAGAGAGTACGACAGGTCACTATTCTTGAGTTTGTCCAGTGGAGATGGTAAGAAATTATCAAGAAGTACGTCTTTGACGGAAAAAAGCGAACTGGTCAAACTGTTGGGCCAAGACAAGAGAGCACAACGTGCGGTCCTGTCATTGTAGTTTATAATGCATTTAATATCGAGGACATGTCTACGACACTAGTTATTCAACTATTCAACCCCACCAAATTTATCGAGCATCAAAGATCCAGAAATCTCGAGACTCGGCTAAGAGCTATTAACTCTCATCGACTCCAATCCTTGGCCGTGATTCGCACCAACTCCAATGGTAAAACCCGCAATCGACAACTCCAATGCTTCCAGCCCATCACAACTAGCACTACCTACGTAGTGCTCATGACTGCTTCACATTGCTGCCCGGCTACCATGAGCCGCTGTCCACGCCTAGAGCACCACTAGCCTTCAAATCTCTCAGCGGCCCTTTTTGTGCAAATGGGTAGTCATTGAGCTGTTAGGAACTAGCACTATCACTTAGAAAGGGGTGAATAGATAATTATAAACAATTAAAATGGAATATAAAATGACCAAGTCCAATATCATAAAAGAACAAAGTCTAATGAAAAATTATGCAGTGATCAAACTTTCTTCAACGTCAGATGAAGAACTTGGCAGTGATTAGATCTTCTTCAACGTACGATGAAGAACTACGCAATGATCAAACTTTGTTGTGTGCAATAAACAAAACAAATGAGAGATTAAAGGATAGAGAAAATTACACACGACATGGTTCGGCTTATGATAAACATACATCTGTGTTGACAGTCTATTCATTGGATTTCACTAAAGATTTAATAAGAGGTTACAGTTTTGTTTTTTTTTTTTTTTTTTATCGGTAATAAAAGGTTACAATTCAGTTGTGCTGCTTATATCTAAGCGCTTCTATCCAAAGTTGGTGTTGTTTATACCTAAGCCAATAGGACTCGCTATCTAACACCTAAGCACACACTTATGACACTATGCACACCTCTCAAATGATTACAATTTCAACTTACAAATATAAGTGTGTAATGTCGAAGCTCTCTTTGAACTTCGAAATTTTAGATTTCAAATCTTATTGTTCTTTCAACATCATGATATCCTTTTATACTCCTCGATGTCCAAGTTGACCGTTAGATAAAACTTCCGAGGATCATTCATCCAATCAACCCGTTGGACTTGAATGATATAAGAAGATCTGATTACTTTTGGGATTGAAAGATTAGTGTCTCCCTTTAATTATGCTGCCCATACAATGGATATTGGGTTTCCATAAGTAGAGTTCCTCCTTAGGAAAGAAGATCTTTTCTTAGGAGAGGAGTATTACATTGATACTCATTCTTCTTGAATAAATAAACAATTGATATATTCATAGAAAGATATCCGAGTCAAATTACTAACCGTTGCGCGTCATATAATCCATACCAATTATGAAGATCTCAATCATTAGAGAATACTTTGCATAACGTCTAAAAGGTGTAAGTCAACTTGACAACACTCATGCAAGCTTTACTTTTGTCCTTATATAATTTAAATATCATCAATGTCTTTGATGTAGACAACTAGAATGTCTTGATAAGTCTATGAGTTTGATGATATTCGAAACTTCTCAATCAAGCAAACAAGTCTCTGAATCTGATGATATTCATAACAAAGTTTGAACCTCGTTTCTTCAAGAATATAATCTGAAATTACTTTCGTCAAATTCAATAGACACTTATTGAAGGTTTTGTCAATCCTCAAAACATATTAGGAAGTTTTCTCAACATGAGCCTCCACCGTTGTCTTGTCATCCCTCAGTGTCCCTAGTTTGTCCTAATTAAGGTTAGTAGTAGTTGCGTAGAATATGAGTTAGATTTGATTTTATGCGCCTTGATTCAGTGCATAGCGCATAGTTGTCAAAATTAAGAGTAAGTTAATTTTCCTTGCATTATCCCTTGCATCAAACACATAATATATTGGAGCATTGGACCTTTAAGTCAAAAGGTTGAGCCTCAAATTATGTATTTCATGTATTGTGTATAGTAGTTCGCATCATAATTAATCAAGAATATTACCTCTGTATCATAGTATAATTATTGCATAACTTTGATAGATATTGATGGTTCCTAAATGATTTCCATGAACATTGATGTATAATATTAATAATTCTTCAGGTGATTCGCTGATTCCGCGATTCGAACATATAGTCTGCACTTTCATCAGATTATTTTCTTTTGTTAAATATTCATGCATGTTGCATATTTCAGGTTATATTCATCTATATATGTTTCCTAATTTAGGATTTCATACATTTGATGCATTACAAATCATTAATATTGTGGATTCTAATTAGTGCATAACTAGGATTTGATACACGTCATTTCCTAGTTAATTTAGGTCATCATATAGATTTAGGGTAATTTCCAATTTCAAATCATAAAAAAATTCCAAAAAGATTTCATTAATGTCTCGCTAAGATTGGGTTCAATTATAGAAACAATTAATGATTAGCTCTTCTATAATATTCATGTTGCATATTGCATGTCATTTAGTGAGCCACATGTCTTTAAGATTAATTTCGATTGGCATCTCATAGAGATTGCATTTAGGATTGATGCATTGTACATAATTTGATATATATTATGCATGTTATTAGCATTGAAGGGATGCGTGATAATTTAGATTATGTCCATCACGTGATTTAAAAATTTAAGTCATGTCATATCATATTGCATTCCATCATGTCATTAGTATGCACAACATTTGTCATTAGGGGTTCATATTAAGTCATTTGAATATGCCTTAATTAATCCATTCATTTTAGACTTCTTAGTCTAATTAGGATTTTCATGTCATTGCATCATAATGCATGCACATTTCGGCCATTAGTGTTTTAGTGCATAATTGCATATTTTGTGATATCTTGAAATTCGACCCCTTCTCAAGATATAAAAAATGGTTATTTCATCAATGTACAAATAGTTAAATTACTTTAAATTAATCACTCATGAATTAACTAACTTATCAGGAAAGGTCATAAAGGATTAAAACATGAAAGACTAGTATGATACTCGTGAGCCTTGATGGATAATTGAGGTGATAACCTCAAGTCCGCCAAGCTGCTACCGTGGTACCACCATGCGAACCATGTGCCTCATGTTCTTGTCGCCATCGCCATGAGCTTGCCATCACCAAAAACCATGAGTTAACCTTCTAATCCTTGATTAGGGAGTTAATTGCGTTTAGGGATAGGATTAGATTATGGTTAATGATGGTTAGTGTTAGTTAATGACGATTTAGTGTTAATCGCCTTTAAGGATGGATGAGATTAAGGCTAATTGTAGTTAGCCTTAATTAAGGACGACTAGGGCTAATTAACAAAGATTAAGGATGGTTTTTATTAAGGTTAATTACAGTTAGATTAATTAATCACAGTTAGTTTAATTAATCACGATTAGTATTAATTAATCATAGTTAGTTTATTTAATTGCAGCTAGTCTTAATTAATGACGTTTGATGCTAATTAATGACTATTAGTGCTAATTAACGATGGATTAGTCTATAACTAGAATTTATGCTTGAATTATTGAATGAATTTATGCATAAATCATGTTGTTTGAAGCTTGTTATGTCATGAAAATGATTGCCCAATTCATGAACCTTAAGTACTATTTTATTGGCATATAAATGGCCAATTATGAGGTGTCGTATTTGGATGCCGTATTTTACGTGTTAAATGGGACAATGAGGCTTTAAAATGAAAGTGTGCAAAGTTTGATGGGTTAATTTTGCATACACAACCACGTGTGATTATTTTATCACAATTTTACGTGTAGAAAATTGTCGTAGTTTGTTGTTTGAGCATGAACTCCTTTTGCATTGGGATAATTAATGGAAAATAAAATTGGCATGAGTATTGGTATACTTGAGTGGTCACTTAAAGGAACCCGTCACCCAACGGGTGTTTGGGGATGATGCCCGATGTTTATCGGATACCCGGCAGAGGTCTGGATGTCAAGTCACAGTAGAGGTCAGATCGATGCTCCTTAAGAATTGTCATCTATGACGGGCGTTCTAGACGATGCCATGCCCGATGGGGCAGGCAATGCCCAATCACGCTGGAAAACCACCAACTCATATGTTGGCCATGGCTTGAGGATCGTAATAATTGGAACACATGTGAATGCTTTGTGCATATAATATTCTGAGATGTGTTGTGATTATTTGTTAAGCTTGTTGCTTTACTATTGGCATTTGTGGATTACTAACATGTAGGGTTATGCCAAGACGAGATAAGGATGTGTAATGCTACATGTTTAAGCTGCTTCCAAGGTGAATTAACATCCTAATCGAGGTTTAGGATGTTAACTATTCAAGATTTTATTTCACTCTGTTGCTGTTAAATGTTTTTTAGGCCTATAGTTATGGATGTGCACCATGTTCATTTTAGGGTCCCCCTGTCATTTGAGTGGGCTATTGCCGAATATGTTGTGTCAGGGACCAAGGCAACCTTTCTAAAGCACACCACCACTTTTTGAGTTCACGAGGGAGTAGATCATCTAATTCCCCATCGTTTCATGGCTTAATTCATTAAGTTCGATGGGGATCTCATCGATCCTATCCCAAAGATTGATGGTCTACCATAGCGAACTAGGGCTATTGTGGGAGTCACATTTTTAGATAGGCCTTGTGATAGAAGAGTTTAAGTTAATCTTGATCCTACTGGTTTTTGAGATGGTCGGTAGGAAGCTGTCATAAAAAGGCTTGTAATTACCAAACTTCCTAGGGTTAACAGTGAATTAATAAAAGTTGTGTTTTTGAAAATATTAGATGTTGTGTTTATACTATCCCTATTGTTGTAATTGATTGGGTGTTTATAAAATATTTCTACTTATATTTAATCGAAAGATTAAAAAAATGGGTCAGCAACGCATCTTGAGACGTCACAATTAATCGACTATTGAGGGATATTCACACGCTCAAGGTTCGAGACATGACATATTTATCATAGCATTTAAATGAGAAAATACCAACAGCAAAAATTAGTATAGGTTGCATACTAATTATTTTTACGTTATGATTGCATATTCATGCATTTCATATGATATTGCATATAACATTTCAGGGATTTGGCTATATCCTATCAACTATTTGGTGATTGCAGTGACAAAGTCGGATATAATCACAGCATATCATATATATTATTTGATATAAATGGCATATTAATATAATTGAACCGAACATTTTACAAACGGGAATGGTAAAAATCTCTTGCGACATTTTTGCCTACTTTATTTTTATTTGTTTTTTATTTTATTTTTCTATCTTTTCAAATTAATTTCTTTTTTTTATTTCTTTCATCCCCTTCCATCATCCTCTAATAAATTTTATTAAATAGTAATGTGCCATCATCAATCCGACCCCAATCTATAGAGCAGAATTATGATGGGAATCGACAAACTGCAAAAAAAGCTATGAATGGCTACCTTGGGATGAAAACTCAATTTTTTCATTGGTGGAATGTGAAATTTCGGAAAAGTGAAAATAGGCTGTGAATGAAAAGCCAAGAGGACCCAAGCCACAGACGAGCCCATTGGGCCTCACACCCCTATTGGTCAGCCCAAGAAGGCCCACCAAGGCGATCCAAGCCCATGAGTTTTAGGAGCATGCACATTAAATTGGCCCATGTGCATGAATAATAAATTGGACTATAGTTGGTTTAATTCCCTTTTACCCCTTCAAGAAGCTGGTAGGCTAATGGGACAAAAAATTTGGGCATGCAAGAAGGAAAGGGGCGCCTAATTGGAAGAAGGATGAGAGAGAAGACCTTTGTGCTATTAAGGTGCACTAAGAAAGATAATGTGACCTTAACAGTATACCAACCGCAAGGTAATGCCAATGACTGGTGGGAAGCCACTCGAAGAAGGGTCTTTCTTGAAGGTACAGTCCCAACTTAGGGTGCCTTCGTTGAAGCATTCAATGAAAAATACTTTTTCGAGTGCACCCGAGAGTAGAAAATGGCGGAATTTCTGTGACTCCACCAGAATCATCTGTCCGTCGACCAATATGAAGCCAAGTTTGGCGAGTTGTCGAAGTACATGCCGAGGATCCAATAGACAAAGTGAGAAGATTTCAGGATGGCCAAAACTAGAAATCCACAGCTGGCTGGTGCCCCTGAACTAGAAGGACTACAACGAGCTATACGAAAGGGCCCAACTAATTGAAATGACGTTTGAACGAATAGCTGCATCTAGATTGCAGTTTGTCTCTAACAGGGACAACTAGAAGATGATGATAGGAGGAAATCATTCCATCCCTCCCAACAGAAAGAATGGCGTTGGGAAGCAGGTGCACAATCTAAATATCGAATGTCGATTCTGTGGTAAGTATCACGGGATAGCACCGTGCCCCACCAAGATTGGAGCATGTTTTGGGTGCACCTAGCATGGTCATTAGGAGCAAAATTGTGCACGTCGACCAACCAAGATGCAACCCCAACAGTTGCACGTGGGACAGTGGAGCTACATTGCAGAACAACCTCAATCGACCTTTAGTTCAAGGAAGAGTTTATGTGCTAACCAAAGAAGAAACAAAGGACTCTCAAGCCTTAATCATGTGACATCCCAAATTTTCGACCCTGTTTTCTGCTGAATAAATCAGGCATTTCATTGATGCACCTATAGGGTTATTCTCAGAGCTGATCACTCTCGAGATAACTAGACTATCTGGGGAAGCCATTAAGGATTTTAAGGCAAATAGACTTGAGAATTCGACTAGGAATCAGCTGCTCGACCGTGTTCATCTGCTGAGATCATTACGGCACAGACGTAAATTGATTAGAGATCAGAGATAGGTCCGTTCGATAGAGATGTGTGGCTAATCGTGGGTAACACCACTAAATTGGAAAATTCTCGTCAGTCAGCACTAGATTGATTTCTTTATCGTTTTGGTACCCTGTGTTCGTATTTGGGTCCTCGAGATTTTCACGATAACTAAGAGTTGCCAATGAGTCAAGTGGGTTCATTGTGGCTCGAAGAAAATCGACCACGGGTCATTTGCACTAAAAATGCCTGAAAGTTACCCGGTAGCCTAGGTCACGCTAAAAATGCGCCAAATGGAAATTAACTATGAATTCAAGTCCGATTTCAGAATTTGAAGTTTTTTTCATGTCACAATAAATTCTAGGAGTGTCAACTCAGTCTTAGAAGATTTTTCTGACACCCAATACTTTTTGGGAAAAAGTCGTCACTAGGTCGTTTTTGTGCAAAAAAAGCCAGTGATTATTTTTGATAGCGAAATTGGGAAGCAAGATGGATATATGGGTGAGGAAAAATGTCGAGATAGTCGATGGATGACCGATTGATTTTATGGAGGCCAATTGAGATGGAATTGAAGTGGATCAAGCCACCAATTGAAGACAATTCTTGTAAAATTCGTAACTCTCTCTTCCCCCTAGCCAAATGGACCAAAAGTGAAGTCATGAGAGGTGTTGGTGTGGATCATTGGAGGCCAAGGGATTTTACTTGGTCTAGGTTGATTCTTGGAGATATTTTGTGGAAAATATCAAGCCAATGGCCCACCCTCTCTCTTATCTCTTCCCTTATATCTATCCTTTCCATCTCTCTCACCTCTCTACTGTCCAAGACCCTCTCCTCTTCATTTTCGAAACCCTCAAGCCAGCAAGAAGACCGGCAGAAGGAGCTGCAGCCGTCGCACGCCTCCACCCGTGCCACCGCCGGTTTCTGATCCAGCTGACCTCTCGCCAAAGATCCGAGTAAAAAGTAAACTTCCTGGATGAACTAGTGAACGAGTCACCTATCACCGTGACGAGGACATCCAGACCGTTCCAACGAGCCCAACCTCGCCCCGAACGGAGCCGTTGGCCGACCCGTACGGCTAACACAAGCCGCCGGTCACTGGTCCGTTGGTCCCCTGCCCGCTTGCACTTTTTCGCGATTTTCTTCGTTGTTCTTCCGTTCCGACCATTCCTTTGGCCATTCCATCCACCTACAAGACCCCCTTAACCCCCGGGAACCATTGGTTGCCGACCACTCACTCGCCGGAGCTCCGATCGGCTTGTTTTTGCCGTTGAAGCCGCTAGTTTCCTCTCTGCAGCTCGCAAGCCAAGCCAGCGGTTTGGCCCATTGGGATTTGGCCCAACTTCGGCCCAAGAATTCAGCCAAAGTCAGCCCAGTCTTGAGCCCCGCGAAGCAGCCCAAGCCCATCTTCAGGCAAGCCCAGCTCGCATTTGTTCAGCCCAACTTCAGTTTTGGATCGGGCCCATTCGAAGCCCAAGTTTCAGCCCATCTCCAAAGTTCAGCCCACAGGTTCAGCAAGCCCAGTTCCGAGCCCAAGCCCGCGAAACAAGTTGGCCCAAGTTCGGCCCAAGCCCATCTTTTTCTGTGGGCCTGCAAGGTTTGTAGGCCCGGCCCGAGTGTCCGCCGACGCCTTGAAAATTTGGATTTCGGCCGCCGTCGTGTCGCCGTTGCAGTGATCCGATCTTCGCTTCGCTCAAGTGAGTTTTGCTCACTAATGCCTTCTTAGTTTACTAATAATGCTTAAGGATTGATTAGATTTAATTAAGTGCAATTAGGTGGTTAGATTGGTTTAGAACGATTAGATTAGTGACTTAATAATACATGTCAGGTGATTGATTAGTGTAATTAGCAAGTAGAGACGTACTTCTAATTATTGAATGCATCTCGGGATTTTTCCCGACCCTTTATAGCGTCCAATTAGGCATTATGGGCCTAAATTGGAATTTTAGTATTTAATTATAATTTTCGAAATTAATTTAATTATTTATTTATTTTTCAGAAATAAGGCTGGGATAGCCAATGACCAAAATTTCGTGCAGATTGTCATGGTGCAGTCCATTTATTTATTTGAGCTTTACATTGCGTGCAATTTAATTAATTGTGATATTTTAGGAATTTATCCTAAAAAGATTGAAATTGAGTGAAATTGAATGATTGATTGGTAGATGTCCAAGTATGATTATTTAGCATTTATAATGCTTTGATGAGTTGTAAAGTGGAGAGAATCGTGGGATTGAACTGGGAATACTCTTGGCTGAGACCAATCGGGTACGAGATATAGATATACGTGTTTCGGTGATAAAGAAATCACTAGTGAAAATGGCGCCTTAAAAAACGCACGAGTGCTGTCTATTACCTACATCAGTATAGACATACGTGGTTTAGTGATAAGGAAATCACTAGTGAAAACGGCTTCTTAAAGAACGCATGAGTGCTGTCTACTGTATGCATCATTATGGACATACGTGGTTCGGTGATTAAGGATATCATTGGTGAAAACGGCGCCTTAAAGAACGCATGAGTGCTGTCCATTGTATACATCACCTTGGCGAAAACGATGCCTGAGAGCATTGATGAAGCTTTGTGACTAAATGTACCATTGGAGGTTATACGGAGTGGGGTGAAATGACCTAGAAATGGTCCGACTGACATGTAATCAACTAAGTCGATTGATCATTGCTTTGATCTGATGTTGTGAATTGATTGATGGAATTGAAATGACCGGGGAAAGGCCATGTTGGCATGTAATCAACTAGGTCGATTAATCGAGATATCGATCTGTGCCGTGATTGCTTGGGTGCCTATTTGAACTGTGCTAATATGTAGGTGGAATCTGAGGCCAAAGTAAGTCCTCTGATCCGTGAGTGCATAGGCAACCCGGACAGTGTATTGGTTTACTAATTGGGTCTTAGGGGGTAGAACTTGCTGAGACGTAGTCTCATCCTGGTTGTGGGACAACATTTCAGGACCTTGATGAGGAGTTTGAGGAGAAAGAACCCGAAGAGGAGTACCTGGAGGAGAACCCCGATGATGATCCCGAGTACGACCCGGATGAGAACTGAGATCCCATCCTCTTTTGTGAACCTTGTTTATAGGTGATTGAGTGTGACTAGACCTTTGTTAATAGTATGATAAAATACTTTGAGGTGTGGTTGTATAAAAGTTTGGTTGTGAATTTCAATATGAAAAATATGACCATACTTTTCTATCACATTGCTTTATTGTCTGGGGATTATAATTGCTTCTGCATGTGCATATTAAAATGAAAAGGGTCGGCGATATGTCCTAGGACGTCGCTATTTAATTGACCAGGTAAGGGATGGGCGCGCGCTCAAGGATCGGGTCGTGACAAATCACATGTACGGTCTCCTTACATTAGCATGCTGCTTACATGATGTTTGATACGAGAGCTACACATTCCTTCATAGCTGAGTAGCTCGTTAAATTAGCTGGATTAGAATTGAAGCTGTTAGAAATGATTCTTAACATCTCCACTCCTATGAAAGATAAGGTGTTATCCGTCTTAAGCTATCAAGGGTACAAGATAGTTGTTAGTGGTTAGAAAGAAGCAGCGAGCCGCAGTGGACTGCTATGGTAAGATAATACAAATTGATAACTCTCGTTACAAATTCTTAGGGAACGAAGGAGGACCCTTTATACCCTTGATTATATTGCTCGACATAGAACGATTGCTAAAGGAAAGTTGCTATGGCTATCTCGTAATAGTGGTGGATATGAAGATGGAAGAACCGAAGTTGAAAGATATTGCTGTGGTGCGAGACTTTGCAGATGTCTTCCTGAAGGAATTACCGGGATTGACTTTGCTCGAAAAGGGATTCATTCACCTCAGTACATCACCATGGAGACCACCGATCCTGTTCATGAAGAAGAAGGATGGATCATTGTGTCTATACATCAACTACCTACAACTTGATCAAATGACAATCAAGAACAAGAATTCATTGCCGAGGATCAACAACTTGTTTAATCAACTATAAGGAGTTTCGATATTCTCTAAGATAAACTTGAGGACGAACTATCATCAACTGAGAATCAAGAAAGAGGATAATCCAAAAACAACGTTTTGAATGCGATACGGCCACTATAAACTTATGGTGATGCCATGTGGATTAACCAATGCCCCAACTACTTTCATGGACTAAATGAATCGAGTGTTCAAGGCGTACTTGGACCAGTTCGTCATAGTCTTCATAGACGACATACTAGTGTGCTCAAAAAGCCTAGAGAAGCATGAATAATATTTAAGGATGGTAACATTGACCTTCCAAGAACATGCACTTCATACTAAGTTTAGTAAGTGCGAGTTTTGGCTCAATCGAGTAGCTTTTCTAAGTCACGCAATATCCGGCAAAGGAATTTCAGTGTATCCAACAAAGATCAAGGCAGTCATGAATTGGCCAAGACCAATGATGATGACCGAAGTTCAAAGCTTTCTGGGATTGGCTGACTATTACCAGCGAATCATGAAAAGATTATCTATAATAGCTATGTCCCCGACGCAACTGCTAAGGAAGGAAATAATAGTTCGAGTGGATGGATAAGTGTGAGAAGAGTTTTTAAGAGCTCAAGCACAAGCTGACTACTACCCTAGTATTGACAATACCATATAGTCCTAGAGGTTACGAGATCTGCAGTGACACTTCATATAACGGACTAGGCTACGTCCTGATGCATCATGGACCTGTGGTAGCCTATGCGTCTAAACAACTAAGGCCTCATGAGCAAAACTATCCGATGCACAACTTCGAATTGGCAACAATCATCTTCGCTTTAAAGATCTAAAGGCACTACTTGTGTGGAGTTATTTACGATCAACACCAAAAATCAAAGCCTAAAGTACCTATTTTAACATAAGGAGCTGAACATGAGATAGTGATGCGAGATGGAACTTCTCAAGGACTATGACTGCAACATCCTGTATCATCTTGGAAAGGCCAACAAAGTAGCAGACACACTCAGTCGAAAGTCAATGATTGCACAAATGATGTTTCGAGAGTGGATCATTCTCGAAGGTGTACGAGATTTAAATTTCAAATTCAATGTAAGCCATATCTCTAGTCTTATGGCTACCCTTCAAATTGAACCCGAAATGCAAACCAGGATTAAGACACTATAGTCAACGGATCTATCAATCCAAAAAATTCTACAAGAAAGTACGGAAAAGCGGAAACCAGATTTTCAAGTAACAGAGGATGGAATATTGAAATTTCGAGGACGGTTATGTGTACCCAATAATGCAAAACTCAAGGAAGAGATTCTGGCAGAAGCTTACCAAAACAACTACAGCATACATCCAGGTAGCACGAAGATGTGTAGGAATCTTCGACAGTATTATTGGTGGAATGGCATGAAGACTGATGTTGCTAAGCACGTGGCCAAGTGCTTGGCATGCCAACAAGTGAAAGTGCAACACTACAAACATGGTGGACTACTGCGATCCCTAGAAATCCCAAAGTAGAAATAGGAGCACATCATTATGGATTTTGTGATGGGACTACCAAGGAACCAGAGATGAAACAATTCTATTCAGGTTGTAGTCAACAAATTGACCAAGTCAACACACTTTATTTCAGTATAAAAAGATTTTGCCATGGGCAAATATGTCGAGCTTAATGTGAGCAAATAATTCGTCTCCATGGAGTGCCCATGACGATCACTCTAGATTGCGATGGAGTGTTCATGATGATCACTCTAGATTGGAACCCCAAGTTCATTGCAACAATTTGAAAAATGTTGCAGACTGCCATAGGAACAAAACTGCAGACTGCTCTAGTTCCTTTACCGAATGGCTTTCTAGTTGCTTTTCCCGCTAGACAATGTTTACATACAGGTAAATCAACATTAGTGAGTGACCCAAAAAGGCCTTTTCTAGCTAACATTTACATTCTTTGTAACCCAATGTGACCAAGTCTAGCATGCTAAATACTTACATCAATCTCAACGTTATTAGAAGATGCAATTAAAGAAAAACAATCATCATCATTAACATTGTACACATCATAATCAATGTATAACACCATAAAACCATTCAATACATGATCAAAACCATAATAAACTATTATAAACAAAATGTCAACATAATCACCATGGAAATTCAATACATAACTTAGGCGAAGAAGAACAACTACGGAGATCAAGTTCCGTCGAATATTTAGAGCTTAGAGGATATCATGTAGTAATAGGTTTCGACCACCACGTAAAATTAATTTGCATGTGTTGATACCCTTCACTTCATGTAGTATATCCATCTTCTTCCAGGTTGTATCTGACGATACTCTACAAATGTTCCTTGGTCTCTAGCTACATGGTATATTGCTTCTAAGTCTACAGTCAATATTGGATGATATTAAGCAAGCATTATAGTACTAAAAACAAAAACATTACTTAAAGTAATTGAGTAATAGGGTACCTCTTTCAACTTAGTGCATTCATGAGCAAAGTGACCCATCTTACAACAATTGTAGCACTTCATTTTGGCCTTATCCTTCTTCCCACCACGCATCTTACGTCGAAAGATCTTAGCCATCTTAGGTGCCGATCAGTCTCATTCCCTTTTATTGTTGAATTTATGGTTACTTTTGCACTAGAAGCCCAAAATTTTGCGCGAACTCGATTCGACAACATAAGCATGGGTAGAGGATCTTGCAGCCTTTAGACGCTCATCCTCTAATTTCAAATGACGCGCTATATTGTCAAAAGTGACATTATTCTTATTGTGCGTCATGTTAATCTTCTCATCTGCTCCCAACTATCAAGAAAAAACCTTATAATAGCCTGAACTTGTTGTTCATTAGTAAGGAAATGACCTGCCGACTTCACTCTTGAAAATACTACCTCATTGTTACATATGGGCGCTTTCGATATATGTCAAACTTGATGATAAGTCTCCTTAATTTAGTGGTAGACGTACCCCTAAACTTATTTTTTAAGGCAACCTACATTGTTTGAGCTTTATCATAATTTTCCAACTCATACATGAGATCATCTTGCATATAACTTAGCAAAATGATGCGAGCAATGCTATTTTTTTTTTTTAAGCTTGATAAGTTTCTTGATCTCTCTTATGCTAAGTTGAAATTTCATGCTCAGGCTCATCCATGGTATGGTTGAGGATTTCCAAAACCTCTTACTCCTCAAGGATCTACTGAATTTTTCGATGTCAAATATCATAATTGTCACCGTTCAGTTTCTCACCCTTATTGAGGTCAACCACAATGGTCTTGCATACCAAAGTCATAATCAATTGCTACAACACATTGACATAATAAACACGAGATCGATACTAGCACATTTTCATAATAATACAGGTATTTAATTTGCAGCAAAAATAAATTAAATTAATGATAATTCAACAAAAGACAGAGAAACGAAAATGCACTATGTTCTCAATCAGCTTCTATGTACAATTATTCTACTATTATTAACTACTTTAATTTGCACAAATTTTAAGTTCTAGGTGAGAACTCCTTTGCATTCTACCAACCTACGAACTCCCACTAGAAAAAGAATAATTACATGACCCCATGTAATTTCCACATTTTTCTAATAATATCAAAAGGCATAGCACGATGTGAACCAACGAAAAAAAATAAAAAAACAATCATGCCGCAGTTATAATCGAAGGCAGAATTCAACGCATAATGAAAAAATCAAGGATCTTCAACCACTGTTCGAGTTTGCTTGGAATCAAGAAGTGGTAAGCACATTAAACAATATATATGCTATCATCGAACCAAGCTCTACATATATATATATATATATATATATATATATATATATATATATATGCGGTCATTTTCATGTAGGCTAGCTTTTATATTTCCAAAAACATAAGAAATACAAGTTAAAAAGAATAAACAATGCACTTATACCCCAAAAATACTCGTACTTAAGATTCCATAAACAATGTAGAGCACATCCATGCGAACGAAACACCACCAACCACACACCAATCAAATCTCCCATGCGCCGACACGCGCCGCCTAAGTGCACAGCGTGTGTGGCGCACGCACCAACGAGCCAACAAGGCATTTGGCCGATCTGACCGATGACCAATCCAACCGGTCCAACTACCAAACCAATTAACCGGTCAAACCGGTTGACTGGTCAACCACTTTGGTTCTTCGGTCAAGTCGAGTCACCGGTCGGTCACCGACTGGCCAACTGCCTTCGATTGGGTGACGTCAGCATGTCGGTTACCGACCGTTGGCTGACATCAGCCCGCGCCAATTCGCCGACACCCTCATGGGGAACGTTCGATGTCTTCTGGCAGCACTCGACCCACCATTCAACTCGTCCCAATGAGTACTTTTACCCTATATATACGAAAATTGATTTTGACTAAGAAGATATTCCGAAAAATGGCCAAAATCGTATGGGTGTATGCGACCTCCAAACCCGTTCTTCACTTTGGTTTGTTTTTTATGATTCGTGTTGCAATTTACGAGTAATAAACATCCAGACAATGTGAAGTTCATCCTCTTGATCCTCATATCAAACAACAAATGAGAAAATTCGATGGGAAAACAAGGCAGGAATCATAACATGGGCTCCGATACCAATGTAGGAGGAAAGTAGGCGAAAGAAACGACTAACCCCTTCGATGCGCAATGAACAATTTACCTTGGAATGAAAGTTGAATCACGAGTGAACGACGGAAAATAAGACTTCACGATGGTCTGAATGCAATCATGAGGAAAATATTCAATTTTCACAGTGTTAATACCGATTGTCTTCTCAAAGCAGTAATGGAATGTCTTTTATTCTTTGATGGAGAGAGAAGGAGAAGAGAGAAAACTTTCTTTCAGAACATTTTTTCTGCCAACCACCCCAACGGTTATCTTTAGAAGTTATTTATATGACTTCCTTGATACCCTTTCAAAAGGGTGTCTCTCCATTATAATATATCAAGACGAAATGGTGTGTTTTAATCACACCCCATCATAGACGTACTAATAAAGTATAACAAAAATGTAGAAAAAAAGTGCACATCTTTGTCTCAATCTAAGCCTGTCAATTCGGCATTGAGGAAAGCCCAGATAGTTTCCAAGCAGGTCCAATTTAGGTCCGCCATTCTAAACTGGTTCTGTGATGACGAATGAATATGCAATTTCTTCGATTAAAGACTCAATTTTTAGTACATGGGGCGCTCATATGTCTTCAATCATGATACGATTCGACAAAATCTCAGTTCTCACTAAAGGCGTTACAATATTAGTTTTTATTAGTTTTTATTGGTTATGAAAATGAGTTAATTAAAAATATTTCCATTTTCAGTACAAAATATTTTGGGCATTAAACTAACATTAATTATGAAAGCATTTTAATATGCTAAATTTAAAAGGGACAAAAATGACTAAATTTAAGAAAATATTTTTCAATTTTTTTAATTTTTCACAAAATAAATGGATCCTTGAAGCTAAAAGAATGAATGGACGAACCGCAGGACTTGATGGTATTTATAGTTGAGGAGTGCTAAATTTAGGCTGAACAATGAAGGCCCATGATGAGCTCATGACTTGGTCTTTTAGCTAATCGGGGGCTGTTGAACTGCCTCTAATCCAGATCTTAGCCCAAATATCTATGTAAAGGATATTTAGTGCTAAAATAACCATGAAGAGGGAGATAATGAGATCGAACAAAATAACATGGAGTTAGTAAAATTCAAGGTATCGCCCGATGTGGATGAGATGAGATGCTATCACATTAAATGAGAATTAGCTTGGATAAGCCAAGTGTTGCCAAATTTACAGCCCTTGATTATTAGAAAAAAGAACGATAAGAAAATGATAGATAAAATGCGAGCAAGTAATTGACTATCGCAAAGGAAAGGACTAGAGTATTGGGCATGGATTTAGCATTAAGTCACCACGAAAACTTTCATCGTTTCGATTCCCATTCGAAGAGTGCATCCATGGACAAGTTCGTATTAAATGTCAATTTGAAAATGCAATTTGGGATTTTCCCTATTTGCCCATAGTTTGTTTTGAAGAATAACATACATGTAGGCATTGAGAGCAACCCAACATATTCGGGAGTCAATATGAAATATCCCAAAGATTGCTCATCAAAATTACATAATTGGAAGGGAGTCTTATTATGGTAGGACGTTGAAAAGGAAGAGATTTAAATAAGAATTAGTATTATTTAGGAAGAATATCAAGATATAATTCTAATGACTGCCTAAATTAGAGGAATTCATAAATCAGGAAAGTTTCTAATTGAGAGGTGATTACCAATTAAGCAGGATTCCTAATTTGGGTGGAGGTCTATCGCTATAAATAGAATAATTGGATGGAGATTTATTAAGCACCAGAAAATACTCGAGAGAGATCACAAGAGTCTTCAATAATATAAGTAAACACGAGAGTTCTATTTACATTCCGCATAATACGCAATTCTAACAGCTAGAATTCCACCGCAATCGATTGCGATCCGACTTAATTTACAACAAGTGGAATCAAAGTCATGTTGTAAAAGATGTCAAAAGACAAGGTCAACATGATTATGCTCATAATTACAAATTACGCAATATGGACGTGCAAGATGAAGGATCATCTCTACATCAAAGGCTTGCAAAGGCCAATCAAGACAAGAATTCCCTCAAAGGGCATGGTAAAGACTTCGGCATCAGCTTCTAAATCAGCAAAAGATGAAGAGGAAGAAGATGACTTCTCAAAAGTCCCAATAATAGCAGTAGAAGAAGAAGAGGTGGAGGAGGATGAGTGGACTATCCTCAACAAAAGATGTGTTGGCACTATTAGAAGGTGGTTCGATCAAAGCATCTTTGAAAAATTCACTCAAGAAAACAATGCTTATGACTTATGGAGAAATTTGGAGCGGACAAATACATCTCAAAACATAGCACGCCTGATAAAGAAGGTGTCCGTATAGAGTACAAAGATGGAACGAGTGTCTATTGAAAGTGCTAGTATGAACACTTAGAGGGAGGTGAATAGGTGTGAAGTAAATTTTTCGCAAAGAACAGTAGATATATTTTTCTTTTGAAACTGAATCTGAAGTACAACGGACTTGGAGCGAGTTCAGACTTTAGCAGTTAAATACAACTACGAACAAAATAAAGAAGTTCATGGAAGAGAACAAGAACACAGATTTATAGTGGTTCGGCTTAGATCAAGCCTACGTCCACTCTCCCATGCTAACAGCCTTCTAGCTAGATTCCACTATGCAATCAACAAAAGATTACAACTTTAAGTGCAAACACTTAATAGTAAATCACTCTATCTCACTAAGTCACTATTTTGGTATTTCTCTCACGATCACAAACGTTTAAGCTCACAAGAGACAAGTGTATGATCGAAGTTAGCTTAGACTTTGGAATTATAAATTCTACGCTCCGTCTCTTACTTGCTCATCGGTCCTTGATCTCCTTAAATACTCCTCCATTTCCAACCTAGCCATTGGACAGTATCTTAGAGGATCGTTTTCCAATCTACCCATTGGACATATCTGTATCTAGAAAATTTGGTAGCCGTTGAGTGATAGAAGTAGAATCCCAAATTGATTCTGATCACCCATACAAATAGAATCTTGGTTTCCATAAGTAGAGTTTCTTCGTATAGAAAGTTCTTGTCTTCAAGGTTTAATTGTCAATCAATTAGATTGAGTCAATTAAATCAATCTTGATGTAGAATCCAAACCAGATTACTAGCCGTTATACATTTAGGGCTTGTGTTACGTTATGTCTCGTTCCGGATGTAAAGTCTGAGAACAATAGACTTTACAATCTGAGTTTGAGTGCAATAAACTTTACAATCTGGACGTAAGTCTAAACATATTTTGCTTCTAAACGGATTCAGCTTTAAGGTCTGAACACAGTCTGAATAAGTTCAGCTTCAGTATAGAGTCTGTCTTTTGGTTCTTCCAAGTATAGACTTTGATAATATCATTTACATGTTCTATCATCTGCATAGTCTGTTACTCAACAATTAAACATATTAGTAGCCTTTGATTTATTTTGACATCTTCAAAACATCATAAGGGATTTCCTTAATAATCTCCCACTTTTTGATGATGACAAAACAATCTTTAAATATGCAGATGTGTAATCACACTTTTAAAGATAATAAATCAATGCAATCTTAAAGAATAATGTAATTCAAGATAGCAAATAGATTGAGCATATAATTATATATGTAAAGATAATCGCAGCTCAATAAATATCAACACATATGCATATTTATATTTTCTCCCCTTTTTTTGTCATAATCAAAAAGCGATAATAGTGGAAATAGTATCACGTAGAGAATATAAAACGATAACAAATATATTGTAAGAAACACAATTTCCAAAAATCAGCTTTTATAAAGTAAATCGAATATTAAAGATATGCAATCTTTGATCATATATATCAGCAAATAAAAATCACGGATGCATTATAAAATTCACTTACCCTTTTTGTCATGATAATGTCAATAAGAGTTTTGTTAATGACAAAAGGTAATAAAAAAATGCACTAACCGGATTTTGTAGAACTTAACAAATTCCGACACATTTACCTACTCCTTCCTTCCATAATAATCAAGATCAATATCAATTCAAAAAGATTTTTCCTTCCATAATAATCAAGATCACGATTGATTCAAAAAGATTTTTCCATAATTGATCAAAGCTCCCCCTCAAATCGTTGCCTTTTTGAGGTGATCATGATTATTTTTTTTCTCTTGGATTCGTTTTCTCCCCCTGTCATTATGACAATATTTGCGAATAGAAATAATTTTTGCTTATGCACATTGAACAAAATATTTTTCCATTATTCCCTTTGTAGCAACAACATCCACAACGATCACTTGCATTTTGAAATTCGAGGCAAAAATTTATTTTCTTCAATCAAGCTCTTCTCGAATTCATCCTGCATAAACTTGACAAACTTTTTGCACAAAAAAGCTGTAATAATATCCACATAATATGTAATGCCCTTTCTTCAAATAAATAAATTGAATAGCATATATAAAATTATCAATTATTAAAATTCAGAACTACTCAACCTTTCATACGACACATTAGGGATTTGCTCAATAATTTCCAAAACCTTTGCGCAAGGAATAGAATTTTTTAGCCTCCAAAAAATAGTATAGAATCTCCATACTTTTCAGATGGAGCTTTCCAAAATCTATATGGAAGATTCTTTTGTCACCTGCAAATTCTTGTATAATAGATAAGAATCCTTGCAAAAATATCACATAATACATTCCTCCGATTTGGGGATCAAAACTTGCTAAATATAAGATATCTTCTAAGAATATAGTAAGAATATCCATGAATATGCAATAATATATTTCAAGATCAAAGGGATTTCCTTAAGCATAAAACTCAAAAATATATTATTGATGCATTTCGCAAAAGAAAGTAGATATTTTTATCACATGCCAAATCAAGCAATTAAAAAAAAAATGCAATGCCTTATGTTTATAACAAAAGATATTTGAAATATAAATCATATATAATTCATAGGCAATCATCTAAAATCATGATCAATGTATGTAGAGATTTGCAAGGCAGGATAAAAAATATTCTCTTACCCAAGATATATGTTTGCAATATACCATTAAAAAAAATCATTACCAATCTTCGCAGGAGATATTTTTTTTATTGCACCAAAATTTGTGTAGATTTGCGATCATTCTTCCCTTATAGAATTTCCTGCAATGAGTTTATTTCCTTTTTGGTATCCATCAATTTGGATCCTTCCATTTCGTTAGAGCAAAATAAAAAATCTTCAAGAATAATCAAATATACTTTCTAAACTCATCATAACAAAGTATTTAAGGAAAGAATATTATGCACAATAATATCTTGAAAAAGAAATTCTCACTTAGTCAAAGCACAATAAAATCATAGAGAATAAAATCCTTGAATTTTTAAGAAAGAATATTTAGCATAATAAATTAATATCATGTAAAATAGATTTCTACTATGCAAAATATAATAAAATCTGAGAGCATAAAATCAAACCAAATAAACTCAATTGACTCTAAGCAGGATATCAAAAATGATCACATGTATCAAATCAAATCGCAAATCACAAAAACAAATTACACGATTCTTTCTTCAATAAAACAAAATATGATCTTTATAAAATCCGAATCAACCAAGGATATATCGAATATCAAGTATAATGAGAATTATTGCCCAAATCAAATTGAGAATAAAAAAAAAATTCCTTACCAAATTCTCTTTCTTATTCTCCTTTATTTCCTGCAAAAATAGCTCATCTTTTCTTTGGTACCCATATTTTCTTGGGTCCATGAGAGTTAGTAGAATTTGTTGTTTTTACCCAATCTTTCTTAATAGGTCTCCAGACTTTAGGACATTATTTCTCAAAGTGTTCTGAATTTCCACAATTTAAACACTTGAGAACATTTCGACCAACAGGTTTTGTAAAAATCCTTTGAAAATGCTTCTTGAACGCAAGTCTAGGTAGTCTTTGTCTAAGTCTCTCATTGACTTTAGGAAAATCTATTAGAGAATCACTTTCCTTTTTGAAACCAAGTCCTAACTTATTATAGTAAGGTATTTGTATGGAAATCATATGCTCTAATGTTTTTGAACCATTTGAAAATTTTGTCGAAATATTTGAAAATTCATTTTTTAAAGAATCATTTTCTTTGACAAGTAAATCTTGACTTTCTTTTGTTTATAGAAAATCTTTTTGTAAAATTTCAAACTTTTCTTTTTGAGAAAGATCATGTTGCCTAAGCCATGAATTCTCCTTTTTTAGTTAGGAGATCATTTTAAGAGAAGATTTGAGGTTTAAGCAAAGCTCATTTATATACTTAAACACTTCAGTAGGAATTTCTGAATTGTTTACCTCGATTTCCTCATCAGATTCTGAGTCTGTGTCTGAGTCAGACTTTGATTTTGAGTTTGTGTCTAAGTCAAACTCAGATTCTTAATGTGCCATCAAACATATATTTCCTTGCTCATCATCTTCTTTTATTGTTCTTTTCTGGCCATTCACTTGTATTGTCTTCTTTCACTGAATTTCCTTCATTTTCTACTCAGCTTTTTGAATTTCTTGATCATAAATGCAAGTTCTTTGTTGTCCATGTCATTTTTTGAGTCTGTATTATCAGAATCAACGTTAGATATTAAAGCGATGGACTTCTTGCCTTTGGGATCTTCATCAACGATTTGTTCCACTTCGTAGGATTGAAGAGTGCGAATCAATTCATCAATAGAAAGTGGCATGATCCTTTGAGTCTCTCGGATTGAGGTCTTAACATGGTTCCAATCTTTTGAGAGACCTCACAAAAGTTTGTTGACCTTCATTAGGGAAGAAATTGGCTGACCTTGATATGCTAAACCATTTACAATTTCTGTAAAATGGCTGAACATATCTCCAATCGACTCTCCTTGCTTCATCTTGAAGGATTCATATTTACCGAGTAGGAAGTTTACTTTTGTCTCTTTTACACGATCAGTCCTTTCATAAGTGACATGAAGTCTATCCCAAACTTCTTTTGATGTTTCACATGAAGAGATTCTATTATATTCAGCAGGAGACAAAGCGCAATATAAAGAATAAATGGCTTTTACATCAAGAGCTTTTCTTTTGGACATCTCCGTTTGAGACATAGGAGCAGAGGGTTTGGTTTCTTTGTCTTTGCCATTCTTATTTGATGTAGACGTAGCAGTGGGATTGATTCCTTTTTCCACAACATCCCATTGCAAGGGATCTTTGGATCTTAGGAATGCTTTCATTTTGTTCTTCCACACATTGTATTCATTTCCATCAAAATATGGTGGCCTAGTGTTGTTTTGCCCTTCCATAAGTCCTGGTGCCAATATACTAGCCATAGAAGATCTTTATCTCAAAAGTAAAAACACTTTTATAAACTGAGCACTTGGCTCTGATACCAATTGAGAGTGCTAGTATAAACACCTAGAGGGGGGTGAATAGGTATGAAGTAAATTTTTCGCAAAGAACAGTAGTATATTTTTCTTTTGAAACTGAGTTTGAAGTACAACAGACTTGGAGCGAGTTCAGACTTTAGCAGTTAAATAGAACTACGAACAAAATAAAGATCATGGAAGAGAACAAAAACACAGATTTATAGTTGTTCTGCTTAGATCAAGCCTACGTCCACTCTCCCACGCTAACAGTCTTTTAGCTGGATTCCACTATGCAATCAATAAGAGATTACAATTTTGAGTGCAAACACTTAATAGTAGATCACACTATCTCACTAAGTCACTCTTTTGGTATTTCTCTCATGATCACAAATGTTTAAGCTCACAAAAGACAAGTGTATGATTGAAGTTGGCTCAGACTTTAGAATTATAAATTCTACGCTGCGTCTATTACTTGCTCATCAGTCCTTGATCTCCTTAAATACTCCTCCACTTTCAAACTAGCCATTGGACAGTATCTTAGAGGATCGTCTTCCAATCTACCCATTGGACAGATCTGTATCTAGAAGATTTGGTAGCCTTTGAGTGATAGAAGTAGAATCCCAAATTGATTCTGATCGTCCATACAAACAGAATCTCGGTTTCCATAAGTAGAGCTTCTTCGTATAGAAAGTTCTTGTCTTCAAGATCTAATTGTCAATTAATTAGATTGAGTCAATTAAATCAAGCTTGATGTAGAATCCAAACCAGATCACTAGCCGTTATACATTTAGGGCTTGTGTTACGTTATGTCTCGTTCCGAATGTAAAGTCTGAGAGCAATAGAGTTTACAATCTGAGTCTGAGTGCAATAGACTTTACAATATGGACGTAAGTCTGAACATATTCTGTTTCTGAACATATTTAGCTTTAAGGTCTGAATACAGTCTGAATAAGTTCAGCTTCAGCATAGAGTCTGTCTTCTGGTTCTTCCAAGTATAGACTTTGATAATATCATTTACATGTTCTATCATCCGCATAGTCTGTTACTCAACAATTAAACATGTTAGTAGCCTTTGATTTATTTTGTCATCTTCAAAACATCATAAGGGATTTCCCTAACATCTATAAACACATAGTCACTATAAAAGGTCTTGTGAATCAAATCAATGCAATTGAGAGGATGATCACTTTGAAATTGCACGCGCGCTTCCTAACAAGTTCTATGCCAAAAAGTTGGGACACCTTAGTTGTGTCTATTCATAATACCACACCCAATAGAGCATTGACCGTGGAATTAGTGAAAGACAGATTACTGAGTGAAGAGCAAAGGTGCAAGGATAAAGGGTACTATAACAATGGTGAAAGAACTCTTGTTATCAATGAACAAGATAAGAAAGTAGATCGTGGGAGGAGCAAAAGCCATGGACCTAAAGGTTGTTCAACCTCAAGGCCAAGGGTTGAGAAGAAAGCTTGTTTTCATTATGGAAAAATCGAACATCTCGTTAGAGATTGTCAATTGAAGGCAGCCAACAAGCAAGTTGAAGCATTAGCTACAAATGTCACCACAATTTGTGACGACATGATGATTTTCCGCACTAATGAAAGCATCAACTTAACATGCCAAGACACCACTTGACTAGTTAATTTTGGAGCCTCCTTCACATAGTGCCCAAGAGAAAAAATTTCTCTTCATTTATAGCTGGAGACTTCGGGCTCACGAAAATGGGAAATGCTGGCTCATTAAAGATTGTTGGCATAGGAAACGTTGAGATCGAGACAAACAATGGATGCAAGCTGATCTTGAAAGAGGTAAGACATGTCGCAAATATTTGCCTCAACCTTATCTCCGTAGCAAAGCTAGATGATGAAAGTTATATAAGTCTCTTTGGTGAAGGGAAGTGAAAGTTAATCAAAGGCAGCTTGGTGGTAGTAAGAGGAATGAAAAACGTATCACTCTACACTTTACAAGTGAAACTATGCAGCATAGATGTTAATGCAATAAGGGAGATATCTACTGAGCTTTGGCACAAAAGAATTGGACATATGGGTGAGAATGGAATGAAGGTTCTCGCATCAAAGAATAACTGACTTTTGGAGAAATTTGTTAGGACTTCCGAAAATAAAAGGTACCTCTAAGACTGCATTGTAGGAAAAAATAATTGGGTTGCCTTTGAATCTATTCTACCATTGAAAAAGGCTAATCAACTTGATTTCTTACATACTGATGTTTGTGCTATGACTTCGAAAACTAGTGATGGTACTTCCTATTATGTTGTCTATATAGATGATTTCTCAAGGAAGGTTTGGGTTATTGCTGAGACCTTCAAGGATTTTCATGTGAAACTAGAAGGGGAGACTGGCAAAATATTGAAGTGCGTGAGGGCTGACAATGGTAGGGAATACCGAGGTCCATTTGAGGATTAGTGTAGAGTTCATGGCATAAGGCTCGAGCAAATAGTGCCTAAGACACCAAAACACAATGGCATTGCCAAGAAGATGAATCGAACAATATGTAAGAGGATAAGGTGTATGCTCTCCAATGCAAAGTTGCCAAACTCCTTTTGAGGGGAGGCAATGAGGATGGTAATGAACTTGATAAATCTATCACCATCGATTCCACTCAAGGGCGAAACACTACAAAGTGTATGGACTAGTAAGAATTCATCTTATAGTCACTCGAGAGTGTTTGGTCGCAAGCATTCACACACATATCAAGAAATGAACGAGCCAAGCTTGATAGAAAAGCCAAGGAGTGCATATTCTTGGGATATGCTCACGAGGATTTTGGTTATAGATTGTAGGATCCCAAAAGTAAGAAGGTATTCAGAAGTCGAGATGCGGTGTTCCTTGAGGATCAAACTATCAAAGACCACTAGAAGCATGAAGAACCTCAAAGTATGGAGGAAGAATTAGTAGACTTGGAGCCCTTAGGCTTATTAGTAAATTCTCTTGGTGTTCCTTGAGTAGGGTGTACAAGCACAAACTGAGACTACAGCTAATGATGAGGCTGCCAAAGGAGTTGAGGTCGAGACTGATAATAGTGGAGATGCGGTCATTGATGATGAGGTTGAGGAGGAAAGAATTGATGTTTATGATGTTCCTTACGAGCAGCCAAGGGGATTAACAAGAAAAATGCAACCTAATGGAAGATACTCTCCAAACGAGTATGTGCTTCTCACTGATGAGGGAGAACCCAAGAATTTCTTAGAAGTGGAAATTAATACCCACATGAACGAATGGATGAAAGTAATACAAAAGGATATGCAATCCTTGCATGATAATCACTCCTATAATTTGGTGAAACTACCAAAGAACCCAAAAGCACTCAAGAATTAATGCGTATTTAGGTTGAAGACTAAAGAAAACGACCCCAAACCGCATTACAAAGCAAAATAGGTGGTGAAAGGTTTCGGCCAATAAAAGGGAGTTGATTATAAGGAGATTTTCTCTCATGTTATAAAGAAGTCATCAATTCGAGTAGTTTTTGGTTTGGACTTGGAAGTCAAGCAACTCGACATTAAAATGGACAAAAATGGTGCTGATATGTTGATAAAGTATCTACCTACGGAGAAACTAAAATTCTGTAGGGAGGAGATGGCTTATCAAAGTGATAAGAATGTTTAAGACCCCCGTGATGGGCTGGAGGGAGATTTATTGGGAGCAGCCCAACATATTCGGGAGTCGATTTGGAATATCTTGAAGATTGCTCATCAAGATTATAGAATAGGAAGGGAGTCTTATATGGTAAGATGCTTAAAAGGAAGAAATCTAGATAAGAATTAGTCTTATTTAGGAATAATATCATGATATAATTCTGGTGACCGCCTAAATTAAAGGAATTCAATAAATCAGGAAAGTCTCTAATTAAGAGGTGGTTATCAATGAGGTAGGATTCCTAATTTGGGTGGAGGCCTACCACTATAAATAGAAAGATTTGATGGAGATTTATAGAGTATTAGAAAATACTCCAGAGAGATCACAAGAGTCTTCAATAATGTGAGTAAACACAAAAGTTCATGAGAGTTTTTAAAAGAGGGTGTATTTTGTGATAGTTGTAAGGATTTATTATGAAAAACTAAAGTTGAATTGTTATTTTTTAACAAAGAGTAAAAAACAACTATTAAATTTCATGCACCCGGTAGGTTTTTTTATTGATTATTAGAAAGAAAAGAGGGACATCATCCAATCATTCATAAACCTATTGTATAAATATCAATTCAATCCTAAATTTTTTGATTTTGTAAATTTAGTCATAAACTTTTAAGAGAAATTCCAATTTAGTCATTCCAATGAATTTTCGCCAAAAATCGATAACATGGCAATTTAGTCATTATCGATCGTCCCATGCGGGCACACTATCAAGTTAGCAATTTCTAGTGAAAATTTGTCAAAAGAAATAAATTAGAACTTCGCATAAAGATTTAAAACTAAAATGACAAAATTGAAAAGTTTATGAATGAATTGATATCCGTACAATAGATTTAAGACTATTGGGTACTTTTTCCAAAAAAAAAAAAATTGATTAAGTTGTGGATGATAGATGAATACAAGAAAGCATTCCCCTTTTCAAAAAATACAATACTAATTACAATACTAATAATATTTAATCTTTCATCATCTAAAGAAAAGAACCATAAAATTAAAGTCTTGATTTTTTTTTTTTTTGTAAATTAAATAATGGAGAGGGATGACTAACGCGAGTGATCTATTTAGGTGTTATCATAAGTATCTCGCACCTGTGAAATGTTTGTTGAATCATGACTATCACACACCACCCGTGACATAAAAGTCCGATATTTGTGAGTACAGCACCACCAAAATATTACCAATCGGGAAGTCCAAACGAGGTATGTTAAAGCTAAGCAATGTAAGACAAGCAATGCCATCTAGAAATTTGCTCATAATATAAATTTTACTCATGACCTCATTAAGAAAAAAAAAACGTGATTCCTTTGTCATAAGATAAACCACCTTGGCGAAGCTATACATTGTCAATAACGGGTAAAATAGAGTTTTGTAGTTGAATCACATTGTTACAAAGCTCCATTCCCTGTCACTTCCCCTTGACATCTAAATATAAAATTATAAAATTGTATCATGTCATTAAATGAGTCTATTTATTACTAACACTAATTGATTTTCGAACAATAAAAGTTCTAATTTATGATTTTCTTAATTGAGTTCATTAATTATAATAGTTTTTTATTTTGGACGGTATTAATTATAATAGTTAGCATTCTGGAAAATATGAAATTTAACTCAAAAAGTCAAAGGGCTTGAGGATAAAGGTGGAATTGTATTTGATAAGTTATATAGAGAATTGAGTATATTCCATAGTTCATTTCATAATTGATGGTGTACGAAGATGAAAAAAAAACACACATTTCACTTCTACTAGAAGCACGATATAATCTCTTAAAATATCTATGTTATTAGTAAATAAATAAAAAGAAGTTAATTCTTAATGTTAATCTAAAAAAAAAAATTAAATTATCAACCAAGGCACAAAAAAATGAAATCCCATTCATATGAAAGTTGCCCATCTTCCTTTTCATATTCATGGCTTTCGTAATTAGTTTCAATTAATTTATTTTCATAATTAGCTTTAGAAAATATTATGTCCTAATTAAATGTTGGGTAAGTGGCAAAAACATGCATCTTTTGCCTCATGACTACTCGCCTACCTCTACTTTTTGAAATGAATTTTCCATGCCCGTCAACAACAGCCCATCGATACTATTAATAGCCCATCATTCAAAGAATGAATGACCCTTTTGAAAAATCCCCAATATTTCAAATCCTTAAAAAATCCCGATCTCTTCTTCACCACCCACCCCCATTAGCTGTGCTCCACCGGCAGCAACCAACGACTATCGTCCCAACCCGGTGCACCATCCACCACCTTTGTCACCTCGATTTGAGGGGCTTTGGATGTGGGTGGGAATCAAAATTTTGTATTTTAGTAGGGGTATTTTGGGAATGAAAATGACATTTTCGTAAATAAAGAGGCACTACTATGACATCTTGACTTTCCAATTATGTTTTCAATTGAATGAGTTGGGCTTTTCATCGACGCACCTATAGTTCTTTTCTCTGAGTTAATCACTTACAAGATAACTAGTCTACCTGGTGAAGCTGTTAAGGGATTTTAACACAATAGACCTAAGAATTCGACCATAAATTGACTGCTCGACCGTGCTAATCTGCAAGGGTCAATACGACACTGTCAAAATCGATCAGAGACTGGAGATAGGTCATTTCGACAGAAGTATGTGATTAGAGTGTAGGTGATTCCACCTAATTGCAAAATTCTCGTCGAACGGCCCTAAACCGATTTTTCTATCATTTCTATACCATGTGCCCATATTTGAAACCTCAAAATTTTTACGACAACTGAGAGCCACCAATGAGTCGAAGATGCACAATGTGGCTCAAAAATAATCGATCACAGGTTAATTGCACTAAAAATTCCTAAAAGCTACCTAGTAGGTTAGGTCACGCTAAAATCGCACCCGATTGAAATTAACCGCGAATTTAAACCCGATTTTAGAAATTGAAAGTTCTATCATGTCACGATTCATTTTAGGAACGCCGACTTGTCCTCCAAATATTTTTCTACAAACCCGAGATTTTGGCGAAAATTCAAAGTAAGGCTATTTTGGATCGGGAAAATTAGAGAGGCCGTTTTTTGTCGCATTTTTGGCACTCAAGTTGGACTATTTGGTGAGGGAATTGTAAGAATTTAATGTGGGCACCTTGGCTAGAATTATTGGACATCAATTGGATTGAATTGAGTTGCAATTGAATTGAATTTGGAGAGAATTGTAAGGGGCAGCCACTTTTGGACCATTTCAAAGGCTTGTTGGGGAAGTTTGGGTGTGCAAATGGCTGAGGATTGAAGGCTGAAGGTGGTGGGGGCAAGCAATGAGCATTTGTGGATATTTAGCTTGACTTTGGAGGCATTTTGGGCCCCCTTCTTTAGCAGCTGGCTTCTTCTTCTTCCTTAAGCTGCCTTTCTCCATTTGTGTGCCTTTTGTGAGCTCAAAAGTCTAGAGAACAGCCAGCACTTCCCCCCCTGACCATCAATCGACCGCCGAAGCCGCTCGAGCACCGTCGCTGCCGCCGCGAGCCCGCACGCATGTCCACCCGTCCGCGATCATCCCACGGTCCTGCGTCGTTGTTTACGTGCCCTGTTGCCATTCCAACCGTTGTCCACCTCCGTCGAGCTTGCCAGGAGCTGCTGCAACCGCCGCCATCCCACCATGGCCGTTTCAGCCGAAGCCGAGCCCCAACCAGCCTTCTTGACCCAAGAAGCAGAAACCGAACCTCAGCTATGGGCTGAGGACTTCTAGGCCCATTTTAAGGCCAATCCGGACCTCCGTTGGTGTCATCGCAGGCTTCAATGTTGCTCACCTCCACGTCGCCGTCGCCATGGACTCACCAGCCCGCTAAACCGGTGAGTTTACTTGCTATACTCTGCTTAGGGAGTTAATAACGTTTAGTATATAATTAGCTTAGCTTAAGATGTGATTAGGTGGTTAGTTAGTTTAGATTAGTGATTTAATGGCTTAATTATGCATGTTAGGTGATTAGAATAGACTAATTATGGGCTAATTAGATTGTACTATTTATCTAGATAAATGCATAAATTTTCTAGGCCCGTTTAGGTGGTTAGATTAGCATTTCTGGCCTAGGTTTGCATTTATTGGATTTATTAGTATTTATTTAATTAATTTTGCTATTTATTTAATTATTTAATATTTTCCGGAAATTATACCGGGATAGTCGGTGATCAGAATTTCATGCTGATTGTAGTGGTGTGCTTAGTTTATGCAATTGAGCATCAATTTGTGCAAATTGTGTGGTGATTGTGATTTTGAGTATTTATTTCAAAATTACGAAATTTTGGTAATTAATTAGAAATTACCGAGTGTCGGGTTTTGACACTGAAAGTGGTTTTAAGTACTATATCAAATAGTAGGATTTTAAAAGGAATGATATAAATTTTTCTAGTTCAAATTGACCGTGTACCCACACACGATTATTTTCACCAGGTGTTTTTAATATGAAGAAAATAGGTCAAACACATTATCTTAATTGAGATATTTTAGTGCAATGCATAGTGTCCTTAGCCGGGATTGAATGATCATGTGTTGGTTAAGAGAACCCATCCCCGATGTGCGTCGGGTGGACATTGCCCCTATATGGGATGCCTTAGTAATGGCTGCCAGATCGCGGTAGAGGCCGGACCAAAGCTCCTTTGGGAATGCCGTCCCTAATGTGTGTCGGGTGGACGTTGCTGCGCTCAAGGGATGAGGCAAAGCCTGGCTATGCCAGAGGACCGATGTGCATCGGGTAAAACTGCCTGTGCAGGTAGTAGTCAATTGGGATGTGTGATTAATTGAGATAGATGCGCCGGATTATGGGATGAAATTGTGTGGCACGGAATGGGACGTGTCACGACGATTTGGCCCTATAATCAGGACCCTTATGATTGATTGAGAGGTGATTGATTGAGACGTTCCAATTGATGTGTGAAATTGCTATATGCATCTTGGATTTGAATTGTACTAACGTGCAGGAAGGAATTGAGGCGATATGCGTTTTCTGTGATGTGTGGTTAGACCACCTCTAGGCGTATTTCCTTCCTAATCGGGGTTTAAGGGGTGAACTTGCTAAAACGTTGTCTCACCCTGTCATGGGCTCAATTCTTTTCAGGTCCATAGATGACGGTCCCGCCAGTGCATTTTGGGCAGCCGAGGGGGTTCAGTGAGCAAAGTACCTTTTTCCCTATCCTTGAGACTTCTTGGCTTCATGAGCTCGTGGTGTCTATGATCTTGGTCGATGAGGACCTACCTGAGTTTGTACCTCATCGATTTAGAGCATGGTATCGTCATGGGCCTAACGAAGAACAGGATGGTCCCCTAGATGGTTTTGACGCACCTGTTGTTGAGGGTGAGGAGATGGTTGGCCCCCTCGACACCGACATCCCTGATGGTGTCATGGAAGACCCAGATCCCCCGGAGGTCTCAGAGGTCTCAGCTGAGGAGTCTTGTGCCTAGTTAGCTGGGTGGCTCTTCTTTTTGGAGTAGACCTTTGTTTATAGACTAGTGTTGTATATAAACTCAGCTTGTTTATGAAAAGTGTTTTGTGAAAATGGTACCCTGCTTTTCTATCCCATATGTGTTGTCTGAGGATTTGTTTATTCGTTTCCGCATGTGCATAAAAATGAATGGGTCAGCGATGCGTCCTAGGACGTCGCAATTTTATCGACCACCGAGGGATGTGCCAGCACTTGAGGTTCGGAGCGTGACAACTACTAAGTAATGTAAGGATGTAAAGTTGTAAACGTAGAGTTAAAACTTAGGGCGGCATTACTTCCTCCCTTTATATGGCTAAATCCATTCAATTTTTATCAAAAAGACAAAATTTCACTCAATCATTGAAATGCAATTTAAAATGGTGGCCCAAACTTGTTTTACTTTCCCTCTTTTTCAATTTTTCTACTTCTATGTAGGATTTAGTTGTCATAATTAAGATTTTACATGTTTTGTATTTGTTTATGGGTATCACATGAATAATTCTATAGAAATTAGTTTTGTTGAAAAGAGAAATTTCTAAGAAACCTAATTCTTTTTAAAGTTGTCTAACAAATTTATGAATTAATTAACAAGTAGAATCTACAAAAATATCAACACACACCTCCTTAACATAGTCACTTGTTTATAAACTTTCTCATATGTTGCGCCTATCACCATCAAACCATTTATTATCAGTTGTCTTCTATATACATATACATATAATGGGATAATTGATTAAACAAAAGAAAGATCTCTATAAAGAATTTTCAAAATAAAATTATGTTACATTCTTCAATATAAAATTTCAAAGAGGAACGGTAATTAAATCACAACGTTCATAAAATAAGAAATGTCATCTTAAAAAGGCCAATGAAATCTCATTTATGAAGTGTTTTCGAAAAAAAAAAACAAGAAAAGAAAGGTTTTGATGGTAATATGCACAACACAAATAAATTTTGTGAAGATAAGATTGTTTTAAAAAATCTTCTATGTTAATCTCTAGATTCTACCTGACAATTAGCCCATATAATTTGCTCGCCAACATAAAAAAGAATTAAGGTTTTTGGAAAAAATTTCTTTTGGGAAAAAGCCACAACGAAATCCCAAATTATATCTTTTGTGACACATTTACACTGAATTTTTTTTGTAACATCAAAGATTCCAAACCACTATGACACATCTACCATAAACTTTTTTCGCATGACATAAAAAACCTTAAACTTGTATCTTTATGACACATTTACTCTACATCAAGGTTTCGTCATATGAATTTTTAGCTATAAAAATTTCATTTTTATTTCACTTAAACCACATAAGCATCATTTCAATACTATTTGCTTTCTAGCATCCATATAGGCAGAATTTTAACAGTTCTGGTTGAAAGAATTTTGATGAATGGTAAATATGTCACACGTATTATGTCACGACTCTCAGACGTGTGATAACCCTTTCTATCCTTCGGTCATTTAATTGCGACGTCCCTAGAGGTGTCACCGACCCATTCATTTTATCTTTCGATTATACACAAGCAAAATTAACACCACCCAATCATTCATAAAAAGAGGGATAGATAGAACATACATCAAACACACTTTCATATTATATTTACATTACACTTCGACTTAAGTGTCAGAAGTTCCCATTTACAGCGGATTCCTTCCAACTTGTCAAAAGAGGGTTGGATTGGTCTAGCACCTCTATACTATGAGCGTAACCTCAAAAAGTATTGTACCCCACATGCCTAGTATCGATCGGCTCAAGGTACCATGGCTCAAGCTTGGGGTCAGGGTCTTGATCCGGGTCGACAAGACCATTAGGTAATCCACATCCATGGGGGATCCCAACTGGCACTCCCGAGTCCCCCACCTAGAGGCTCGTCAAAGCCCCGAAGAAGGCCAAATAGATCCTCCCCAACCCATACATACCAAGCCATGAACCTGTGAGGCAGGTTCATCAACCCCTCACCCACCCATATGATGGTCACATACTTCTCATATCTCGTGTCGGTCCCTTCAATAGGAGAAGAGGTCACATCGGTGTCCAAGTCCATTAGCACCCCAAAATGTATGTGGCAGAACAGGTTAGGCATGCTTAGGGCCTGAAACATTTAAACAATAACAAGAATGAGATATACTCGGTAAGTAGACTCCTTAATCCCCACGTAAGAAGGTACTCCACCTCGAAGACGCCCTAAACATGCAACTTATTTATCGATGGCAAATTAATAACAAAGTCTTTACTTTACATTATCTATAAGCAGGAAATAGGCAACTCAACGTACGACACCCTACCAATGTGTCCAATTATTACATAATTAATCACAACATGAGTGCACCATTCCGACAGCCATACGACAATCATAATTAATAATCCAGACATGAACATCAATACTTCCATGCAAAATACATTGCATAGGTCCAGATTATTACGCACTCGCTTCAGTGTTCTTCTGGCATAATCGGGTATCATCCCATTCCATCGAGCATGGCAACGTCCCGACCTCAGGAGCTTCATTCTGAAATCCATCCACGAACAACATCTCGTTGACATAAAGGTTTCTGAAATCCATCAAGCATCGTCCTTTGTAATCATACGATTACGGAACCATTATATGATCACACGAGCACATCAATCACTTAAGCCAATTTTTATCTTTCTCATTAGCCAATGCAAGAGTGTTTAGTACTCACATGCTATATATACTAGCAACTTTAGCACACATAAAAATGCCATGAAATTATTCCATGTGATCACCCATTGATTATTTATCCCTTAAAACAATCATACATTAACCTCATAGTACACAACCTCATACCATGAATTCATTTATCAATTTAGCATTTCATCATTCAAAACAACATCTTGAAAGCACTCATCATTTATGAAATAAAAAACCATGAACACTTATCATCTTTAAAATGAGGATTTCTTAAGCACATATCACCTCCAAAAACAGAATATATTAAGCACTTATTATTCTAAAAATTGGGATTTATTAAGTACTTATCACTTTAAAAATAAGAATTTAGTAGGTATTAATCACAATTAAAAGTTGCAATATAACATGCACTTATCACATTTTTGATAAGTTATCACAAATACTATTCACTATCCATGATAGCTTATCACTTATCACTTATCACTATCCATGATAGCTTATCACTAGTACTTATCACTTATCACTATCCATGATAGCTTATCACTAGTACTTATCACTTATCATAGAGCTTTTCATCCTAATCCACTTATCACCTAATCTAACTATCATTAGCCTTAATCTAACCCTAATCTTAAGCGTAACTACCACCCTAAACAAGGGTTAGGAAGTTACTTACGATTGGAATCTAGGTTTAACAGCGAGCGACAATGATTATAGCAACTCACATCTCACGTCTTAGGCGGTGGGGACGGCGGCATGAGGCAACAACAATGTATGCTAAGGCGACTACAAGGCAACAGCTTGGTGAGGTGAGGCGCGAGGATGGGTGTGAAGACAGCGATGGTTGGCAGCTTGGCATATGACTCACGACACGGCTATGAATGGTAACGGCAACAGCACCACGGTTGTGAGAATCATGGCAAGGGTGGTGCGAGGGTGGCCCGACCGGGGGGGGAGGAGCAGCAACACGACATGGCAAACGGCAACACTGGCATGTAGTGGTGGACGGCAGCACGGCAAAAGCAACAATAGCACGGCCCATGGTGGTGGATGGTGGTGAGGGACAAACCGAGAGAGAGAGAGAGAGAGAGAGAAAGCTAAGCCAAGTGAGAGGGTGAGGGGAAAGGAGTGTTCGGTTGAGAGAATGAGGGAGAGAAAGTGACCAAGAGATAGGTTGGGAGAGAGAGAATGAGAGAAAGATGAGAGAATGAGAGAAATGAGAGATGGAATGGACAAGCATTAATGAAGCAAGTATAAATTTCCATAATTCTCTCATGACCAAGCCCTTTGCATGGCCAAGAAGACTTCATGAAGATCTCCACCTCCAAGTTCATTAATGCTAGGATTTCTCACATGCTAGAATTAGGAAATAGACTAGGTTGGCTTCTTCTTCTCTCTCCTCCTTCCTTGGGCGCCACTCTCACTTTGCATGCCCATAATTTTTGTCTTATTAAGCCAATCATCTTCTAGAAGTAGCAAAATAGGAATTAACTCAAACTACAGTCCAATTCACTATTCATGGACATAGGCATATTAATGCGGAAGCTCCCAAAAGACTAAGTTGAGCTTGAATTACTTAATAGGCCTTCTTGGGCCACCCATAGTGGGCTTGAGCCCATTGGGCCCACTTGTAGCTTGAGCCCTCGTGGCTCCTCATTCGCAGCCTGTTTCCACTTCTTTGAAATTTTGCGATCTACTAATGAAAAATTGAGTTTTCATTGTAAGGTTGCCATCTTTTGTTTTCCCATAGTTTGTCGATTACCGTCATAATTCTACTCCATAAATAGGGATCGGATTGAGGATGTCACAACATAAGTATAAGTTTGGGTATTTCTGTGTCAAAGAAAAAAGTTTAGGATAAATGTGTCACAATGGACATAAATTAGGTTTTTTGTGGCTTTTGCCCTTTTCTTTTTTACTAAACTTAATCTACAAAAGTAAAATCTAAAAATTAAAAAAAAAAACATAATGCCTTTAATATACACGAGATAGCCACTTTAAACAAACATAAAACATGTGAATGGCAACTAGATTCAAAATTAAAATAAAGAAAGGATAATAAGAAGGAAAATAGATATATTTGGGGCTACCATTTTAAATTGCAATTGATTGATTGAGGGCTATTTTGCCATTTTAGTTAAAAATGCGGTGGCTATAGTCATTCAAGGGTAGAAATAGCGCTACCTTAAAGCTTAATGTGCGAAGATATATTTTTAAAAGTCGATGCATGTTTTTTGGCTAATGGGTAAAATTTCAAACATATTTTTAGGATTTGCCTTTAATGGTTATTGACCTTGATCAATCATTGACTAACTGTGGTAGTCCATCCTACATGGCGAGGCAAGTTTGTGATCTTAAGGATGGCCGCTACAATGTGTAAGAAACTCATATGTGAGGATGAATCTAATTGTTAACAATGTAGGTTATCGGGAAAACATTTTTCTAAAAGTAAAGATTGTATCACTTACAAAAATAAATGAAGAAATTTTTTTCATTGTCCATAAATATGTTTAGACATGAATCATTATCACTAATGAAAATACTCATTGAATAATTTTTTTCAATCATATAATGATCATTTTAAAAATAAAAAATAAATCTTTTTTTTTTTGTGAAGTAGATGGAGTTTAAGACCAGTAGTGAAATCTGAGGACGACAATCAACTGAGCACATGCTTTTGTTGCCAAATTCGTTATAAATTCTCTCCATCGACCTAAAAGTATGTTGACCCACCCCTCCACTATCCCATCTTGGACATTGGCCATTGGTGAGGTCACAACAAGGTCCCAGCGTTCCGCAAGTTGGCTTCCTTTTCCTTTCCTCGAAAGCTAGAGAACAAAGCTGCGCCAAGACTAAAGTGCTCGTCCAAAGGGTAAAAGGCAGAGATAATATCACAATGCAATTCTCAGGAGTAATTCTTTTTCCTTATATATCAATGGGGTGTTCAGAGACCTCTTTGGGTATCCAGCTAGTCTTTACCGGATGTGACATTCCCCATTTACCACATACCGAGACAGGTCTATGCTCCTAGGGAAAAAACCAAAAGAATACCATAACTAAGTGATTCGAACTTAGGTATTACGCGAGTAAACAAACAAGCTTACCATTTAAGTAATTCTTTGGATGCACGAGTAATTCTTGATAGATTAAACAGATATAAAAAGTCATATATAAAAAAATGTGAGTTTTACTTAAAACATATATTTGAAGGAGTCTCGAACATTAATTTGTTCAAATATATAGTATGATTATTCATGTCATTTCACACATTGCCATTTATTTCAATATCGCCTCAACAACAAATGAAAAAATATGGTCTATTCCCAAATTACAAATGTATTAAGTAATACAAAACCAAACATGATATAATTTGCGTATGCCTTATGATTTTATTTTATTTTTAAGAACCAAAAGTATAAGAAGATGGGAGGTTACCCCATGCCAAGGTCAAGGCATATCACAGGCCTAGAAGTTCTTTATAGTGGATTTACATATCGCCTAGTAAAGGGACTACTGATGGCAAGATTCGAATCTGAGCATGGTGTGAAGAAAATTCGAACCTTACCAGCTAAGCCAACCCACTTAAGCATTCCTTATCATTTTTCATTTCGTCTACTTGGTCATGTATGCAATCACTTAGTTTTCTTTCAATTAGACGATGAGCAAACTTCCCACGAGTGCCACAGTGTAACATTATTCATTCATAAAAAAAAATAACATAAAAAACCCATGAACTTTGACCCAACATGCAATGACATCTGTGAACTTTTAATGTATTAATATGATGCCTGAATTATCAATAAATATTCAATCTAATTCCTAAATTACATAAAAATATTCAATATCGTATTTGCATAAATTCCAATCAACGAAATTTGTTGATATGGCTTTCAATCCAACATTTTTTTTTATGACCCAGAGAATCCTGTACAGCCAGTAGCCGGCGAGCAAACCCTGGAGTGACGCTAGCGGAGGACCCACCACCTCGGCACCATACTTAAGACACCAAAATGCCTCTACTGGGTTTCTAACCTCTCACATTTGAGGAAGGATTAAAGGAGCTCTTATACAGCGAAACCACCATGGCCGGTGGTGCTTTCAATCTAAAATTCGTCTCAACTTACGATGTAATTATACACATCATCAAATAACATGGGATATGTTAAAGCCTTAATTTTTTTTCCTTTTTTAAAGTAGATAGATTCAAAAATAGACATGTTAAACTCAATAGTCAATGTATAATACTTCAAGACATTAAATAATGTCTTATTTGTCATTTGAACAAATGAAAAGACTACTTTTGAGATTATATTCAATTAACAAAAAAAAAAAGTATGTTACTGCACGTCGCCCCAAAAGTCAAGGTCCATTTATTTTTCCCATCATTCATTCATCCCTGCAAAGGCGAACGCGCCGAACGGAAAAATGACTGATTCCCACATCCACCGTTGACGGCCCAAGTTCGTTGTGGCCCCACCACGAAAACCAGCACAGTATGATTAGGGGGGCCCAGCCCACGTCATGTCACCTCGAAAGGAGGGGCTCGAACCGTGCGTGGGACCCGCGGAGCGCAGGGCCCCCATGTGGGGAGATCGTGGAGAGTGGGGGGAGAGGACGTGTCAGTGGCTCCTTTTCGTACTTAGGTACTTCGCTTTTATGGAAGGCAGATGCAATATGTCCGAACCAGATTTTTCGTTCGGGAAGAGGTGAGCCATCCTTTTTTCGCGAATGCGCCTGGGCGTCACGTCCCTGGGGGAATCTTGTGCTGTGTCCCTTCAAATGACGTTACCTTTCATGCTATCCAATGGGTCTCTGATCTTTGCTCTAGAGCCTCCCCGGTTGTATTCGTCCTCGTCGGTTTAGGGGACAACGAATGATGATGTTACGAAATCCAATCGGCATAAGATTTTTACTTTTTCCTTTGGATCGAGATAAAGTGATGCCCGAAGTCTAAGTCTTAATTAGGGTAATCTTCCCATAGATTTTCGAACTTTTTCTCATAGTTCAATATAGATTCCATATATGTATGTATGTATGTATGTATGTATGTATGTATGTATGTATAAAATTTAGAACTTTCCTCTAAAACTACTTGATTGCCTCAACAAATGGAGAAGACAGGTTTTGTGTTTTTAAAAGCTTCAATAGCTCAAATTTTCGTTGCTCAACTAATAGGGGACAAGGCTTTGGGAGATTATGCGCAACTGTGCAAGTCAAATACAGGTCTCGGTTTTATAGGATGCAAGTTTCGAAATTTCTTAAGTACGCAATGTGAGACCATTGTCTTCCATTGTTTTCGAAACTCACCTATGTGACCCTTCTCTCTAGTAAAAAGAAAATTTGATCTTGGAAGTGATTTTGAGTGCTCTTTTAAAGCAAAAAAAGAGCTTCTCATTTAGGGTGGTGCCTCACGTGGCACCATTGCTTCTTGAGGCGATAATCGCTCAATTCCGAAAGTGCTCTCACTTGGCATTGGCATTCCAATTTTGTGCTAGAATTGTTTTCTCTTTTTTCTTTACAAAAAAAAATTCTATGAATCCAGTCTAATCTTGAGTTAGAGCTTTCTTCTTCTTTCTTCTATCTTCTTTCTTTCAACTTTATCTATGAACCCAATCTTGTTTTTCCATCAAAGGAAAGGATAATTGTACTAAAAGGAGTGTACTGCTATCTAACTAGAAAAGAAGAAGGAATGTACTACTGTAATTTGTGTACGATAAAATATCTATATATCCATCCCTCCACTCCCCAAAAAAAACTAATAAAACAAAAGACAGGCTCTATATCTAGGGTCGTGATTGAGCATAGGCCACATATATGTTTTGTTTGTTGTCAAATTAAAGATTTCTTTTAAATTTTAGAAAATTATGGAGATATTTACATGAGTTTTATCTCTTTTTTTTTGGTATTGAATAAAATCAAAATTCAAATTTTAAAACTAATGATATGAGTGATAAAGTCAAAAACAAAAATCGTGTAAGTGTAGGAGAATGACACTTGAAGTGCCAAAAGTTAATACTCACGTTAGTGCTAAAACTTTTGGCCAAATCACTTAAATATCAAGTTGAAGAAAAAACAATCACTTAAGTGTCAATAATAAAAAAAATTTGGTCAAATTATTACATAGCATTTACAAAAAAAAAACAATTTAAGTGACATGTCATAATTTTTTAAAAATCCAATCCACATGGACGTGTAAAACAACATCGCTTAGTCCAATGTGGTTAGGTAATGAAAAAAAAAAATTTTGATTTTGCATGCTATCCATGGCAAAAGCAACATTGTTTGAACTTGAGTTAAAAAGGCTAACCACGTTGCATCTCTCCCCATTGCTCACTCATTGTTGCTCGCTCGTCGTTGCACGCCCACACTCGCTCGCCATTGCTTGCTCGTTATCCATGGTAAAAAGGTACATTTCTCTCTCCGTGTTGCTTAATTAGAGGGAAAATTTAGGGTTTCTAAGAAAAAATTACAGCTCGTGAGGGGAAAATTTAGGGTTGTGAGCCTCTACTGATGCTTCTACCTTACCTTTGTAAGATTGAGTAGTTAATTTTGAGGGTAAATCGAAATAGTGTGTGAATTTTGCTTTAATGGGCGATTAGGGTTTGAAATTGGGGTTTCTTTCAATTTGGCAATTTAAAGTTCTTATTTGGGGGGCAAGCTACTTTACAATGCCATTTATGGCTTTAGATGCCAACTAGACCATGCCGCAAGCCACGTCAACTTAAGAAATTAATATATAAAAGAAGGCCATGTTGAATTTATCGCCAACAGATCGGGGTTAGCACTAAAATAGTCGTTTTTCAAAAAATTTGGCACTTATGAGTACAAATGATAACCATTCCAATCAGAAATTGATTTTTGGAACATAAATAGATTTTTTTATTAATAACGACACAAAATTTCTCGAAATAGAAATTTGTTTGATAACAACACAAAATTTCTCCCTCCGCAGCAGTGGTGGGCGACGACGGGGGAGAAAGGGGTGGGGTGACGGTGATGGCTGGTGGGCGGCAATGAATGACCAACAATGAAAAATGACGATCAACAGTGATGGGGGGCAATGGGGCAGTGGGGGGTGGCAGGGACCAGTGGCAAGGCGACTAGCTAATAACGAAGATGAGCAATGAAAAAAGTTTTTATTCCTTATTTTTGTTGTAAAAATAAAGAAAATAAATACTGTGGTGGTGGGTCCTGCAGTCGCTCCCCCAGGGTTTGCTCACCGACTGTCGGCTTACGGGATTCCCTGGGTTACTAAAAATAAAATAAATAAATAGAACATTTTTGCTCGCTATTTCTATTCCAAACTTATTTCTGGACTAAAAATTTGTTCTAGAAATAGAAAAATAAAATTATGTTGCCAAACGAATTTATGTTCTAGAAATAAGTCCGAAATAGAAAAATAGTTTTGGAACGGAAATAGAATAATTATCATGCACGCCCAAAAGAAACTTTTGGCATTTAAATGGGCATCGTCCACAGTACGATGGAAGTTGTAAACTATGTTTGGAGGAGAATTATTGTCTATCGTTGGCCTCTGTGGTAGAATTAGCCAAGGGGTCGACGAGGCAGTGGTTTACCCTATGGGGAGTTCAATGGTTCGAGTCCGCTTGTCTCCAACTCGTGAACTTAGCAGATATAAAGCTATATGATAGCACACAATTTTTCCGATTCGGCAATTCGATTTATGATTTCTCATTCATAGATGTTGATATGATTTTTTTATTTAGCAGCACCTTATGATGTCATTCTCTCCATTTATTTTTGTTGCATCTAGAAACAATGAAATCATTTGACTCGTTTTTAGTATATTTAAACAATTGCTTCATCAAAAGCAATATTTGGTTACGTCTAGTTTTAAATTTTTTATTACCAGCATAGCTTTTTCATGGGAAAGATTGGAAATATTTTACTTTTTAGGGAAGGTTCATTGACACCGTTAATTTGAGTTCCTCTCAAATGATTGGTTTTATCCCAAAAACTTGTGGTCTATACAGTTTATATATTAAAAAGAAAGCTTGTCTTTTTTAAAGTACAAACAAGTGGAATGTCCCAATTGCCTTTTGTGTCTTGTAATGTAATAATTAGCATCGAAAGTACCCCTCTATGAATTTCCTAATTAATAAATTTAATGTGTATTCTCACGAGGGTGTCTTTACCAGTAGTATATATATTCTTATAATTATGCCATATGAACACAATTACAATATCTCATAATGCGGAATGCTAAAATATATCACCGATAGCATTGTAAAAAGACCCAATCAATGAGCAAGTGGTCACACCCTGATCCTCCGAGTGCGTGCCCATCCCTCAGAGGTAGATTAAATAGTGACGTCCCAGGACACATCGCCGACCCTTTCATTTTAAATGCGCATGCAGAAGCAAATAAAAATCCCCAGACAACAACAAGATAAGATAGGAAAGTAGAACCACAATTTTCGAAAACCACATCACACTTATATACACATATCAAACTATGTCATATACAATATTAGTCGACTATGTACAAGGTCTGCAAAAAGGGGGATAGAATGCTATATAGATCTTCAGGCATTCGAGTCTTCCTCAGAATACACCAGGGATCCTGGATCCGACAGATACGGGTCCACTATTGAACCAACTAGAGGGTCGACCGTCCCTTTTCCAAAAGCAACCCCTAGCATGTACACAGGTATCTCAGATTCCGGTATAGAATCCTCTCTCTATCCATTCCGCTCACGACGGTACCATGATCTGTATTGATGGGGTACCTTATGGGGAAGAGCCTCATCAACCCAGACCACGGACCTTATGAGCTCATAGACCCATCCTCTTAGGTTCCCATGAAGCGGAATGTAAGATACTTGCTCGGTAACCTTCTTCCGCTGTCCAAAACGCTCGAGAGGAGCTGCCATCTAAGGACCTGAAAATGTTATTCTACAACGGGGTGAGACGACGTCTCAGCAAGTTCACCCCCTAAGTCTCGACTAGGAAGAAATACGCCCCAAGGGCTGCCTAAGTACAAGCACAAGTCAGAGGTCTTACATTTGCCTCCGTTCCTTCCTACAAGTTAGTATAATTTGCATATTCAACCAATCACTTCAACAATTCAAATCATCTAATTTGATCAAGTCATCGATCAATCGATCTAGTCGATTCCATGTCATCAAGACCATCACTCGATCAATCCATTCAATATTATCTATAAAGTCCGATCACATCAAGAACTGCTTACCCTAAGCTGAAGATAGATAGAAATGCTCGCCAAAAGCTGATAACAACATATACTGCTCACCCTAAGCTGATATACCGAAACCCTCAGGCTGATATGGTATAGGACTAATGCTCACCAAAGCTGTGCAATACTTAAATGCTCATCAAAGCTGTGTGATACTTAATTGCTCACCGAAGTTGTGCGATACTTAAGGTATACTGCTCACTCTAAGCTGATATATCAAAACCCTCAGGCTAATATAGTATACCATTCTACCCAACCAATCATTTTACCACTTTTATCATACCCAATAAAAATAATCGTGTGTCGGTACACGGTCGGCTTCTGCCAAAAATATAATATCTTTACTTTATAAACACCCACTAATTATATAGTCGATAAAAACATTTTTAGCGTTGTAAACCGACGCCCAGTGATTTTCTAATTAAATACTGAAATTACTAAATTTTGAGATAAATTCTCAAAATTACAAATCACACTCAATTTGTACAATCTAGCACTCAATTAAATAAACCAATCATATCATTGTGATCAGCATAAAATTCTGGTTACTGGCTATCCCGGTCTAATTTCCGGAAAATAATAAATAATTAAATAATTACGAAAATTAATTAATAAATACCAATAAATAGCACAAATGCACACTTAGGCCGGAAAAACCTAAGTAAATACCGAAACGAGCCCGGAAAAAATCTGAACATATTTAAATAAATACTACAACTTATCTACTTGCTAATTGCACTACTTTAACCACCTAACATGCAATATCGAATGATTAAATTGCTAATCCGTTCTAACTAACCACCTAAAACATACTTAGCCTAAACTAATCAACCCTTAAGCATAATTAACTACTCCCTAAGCATAGATTAGTGAGTAAACTCACTGGATTTGTGAGCCAGTGAGTTCACTTCGATGGGGACACAAAGACAGGCCACAAACTCTAAAGCGGGTGCACCAAGCGAGGTTTGAAAGCGGTCCAAAACGGGCCAAATAGTGCTCAGCAAACCCAGGGCTTCGATTTCTGTGGCTAGGCCGAAGGAGATGGCTAGGCGGTTAGAAACGAGCAGGGTGAGGTAGACGGGCTGCTGTGAGGTCGGGCGGCCAACGGCAGGCGACGGCGGCGACTTGAACCGCGACTACGACGGCAGGATGAGCTCAGGGTGGCAATGGCCAACGGCCTGGGCGCGACAAGGCAACGGAACAGCTAGACGACATAGCTGGGACGCGAGCTCGCGTGGCTGGACGCGACGGCGAGCGAGCGAGCGACTCCGGCTTGTTGGCAAGCTCGGTTTCTATAGGTTTTCTCTAGCTCCTCTACTCTGGAATGGAAGGGGTCAATGACAAGGGGAAGGAGGAGGGAACAATAAGGCTTGAGGGGGCCACTTGGTCTCTCTCTCTATCCTATTGTCCCCTTTACTTGGCCCCACCATGGCTGCTAGCTTCCTCAGAAATCTTCCAACCTCAAAGCTTCCTCTAGAAGCCTTGGAAGTGGTCCAAAAGTGTGGAGCATGGGGGCTATGAATTTGAAGATATTTTCCCTCAATTCTTCTCCAATTCTCTCTTAAATTGATTCAATTTGGCCCTCAAAAATTCCACTGTCAAGTCCTTGATCAAATTGGTATTTTTCCTCGCCCATAAAACCAACTTGCATCCCAAAAACGAGATAAAAAACGGTCCTCTGAATTTTCCAGACGAAAACGGCCCTATCTTGACTTTTCCGCCAAAATCTCGGTTTGCAGAAAAATCTTCGGAGGATGAGTCGACGTTCCTAAAATGGCTCGTGATATGACAGAACTTTCAATTTCTGAAATCGGATTTAAATTCGCGGTTAATTTTAATTTGGCGCGATTTTAGCGTTACCTAGGCTACCGGGTAGCTTTCAGAAATTTTTAGTGCAAATGACCCATAGTCGATTTTCTTCGAGCCACAATGTACCTCTTCGACACATTGGTGACTCTCGGTGGTCATGAAAATCTCGAGATTTCAAATACGGGCACAGGATACCAAAACGATAGAAAAATTAGTCTAGTGCCGATCGACGAGAATTTTTCAATTTGGTGGAATCACCCGTGTTTAGCCACACATCTCAGTAAAACCGACCTATCTATGATCTCTAATCGATCTTTACTGTGCCATAATGATCTCTGCAGACAAGTACGGTCGAGTAGTCGATTCCTAGTCAAAATCTCAAGTCTATTATGTTGGAATCCCTTAATGACTTCCCCAGATAGTCTAGTTATCTTAGGAGTGATCAACTCTAAGAATAGCATTATACGCGCGTCGATGAAAGGCCCGATTTATCTAATTGAAAACATAATTGAAATTTCAGGATGTCACAACTCTTTCCCTCTTATAAAAATTTCGTCCTCGAAATTTAGACCATTACAATACTTTAAGCAAAAAGGTGGGGGTACAATTGTCTCATCAAGTCTTCACTCTCCAAGTTACTCCTTCAGTGCCGTGGTGTTGCTAGACCACTTTGACCAACAGGATGATCTTGGTACGCAGAATTTGTTCTTTCCGATCCACGATCTAAACCGAGCTTTCCACGTACGACACTCTGTCGTCCACGTCCAATTCTTCAAAATTAAGCACGTGGGTCGGATCAAGCTCATACTTCCTCAACATCGACGCGTGAAAAACGTTGTGCACTTGCGCCAGTCTCGGCGGTAATGCAAGACGATACGCAAGAATCCCGATTCTTTCAAGAATCTCAAAGGGACCTATATACATCGGACTCAGTTTTCTCTTCTTGCCAAAGCACGAAGTACCCCTCATTGGTGACACCTTCAGAAAAACGTGATAACCAACTTGGAATTCCAATGGTCTCCGGCGCTTATCTGCGTAACTCTTCTAGTGTCTCTGAGCGGTCTTTAATCTGTCTCCGATGACTACAACTGCATCTGCTGACAACTGAATCAACTCTAGGCCTGTGATCGTTCTTTCCCCGACTTCATCCCAACACACCGGCATTCTGCACGCTCTGCCATACAATGTTTCGAAAAAAGCCATTTGAATACTGTGCTGATTACTGTTACTATAGGCAAACTCGACAAGATCAAGTTGTTCCTCCCAGCTTCCCTTGAAATCCAGCACGCAAGGTCGCAACATGTCTTTGAGGGTTTAAATTGTCCTCTCAGACTAGCCATCCGTTTAAGGATGATATGCCGTACTGTATTGCAGCTTTGTTCCTAAAGCAGTCTGCAAACTCTTCCAAAAAGCAGCTGTGAATCTCGGGTCTCGGTCTGAAGTAATCGTCACCAGCACCCCATGCAGACGAACTATCTAACGCACGTACAACTCTGCGTGCCTATCCAAATCAAGGTCCTTTCGTACTGCGATAAAGTGAGCCGACTTTGTCAGTCTGTCGACCACTACCCAAATGGAATCATTACCTTTCTGACTCATCGGTAAACCTGTCACAAAATCCATCGTGATGTGTTCCCATTTCCACTCTAGATCTCGAGAGGTTGCAAAAGTCCTCCCAGCTTACAATGTTGTGCCTTTACTTGCTGACACATCAGACACTTGGTGACATGCTTGGCGATATCCGCCTTCATACCAGACCACCAATAGTGTTGACGCATATTCTGATACATCTTTGTACTACTATGATGAATGCTGTAACTGCTACGATGGGCTTCTGATAAGATCTCCTCTCTAAGCTCTGCATCGCCAGGTACACACAATCATCCTCAAAATCTCAGTGTTCCGTCCTCAGAAATCTGAAAGTCAGCTTTTCTCTTATTAGTATCCTCTTGCAGAATCTTTTGAACATTTGGATCTGTCGACTAAAGTAATTTAATCCTGATCTGAACATTCGGCTCAATCCTGAGGGTTACTATAAGATTCGAAAGGTGTCCTACCTCAAACTTGAAAACCGAATCTCGAGCTCTCTCGAGTAAATTCCACTCCTTAACCAGCATATGTGCGATTGAAGACTTCTGACTCAAAGCGTCGGCAACCTTATTCGCCTTCCCGAGGTGATACAAAATATCACAATCGTAGTCCTTCAAAAGTTCCATCTAGCGACACTGTCTCATATTCAACTCCTTCTGAGAGAATAGATACTTGAGACTTTGATGGTCAGTGAAGATTTGGAATCTTTCTCCGCACAAATAATATCTCCAAATCTTCAGAGCGAAAATAATTGTGGCGAGTTCTAAGTCATGCGTCGGGTAATTCAACTCGTGAGGCATCAACTGACGAGAGGCGTATGCAACAACCCTACCATGTTGCATCAGCATGCAACCCAATCCTCTGAACGACGCATCACTATAGATCTCGTATGCTCTAGGACCAGATGGAATGATCAGCACAGGTGCAGTAATTAGCTTCTGCTTAAGCTCTTGGAAACTACGCTCGCACTTGTCTGTCCACACAAACTTCTCGTCCTTCTTCAAGAGTTGAGTCAACGGCGACGCCAAAGCTGAAAATCCTTCCACGAACCGTCTGTAATACCCTGCTAAACCCAAGAAACTTCTTATCTCTGTCACTGTAGTCGGTCTTGGCTAGTTCATCACAACTTCAATCTTAGTCAAGTCCACGAAGATTCCTTCGCCTGAAATCACGTGACTTAAGAAAGCAACACGAGTTAACCAAAACTCGCACTTACTAAACTTAGCATACAGTCCATGAATCCTTAGGGTCTGCAGTACCATTCTCAGATGACTCTCGTGCTCCTCAGCACTTCTCGAATACACCAAAATATCATCGATGAACACAATCATGAACTGATCTAGGTATTCCTTGAACACTCGGTTCACCAGATCCATAAAGGCAGCTGAGGCGTTCGTCAAACCAAACGGCATGACAGTGATATCATAATAGCCGTATCAAGTACGAGATGCTGACTTTGGAATGTCCTCCTTCCTAATCCTCAGTTGATGATATCATGTCCTCAAATCGATTTTTGAAAATATCGACGCTCCTTGTAACTGATCAAACAAATCATCGATCCTCGGGAGTGGATACTTGTTCTTGATTGTCACCTGATTGAGTTGACAATAGTCGATGCACAGGCGTAACAAACCATCATTCTTCTTCACGAATAGAACTGGTGCTCCCCAAGGTGATGCACTGGGACGTATAAATCCATTGTCCAACAATTCCTGCATCTGCACCTTCAGTTTTTTCAACTCAGATAACAACATCCGGTAAGGAGCCTTAGAGATTGGCTTTGTCCCGGGTGCTAATTCAATCACAAACTCGATCTCTCTCTCTGGCAGTAAGCCTGGCAATTCCTTCAGAAATACATCTGGAAATTCTTGCACCACTGAGATATCTTTGATCTTCAGCCCCTCAACTGTCGTATCCACAACAGTTGCCAGGTAACCTTGACAACCCTCGTCTAACAAATAAGTTGCCTCAAGCGACGAGATCAAGGTAATTGAGGGTCCTCCTCAACTTCCAACAAACTCGAAACTTTCACCCCTTAACAGGTTAAACTGAATCGCCTTGCGATAGCAGTCCATCTTAGCTCGTCACTTGGTGAGCCAATCCATGCCAATTATCAAATCAAAGTCATACATGGCTACGACTAACAAGTCTATCTTCCCCTCTCGCTTACCGATCACTAACTTGCAACTAGAACAACCCAATGCAGACAACACCTTATCCTTTAATGGTGTAGATATGCTAATCACTTACTCCAACAACTCAGGACTTAATCCTATCAACTTAACATATTGCTCGACAATAAAAGAATGAGTCGCACCAAGGTCGAATAAAGCATAAGCAGCATGGTTGTTCAGTGAAACCGTACCTATAATCACATCAGACGCGTCCTCTACCTGACCTTTGGTGATGGCATACACTATCCCTTGAGTTGGGGGTCTGTTTTGTCCACCTTGCGGTGCAAACTGCGGCGCGTACCCTCTGATCTAACCCATCAGTGGCGGCGACGGTAACTGTTGTTGTCCCCTCTGTCTCCTAGGACAATCTCTGGCTATGTGACCCTACTGGCCACATTCGAAGCAAGCGCCCATCCTCCGAGGGCATGGGGCCGAACCGTGTCGCCTTCCACAGAAGCGAAACATACCATTCTAGTTTGGCACTGACTTTCCAATTCCACCTTGCTATTGGGCGGAACATGGAACCTTCCTTTGGTCATGGGCCTCTTCCCATCTTTATTCGAACTAACCCTCGATCCAGACGAGGCGGCTTGTTCGTTTAGACTTCTCTCTAGTAGCTAGGCTCGGTTGTAAACTTCAAGATAATCTTTCAGATCCAACGGTATCAACGATTGTTTCAGCTCTAGCCGAAGGCCATTCCTGAACCTTCGAGCCTTGTCCTCTGGATTCTCTATCAACCTCGGAGCATACTGAGAAAGCTCCGCAAACTTGTCCTCATACTGGTCAATAGTCATCGTCCCTTGGCAGAGGCGCTAAAATTCCTCCATCTTCTGTTCTCGGGCGCTACTCGAAAAGTACTTGTCGTTGAAGGCTCTGAAGAAAGCATCCCACACCGGAATTACTCCTCCCGAGAATATTGTATCTCTGGCGGCCCTCCACCAGGTATTCGCGTTACCCTGCAATTGATATATTGCCAGGACAACTTTTTCTGCCTTTGTGCACATCAGCAGTGTAAAGACCTCCTCCAGATCTTGAATCCAAAGTGATGCAATCTCTGGATCTCCGGTACCGGCGAACCTCGGAGGGTTCAGCTTCAAGAACTGCTCCACTAACTTGTGAATCGGTCTCTCCCTCTCCACAACTATGTTCCTAGCTGGAACTTTGGCAAGTGCAGCAACGGCGGCGGCCTCAACAGCGGCAGCAACGGCAGCAATAACGGCAGCTTGAGTGGCTACTACAGCTTGGTTCTGGGCTTGCTGCCCCATCAGATCTCTCATCGCTTCAAGCGTCTGCATGATCCCTTCGAACCTAGGATCAACAGGGGCTGCTACCCCAGCACCAATAGGAGGTGGTGCTACTCCACTGGCGCTAGCCTGAGTTGGCGCTCGACCATGGCCTTCTCGAGTACCAACTCTCGTTGGCGCCCTACCCCGAGTAATAGGCCCTATGGTCCTCTTCCTAGGAGTCATTTACTCCTGATCACTCATTTAGCAGGGTCTTTAAAGAAACCTGCCTTCCAATTCCACATAGAATTAGAAGCTGAGCGAACACCACAACCAATTTTACCAAACAACTATCACAGACATGCGCCAACATGTAATAAAGGCCAATCTTACTAACTATCTCATAAACTTATCGCACCTTATCACTCCAATCACTAACCTTGCTCTGATACCACTAAACGGGGATGTCACGCCCTGATCCTCCAAGCGTGTGCCCATCCCTCAGTGGTCGATTAAATAGCAACGTCCCAGGACGTATCGCCGACCCTTTCATTTTAAATGCGCATGCGGAAGCGAATAAAAATCCCCAGACAACAACAAGATGGGATAGAAAAGTAGTTCCACAATTTTCGAATACCACATCACACTTATATACACATATCAAACTATGTCATAGACAATATTAGCCGACTATATACAAGGTCTGCAAAAAGGGGGGTAGAGTGCTATAGATCTTCAGGCATTTGAGTCTCCCGTAGAATACACCAAGGATCCTGGATCCGACAGATATGGGTCCACCACTAAACCACCTAGAGGGTTGACTGTCCCTTTTCCAAAAGCAACCCCCAGCACATACACATGTATCTCAGATTCCGGTATAGGACCCTCTCTCTCTGTCCATTCTGCTCACGACGGTACAATGATCTGTATTAATGGGATACCTTATGGGGAAGAGCCTCATCAACCCAAACCATGGACCTTATGAGCTCATAGACCCATCATCTTGCGTTCCCATGAAGCAGAATGTAAGATACTTGCTCGGTGACCTTCTTCGGCTGTCCAAAACGCTTGGGAGGAGTTGCCATCTAAGGACCTGAAAATGTTATCCCACAACGAGGTGAGACGACGTCTCAACAAGTTCACCCCCTAAGTTCCGACTAGGAAGAAAATACACCCCAAGGGCTGCCTAAACACAAGCATAAGTCAGAGGACTTACCTTTGCCTCCGTTCCTTCCTGCAAGTCAATACAATTTGCATATTCAACCAATCACTTCAACAATTCAAATCATCTCATCCGATCGAGTCATCGATCAATCGATTTAGTCGATTCCATGTCATCAAGACCATCACTCGGTTAATCCATTAATACTATCTATAAAGTCTAATCACATCAAGGATTGCTCACCCTAAGCTGAAGATAGATAGAAATGCTCGCCAAAAGCTGATAAAAACATATATTGCTCACCCTAAGCTAATATATCGAAGCCCTCAAGTTGATATAGTATACGACTAATGCTCACCAAAGTTGTGCGGTACTTAATTGCTCATCGAAACTGTGCGATACTTAATTGCTCACCAAAGATGTGCGATACTTAAGGTATACTGCTCACTCTAAGCCGATATATCAAAACTCTCGGGCTGATATAGTATACCATTCTACCCAACCAATCATTTCACTAATTTTATCATACCCAATAAAAATAATCGTGTATGGGTACACGGTCGACCTTCGCTAAAAATATAATATATTTACTTTATAAACTCCCACTAATTATATAGTCGATAAAAACATTTTTGGCATTGTAAACTGACGCCCAATGATTTTCTAATTAAATACTGAAATTATTAAATTTTGGGATAAATTCCCAAAATTACAAATCACACTCAATTTGCAGAATCCAACACTCAATTAAATAAACCAATCATACCATTGTGATCAGCATAAAATTCCAGTCACCGACTATCCTAGTCTAATTTTCGAAAAATAATAATTAATTAAATAATTACAAAAATTAATTAATAAATACCAATAAATAGCAAAAATGCACACTTAGGCCGGAAAAGCCTAATTAAATACCGAAACGGGCTCGAAAAAATTCCGAACTTATTTAAATAAATACTACGACTTATCTGCTTGCTAATTGCACTATTCTAACCACCTAACATGCAATATCGAACGATTAAGTTGCTAATCCATTCTAACTAACCACCTAAATCATACTTAGCACAAACTAATCAACCCTTAAGCATAATTAACTCCCTAAGCGAAGATTAGTGAGTAAACTCACTGGATTTGCGAGCCGGTGAGTTCACTTCGACGGGGACGCGAAGACGGGCCACAAACTCTAAAGCGGGTGCACCAAGCGAGGTCCAAAATCGGTCCAAAACGAGCTAAACAGTGCTCAGCAAACCCAGGGCTTCGGTTTCTATGGTTGGGCCGAAGGAGAGGGCTAGGCGGTTGGAAACGAGCAGAGTGAGGCGGACGGGCTGCTATGGAGTCGGGCGGGCGACGGCAGGACGAGCTCAGGGTGGCAAGGGGCAATGGCCTAGGCTCAACAAGGCCACGAAACAGCTGAACGACACAGTTGGGACACGAGCTGGTGCGGCTGGATGCGACGGCGAGCGAGCGACTCCGGCTGCTTAGCAAGCGGTCGACGGTGAGGGGAAGGGGCTGAGCTCGGTTTCTATAGGTTTTCTTTGGCTCCTCTACTCTAGAAATGGAGGGGGTCGACGGCAAAGGGAAGGAGGAGGGAACAACAAGGCTTGAAGGGGCCACTTGGTCTCTCTCTCTCTCTATCCTCTTGTCCCCTTGACTTGGCCCCACCATGGCTGCTAGCTTCCTTAGCAATCTTCCAGCCTCAAATCTTCCTCTAGAAGCCTTGGAAGTTTTCCAAAAGTGTGGGGCATGGGGGGCTACGAATTTGAAGACATTTTCCCTCAATTCCTCTCCAATTCTCTGTTGAATTGATTCAATTTGGCCCTCATAAATTCCACCGTCGAGTCCTCGATCAAATTGGTATTTTTCCTCGCCCATAGAACCAGCTTGCATCCAAAAAACGCGATAAAAAATGGTCATCTGAATTTTCCGAACAAAAACGGCCCTATCTGAACTTTTCCGCCAAAATCTTCGTTTGCAGAAAAATCATCGAAGGATGATTCGACATTCCTAAAATGACTCGTGACATGACAGAACTTTCAATTTCTAAAATCGGATTTAAAATTCGCGATTAATTTCAATCTGGCACGATTTTAGCGTAACCTAAGCTACTAAGTAGCTTTCAGAAATTTTTAGTGCAAATAACCCGTGGTCGATTTTCTTCGAGCCACAATGTACCTCTTCGACACATTGGCGACTCTTGGTGGTTGTGAAAATCTCGAGGTTTCAAATACGGGCACAGGGATACCAAAACGACAGAAAAATCAGTCTAGTGCCGATCGACGAGAATTTTTTTATTTGGTGGAATCACCCACGTTTAGCCACACATCTCAGTCGAACCGACCTATCTCTAATCTCTAATCGATCTTTACTGTGCCGTAATGATCTCTGTAGACGAGCACGGTCGAGTAGTCGATTCCTGGTCAAATTTACAAGTATATTGCATTAAAATCCCTTAATGACTTCCCCAGATAGTCTAGTTATCTCAGGAGTGATCAGCTCTGATAATAGCACTATAGGCGCATCGATGAAAGGCCCGATTTATCTAATTGAAAACAGAATTGAAATTTCAGGATGTTACATAGGTGGTACAAACGAGCCTGCCCATTGGCCGAACTCTTTTGCCTCCAGGAATTTTTTCCAAGCTTGGTCAGTAGGCGGGGCCAAGATTGGGCAAGTGCCTTGACATCTGACCTATCCAACTTGGCCATATATTTATTAATAGAGATTATCAAATATTACGAATAATATTACTTTGATACTTTTTTTTTTGTAACCGAGGACTCCACCATGGGCCCCCGTGCCCGAATGGCACCGAAAGGTCGGGCCCCTATATCTTGAGGGAGACTAGCCTAGCATCCCACCGCCAAAGTCCCCCACTTAAATCGCTAACAATTGCGGGTTTCTAACCCTCGACCTCAGTAATGAAGGAGAGACTCTCAACCAACGCAACTACCCACAGATGGGTATTACTTTGATACTTTATATCTATAAAAACTAATAAGATAAAATAAGCCCCAAAAACTCTACTATAGTAGAGAAAAATAGAGCAAAACTCATCGGTAAAATAATAAAAGAAAATAATGCAAACTCTTACAATTATTTTTCATTTGTTTTCAGATTTGTAATTTTTTAGCTGAAATATTTTTTTTTTTCAGAAGAAAGAAAGGTGGCCCGATGGACGGGCTTGTGCAAACCTCAGGAGGTTCGGGCCCAAGCCCACTAAATAAGCAGGTCTAATTGTAAATAACATAATTGCTTTTATAGGCGTACAACTTTAAAGAAAACAATATTCTTTCATGTCAAATTTGATTGCAGGGACGGTCCAAGGCATCAAACGGTAGGGTCAACTGGCCCCACTGACTTTTACATTTTTTTTTTTTCATTTTTGATCTGATTTTCGTGAGAAATACTGACTTTCTTGGTAATTCTCTTTTATGTTGACCCCACTAATAATTTCACCCCTAGTGACATTCACCTACAATAACTCATATTATGCTTCGTGTTAGTGTCCAGTTTTTGGATTTTGCTAGAAGGATTTCTAAAGTATGATAAATTTTCTAGAGATGCATATAGTGAAATTAGCTTAATTAGTATAAAATTTAATTTCTCCGTTATGTTAATGCATTTGTTGCCAAAATGTTCTAGCTCTGTCCATGATCAAAGGCTCATACTACTAAAGTGCAAAAGTGAATTAGCACAAGCAGTTCCCATATACGGCAATCAGATTGCATCGTTATTTATGACTTATGATTTTGCTATGTTTGTAATGCTAAATCAAACGCTCTCACTTTTGATCTTCATGATTTGAAAGATGTAACTCTTTTTTGAGACTGATCCCTTTGCTACCGTTGTGAGTTTTAACTAATTGTGCCATTAAAAATGCCATATTTTATAGTTTTTGTTATTTGAGATATCAAAAATTAACAAAAGCTACCTAAATGTTTAGACAACATGAAGTGTTGTCACCATAATATGTTGGATAATAGGACATTGTAAGACTAAATTTAAATAAATAAAAAATGACAATCCCAATCTATCGTTTACAAACAAATACGTGCATAATTCAAGATCGATTTGCGAAAACGTAAAAAATCGACTTCCCTCCAACCATTGATAAAAATCTGCAAATGCAGAAATTCCCAAAACCTTAAATTTATGCGCAAAGCATGATCGATTTGTGAATATGGAATTACCAGATCTATATGTCCTATTCCACTAGCCAATACCTCTCAAAACGGGATAGTGTGTCTGTCTGTAGTGATGAGGTTTAAACTAGATGACCTGACTTTTTATTTCATTTATTATGTTACCGGCGTCTTCCATCAAGACCGTTATAATAATACATTAACGGGCAAATATTATGTAATAAATGCAGGTAATAAATTGGGTAATAAATCAGAATTAATTGGGAAATACAGAATTGGGATCACACTTAAAATAATAAAGTATTATAACATTCTCCTACTTAATCCAAATATTCTATCAAATGAAATATTAACCCAAACTCACATAAACTTCAAGCTAAAATAAAACACATGAATTACGGCAATGAGTCCTCTTAGAACAAGTACTATCTTCCGTGTATCATGATGTATTTCATTAGCCCATTTGTGATAGCATAACTTAATAAATAAACTTTATGTTTATTCTAGATCAAACGTGATTGTTTTTCTTAGAATAACTAAATGTATACAATTGTATTGAGATCACAAATGAATAAAAATCTCACAAATTCTTCCATATAAATAAAAATTTACATGGTTAGACCAATGCCCATTCTAAATACATGATCCTTATATGTCATTGGTGGCATGCCTTTAGTTAAAGAATTAGCTATCATCAACCAATGCTTACATGTTCTATGACAACTTTATTCTCTTTTACACGTTCCCTGATGGTTAAATACTTAATGTCAATGTGCTAGCTTTGACTACTACTTTTTTTATTATTAGTTACGAAAACTATAGCTGAATTGTCGCAAAACATTCTCAATGGCCTAGTAATGGAATTCACAACTCTAAGCCTTAATATGAAACTTTTTAATCACACACCATGTTAAGTGGCCTCAAAATAAGAAACGAACTCTGCCTCCATAGTGGAAGTGACAACCAAGGTTTGTTTCACACTCTTCCAATATATAGGTTCGCTAGCAAGCATAAAAATATATCTTGATTTGATTTACGGGAATCAACGCAACTAGCAAAATCTAAGTCCAAGTAACCAACTACCTCCAAATTGTCCGTTCGTCTATACATAACCATGTGTCCCTTTGTATCTTGAAGGTACCTCATCACCTTCTTTGTAACTCTCCAATGGTTCATACCTAGATTACTCAAACATCTTCCCAACATTCCCACAACAAAAGCAATGTCAAGTCGAGTGCAACATGAACATTTATTAAGCTTCCAACAATAGAAGCATATGGGATGTTCTTCATTTGTTCCATTTCAAAATCGTTCTTCGGGCACTAGTTCAAATTAAACCCGTCACCCTTCACAATGGATGCCATACTTGATGAACAATTTTTTCATCCGAAATCTCTTTAAGACCTTATTGATATAGGTTTCTTGAAATAGTTCTAATATACCTCGAGGTCCATCTCCATGGATCTTAATGCTAATGATATAAAATGCCTCACTCATATCTTTCATGTCAAAACTTTTAGAGAGAAATTATTTCACCTCATATAACAACCCTTATCATTGATTGTAAGTAAAACGCCATCCACATATAGCATAAGAAAACAAATCCTGCTCCACTAATCTTTTGATATATGCATTAATTCATGACATTCTTTACAAAACCAAATGAAGAAATAACCTCATGGAATCTCAAATACCATTGGTGGGATGCTTGTTTCAAGTCGTAGAGAGACTTCTTAAGTTTGCACACCAAATACTCACCAACACTAGAGAAGAATCCTTCTGGTTATTTCATGTAAACCACTTCTTCTAGTTTATAATTGAGAAATGCCATTTTCACATCCATTTGATGTAACTTCATGTCAAAATGAGCAACTAATGTCAAAATAATATGAAAAGAATCTTTCTTAGATACAGGAGAAAATCTCTCCATGTAATCAATTCCTTCCTTTTGGGTGAATCCCTTGGCAACAAGTTTGGCTTTGTATCTCTTAATGTTGTCCAATGAATCCTTCTTAATTTTGAAGACCTATTTACAATCAATAACTTACGCACCATCAGGCAACTCAACCAAATCTCATACCTTGTTAGATGCCATAAAATTCATCTCTTCCTTCATGGCATTGTACCACAAACCAGATTTATCACAACCCATGGCTTGTGAAAATGTTTCGAGATCATTTTTAGCTCCAACATTATAGTCAGATTCTTGTAGATATACAATGTAATCACTAAAGATTGTTGATTCTTCATTCTAGTAGACCTTTTTAATGTTGCATCAACATTCTCTTGAGGAGTTTGTTGTTCAACTGGATGCTCAACAATATCTAGTAATTGCTTAATAGTTGGGTCTACCGAATGAATATCAGCATGTTGTGGATCTTGAATGATAGGTTGTTCAATGGCCGGTTGAACCAAAGGGGCGTTGTAAACAACAACCAATCCAGTACCTAAAGTGGAAGGTTGAGTATATGAATAATCTTCTTCAGGAACAAGGTCTCTGAATTAATCGCTCCCACTGATCAGGTCATTATCAAGAAACTTAGCGTTTCTCGATTCTACAAACCTAGTAGTATGAGATGGACAATAAAACCCGCATCCCTTGGACTTTTCAATATATCCAACAAAATACCCACTTATAATTCTTAGGTCTAACTTCTTTTCCTGTGAATTGTAGACTCTTGCTTCAAACGGACATCCCCAAATGCATACATGTCGCAAACTGAGTTTCCAACTTTTGAATAACTCAAAAGGCGTCTTTAGGACGGCCTTGGTCAAAACTCGGTTTAATATGTACACTGCCGTTTTAGGAGTCTCAATCCATAAGAACTTAGGAAGTTTGGAGCTATTGAGCATATTTTGTACCATGTCCAATAATGTTCAGTTTCTTCTTTATGCTATACTATTTTGGTCCGGAGAACCAGGCATAGTTAGGCGATAATCTCATGCTCTTCAAGAAACTTCGCAAATGGACCAGGTGCTTGTCCATTTTCAGTGTATCCACCTCTATTTGATCTCACGATCTTAATTTACTTATTGCATTATTTCTCTACTTCGATTTTAAATACCTTAAAGGCATCTAGTGCTTCTTGCTTATTAAGAAGCAAGTAAAGATACGTGAATCGTGAATAATTGTCTATGAAAGAAATGAAGTATATCTAACCATTTGAGTCCATAACTGTTGTACAAATATCTATATGTATGATTTATAATATTTGCGCACTCCTTTTAGCACATTTATTTAACTTGTTGGTCTGCTTTCGCTTTATGCAATCCACACAAGTGTCATAATCAGTAAAATCTCGACTACTAAATACTTCATCATTTACTAATCGCTTGATTCTATCAATGGAAATATGTTCTAATCTACGATGCCACAATATAGAAGAATCCTCATTCACAACACATCATTTTATACTAGTATTATCATGAACGTGCATCGCATTATAAATAGCATTGTCTTGTAAATTAATTCAAAAGAGACCGTTAGACAAAATACAACTCCCAACAATTTCAGATTTATACGATAAACTAAATGTTGAACCTAAAAATTCAAAAGAGTATCCTAAAAGTACAAGTCTTGAAACTAAAATTAAATTCCTAAAGAAAATAGGAATATAAAAGGCCCTTTCTAAATTTAAAACAAAACCACTATTAAGAACTAATATGCATGTCCCAATAACTTCCACATGCGAACGCATCTTATTTCCCAAATAGATGCTTTGTTCACTTCCCACTGGTTTCCACTTGCTCTGAAAACCCTATAAGAAATTCAAAATGTGGATTGTAGAACCAAAATCAATCCACCAAGTGTTGTGACCTACATCAATTATATTATATTCATAACAAACACATGAGAGTAGACTACCTTTCTTCTTAAGCCATGCCTTAAATCTGGCGTAATCCTTCTTCACATGTCCTTTCTTTTTACAGAAGAAGCACTTGGATTCCTTCTTAATGCCAACTTGGGGAGGTTGAAGCATTTTACCTTTTCCTTCTGCTTGCCTCGCCCTTTATATTTATCATGTGTTGTCATATGAGCACTTTCTCCTTTTTCCATTAGCAACATCTCTTCCTCTTGAACACACATGGTCATGAATTCATTGATTGACCATTTAGTATTCTGTGTGTTGTAAGATATATTAAAATGGGCATACTCTTGTAGGAAAGTGTTCAAGATATAGTACACTAGAAAGGATTCTAATATCTCAATCTCAAGATTCTTCAGCTGAGCTGCAATGTCCCTCATCTTCATAATGTACTCACGCACACTTCTTACACTAGTGAGTTTCAATGATAGAAACTTCATAATCAGGGTCATGGCATGCGCCTTCTTTAAAGACTTAAATTATGCATCAATAGCCTCCAGCAATTCCTTGACATTGTTATGAATGATTGAACCACGAATACTAGCAAAAAGTTTTGTCTTTATATACATCACACTGAAATGGTTAGATCGCTCTCATTGTGCATAAAGAGTATATTCAGCTTGAGTGTTATCCTTAGTAGGAACAAGTGGTTCGTCTAACCATAGAGCGTAATCAATATTCATGCACCCCAATTGAAAAAGAATTAATTTCCTCCATTCTTTATAATTATTTCCATTAAGGTCGGAAACAATTATACCAGAACTAATCGTAGGTGGTAAGACTGCATCATAATCAACTAGAAAACTTATGTATCAATATATTTGAGGCAAATAAACTTAAATCATATTTTACCAATGTAAAAAAAAAAAAAAAAAATCACATAATATCAAAAACTATCTATGGGCTAAGTTTCTAATTTAATTAGATTCATAATTAGTTCGTGATGAAACTATCAAATTATATTCACTTCCTCAATCCTTGTGAGTAAATTAAGAATCATAAAATAATATTTCATCCTAATTAATCACATTAATATATTGAAAATTCTTGTAGGATAAAATTCATAATATTAATGTGACTAATCACAATTAATGTCTTTAACTATATGTGATCCAAAGGCTCTTAATATATATAATTTAATATAATCAAAGATGCTATGGCTTATCTTCAATTAATTAGATATATACGGATCACTTGACACTTAATTTCACAAGAAAATATTCATAAAATTGCACTTAAGGGAAAAACAGTAAAATCACATGTAATAGGGTTAAAATTGGAATTTTACATGCAAGGGCAGAATTGGAATTTTACTTATAAGGGGTAAAACAAGAATTTGATTATAAAAATGGCAAAATCATAAATTTTCACGTTTAAAGGGGGCAAAATTGGAATTTTGTGTAGCCAAGGCAGAAATTTTCCTTTAAAGTGGAGGGGCATAATCTAAATTTTATGCGAACAAGGGCAAAACTAGAATTCTACAATATGTAAAGGGACAAATTGAGAAACCACACACAAGCGTTGATTTGTGGCACTTGGGCCCATCCAATGCACGTGCCTACCACAAACCGTTGCACACGGCCCTCCATGCACGCACTCGCTTCATGCGCTCGAGCGCGTGTGATGTACGCGCCCAAGGCCTTCTCTCTGCAAATTTTCTTCTGTTGTGCTCCGCCGCGACCAGCCTGCATTCCACTGCTTGGGTCTTCTTCCACGACCCATGTCCGATCAAATTGATCAATGGGTTTCAAAGACATCGCCGGGATGAACATATAATTTCAAGATTCAACAAAAATAGCCAATAAATTAATGGGAATTAAGCCTAAAACAATCTACCCTAAAACCTTAACCATCGAAAATTTCTCCGCTCAATTAGCCTTCAGCGTTCAATAATATGTCAAATAATCTTAAGACTTTTCTTCCTAATGCCAGTGTGACCATGCAGATTTGTTATCACATGGTGGGGTCACCCGAATTTGACCGGAATTTGAAATTCCATTCCAAGCCACTAAAGATCCGAATTTTACCCATTCATAATCCAATTAAAACATACAAAATCCCAAAAATTTCACTAAGGCAAAGATCATAAACATGCTTTGATACTAACTATAAGACCAAATTTAAATAAAAATTGACTATCCCGATTTATCATTTACAAACAAATACGTGCATAATTCGGGATCGATTTGCGGAAACATAAAGAATTGACTTACCTCCGGCCATTGATAAAAATCTACAAATGCGGAAAATCCCAAAACCTTGAACGAATGCGCGGAGCATGATCGATTTGCAAATATAGAATCACCAGATCTATACGTCATGTTCCATTAGCCAATACCCCTCAAAATGCGATAGTGTGTTTTTCTATAGTAATAAAATCTGAACTAGACAACCTAGCATTTTATTCCATTTCTTAAGTTACGAACGTCTTCTATCAAGACCGTTATGGTAACATATTAATAGGTAAATATCATGTAACAAACGTTGGTAATAAATTGGATAATAAATTAGAATAAATTGAGAAATATAGAATTAGGGTCACACCTAAAATAATAAAATATTATAACAAACATATTATAATGATATGCAAATGGAATATTCTGGTAACAAGTTGTTTATACTTGTACTATTCATAATATATTTTTTTAACTATTTTAATGTACTTATTAATTCTGCAAATTTCACATGTATCTACTCAAGTAACGAGTGGCTACATGCTCTCACAAGTGCTAAAAAGTACAATGATGCGGCCATGCAAGTTTCGCGAATTCTGCAAATTTCAAAGATTCTCTTACACACCCCTAAATACAATTATCTATCATGTCCGGAAACAGTCTCCCTCCTCATTTCTCGACGAAATTGCTTTTCTTTAGTGTCTTCTTTGATCCTTGACAACATTGCCAAAACAGCAACTTTGACGCCTGTGCAATCAGTGGACCTTTTTCGAAGAGTCCGTTGGGTCGGATAAGGATAGCTTTAATTAGGACTTAACGGGAAGTTTCTTCTTCAAGAAACCTGTCGCAAGTCCCAAGACTCTAGCCCCGCGTGTCTTTCTAAAATCCATTAAACTCCAAAAACAACTTGGTAAATGCAACCTCGCTTGAAGTAGTTATGACTTTCCATCTAAAAAATTAAAGATAAAGCATTTAAATCTATAATTGCATATAATCTCTATATATTGAAATAGTTTTGGACGATTCACGATTATAAAAAGTTGAAGCAACGTCAACCACAGAACTTAAAAAACCTGAAGGAGCATGAATCAATCTGGGGTGAGTGGAACCTTGGAGTATTTTTATTGAATATCAAGTATTATTCCTATTTTGATATTCTTAGAGAAATTGCGAAATAAATATGAAAGTTGATAGATTTTGTAATTCAATATCAAACGTAAGAAAACGAAACTCTCAAAGAAACCAACAAGAAATGATAATGATACTGGAGATTTACATGATCTGATCCAGAGTATTGGTGTTTATTTCATTGGGAGAGTCAATCGCAAAAATAAATTCTATTGTGAATCTAGAGAATTACAAATTCACATTCAATTAATTGCTCAAATGCTTCCCGATCATAAATTACACCCGAAAGATTACCAATTGTGCTAATGCCCAATCTCTCAGATGTATTCTCACAAAAAATATATATATATATATTCACAGAGACAAAACTAAACACTCATATAGAAACTCTATGTATAGAATATCCACTTTAATTTGGCCGAACCAAAAACCCACATAAAGAAAAAAAATCCTTTTTTGTATACTCTTATGTGACCTTTTCTATTCAAACGTGAAATTAGTGATTTACTTCGTCTTTTTTTAATCCAAGGCCAGACTCCATCTATTTTAGACTCCATGGAATTTGCTTGGAGTTAAAGTGCAGGTCAACCTTTATTTAGTAAACACCACATACGCCACCAGACTTTGGTCGACTTGAATTTCGATATGGGCTCAAACTCGAAGTGAAAGTTGAAAATATCGACACTTATTATTGTTAGAAGGATAGATATGAAAACAATCGTGGCCCAGAATCACTCATCTATCCTCTTGGGGAGATGTTTGGTTTCAACATCACATAAATATTCTACCATAGTAAATATATAAGAATCAATACATGAAATTTTAATCCCAATGATGAAACTATATGATTTTGTAGATTGATATAATATAAACCTCCGGTACAATGCCTGCTTGTATTCAATACTACTAAATAATTGTATTGTTTTTGGTTGTTTGTCAATTCCAATCTAAAATATCTATGAACTCAACAATTGTCTTTTCTTAATCCTAATTATATAAGAAAATCCAAATTAAAACTGCAAAATCCGATCCAATTTATCGTAATCGATTAGTTGACATGTTGGTTACTCACCCACCTCTATCCAAGATCCCAGCATCACAATTGATCAAGATGTATGGATTTACGGATCTATGTGTTTTAACGGAATTTCAATGAATGAAATACAAAAGAAGAGGGTGTCAAATAGGGGAGAAAATCTAATTTCTTTCTTCATCTTTACAAAAATAATATTTCATTATTTAATTTAATTTACTGTTATATCATCTATATAAACCATGGCAAAAGAGTCTTGAACAATTCGAATCCAAAGTAAATAAGAAGATGGTTGCAATAAAAGGAATTCCATATTCTTCTCCGATTAGAGTTTTGCTAACGTTTCTGATGAATTTAAGGTCACATTAAAAAAAAAAAAATAGTCTTTGATCCATTATGAATTAATAATTTTCATTGATTGTCTTCATTTTGGGTTGACAGAGGGGCTGGACTTCCTCTTATTACTCAACCTAAGAGCGGAAAACACGCAAAACTTATGTCGCTCCATCCCCCAAGGTTAGATAACCTGTCTTTCGCTTGACTGTGCTATGGAAGGCATGGTAAAATAGGAGAACACTCATCTTGAGATGGCCTTTTCCGCATTTTCTTTTCACTTTTAGACCCTTATATCTTCTCTTCTTTGGACAAAGTACTACGAAAAATTTAACTCATGCTATGAGTAAACATGATCTTGAAAATTGAAATATTCTTAACGAACGTATATAATACGCACTCCAAAGGCACTTATCTACAAGACCTAAATAAGTAGAGGAAGATAAATTTTAGGCTAATTAGTATTGCTATTGAGGGCCAATCATTCGTATTAGCTTGAAATTGTTGGTGAAATCTTCATTCTATATTTTGAAGTTGACAAAACGTTTCCTAATCTGAAAACTTCCAGACTCATCTATCAAAGTTTGAAGACTTCCAGACTGAAGATTGCCAGACTTAAGATTTAAAGTCTGCCCTCGTTGACAGTTTCTAAATCGTCGAAGAAGTCTTATCTAGATACGAGGTTATCCTTAAGGATTTGATTCGATTGGTCGAAGATTATCTCACGGTTGGAGAAATCATATAAAAATCTATTATTCGTATGACAAGTAAATCGAGTGAGACATATTCGTTGATTAGCGAAGTATACTTGGAAGGTTCTACTTATGGAAACTTAGATCCTGATTGTACGGGCGAATAAGATTGGTGGGCTATCTTCATATTCCTTAAATAACGCGAGATCTCCCTAATTGATTCGGTCTAACGGGTAGATTTGACGAACTTCTTTGGAAGGTGCCAACGGTTATGTAGGCATGGAGGAGTATAAAAGGAAGACGCTCTTGTTATTCGAGAGTGTGCGAGATAAAAAAATTCCAAAGTCTGAAGTTCCTTACTCTTTGCTAATTCATTTATTGAGCATACAACTGTACTCAAATTGTGAGAACTCGAGGAAGTATAGTAGAATCTCTGCACTGTGGAATCGAGGACGTGAGATTGTAACATCTCTTTTGATTCATGGTGAAATCCAGCTGGTGGGCTGTTAGCGTGAGAGAGTGGACGTAGGCTTGGTCTAAGCCGAACCACTATAAACTTTGTGTTTCAATTCTTTTTCCTTATCTCTTTACTTAATTCATAATATTTTCTATTCATCTATACTCTTTCATATCATTGTTCTGAATTAAGTCTTTAAGTGAAGAAGTATTTGTTTTTACACCTATTCACCCCCCTCTAGGTGTTCATACTAGCACTCTCAGAAATAGTGTGGATAGGCATTTTCAGTCATGACTCTCCTTAATTTTTGCCTTGACCTCCAAACCCTAGTTTTTTTCTTGTGCCAATTGTGCAAGAGAGTGAAAGAGTGAGAACGAGAGGGACAGCACGCAAGCGAGTGAGTGATGTCAACAAATGACTTCGAACCGTCAACAACAGTGAGAAGGAGAGACCGACAAGAAAGTGTTGAACGAACGAAAGAGAAATCTATCTATTTTGAGAGACGGTCCGTGCGACGTCGTTTAGCCAAACTAGTCACCTCAGAATTCCACATTGGACTCATTTTTATATTTTTTTTTTTAAAAAGTCATATCAGATTAAACACTTTATTATAAAAGTCACATAGAACTTTTGGCTGGAATTTATAGTCGAAGACACTTAAATGATTGTTTTTTCTTTAATCTAACACTTATACAAAATTTTATGATACTAAAGTGAGTGTCATACAAAATTTTTTACACTTCTAGTATCATTTTCTTTTAAGTAAAACTATTCAGTCCACCCATAAATCTTTGAGCCCATCACATGGGAGATGCATTTGCAAGATGCGCACTTCATACATGACCAAAACTAATCAACATAAGCAGAACTAAAAGATGAAGAGAAACTCAATGGAATTTGATGGGAAATTTTCGTGATAAGAAAGCAGGCATTTTGCATTTTAATTAAAGTCAAGACGATGTATTCTTTGTCATAACCTCTCAAAATATGGTGATATAATTTTTAAAGAGTGTGAAAGAACCAAAATCGGGGCGATGATTTCATTGCCATAGAAGCCTCTATCCAAAGACAAACTAGAAATTCTTCCTTTGGCCGAACCAAAAACCCACTCAAAGGAAAGATTTCGTTTTTGTATGTTCTTGTGTGACTTTTTGTTATATTACGGTGGTACGCTCATGATGAGATGCGTTTAAGAGGGACCGATTCGTTGATTGAGAGGTACCCTTCAAAGGGGGGCCCAATTCCATAAAAAAAAAAAAGCACCAACTTTAGGTGTTGTCCCAAATTTGGTCCAAACTTTATTTTGTCTCAAGAAAAAGCACAAACTTTAACTTGTATCCCAAATCTGGCTGTTAACTCTCCTTCCACAGTCACCGTTAGTCATCTGAGGCATTTCCACGCCACCCATAAAATTTGTTCACATTATTTTCCATTTTCTCGAAGATTTTCCGTTCATTTTTGTTCGGAATCGAGCCGAGAAATCACCGGATTCTCGTCCCGGCGAGCACGAGGTCATGATTGCAACGATGAATTCCGATGAGGAGGAGGAGAAGAGTTCGAAGAGGACGAGAAAGTTAGGGTTGTGAAGGAGGCCGGCGTCCCTGCCGCTGTCGACGAGGACAGCCAGGAGACAACGAGGAAGAAGAGGAGGAAGATGGCATGCAAAGCCAGGAGGAAGCAAACGGTGAAGGACATGGGCACGGGGCGTGGACAACGAGAACGACGGCAAGGAAGAGGAGGCCGACAAGGACGATGGTGGGTTATTGACCCACCCAAGTCTTTTTTTTCTGTCTCTTCCTCCTACTTCGACCTCGCTTGTCGCAACCATGGACAGGGCTTTGTTTCGGATCTGGAGTCGGCCGTCGGGAAGATGAAGACAAAGACGGATAGAGGGAATCGCAAGCAAATTGTGAATTTCTGAATCAACTTTAGCATTCAAGTATGGGTTTCTCTCTTTTCTTTTTCTTTTTTTCTATTCCAGCAATGAGCTGCAATGAATAAAAGGAAACCATTAGCATTCAAGTTTCTGGGTTTCCTTTTTTTTCCCCCTAGATTCCACAGATTTCCCATAACCCAGCTTCCACAGATTCCGCATAACTCGAGTTGTTTGCAGCCATGTCTTTTATGTTTGGCCAAAAGGACAAGCCAAGAGACCCACTGATTTTTTACCCATGTTGCTCTGTAAACTCCTCTAAATGTCAGATATTTTGGCTAAAAAGACAAGCCAAGGCACCCATTGCCCCTTCCTTGTCTCAAAGATTTTTCCCCGGATTTTTCTTTTCTGGAGAATTCTATTTTTTCCAGATTTTTGGCCATTTGCTTAGGCCAAAAACGGGTAAAGATGACCACAAAGACGATGGAGATGGAGGACTTCTTCCGGCGAAGACGAAGCTAACAACAAGGACGACGGTGCAATGTTGGCTTGGACGGGCATCGGCGGTGGACGCGCGGATGTCAAGCTTGGCGGTGACTCCAGCCGGAGGATGTAAAAGAGAGGGAGACTTGATGAGCAGATTTTCTCGCCACTAACGATGACTATGGAAGGATGGTTAACGGAGGCCAGATTTGGGATGCCACTAAAAGTTTGGGCTTCTTTTTTAGACAAAATATAGTTCGGGCCAGATTTGGAATAATACCTAAAATTTGTGCTTTTTTTATGGAATTGGCCCTTCAAAGGGGTATGAGTAGTTATCTTTTAAGGAAGTATAAAAGGGATAACTTCTTTAGATAACTAACGAATGAATAAATCAAAGAACGTTCCAAAAAGAGAACGGTTCTTTCCTCCTCTCTCCATCAATCAAAGAACAACAGACACAAAAAGTTTTTTATTACTGCTTTGAGAAGACAATCGACATTAATGCTATAAAATGAGAACACCTTTCTTGTGATTGTATTTAGATTAATGTGAAGTCGTATCGTTCATCGTTCGCTATTGATTCAACATACATTCCTGAGTAATTCGCTTGTTGTGCATCAAGGAGGTTAGTCAATTTTTTCCACTGACTTTTTTTCCAACATTGATATCAGAGCCTACGTTATGATCTATGCCATGTTTTTCCGTCAAGTCTTTTTGCTTGTTGTTTGATATGGGTTTGTCAAATTCTAAATGCAAGTGAACATGTCGAACAAATAATATGATGATGAGAGAGTATCGTCCCACAGAGATTGATGATTAATAAACTAATTCAATATTAAAAATAGATTAATTCTAAAATTTATCTAACATATCAAAATAGAATTGAGAATAAATTATAACTAAAAATCTTAAAATCAAAATTTGGAGACTAAATGCAATAAATCAATTAGATAAATATGTTAGAGTATCCGATTACCATAACCACTAGATCTCTATGTTAATTAAAAAAAATATAAGTGCATTAAAATCTATTAATATTCACAGCTTACAATGAGTCTTTTGGATCACCTTATCACCGAAAACTACACAAATAACGTGGTATATAAGTACACAAGAAGAACGTGACTATGTTTAGACTAAGATCCATATAATTAATGTATTTAATAAATGACATACGCTCTTATAGAAAGAGAAATTCACTATAGCATGTAATTCATACTACATATACATCGTACGACCAAAAAGGAATGAGATCAATGATACTATTTTAGCATGTTGCTGACGGTCATAAATAGATATAACTTTACGGTACATGTCTAGGAAAGCAATTATTCTAAAATGGATAGAAACATGAGTACGAAGGAAGACTATTATTATTTTACATCTATCGCATATATTTTCTAATTGACTAATTATATCGCCTTCTATGGTTTTGATATAATTGTAAATACATTGTGTTTTGAGAATAGCCTAAACCGAGAACCACCCGAACCAGACTGAACCGGCCAGTTCTAGGCAATTCCTAGAGAGCGCGATCTAGTTCCTAGTTCCCATTCTTGGAACCAGTGACTGGTCGATCAAATTCCTAGTTCTAAGGTAGGAACCAAACCGATCGGACCAAACCAGTTAATTATATTTAATATATTTCTAAATTTCTTTAAAAACAAACCCTAGTTCCTCCCAATTTCCACCATTTCCCAGTAAACCTCTCATCTCCGGGATCATCTTCCAAATCTTCTACAACCTCTTAGGAAGCTGGATCGCCTACCTCATCAACGTCTTCTACGTTGAGTACCCAACCAAGAAGGAGAAAGAGAACGTCACCTTCAAGGACCACGTCATTCAAATCCCTCTCCCTTCTTCTCCTCCTCTTCAACTTCCCCTCCATAGACAAAAAGAGACAAAGATCAAAACCCAAAAACAAAGATGATAAATGAATCGATCGATTGATTGCAGTGGTTTGAACTACTGGATGGGTTGCTTGAGCCAAACTAGAAACTCGTGGGACTCACCTTCAATTGCACTTTCCTCCTTTTCAGCTCCGTCATTCAGCTCATCGCTTCAATTTGCCTTTTTTGCTTCAACTGCAAATTACAAGTTCCACCGAGTCAAATCGGACTAGTCGATCAATCCAATTCTCGGTTCCAAGACCAGTCGATTCAGTTCCCAATCCTAGAATCTAAGGACCGATCCTCCCAGTCCAATTCTTGGTTCCACCTCGGAACTAGATCGAATCGGAAACCGATCAATCCTAACCAATACTCTCCAAAAGCTTTCAAGTTATATCAGACATTTCAACACATGTCCGATGTGACATCCTGATTTTCCAATTCTGTATTTAATAAAATGAGACGGGCATTTCATCTACACGCATATAGTTATTTTCCTTGAGTTGGCCACTCATGTGAAAACTAATCTATCAAGTGAAGCCGGTAAGAGATTCTAATGCGTCAGACTCGAGAATTTGACCAGGAAGCGACCTTTCGACCGAGCTAATCTACAAGGGTCATTACGGCACAATTAAAAATCAATTAGAAAACCAGAGATAGGTCGATTCGACAGAGATATGTGATTGAGTGTGGGTGATTCCACCAGATCGCACAATTCTTGTCGATTGGCACTAGACCGACTTTTTTGTCAATTTGGATACCCTGTGTCCGCATTTGAAACCTTGAAATACCATGTCAACCGAGAGTCGCCAATGTGTCAAAGATGTACATTGTGGCTTGAATTGATCAACCACAAGTCAAATGCATGAAAATTTCTAAAAGCTACCCGGTAGATCAAGACGCGCTAGTATCGTGCCGGAGTGAAATTAACCGTGAAATTGATATCGAATTCAGAAATTGGAAGTCCTGGTGTGTCACAAATTATTTTAGGATCATTGACTCATCTTCAGAGGATTTTTCATGCAAACCGAGTTTTTTGACAAAATAATCAAAGTATGCTTAATTTGGCTCGAGAAATTAGAATGCCCGCTTTTGGTCGTGCTTTTGGGACTCAAGTTGGTTCTATCGTCGAGTGATTATGTAAATTGAAGTGTGGTGATATTGGATTAATTTTATGGACTTCAATTTAATTCAATTGGAAGGAAATTGAATGAATTGTGTTGTACAAGATTTTGCAGAATTCATGCCACGGCGGAAAATGAAATTGAACCAATTGGACTAAGGTTGTGGAAGATTGGAGATAGTGGAGTGTGACATCATCAAGTGATGTCATGGTAGGGCTTGTGTGGCTAGGATCTTGACAAGTGGAGGGTGGATATTGGCTCTTGGAAAGGTGGGCTATCAACATCATCTTCAACCTTTGGCTTGGACTTGGAAGAGAGGAGAGAGAGGGAAGCTTCGACCGGTTCAGCCCCGACCACCGGCCGCCCTTCGTCCGCCCGCTTGTCGTCGCCGAAGCTCGCCGTCGCCGCCACCATGCGTCCGCGCGTCGCTCCGCTGGCCAGCCGTCGCGCACTGCTCCGCTCTGCTCGCACAACCCCGAGCTCCTGCCCCTCCATCCAGCCACTACCGTCATGGCTAGGGTCGCCTCAAACTCAGTTTGTCTTTCTTACCAAGGGGCGAAGTTTCCCCTCATTGGTGATACATTTAGAAAAACGTGATCACCAACTTGGAATTCCAAAGACCTTCGACGTTTATCTACATAACTTTTATGCATGCTCTGAGCGGTCTTTACTCTGCCTCTGATCACTGCCACGGCTTCCACTGATTGCTGGACCAACTCTGGGCCTGTAATCTATCTTTCCCTAACTTCATCCCAACACACTGGTGTTTTGCACACTCTGCAATATAATGCTTCGAATGGAGCCATCTTAATGCTCTGCTGGTAATTGTTGTTGTAGGCGAATTCCACTAGATGAAGCTGATCTTCCCAACTTCCCTTGAAGTCTATTACACAAGCTCTCAACATGTCCTCGAGGGTCTGAATTGTCCTCTCAGACTGGCCATCCGTCTAAGGATGATATGCCATACTGTACTGAAGCTTGGTACCTAAGGCACTCTGCAAGTTCTTCCAAAAAGGCTGCAGTAAACCTCCGGTCTCTATCTGAGGTTATCGTAACCGGCACTCCATGCACACAAACCACTTGACGCACATACAGATCTGCGTGTCTATCTAGACTCAGGTCCTTTCGAACTGCAATGAAGTGAGCCAACTTTGTCAGTCTGTCGACTACTACCCCAAATCAAATCATTTCTTCTTTGACTCCTCGGTAGTCCAGTCACGAAATTCATCATGATATGCTCCCATTTCCATTATGGGATCACGAGAGATTGCAGAAGCCCTCTCGGCTTGCAATACTGAGCCTTTACCTGCTGACATGTCAAACACTTAGCGACATGCTTGGCGATGTCCGCCTTCATACCTGACCACCAATAGTGTTGGCACAGATTCTGATACATCTTAGTACTTCCAGGATGAATGCTGTAACTGTTACGATGTGCTTCAGATAAAATATCATTTCTAAGCTCTACATCGTCAGGTACAACCAAACGTCCTCAAAACCTCAGTATTCCATCATCAGAAACCTGAAAAATCAGTCTTTCTTTTCTCAGTGTCCTCCTGAAGTATCTTCTGTACGTCTAGATCTGTCGGTTGGAGTAACTTGATTCTAACTTGGACATCCGGTTCAATTCTGAGGGTGGCCATAAGACTTGAAAGGTGGCCTACCTCAAACTTGAATACCGAATCTCGAGCTCTCTCGATTAAGTTCCACTCCTTAATCAATATTTGAGTAACTAAAGACTTTCGACGCAAAGCATCGGTGACCTTATTCGCCTTCCCCGAGTGATATAGAATATCATAGTCATAGTCCTTAAGCAACTCCATCCATCGGCGCTGTCTCATGTTCAACTCCTTCTGAGAGAATAAACACTTGAGACTTTGATGGTCCGTGAAGATCTGAAACTTTTCCCCACACAAGTAGTGCCTCCAAATCTTCAACGCAAATATGATGGCTACGAGTTCTAGGTCATGCGTTAGATAATTCAACTCATGAGATCTCAACTGATGGGAAGCGTATGCAACAACTCTACCATGTTGCATCACTATAGATCTCGAACCCTCCGAGACCAAATGGAATTGTCAGCACAGGTGCGGTAGTCAGCTTTTCCTTAAGATCTTGGAAACTACTCTTGCACTTGTCTGTCCACACAAATTTCGCTTCTTTCTTCAGGAGTTTTGTCATTGGTGACGCTAATGATGAGAATCCTTGCACAAACCGTCTATAATAACCTGCTAAACCTAGAAAACTTCTAATCTCTGTTACTGTAGTCGGTCTCGGCCAATTGATCACGGCTTCAATCTTACTCGAGTCCACTGAAATTCCTTCACTTGAGATCACATGCCCTAAGAAGGCAACACGAGTTAACCAAAACTCACACTTGCTAAACTTAGCATATAACTGATGAACTCTCAGTGTCTGCATCACTAGTCTCAGATGATTCTCATGCTCTTCATCACTCCTCGAATACACCAAAATATCATTGATGAACACGATCACAAACTGATCTAGGTACTCCTTGGATACCCTGTTCATTAAATCCATAAAAGCAGTAGGAGCATTCTTCAACCCAAATGGCATCATTGTGAACTCATAGTGACCATATCAAGTACGAAATGCTGACTTAGGAATGTCCTCCTTCCTAATTCTCAGCTGATGATATCCTATCCTCAAGTCGATCTTTGAGAAAATCGACGCTCCTTGAAGCTGATCAAACAAGTCATCAATCCTTGGCAGTGGATATTTGTTCTTGATCGTCACCTGATTGAGTTGTCGATAGCCGATGCATAGGCGCAACAAACCATCTTCCTTCTTTACAAACAGAACTGGTGTTCCCTACGATGATGCATTGGGACGAATGAATCCCTTATCCAAAAGTTCTTGCATCTGCACCTTCAGTTCCTTCAATTCAGACAACGCCATCCGATAGAGAGCCTTAGAGATTGGCTCTGTCCCGGGTGCTAGCTCAATCACGAATTCTATTTCTCTTTCTGGCGGTAGACCTAGTAATTCCCTTGGAACCATCTCAGAAATTTTCTGTATCACGGCCGCATTCTTCACATTCTATTTCTTAACTGACACATCCATCACAGTTGCCAAATAAATCTCGGCAACCTACATTCAGTACCCGATTGTCTTAAGTGACGAAATAAAAAGGGATCGAGGACCCTTCTCGACTTTTGATAAATGCAAAACCCTCACTTGCTAATGGATTAGACGGTAATATGATACTCCCACAATTCATTACAACAAAAGCTTCTCGAGCCATCCTTTTATACATAACATTAAGGTCATACATAAGCAACTAGTCAAGTACGACTATAGTCAAAGGTTCTTCTTTTTATAGCTTTATTACAACAAAAGGAATCCTACAACCTTCATTCACCATCTTGTTGCGCTACTTCAATAAAAACACCTTAAAAAACACTCTTCCCCCGATCGATACAAGGTCGGTCCATTCATGTTCCTTTAGCCATCCTAGTGGCATTCTACCAACGGTGGTTGCGCTCATGTCCTCCTAGATCTACGTGGGCAGTTCCTCACTTGATGGCCGTGCTGCCCACATTCGTAGCACGCTCCCGTTATACTTGGGCACTAGGCTTACTCATGCTTTCTCCCACAAATTTGACATACCATCAATGAGTACTTTGACTCCCTTTCTTGCACTGGAGACCCAATCCAAGTATCCCACTGAACATCTCGCAGCGCATTCCTTATGTTCTATTCTATCGGCAGCGGTGGCAACTGTTGAGGTTTCCCTTGTCTTCTAGGGCAGTTCCTAGCTATGTGACCTAGCTAGCCACACTTAAAGCAAGTACCCGGCTTAGAATTACATGGGCTATTCCATGTCATCTTCCGCATAAGCGGCACCCGCCATTCCGACTCGATTTTAACTTTCCGATCCTGCTCTTTTTGTTGAGTGGAGTGCAATACCCTTCTTCCAACATCAGTCTCTTCCCCAGTCAATTGTCATCTCTGCTGGAATTGAATCTTGACCCGAATGCGATGGCTTGTTCCCTGATCATAACTCCAGGTTGGACTTTAGCAGGTGCGGCAACAACAGTGGTTACGGCACTAGCAGCAGTATGAACAACGGCAACAATGGTGGCTCGATCTTGAGCTTGCTGACCCAACAAATTTCCAAGGCTCACTAATGCCTGAACGATCTCGTCGAACCTAGGATCGCTCGGTGCTGCTACATTAGTACTAGCCTGCGGTGGTACTTCTTCACTTGCGCTGGCCTGAGCTGGTGCTCTACCATCATCACAACCTCCTCAGGCATCGACCCATGTCAACGTTCCACCCTGAGCAACACGTCTAATGGTACGCCTCCTAGAAGTCATTTGCTCCTGATCACTCATGGTTCAGCCTTTATACTGAAACCTGTCTTCCAAATCCACATTAGACTAGAAGATAAGTGATACACACACGGCAAACATTTTTACCAATCAACTACCACAGACATGCATCAGCATGAATTTAAAGGCCATTCCTACCAATTATCCTTTAAACCATTGCACTTTATCACTCCAATCCCTAACAATCATACTCTGATACCACTTAAACAGGATGACACGCCCTGATCCTCGGTCGCGCGCCCATCCCTCACCTGGTCGATTAATAGCGACATCCCAAGATGCATCGCCGACCCATTCATTTAATATACGCATGCGGAAACATATGAAACAATCCCCAGACAATAAAACATTGGGATATAACAATAGGACTAAATTTCAAACTTTTAAAAACATCCACGCTTATATACATTGCAAACCAGTGCACATATATACAAGGTGAACTATTAAGTCAAATTCAACTCAAGCCGGTTTAAAGACAATGTCTATAAACAGGGGTGGAGTTCCACAAACTATGGGTCCTCATCCTCCTCTTCATCATCCTCTGCGCTCCAACTGGAGCTTTCAGCAGACTGTACCAGACTTCCAAGGTCTTCAAAATTCAGGTCTGCTGCATCTACGATCGGGCCCGGAGGGGGATCTGCATTGCCTTTTCCAAAGGCGGCCTCCAAAACACACAGAGGTATCTTAGACTCCGATAGGGGACCCTCTCTCTGGCCATCTTGAGCCTGGTGGTACCATGATCTATATTGGTGGGGCACCTTGTGAGTGAGACCCGCATTGACCCAAATTATAGACCTCACCAGCTCATAGGTCCAGCCCATAGGGCACCCATAAAATGGAAAGTAAGAGGTCTGCTCTGTGATCTTCTTAGGTTGACCCAAAAATTTAGGAGGGGCCATCTAAGGACTTGAAATGGTTATTCAATAACCAATGAGATAACGTCTCAGCAAGTTCTACCCCCTAAGACTCGATTTGTAAACTAATACGCTATCCAAGCAGCCTATGCACACACGGATCAGAGGACTTACCTCAGCCTCAAATTCCACCTGCAAATCAGTACAGTTCAATAGGCACCCAATCACAATATCACATATCGATATCTTGATCAATCGACCTAGTCGATTACATGTCAATCGGACCATTCACCGGTCATTTCCATCTATACAATTTATAAGATAGTACACCTAGTCTCCGAGCCACGTGCATTTTCTAAGACGTCTTATACACCAAAACGACATACTAATCACCAGTCCCGTGCATTCTCTAAGGCAACTTATACGCCAAGGCGATGTATTCATTACCGAGCCACGTGCATTCTCTAAGGCGACATACCAAATCACCGAGCCATGTACATTTTCTAAGGCGACTTTTTCGCCAAGGTAACGTACTAACAACCGAGCCACGTGCTTTTCTAGGTGATATTTATTCAACAATTCACGTACATTCTCTAAGGCGTCATATATGCCAAAGCGATGTATAAATCACCGAGCCACGTCACACAGCATTTCTTCTCATTTTTTACCATACCCGATAAAATATCGTGCGTAGGTACACGGTTGGCCTTAGCCAAAATATAATATTTTCCTTTCCATAACTCTCACATTTTCTGTAGTCCACTAAAACATTTTGGCATTATTAACCGATGCCTAGTTTTTTTTTCAATTAATAAGCAACGTTATTTAATTTTGGAAATAAATCCTGAATTCACAAATAATTCATTTCAACACAAAATAAAGCTCAATTAAATAAACGGACTACGCCACGACAATCAACATAAAATTCTAGTCGTCGACTATCCTTGCCTAATTTCCAGAAAATAATTAATTAATTAATTAATTTCGAAAATTAATAAATAAATACAATAAATCCAATTTAGGCCCGTAATGCCTAATTGGACGCCAGAACGAATCGGAAAAAATCCCGAGATGCATTCAATAAATACGAGTACGTCTCTATTTGCTAATTACACGAACCAAACACCTAATACGCATCATTAAGTCACTAATTAAATTATTCTAAACTAATCTAACCATCTAATCATGCTTAATTAATATTAATCAACCCTTAAGAATAATTAGCCAACTAAACAAGAATTAGTGAGCTAAACTCACCCGTTTAACAATCCGCTCGGATTGAAACATCGAGAACGTCGCGGGGGACGTTTTTCTCCAAAGCGGGCCTCAGGTTACGGCCCAGAAACACCTCAAAGCAGGCCTAGAAACCTGCTGGAAACCCACAAAATTCTGGTCTGATTGAGCTGCAAAAACAGAAGTAAACAAGTTGGTTTGGCGCGGGAAGGCTCGGGATGGACAACGGGATAGTTTCGGGTCCAAACCGGCGGCTCGAGAGGCGTGCTCGATCACTTGCAGCAACTAAACAAAGACTTGAATGGCTGGAGAAAGGGCTGAATGGCGTGAGGGAGGTGGGCAAGGGGCGGTGTGTGCAGCAGAGCATGCACAGGCGACAGCACGCGAACCGGCAACGGCGAGGCGGTGATCCGGCGTCCAGGTGGCGTGCAGCTTCAACTTCTTCTCCAGCTGCCGGTTTCGCACAAAAATGGAGAGATGGAGTGGATGGCAAGAAGAAGGAGAGAGAGAAAGGAGTGTGGAGCAAGCTTGGCATTAGTGGGTCCTTTAGCCAATCTTTTCCACTAAGTTGTCTCCCATTTGCTTGTCCATGAAGCCAACAATCCTTGGCTGAAATTGAGCCACCAACACCCTCTCCACAACCTCTCAAATGGTCCAAAATGGCTAGGAGCAAGGGGGCTACGAATTTGGCATGAGTTCTCCTCAAATTGGACACATAAACTCACTTGATTAAATCTCAATTGACTTCAATAAAATCAATTGACCCTCCAATGATCAAATCGATATTTTTCCTCACTCATATATCCATCTTGCATCTCAAATTTGCAACTAAAAACACTCTCCGGCCTTTTCTGCACAAAACGGTCCTAAACCGACTTTTTCCCAAAATGTCTTGGTTGTCAGAAAAATCTTCTGAGACTAAGTCGTGGGTCCTAGAATTTATTGTGACATGACAGAATCTTCAATTTCTGAAATCGGACTTCAATTACTAGTTAATTTCCATTCAGCGCATTTTTAGTGTGACCTAGACTACCGGGTAATTTTCAGAACTTTTTAGGGCAAATGACTCATGGTCGATTTTCTTCGAGCCACTATGAACCCACTCGACTCAATAGCAACTCTCGATTGTCGTGAAAATCTCGATGATTCAATTACGAACACAAGATACCAAAACGACAATAAAATCATATTAGTGCCGATCGACGAGAATTTTCCAATTTAGTGGAGTCACCCATAATCAGCCACACATCTCAGTCGAACAGACCTATCTCTGATCTCAAATCGATTTTTAGCTATGCCGTAACGGCCTCTAAAGATAAGCACAGTCGAGAAGCCGATTCTTGGTCGAATTCTCAAGTATATTTGCCTTAAAGTCCTTAATAGATTCCATGGCTAGTCTAGTTATCTCGAGAATGATCAACTCTGAGAACAGCCATATAGGCGCGTCAATGAAATGCCCGATTAATTCAGTAGAAAATAGGGTTGGAAATCTAGAATGTCACATGGATTGTTGGTTTTTCTCCTCCAAGTTTTGTGGATTATTGGAGTGGAGTTGAATTTGTCAAATTGAAACAATGAATTATATTAACAAATTATGGATTAATGTTTTTTAATGTAAATTCATTGTAGGCTCTTTTTTATTATTTATATATAAATTTGAATCAAATTAATTTCATTCATAAAAATGATAATTTATCTTTTATATATATATATATATATATATATATATATATATATATAATGAAATATACATTTAATATATAACATGTCAAAATTCTCTATTTTTTTAGAAACGACATGTTCGCATGTCATGTCGTATTTCGTATATCGATGTCAGTGTTACTTAGGCCATTGTGTTATCCATGATAGGTGCATAATTAAAGCTCCCAAGTGCAAGTGTACTCACACGTCACGCGGCTTTCTTGCCATTATGAATTGTTTCTAAAGTAGATGAATATTTGATGCCTTACATACTCTATCAAATCTATCATGTTCAAGTAGGAGATGTTATATTATGGCGGTACGCCCATAATGGGGTGCGTTTAAGAGGCATTGGCTCGTCTTAATGTGATGTGATTGAGAGGCACCCTTTGAAGGGATATGAGTAGTTATCTTTTAAGGAAAGTATAAAAGCGATAACTTCTTAAGATAACTAACAAATGAATAAATAAAAGAACATTTCAAAAAGAGAACGGTTATTTTCTCCTCTTTGCATCAATCAAAGAACAGCATACACAAAAGGTTTTCATTATTACTTTGAGAAGACAATCGCCATTAACGCTGTAGAATGAGAATACCTTCCTCGCGATTGTATTCAGACCAACATGAAGTTGTATCGTCCATCGTTCTTTGGTGATCCAACGTACATCTCTAGGTAATTCACTTATTGTGCATCAAAGAGATTAGTTGATTCTTCTGACGACTTTTTTTCCAATACTTTTTTACTCGAACTTGAAAACAGTGACTTTCTTCTTCGTCTTCTCTAGCTTTTTAATCCAAGATCAGACTCCATCAAATTTGCTTGGGGTTAAAATGCAGGTCAACATTTACTTAGTAACCACCACACATATCCAAACAAGTGTCACACTTCGATCCACTCGGATTTTGATACGAGCTTAAACTTGAGACATAAATTGAAAATATTGATACCTATTATTTCAGAAGATAGAGATGAAAACAATCATGGCCCAGAATCACCCTATCTATCCTCTCGAGGAGATGTTTGGTTTCAACACCACATGTATATTCTACCATAGTAAATATTCAAGAATCGATACATGAAATTTCAATCCCAATGAGATAATTATATGATTTTCCATGGCAAAAGAGTCCAGAACAATTCGAAGCCAGAGTAAATGAGATGATAGTTGCAACAAAAGAAACTCACTGACCATATTCTTCTCCAATTAAAGTTTCATTAACGTTTCCAATGAATTCGAGGTCATATTCGAAAAAAAAAAGTCTTTGATCAATGACAAATTACTTAATATTCATTATGTCCTCGTTGTAGGGTGACCGAGGGATTGTACTTGCTCTTACTGCTCTACCTTAAAGCGGGCAACACGCAAAACTTACGTCCCTCCATCCCCAGGTTTAAAGAACCCGTCTTTGGCATGACTGCTATGGAAGGCTCCAAGGAAGTTAGAATAAGAGAACACTCATTTTGAGATGGACTTGTTTTTTTGCATTTTTTTAATTTTCATATCTTGTCTTGTTTGGACAAAGTCCTATGAAAAATTTAACTCGTGCTATGTGTAAATATCATCTTGAAAATTGAAATATTTCTAATTAAATATATAGAATAAGTGCTCCAGGGGCATTCGTCTACAAGACCTAAATAATAAAAGGAAGGTTAAATTTAGGCTAATTAGTATTGCTTTTGACGGGCAGCTTGAAATGGTGGATAGGCATTTTTCAGTCACGACTCTCTTCATTGGAGATATTTCAACAAATTTCTTCAAGTAACCGACAATCATCATTGCCACCAGGCCCAATGATACTCCTTTTTCTTCCCTCGATAAAGAGAGGCGGGCGACAACTTGACAGCTACCCTCTCGAGGCGTTATTATAAGAATTTCATATCTGCCGTGAAATATCCGATTTCAAGTAAAACTATTCAATCCACTCGTAAATATACAAGCCCACCAAAATTGATCAACATGATCAGAGCTAAAAGATTTAGAGAAACTCGAGGGAATTCGATGGGAAATTTTCATGTAAGAAAGCTGACATTCAATATTTCAATTAAAGTCAAGACAAGGTATTCTCTTCCATAACCTGTCAAACATGGTGATATAATATTTAAAGAGTGTGAAAGGACCAAAATTCTGGACGATGATTTTCACTGCCATATAAGTCTCTATCCATAGAAATTCCTTTCCCTTTCCAAAGACAAAAGAACAGCTGTGGAGTATCAACCATTTTCTATACTTCTTAGCGAATTGACTTGCTTTGTCCCATCAAAGATCAACAATCTCATGCTCCTTTAAACTTCGATTCGAACAATTTTTAGATAGCAACAAGAAGTCTGACTCATCCTCTTTCCCTTCCTTGAACCGATCCTTTTTCATTTATGAAAAGCCTTTTTAGAGTCATTCCAAAATAAGAAAGATATTCATTTTTTTTTAATGATAGATTCGACTCTTATCTCAAATGAATTTTTTAAAGTCAATTTACAACTGTTTTATCATGTTAATCAAAATACATTACTTTATAAATATTATTTTTCGGACCTTGGAAATCTAGACCCCGTCCACCATCATTCATCTATATTTTATCAGAAGGTGGTGTGTTATGATTTCAGAGCTTGAATGGAACCAATTATTACATAAAGTCGCAATTGGGGCTACTAAAGCCATCACCCCTTCAGATAAACATTTCAACCGGATCCACTGATGGAATTGGGTAGGTGAAAATTCATTATCAACATCAACGTCATGTCCATGTACACATCAATCAAGCCCTAGCACTCATTAACCTTTTACTAAAGTTGGACGGGTCGAGTTCATCCGTTTTCAATAGGGTGAAGCTTTCAAAGGAATGACGCTTTCACATATCACATTTCTCACCTTTTCTTTCACCCTCTATCCCCACTTTAATCTCTAGGAAAAAGAAAGCCTAAGTCCACGTGTCCGTCACGTGTTTGTCCCGAGCTATTTAACGCTATTCATTTGTTCCGGTCGAATCTCTATGCAAATCTTTATCTTTAAAAGTTCCGTTTGTCTCGCGAATAATAAATAATTAATAAACCTTTTGTAAAAATGATTGTTTGAAATGATTAGTCATTATTGAAATTTTTCGTTACCAACAATAATTTATGGACGAAGAAAATATTTTTCATTTATTTTTGTCAATAAACAATACAAATAATCATTTTTAAGAAAATATTTTCTTCAAATCATTTATTTTCCCTAATTACTAGGGTTTGTTCTAGTGGCCAACATTCCCACATAAGGAAGGGGTTGGGGAATGCCCACCTTTTCAGGATCGAGGTGGGGACGATTTAATTTTAGTTGTTAGTTTCAACTCCCTCACCCTATAAGGAGGTAAAAGCGAAAAGTTAAAGATTAATAATTATAGATACGAATAGACTAAGACCAACGGAGAAAAAATTAAAAATAAAAAATAAAAACAAAAAGGAGCGTTGCCTATTTGGATTCCAATTCATGCTACAAGCTTAGCAGGTAAAACTTTAATTTTTAATAAAACGCTTTTTTTAGTATTTAAGGTTCTTGATATGGAATAACCCGTATCTTTAGAGCCTCGTAGGTCGATAAATAATTTTTTTCTAGTACAGTCATGTGATTTTTTTCATAATTTTCTAAAGTAAAATTCATTTTCTATTGTAAATATTTATTTGGGTGAAAAGGTCAATAAGCTTTATTTTCTTAAAAACATGTTGAAAAAACGGAGCCTTGTCAAGAGTATTTGTAACCAACAATGACTCATTTTATTTTATTTTTGAAGAAGAAGAAGCTAAATTTTTTCATTTTCCATAGCGATTGTTGAAACTTAGGGATACTGTCACTAGATACTAACTCAAAGGACCTAAATATTCTCTTCATGGCACTAATATATTGAAATCGATCTAACCATAAGTATGGAAAAAGACTGTGATCATCGAATTTTCTGCACCATTTGCGACATGAAATCGATCGAAAGATTATGTGCTAAAAGAAATTCACCAAAATAGCAAGAATTTGATCTAAATCAGTAGGATCAATTGTTGTTAAAAAAAAAAAAAAGCCATCTATCCTATGGGTCCATTTATTTCATGAAAAATAAATGATTTAAAAAATATTTTTCTAAAATTTATCGATTATTTCACTTGCAAAATGAATGACAAAAAAATATTTATATCTTTCGGAAATATTAATATAAAAATTACTGTCAATAATAAAAATATTATTTATTAGTTATTTATTCCAAACCATATAACTAATTACTTTATAAAGATATTTTTCAAAACTTGTATTGTACGTAAAACAAACAAATCCTAAATATTAAATGTATAAATTCGGTATCCCGGAAGCGAATTTCGAATAAATTATTGAGTGGCGAGCCTCGAAAATAGCTTTGGCTCCGTTCCGCACTTAAACATGGAGGCGAAGCTGGGCTCTTTTTTTTATATGACCAAAAAAATAAAAATCTGAAGAGACGGTCCGTGCAGCACGCAGCTGGCTTGATGATGACGTGAGGCTCCAAAGCCGGCCCCGCCTATTTCGTCTCGAGCGGTATCTCGCAAACAAATTCAGGCCGTCCGATTGTCCCAACGTCTCATCCAACGGACGCGACACCGTCCCACCCGAGGAGACCATGAGGGCCCACATGTCCCGCCACGCCAAAAAGCCGACGAAAGTGGGGATCATCGGGGCGCGAGAGCCTACCCCATCTCGAACCGTTAAATTTCGTGGGTCCCACGAGATGCACATCGTTGGACGGCCGAGATGAGATGACAGTCAAGCGGGATCAGGCGCACGGGATACTTCCTCGCGTGGGAGAGGAAAGGGGCCCCGCACACGGTATCGTTTTTCGGAGCGATGCGCATGGAAGGGAGCGAGGGGAAGACGTCGCGACACGTGGACGGTGATACGACCCCGGGATCCTCTCCCTCCTCGCTATAAATCCGGGCCGCGCGGCGCCTCCGAAAACTCGTTCAGCGCCGAGAAGAGTGCAGTATCAACTTCGATCCTCCTTAGTTTTCGACTTCAATTCGCCTTTACCGTAATCTGAGAATGTCGTGCTGCGGAGGAAGCTGTGGCTGCGGCTCTGGCTGCAAGTGCGGCAGCGGCTGCGGAGGGTACGTCGTCTCTCTTCCTGCGTCCGATCCTTGTCGTAGACGATCGATGCACCGATTTCTGTTCTACGCCTATCGAAAACTTCGTCGAGTCGTGTGGTGATATGGTTGAAAGGAAATTAAACGTTTTGTGTTAAAACGATGACGACGATGACGACGATGACGATGACGATGATGTTGATGCAGGTGCAAGATGCATGCCGACCTGTCCTACAACACCGAGAGCAACACCACCGCTGAGACCCTCGTCATGGGCGTCGCTCCCGCGAAATCGTACGCGTCTCTTCTTCCCGAAAAATCGGAACTTTATCAACAGACGTCTCTAATCGAACTTTTTCCCGTTTGATCCGTGATGTAATACGCATTTTTTTTTTCGACATGCAGGTACTTCGAGGGGGCGATGGAGGCCGGAGCCGAGAACGGGTGCAAGTGCGGCTCGAACTGCACCTGCGACCCGTGCAGCTGTAAATGAAACGGATCGCGACCTTGAATTCCAGCCCCGCCTACCCTCCCGATCGGAGAGTGGGGGGGACCGATCGAGAGAGACCGGGTCTAATGTTTTAGTATATAACATGTTCAGTGTTGTCTGTGCGTCCTTCGCCGTGTGGGTCTTTTACCTTGTGTGTCGGAATAAAGCAGCCACGGCTGGATATGTGCGACTGATCCTGAACTCCCTTGTTTAGGGTCCTCCTTTGATGGGGGTGGCTTCAGCCGTGGCTGGCTTTGGTCTTTTCTTCTTTCTTTTTTTTTTTATTTTGTTGTCTGTCTTCTTTGTAAAGGTCGCGTCTGATCTGGGTGTCTCTGCTTCGGGTGGGTTGGTTTGTGTCGGGCTCAGATAATGAATGATAAAGGCGATTGAAAGGTCTGTTCTTGCGGTCAAAAAGTTGGCACTTTCTCTTTGAATTGATTGCCCGTTTTTCGTCTGGTATCACGGATAATTTGACTGATGGGTACCGAAACACATTACCCTTTTCTTGAATTAAAGATTACTGTGAGGAATATAAAGATTGGGTTGCAAATCACATGATGTTTCTTTGGTGACTCGAGGGAGACTTGGAAGGGTGAATTATTGAGGAAACAAAAGCGGGTAGCTGTCAATTCAATGGTTGAAACGCGTGCCTAACTTTATCCACGGAGAGTCGTCGAAGTTGGACTTTGTGTCAATCTTATCCAATCACTGACCCCTACCTTGGATGTACCTTAAATGTCATACGGTGCATGAACCTTTAAAACGGGCATGATTCACTGTTTACATCTAAGATGTCATTCGGTACATGTATCTCTAAAACGGGCGTATACACTGTTTACATCAGAACCGTTGATTTTTCTTTTTGGGGTTGTTCATTAAGTTAAAGTTTGGGTTTGTAACTTTGTATGTGTTCATCAAAAAACCACAAAACTTTGTATGTGCTCCCGTGAGGCAAAAAAAAATCCATCAAAGCGTTTCTAGATTATTCATTTTTATCCGACGGTTTGATTCGACAACCGCGTTTCATCTGACAGCCAAAGGCGCACCAAACAAGCTTACTTTGTATGAGAGCATGACGGTCCCATCGACGTATACGTTCACATTAGAAAGCGTTTGCACTTATAGTTCTGCCCTTTTTATACGAATTAACAGGAGGGGCAGAGACGAAAATGCCAAAAAAGCTTGTCAACACACGTGATCTGGGTAAAATGGACGGACAAAACAAATAATGAGACATCATAGATCAAGAATAGGATTGACGGTGTTTGTTACATCCCTTTTTGATCTCACGATTCATGGATTTGAAGACTCTTGTCAACTTAGACGCGGCTTGTTTACAATCTCCCTAAACAGGGATAAGATTGAGAGACAACATATGAGATGATTCAAGCAGCAATGTTCCACAACAGGTCGTTGCCAGTCTTCTAGATCACTCAAACACGTCTCTCGTGACTCTACCAAACATGTTATGAACCTGCAGAAAATTCCGGGTCACATGAAGTCAAATGAATTGAAATAAATTAGCTCATGAAGTCAAATGAATTGAAATAAAAAAAATTCGGGTGACATGAAGTCAAATGAATTGATATAAATTAGCTAAAGTCGAAGATCCGGAGACGTCGGAGTTTTATCTTCGATGGAGATCACATATTCGTGTATCTAAATGCAAGTTTATGGTGCACCTGCTTAGAGGAGAGGCCGATCTTCTCCAAGTCATCCAACTGCATTACCCAGATAATCGTAATGACAAAATGGGTTAGAGAAAGAGTAGCGTTCATTGCTATAGTCTCCCGCTTTCATAAACCGAAAGGAGAAGGGAGTTGATGAAAAAAAGTAGTCGTACCGATTTCAAAGGGCCGGAGTCTCTGAGTTCAAGGATGTAATCTGCTCTCTTCGGCCCAATGCCCTGTATTTCAAGAGAAAATATCAAGCAGTGTTGCGACCCGAAAAGTTCATTTTGAAGTACCTAATTCCTACTACATGCGTACCTTAAGCTCGAGAAGCTCCTCTCTGCAATTGCAACAACCAAAGCACATGTTCAGTACTCACTGACAAGAATAAATACATGCTCTTAATACAACAGACAGTCACATTACCTGCTGGCGACATTCAAGACATCGATGAATTCTTTAATAAGACGGGTCTGCAGATCAGATAACGCACATCATTTCCACATCCAGAGTACTAAAATGTTGGCAATGATAGCAAAGCGTTTCTAGGTTATTTCAACTTGCCTTCAAGTAAGAGCTGCACTCGTTAAATTTATCAAGTGGAGTGACAAAATTCTGGAGCTTGCTTGTGCAGCTCTTGGAAGATGTTACTGGGGTCTGTGGCTCGAATGGCTCGGAGCATGTTACTGGAGCCCTTTGTCCAATGTTTACATCTACTGGGGAGAGTGCTTTTCTTAATGGGCTCTGCCTTTCACTTTTCATATCAGTAACTCGATATGACTCAATGAAGTCAATAGACGTTTTGTTACTCCCTACTGGAGACAGCACTTTTCTTTGTGGGCTCCGCCTTTCACTTTTCATATCGGTAACTCGATGCGACTCAGTGAGATCGATGGCTGTTTTGGCACTAGCTCGGTTGTCCTTTTCCATTGGCTCACCTATATATAATTAAAGCCACCTTAAACAATAGCATGAAGCATGTATTTCTCATGTATCGTAGAAATTCCAAATTGCAGCTTATCTAAATTGACTACTAATAGAAATATCCTTGAAGACTGGAGTACCTCGGAGATCTATTCTTGATTCCAAAGTAACTGCATCAAGTGCATCTTTCACCATGATGTCTGTGTGCTCAGGAATATACTGCCGGTTCTGAAATGAACATGTTTAACTGTTAGAGAAGCCTGTACATCTCTCCTTGTAAAAGTCTATGCATTCTTCATAAAGAGATGCTTCAGATCATAATTGACAAGAAACCACTATAATCATTGCATCATATCATTAAAAACTACTCAAAAATATTAAGGGACTGGCCAAAGCAATGAACGCATCATAGTCATAAAGAACAGCGGCATAGGTAAGGATGTCGTGCAGGGTAGCTCCTATTGCTGGTTGGATTTTCAATTCAAGGTGCATAATGTCATGTACAAATTGAGCCTCTTAAGCATGACATACCTCTGCGTCCATTTCCTCCAAACCTCCATTATCGAATAAATTTCTGCAGGAGACCAGCAAGATCCTGCATTTATGTGACCATCGGATAAAATTGACGGAATAGTATATCGTTCAACACTTTCATTGGCAATCACAACATTACCTTCGGGAGACAGAAGTATCCTGTCTAGAGCTGACCTTTGTTTTAACAGAAGTTTGATGCTCAGCAGTTCTCTTGACAGAAACTGGCGTTTTCAATGCTCCAACTCTGGTTGCACTCTTTGTTTTGCCTCTTGATTCAAGCCAAGCACGCAGTTTTGCCTCCATGTCAACTTTCAACTTAGGAGTCTCTTGCTTTTGAGCCGAAGGAATAAAGTTAGTTATGTGGCGTGACCGAGCTGCCAAGCTCACAGTATGAACAGATTCTTGGTACTCTCCAGGATTCTATTAGTAAAACACCAAATAGAAATTATAATTGTTAAAGATCCTACGTATATTCGCAAATTGTTGAGGTAACTTCAACACTTAAGTCTTACCAAACAAGCAACCATGATGGCACGACTTGTTCCTCCAAGAGAGTCCTGCAGTATTCTAGTCAGCTTGCTCTCTCGATAGGGCACGCGAGGTTTGTGGTTGTTCAGAGCATAAATCACGTTGGACAATGCAAACAGCGATTGGTTTATCTTGCTGCTCTCCTGCATACGGATTCCCTCGTTGCAGGTCCTCCTGTTATCTTCGTTCCCTGATGACCAACGATTATATAAATAGACGTGGGCAAAAATGAGCTGCAGCGAACAACTTAATGGCGAGATAATTAGAAAGTACCAGCTAGATCTATGAGATTCAACTTTCCAGTGACTACAGCATCAGAATCATCGCCACAAGGCGTGGTGACAGCAATAACGAGCGCGCCATGGCTCCTGCTAGAGATTTCATTTAAACCGGTGTCTGCCACTTTGCGCTTCTGGATTCCACTAGCAAACACCTCGTTAAACTCAGACATTGATTGGACATGGACCCGCGAGAGTCCTTTCAGGTGGATTTGCCCATCCTTGTCATCCAGAATCACAATTTCCTTCGGCTTCTCTTGCAGAAGGTCATAGCATCTCTCCATGTAGACCTCATAGTACGAAATCTCCGCAGTGCTTCCTGTGGTCTCACACATGGACAGGATCATGGACATGGCCAACAGCATCAGGCCCGGCAGTTCATCGGTACCCTAAATCATTAATCATTTCATCAATTCTCTCTCGGCAAAAACACTAATAGCGCTATCCAAGCGAAGGAAACGAATTCTGTCACCATTAAAGTCCAAATCCAACAAGAAGAAGAGATTTGAAAACCAATAATCCACCCCCCAAACATGCTCATTCGTGACGACATTCTATTAGTATTTCGAACTTCAGGGTATTCATCATGAGGAACATAGAAGTCTCTAGCACTGCGAATTCTGTTCACTGCAGAAAACTTTCCTCCTTCCTTCCTACCAATTCTCCCAAAACCCAAGCGGAGACTAACGACATACAAAGTGAAACGAAATTGAACAACAAAACGATGATCATCCGAACGTTTTTCTCAAAATCTCAAGCTGCATGTCAATATGAGCCCAGTATTCAATTCAATTTCCCCCAGTCAGCTTCAGAAGCGCCCCGATTAACTTGGGAACTCAGTACTTCCTTCTGTTTTCGTGCAATAATAAAATTCAGCGGTCTAAATCACAACAAAAACTCAAAAGCTAAACTTTTCCTCAAAAATTACAGGACCAACCTGCATCGTGTAGGTTTTACCGCTGCCGGTGGCGCCGTAGGCGAACACCGTAGCATTGCACCCACGGAAAACGCCAGCAATCAGGGGCTTCACTTCTCTGTCGAATATCTCCCTCACGTTGTCGTCTTCCTGGCCGAAGAACGAGTCCAGCTTATAGCGCTCGTTCCGACTGCGCGCACAGAAAGCAAAGGAACAATAAAAATCACCCACAAAAGCAAAAAGACGAATCGATCTCCGAGAGCAGAAACCGAACGATCGAGAAGGGACTTTTCACTGACCTCGTGGCTTGGTCCCTTAGATGGACGGTGACTTCGCCGTCGGGCAACGACCCGCTCGCTCGATCGAGGACGGAGGCGCAGGGGACGGGCTCGCCCTCCGTCGCGGCGGCCTCGTGGGGGAGGAAAGGGCGGACCCGCACAACCACCCGGACCTTGGAGGGTAAATCCGCGGGCGGTGCGTCCATGGGAGTCGAAGACCGCGAGAGAACTGAAGGAATCGGGAGGGAAGGAGACGGAGGAGATGGACGTTGGGAGTTGGACCGTTGGAGTTGAGGGAGATTTGAATTGAAAACTTCGGATGCCTTCGGGGTTTGGGCTCTGCTGTCTGGGTCGCAGCCCTTTCCATTTGAATTGCGGCGCTACAGCGAACGCCACGTGTACGCAAAATACTTACGTGCAGGTTTGGTCGGTATTCATTATCCAAATCTTAGTGTTTAATTAGGGTAAAGGTTGAATTAATTCATCCGTGTTAAATCAGATTAATCGAGAAAATTTTGATTTATCGAAGTATTTTTCGAAGTCATTATACTGACAACTACATGATTTTCTTAGTTAATTATTTATTGAGTGCACTTAGGATGATACTTAATAGAAAGCTTTATTTAATGAGTGTTTCCGGGCACTTGGTATACACCAAATTAACAGAAACTTTATTAGTTCCAGTGCGGTTCCTGTCTCCCATTACGTCTAGTCAATGCCTTAAAAATCAAAACATTTCAGGCGTGCGTGATTCTTTTTAAATTTTTCTCAATTCATGATTATTTTGTGAATTCCCGAATCCCAACGTGAGTTTTCCTCCAATTTTAATGGGTAAATATCTTTTTAAGTGGCAAATAGTTTTGTAGATGTACTCGACTATAATTATGCCCTTGTTTTTTGACTCTATGTTATTTTAATGTGGGGGTTTTCATGCGATGCTTAATGAGTGAGATAAATGGCACCTTCGAATTATATTTCTAAATAATAGAAATTCATGAGCATTCGTTAATAAAAATTTTAAAGGTTAATATCCTGAAAAACCCCAAATTGGTAAAACATGTGATAAATTTACCCAAAACTATTTTTTTGACCACCAAAAACCCCAAACTAGTATATCTTTGACAAATTTACCCCAAACTGGTATACCTGTGACAAATTTACCCTCTTGTTGGTTTTTATTAAATTTTACTGTCAAAATTATTAAGTTAAATGACACGTAACAGTTGATCGGTATACCAATTTGGGATTTTACGCTCCGTTTGTCACAGTTTACAATTTTTGTGATTTTTTTGTGGTATTAATCTAATTTAGCGAAGGGTATATTTGTCACAAATTTACCGAGTTTGGGATTTTTTAAGGTCGAATAAATTAGTTTGGGGTAAATTTGTCATAAATGTATCAGTTTAGGGTTTTTTATGGTCAGTCGAAGTAAATTTGTTACAAGTGTACCAATTTAGAGTTTTTCATAATCAAAAAAATAGTATGGGATAAATTTGTTACAAGTGTACCAATTTGGGATTTTTCAGGATATTAACCCAAATTTTAATAAAATATATATAATTATTTTCCGGCAACTATTCAAATCCTTCATCCAACGCCTTCAAAGTACCCATCCATCAATAGAAGCTTTGAAATGTAGATACTCTTCGCTCATTGGGCCTTTTAATAAAAAGATGAATAGTCTCACGCTCACATGATCGTTCAATTATTATTAAAGCGCTATGTTGCTATTATTTATTAGTAACTTTAAAAAGAAATAAAATCAAATCAATAATTCCATAACTTCATTAAAATAAAATTTGAAAAAAAAAAATTGGCAATGTTATGTAAAACAAAGACGGAGGAGGGAAGGAAAAGCTGTGAGGTCGATCTACCCAAGCATGACGGGGTTCCGTGGCCCACATCGTGCTACCTTGCTCGCTGTACGCGCACACTCGCATACGCAAGCAGACGTGCGCGCGGAGAGAGAGGTCTTAGCAAGAGTTGCTAAATTTGTGATGTGGCAAAAGCGGCTACCTTGATGTGCAATCAAATTGCCAAGCCTAATAAGCATGTCGTGATTTTCGTCGTCCCTTCATGTCAACCGTCTCGTCCATCTCAACCCAAAGAATCACGCCACTGTAGCCTAAGACCCATTATTACACAAAACATCATTTGTGCACTTGTTCCCTTGTGTAATTAGCATAGGATCGATCTAATTTAATATTCAATATGAATGGATCAGACAGTGCAGTCTCATCAATAATTCTTTTTCTCTTCATTTTGAGCAATATTATTAAGAGGCTTAAAATATTTTTAGGTCAGATATTAAGAGGCTTAATTGACAATTCAAAAGGATTGAGGGACTCCATATCTTTTGGCAAGCTTTTTTTTTTTTTTTTTGGTAAATGTAGGAATATATTAAGGGAGAGCTAGCTATACAAAAAATCGGCACAAAAAACTTTCACTCATAATGCAAAAAGCAGAATGAGTGGAAAGGGAGCCGATATAAAAGAACCAGAACAAACACAACAACACCAGTCGAAACAACCGGTAAACACACCACAGCAAACGTTAAGGATCAAAGAAGATCAACTCAGTAACGGTAGCCATAGCACTATCCATAAGTCCGGAACGACCCACCATCAGTCCATATGCTCAGCAGGGCCACTAACGAAGACAGAGGGGTCAAATCCCCATCCTCGTTGGAGCCTTCTATTCCTGGGGTTGTCCGGTACTCTACTGAAGGTGAGGGCTTTGTCTTTCACAATTTTGATGAGATGATTCTTCAAAGCTGCAACCTCAAGGGCTTCATCTCGGAAGATGATACTGTTCCTTTTTTCCAGATAAGATGACATAAGGCCCCAAAAGAAAAACGGGCAATAGAGTGAAAGAAATCATTACCCGACAAGAATTTCAATGCCCAAAGGAGATTTTCCGCCCAAGTTCTTTTATGCCATGGAAGATTACATCTTCCGGCCCAAAAGAAAGCAAGTGTCGCAGAAACATGACAATCAAAGAAGAGATGATCAATAGAGTCTGGGATACGATTGCAAAAAGCACATAATTCAAAATCAATCCTTTCAATGGAAATGTGAAAAGCCTGAGTAGGCAATCTGTTCTTGATAATCAGCCAAAGGTTAAATTGAAACCTTGAGGCTATAGCATTATTCCAGGTAAAACGAGCCTAAGGAACCCGATTCTTTTTGGTCCTTATCGCCTCCCAAGCTGAGGCTACTGAAAAAGCACCATCAGAAGACTCGCCCCAATAGAAACGATCAAGGATCCAAGGGAGAACCGGCAAGGCAAACTCCCAAGACTCCAAAAGAGTCCTAAAAGCACGGCCCTCAGGCGAAAGTAAATCTGCCACTGTTGCTTGTCTAGTAAGTCCCGAGGTAGCAATAAGAGAGTCTGGAAAAATGAGGCTCCAAGGGCCTTCCTAATGCCAATTGTCACACCAAAGCGAGACCGAATGACCATCACCCAATTTCCACAAAAAAGAAGCCCTCAAGTCTGTTCTCAGCTGGAGAATTTTCCTCCAAGCCCAAGAACATACAGTGGGAATGGAGAAAACCCAAAAGTGATCTATTTTTAAGAAATTGGTGTGGATCCACCGACACCAAAGGGATTCTTTGTCAGTAAACAAAACCCAAATATACTTAAGCGTGGCAACTTTATTACAGTCCTTTAATCTACGAATACCCAAACCACTTTCCTTTTTAGGAACACAAACATCTTCCCAAGAAACTTTTGCTTCCCCCCCCCCCCCCCCGGGCGGCTTAGGGATGGGCCTTTCCAGAGGAATTGTCTCAAAATACATTCAATACGATCAATAATCGAAGCAGGAAGAGTAAACACACTGGCCCAGAAAGCCTGAATAGAGTGGAGTACTAACTTGATCAACTAGAGTCTTCTAGCAAATGAAAGAAACCGATGAGCCCAAATCTAAACTCTGGCTGTGATCCGGTCAATAAGTGCAATACAGTCCGTTTTACCAAGTCTTGAAGAAATAATTAGGACTCCTAGATAGCGTACTGGAAGCTTCCCTTCCTAAAAACCCAAGGTCAGAAGAGTATGCCTTTGCAAAGTAGGAGAGCCTTCTGCCATAAAAACTTCACTCTTATTTTTGTTAGGCAATAAGCCACTCCAAAAGGAAAAGATGTCAAGTCCTCTCTTGAGTATAGTCACCGAAGCCCAATTAGCTCGGGTAAAAAGGAAAACATCATCGGCGAAGAAGAGATGGGAAAGCTTCACAAGTTTACACCTCCAAAAGTATTTAAAGTCCTTATGAGCTATGTGAGAAACCAAGATACCCGAGAAAATCTCCATTATCAGGGTAAAAAGGTAGGGGGATATAAGGTCCCCTTGCCGAAGTCCTCGTCCGCCTGAAAAGAAGCCATGAAGCTCGCCATTGATAGCTATGGAATACTTAGGGGTGCGAACACAAATCATAATTAGTCTGATCATCCTTTCGAGAAAATCAAAAGCTAAAAGAGTAAGCTCCAGAAAGTCCTAATCCACTGTGTCATATGCCTTTTGGAAGTCCACATTAATTGTACATTTGGAAAGATAAGGGTCGAGGTGGAAACCTGCAAATAGCTCCTAAGCTAGGAGAATATTATCCGTGATTCTCCTACCTTTCACAAAGGCATTCTAAGGAGGGCTTATCAGGTCATTCAATACAGCAGCAAGGCGATTGGCCAATATCTTAGTGATGATCTTATAAGTTGTGTTACAACAAGTTATGGGCCTGAAATCAGAAACCCCACAGGCATTAGGAATTTTTGGCACCAAGGTTAAAATTGTGTTGTTTAACTCTCTCAACAACCGGCCTGAGGAGAAGAAGTCCTTCACCGCCTCTACTATAAGAGGCCCCACCAAATCCCAATTGCTCTTATAGAATTCAGCTATAAAACCATCTGATCCAGGGGCTTTACCACGGGCCAGAGAAAAAACAGTATCGCGGATCTCAGTGTCAATAATTGGGCGAGAAAGAACACCAACCTAGTCGACGGAAAGAGGCCGTCGAATGAACACCTTCAACTCCGGCAACGAAGGCTTTGAGAGGGCAGTCTGAGGCATCAAGAGGTTGCTGAAATAGGAAACAAAGACAGGAGGCACCAAGGCAGGGTTCGATATGAGAGAATCAGTGGGATCCTTCACCGAAAGAATCTTGTTTCTGAGTTGTCTTCTTTTAACCGAATGATGAAAAAATTTGGTGTTTCAATCACCTTGCTGGAGCCATCTCACTCTTGATTTCTGTTTGTAAAAAGACTCCTCCTAAGAACGTAACTCCACAAATTGACAGCGCCGAGATTTCTCCAACTCAGCAAGGGTTATACTGCCTGGGTCTTGCTGAAGGCCAAGCTGCGTAACTCGAAAGGCCTCTCGAGCAGTAGCAGTTCTCGCAGAGATATATTAGAATAAGCCTTTTTATTGAGCTCTTTAAGACGCCATTTCAACATTTTTAACTTGCGCATAAGTATAAACATGGGATGCCCCACCACCGAGCTTTCCCAAACTTGCCGAACAATGGAAGTAAAAGCAAGGTGCATCATCCAGAACTCAAAGATTGGCAAGTTATTTTTTAGTATTGAGGCACTTGACAAATGCACTTTTTCTTTTTTCAGTAAAAGATCATTTCATTTCAACAAGGAAACGTAGATGGATACATCGTATGTGCTTCACAATATAACTTCCCGACAATGGTAGGGGCAATGGTCGGTTGCTTGTTTCTCATGTCTTGTTTTTTTTTTTTTTTTTTAAATGTTCACTTTTTTTAAATTTTAATTTAAATAAAATTCACATTTAAAAATAGATTTATACTAAAACGGCGTCATTTTTATTACATTATCACGGCATAGGAGAGAGAAAATATTAAAAAAAATCACGTCAATATTTTTCGTTAATCAAGTTGGATAGAATTAGTGAAATGATTTGTTATATTAATTTGACAAATTTGAAAATTCAATTGCCCTTTTTATACACGACAAGTTTTATAATTTACAGATACACTTATCCCAATTAAAAACTAGAGGAGGATCAGCACCGGTGATTCAACAGCCCCCCAAGGCACGTGCGATGCTCGTGGTCCCACCACCTTTCTCTGTCATTTCAGGGTTTAAGGGGGAGAAAGCGCTCATGACGTCGTCACTGCGCCCTTAAACCCTAGTCGTAATCGCGCTGTGCAGTCCTCCGCGGGTCGAAGCTTTGAAGCAGGAAACAATGGACAAGACCATTCTCGGAGAGCTGGATTCCCTCGCCGAAGAAGACAAGCTCCGGATGAGCGCCTTCGTCGATCGGCTCCAAGCGCGCGACAGGTCAGCCCGCAGCCCCCCGAGCTTTAAGAATCGAAGTGGGCCCCCGCTTGTCGTCGCCTGATTGCTTGCGTTGTCGAATGCGTGTGGACGTGCTGTGATTTGAAATTGCTGCAACTGGGTTTTGCGTTGCGTTTGCGTTATTGCCTGAGAAGAAAGAACGTGGGACGAGTCTTCTTGTTTTGCTGTCGTTTGTGGGTTTTGATGATCTGTGATGTCTCTGATGTGGGTCGATGTATGGGTTTCTAGTCTGTTCGCTGTAGAGATAACATGTTGATTTCAGGCAAAGGAAGACCGTGAATGTAACAAGTCTTGTTATGCAGAGGCTTTGATTCTTCATTGCTAGAATTTTCTCTTAAAGTTTCCATTTTCCAATTTGTTTTTTGTATTCTACTGGGAAACTGTGTTGATTCGGTTGCAGTAATAGCCTCTTCTTTTATTCGAATATGTGCACATGTAGTGATTTAAGTGTTATTCCAATTGTTAATCCTGTTCCGCTCTAATTTTGCATTTACATTTGTTTGCGTTAACATTGAATCAGTCATCTTCTTCTTTGACATTTCGGTTTTTTTTTTTTTTGAAGGTTTTTATAATCTATGATGTGTGTGTCAATGGGTAAGTTTCTAGTCTGTTGTCGAGAATTTCAGGTAAAGGAACACTGGCTCAAAATGTAAATGTAACAAGTCTTGTTATGCAGAGTATTTACATTGTTCATGGCCACAAATTTTCTCCCAAACTTCCAATTTCCCGTTCTTTTTCTGCCACAAGAAAGTTAACGTGATGCAGCTTCTTTCCCAGATCTTAAAATTAAGGAGTGACTCTGGCCTTTTCCTGCTGGTTTATCTGCATATGTTACTTCGAAAAGATGTTACCCGAAACAAGAAATCTTCTAACCATTTTATCTGGGGAAGGGGTCTTCTCTAATTGTTGAACAAAACCCATGGAGTTGGTTGTACCCAAACTGAAATTTTCTCACTATTACTCCTGTTTTATGCCTTATTCTATTCTTTTCTTATTTGAGAGTGGTAATCTGAATTAGTCTGTTAAGTGTTTCTCTCTCTTGCCATGCAAGCTGTCAGTTTGGAGTATAATATATGGCATATGTGAAACCTCTTAACTGACTTTTGTCATTTGCATGGCATTGGTATCTTCTTGCAACTTCTGATTTAACCATCACATTCCAACTATCTTATATCTGGAGATGACTCAATGAGTTAATGTCTAGTTTCAGCAAAAACTTTGTGCATGGAGAGGCAAATAGCTTTTGTTAAGACTAAGAAGTTTATTCAATAAAGAATAGTTACTATCCCGTGTGGATAAAAGAGAAAGTGTAAATAAAAGAAATCAAGACTCAAACATATGAAGAGGTTTTTCCGACTAAGATATGCTGATGCCTTCAACTGATCTCTTTATCATGCTTACCAGCATAGATGGTTCTGTGGGCTTCTCCCTGAATTTTCTTCAGTGCCTTTCATCCAAATTTTCTGTGTAATGTTTGATTGTGTAGCTCATTAAAAATTCTGGTCAAATCTGACCCTCTGTTTTCATCTCCAGTAAGAAGAAGCATTTTGTGGCATTACCAGGAGCATTCCATCTTTCAATTAAAAAAGTTTCCAGATGTCATAGATAGAAAATGGATAATAATATGATCCACAGACGGCTCTCTTCTTGCAAAGGAAGCGTGGCTCAACATGGTAATATTACAAAGTTTAGTTCGTATTCTGCTAGAACTTGCTGTGGGCTTTGACCTTCAAGATTGCTGCTATGAGAAACAGTTAGGTTTATCTCCACATGAATGATCATGAAAACTAAGAAGATTTTATGCTCATTGAAGTCTCTTGTGAACTTGGCAACACTAACAAATCGGGGGATTAGCTTATTTTAGTTAATCCCATAATGGTCCAAGGATTACCAGTTTGATCTTTGACATGTCCTCTCTTTTCTGCATCCAATGTTTTTTCAACTGTCATAACGGAAGATGAGATTCATCTTCTAATGGAACAGCCTGATTCTTTTTATCCATTCTTTTTCTTTTTCTTTTTCTTTTCTGCCCATCCTTATTTATCATAATCTGCAGAAGTTAGCCTGTTCTTTCTCATCAATCGTTGGCATCGATGCATCCAGTATTCATGTTTCACTTCCCCTTCCCAGACCCCAGTAAATCTCCAGTTAATTCTTCACTCCACTGTGATTCTACAAGTCTTATTCATTCGGACTTAAATTGGATATGTGCACCTTGTGTATACTTTTCATTTATGCGAGTGAGGGTTATGCCATATGTGAGAATCTGATTTCTTTCTCCTGCGTCGGATTTTTTATTGCAGTCTAAGGTTGTATAATTCTTTGGTGGAGAGATGCTTTATCGATTGTATTGATTCTTTCTACCGCAAGTCTCTTGGCAAGCAAGAGGAGAGATGTGTGCTTCACTGTGCTGAAAAATTCCTCAAGGTATCAGCACATGTAGGAATGAGACTGTCGGAGCTCAACCAAGCAGAACAGCAATCAAATCCAAGATGATCCTCGCTGATAAGAAAAATTGTGTTGTCATTGGCTTTATTTTTTCCTCCGGAGAAGAGAAGATCCAAAAGGAATGAGACAGCATTATCACGTTGGGAGTTTAATGTAGTGATAGATATCCTTGCATAAGAGTGTAAAAGAATAGAGGAACACAATAATGTGTTGCCACTGACGTGATTTTAGACGGAAATTCTTTCTGTAAAATGAGTGATAAGTGATTAGCTTGAAAGGGTCATGTTTTGATGACCCAACTTAACAGGCTGATCTTTTCAAGTAATGGCATTCCTGTTGTACTTCTTTCTGGATGCATTTTAGTGACGTTTCTGTTTGTTTCTTGGATACTTTGATGCTCGCATGCATAGGTGGTTACTCTGAGCACGGGCATCAAGTTACAAGGTTTTTCGAACATACACAAGGGACTGTATTTTTCAGTAGGAGCTTTCACGTATTGAAACCCATCCACCTGAAGGGCGACATTCCTGGATTTGTCATCTACATGATTCAGAATGAAACGATAATCACAAGTTCAATTTATTATCTGTTTTTATGATGCATCTCCACCACTTTCCTAGGAACCTTTCTCGTTTAAGAGCTAAAGATTCGATTAAACTCCACAAGATGCCAACCAATCTACGTTAGTTTTAATGTTTCCTTGCCAATGCAAAATTCATTTCACTCGACAATTTTGAGACGGTTCCTGTCATCTTTTGTACCTGTAACAGCAAGAGCATTTGACCAGAAGAAATTAGATTCTCCTGGAGTTCTTGTTTTGTGGTATTTTTGGGGCATATCGTGATGGTTAATTACATGCGAGACCCAAATTTTAATGAGAGTTACAGTGAAGATGAGTTCAGCTAAACCTTCCACCGTAGTCAGCACACCCCAAACGTTGTTGGAAATAAAACCAAGCCCGCTCACTGGAACAATACTTTGTTAATAAAAGAGAGGATGTCCTTGCATCATAAAGTAACTTTTTGATAGTTTCTACTAACAATGCGCCGGCTATGAAACAAGTCCGTAAGCGGACTAAGTGACCTCTGTCAGTTCAGCCAAAGAAAGTCAATTCAACTTTCGGAGTTATTTAACAATTAATTACTCTGTAAGTTTCCAGATCAAGTCAAATTAACTTGATGCTCTGTGTCACTGCTCCTTGCAAGAAAAAGTCACGCATGTTTTGGAAACTAGAACCCTCATTGATCACCCTGCTGTAGCTTTTCATGGACGTTTCATCTCAGCCAGAAGAATGGTGACAAACAATTTGCTTCAAAAGGTCAATGCATTCAGCAGCAACCGATCTTCCACATTAAACTAGGGATAAACGGGAAACCAGGCGCCCCCCAAGTCGTCCATAGGAAAAGAGCTTACAGTAGAACCAATCACCTTCCTTTGCGAGGCAGCTCTCTAACAGCTATCGCTAGATTTTATATGCAACCAAAGCGGTTACCATATATCATGACAATAACCTAATTGATCGCATCCTATGTGACCATTAGAAATACAAGCTGAACAATGCAGATTCCTCTAGGATTTTTGCGTGAAAGAGTGAATATAGGAATTGAAAGCAAAAAGGCATTTGGCAAAAGAGATCAAGAGCTGAATACTCGTTGGAATATTTAAATAATAGATCACCCGTTTATCTAACATTTTCAGTTTTTAGAACAAGAACAATTAGTTATGATCCCATAAAATTTCACATGATATTAGATTAAGAGATCTACGTTCAAATCTTTTCAAACCCCCATTTGCCTCCCCAATTATATATTTCCATACTTTAGGCTTATGCTCCCCAATTATATATTTCCATACTTTAGGCTTATGCCAAAGTCCGGTCTACTCGTGAAGGGGACTGTTAAAATATTTAAATAATAAACCACATCTTCATCTAATAGCTTAAGTTTTTGAAATTGATAACAGCAGTCTCACCAAAATCTCACAATTCTATTGCAAGAGCATGGGCAAGCAATCTTGTAGTTTGGTCAAAGATCATACACATTAAGATCTTGGAGTCTACACCATACTCAGAAGACTGATAAAATGCATGTACAGAGTAGAGAGAATGTACAGTAGAGGTATGAGCCAACGACACAAGAAATTAGGTGCAAACAAACTCCCATGGATGGCGGAAGAGCAAAATTACCTGTCAAAATAAGTTCAACAAGATGAGATTCAAGCACAAACAACGGCTATAGATAACAAAGTGAACAAAAATAAGTCTAAACAGCTTCATAAAAAGCCACACTTTCAACCAATCTCATTAAAAGGGCATTGATATTAATGGGATGTCAATTCCGACAAAGGACAGTATGAAAGAAGAAACAAAGGAAGATATTTGTCAGTACATTGCTTGAACAAGTAGTAGGAGATGTAACACTAATTCATAACCAAACAAGGAAAAATAGCTAAGGGTGGGTAGGCTATGACTGTTGGCTTTGACTTTATGCTCCTAGCTATCGTATATTTAGTCAAATGAGAAAATTGGAACGAAATAAAAGGACTTGAAATAAGCAATAATTAATGAGCGGTATATAATCTGTTCGCACGCTACAGCCTTGGAATTGGAATGAGATGTTTTTCAGGATCGTGGAAGAAATTGATAATAGCAAGCAAACTCATAAAAATTTACTAAAAAACTCTCCAAGAAATTGAAAATGAAAAGAGAGAGACAAGCATCGTAACTCATAATAAATCATGAATAAATGAAATCATCATTTTTGTTGACTCATACCCACCTTTTCTCATGAATTCCCACCTCCCCTTTGTTGAAAAACATAGTAAAAGCCTCTTTCATCCCAATTTCTATTCACATTCCTTTCTTATTCCAAATCCCCGAAGACCATAAAGAAAACAGATGAAGAGAACAATCTCGTTGCCGACTTTCAACTTAAGTATAAAAGACACATCCTAGCATATAAAATGATGTTTTGACAGTTCCACCAGCGCACATAACTTGACAACTTTTCCTTGCATTTCTTATAACTCCATCATTCCCAATTGTATGCTCCTGTCTCCAATCCTATTATCAGAAACCCTGATGTTCTTGCTACTTGAACTAAATATGTTAGATATTGCAAGCTGCAACCGAACAAGGATGTGATCTTAGGGTGCATTTGTTTTGTGGAAAATGAATAACAGAAAAATATTATCCTAAAAGCAATCACTTATATCACTTACAAAAATAAATGTACAAAAAATATTTTCATCAATTCACGAAAACTTTTAGACATAAATCGTTGCTGATAATTAAAATTTTTCTCACTGACTAATTATTTCAAATAATACAAGCGATCGATTTTTGGAAAATACTTTTAAAATCATTCATATTACACAAAACAAATGGAGCATAAGAGAAACAGCACAACTAAACACAAGTCAATATGATTTATTGACACAATAAACAAAAAGTGCAAATGGATATTGGATAAAGAGAAGCAGCTAGCACGAAAGGAAAACTGACTCAGCAAAATAAAAAATGAGAAACAACGTGGATAAAAAGAAATGAAAATAGCAACAGCACAAGGACATGAAAAGAACCGAAGGAAATCAAAGAAGAGAACCACTTCCACTGGTCTAACAAAGCAGCTAGAAGTTCACCACATTCACAAGTTGCCATACAACGAGAAAGAGTAAATTATTCTTAGCAATAATTAAGAAAAGATGAAATTGATTAAGTTTGACTTCAGATGTTGTTTAGAAGACTGAAGCTGGACTCCCCATAACCTTCGTCTCTCCTACGGATCTTTTGAAGAAGAAATTCACAAGCAATTTTCCTTCCAAATCTGATGCCATAAAATATGATGAGACATGAATGTGGATCACAATTTCTTGATAAGATTAGGATCACAGTCATGGTTGGATTACCATCCTGTGCAATAACAATGATCCTCAGAACCTGCCATTTTCAATTTGATCTGGATCATCAAGCAATATCTGGATCATAGGATAGTACAAACATAATATCGTATTTGATTTTGATTTGCTTTTTCTGGGGAAAACCAAAAGTTTTGTTTAGAGGGATGAGAGAGAACAAGCAATCAAATGGGATGATCAGGAAGAAGAGATGGAGGTTGACCAAAGTGGTATATACATTATTATGCATAAATGCCTTTAAAATCACAATAGATGAGGAGGAGAATCATAAAAACGACCACTTAAGCTAGCAAGAGGGCAAGATTAGTGTCTTTTTTCGCAAAAAATGGAGTCACGTAGCTTATTAATCTCCAGCTAAGATTTGTGATAAAGACAAGGAAACAAACATAGCGAAGAAGGTGCAAAAGAAAACAAGCGCAAGATGATTGCGCAATATGATGTGTGAATAGATTTCGTGATACACTGGTACCAAATAATTCAAAAGATCAGTCATAGAACCTCAATTGACAAGTTTTGCAAGGAAAGAAAGCATCAATGATCCTTGAGATCCACTTGGAGAGTTAAAGATAGTGTAGTTGTGCGTTGTCTTCCGAAACTTCAAAACTCAAGTTCGAGTTTTCTCAGATCAAGGAAGACTAATGCTAACCATAAGAGCGGACAAGCCTAGGGTGCTTAGATAGTCAAAACTTAAATAAAGATACAAAGAAGTCGAATTTTCAGTTGAAGAAAGCAACCAACAATACATAGAGCAATCAGCAATTTAAATAGTACACTGAAGCCGATGGAAATTTCCAATTAAGTTGACTACTTACCCAAGGATCAAATTGCTGTTGTTGAAGATATTTTTCATTCTAAGAAAGTTAGTATGATTCTGAAAAAGGAGATGAGACAACTAATCAAACAATGAACAAACGACAATGCTGAGAATTTCTTAATTGAGTCATGTTTAAAAGAATAAACAATCAAATTGGTGTCACTGTGGACTTCCACCCGCTTAAATGTGCAGTAGATCCAGGTGACATAGGCCACTATAGTCATGTGGTCTCATGAGTTTCGATTAACCATTGAGAGAGAGAGAGAGAGAGCGAGAGAGAGAGAGAGAATTAGAAAACTAAGCCGGTATTCTGCTGTCCTGGTGAATACGCTGCCTTTTCTGCTTCTGATAGTCTAAATAAGTATTTCTAGTCTTGGAAATTAAACCACGCACAGTGGTCGAATATGTTATTTTGAAAGGATAGAAGTGTACTTTTATAAGCACAGCAATTTGGGTTTTCCAAAACTCTTCCTTCTCCATCAGGCGAGCGCCTGATGAAGATAGCGCAAAAGGCATGAACCTCATGTAAACTTCCTAGAAGCAACTCTCATCGCCCTGCCTCACATGAGTGCTTAGGCGCCAGGCAATTGCCTTTGACCACACTAACATAGGCAAAATGGAACTAAAGGATCTTTGAACTAGCTGCTAGCACTTCAACAGTCTTCTCACTGTTCCTCTGAAACGAATTGTTCCATTTTTTCTAATTTTTACTAAAACAAATAATAGAACATATATTAATTCGAGATAATCCCCTGAAAAGGGAAGGTCCACAGCATATTTCTTTTTTTTTTTCCAATAAGAGTGCTCTGATGCTAAAACTCATAAACGGTAAGCAGGGTAATAAAATTAAAACACTTGAATTTCTAAGACAAGACATGATATATTCATTACCCTAATGGCATTTCCCAGCCTCACTATTTCGTATTAAACAAAGAATTAGCAGCCAACCTATTACTTTGTATGCCCGCGAAGCCTTTTTCTGTTCCCGCATGTCTATGCTCGAACTACATAAAATGCTCCATAACTAGATGACTTACAAGGGAAAAAGAGGGCTTCGACTAGAAATACATGAATATGGGTTTGTTTGGTAAAACCAGAAAATATGTAAATTCTGAATTTTTACTGTTGATAACTTTTAGTACTGACAAGAAGATTAGAATTGTTTGATGATAACTGGCAGTGGATTACTAAATGATATTAATTACTTTCCAAGTATGGAATTGCAATTATCATTGGTAAGTTTAATAATATAATTGGCATGATTTTAATTAAAATCAATTACTTTTCCATTAAGTGAATTAGGTGGCCCCTTCTTTACTTAGTGGATTAAGTGAATTTTTCACTTAATTGAATCTTTTACGTTAAAACTAATTATGGTTATCAAACCAGCTTAATTTCATTCACAGCTAAATTTTTTAATTTCAAACACTTCATTAAAATTATCAACCAGGCCCTAAAAGTAGCCAAACAAAGCAAATAATTGAGCAACCTACCATTGTCCTGTACATAGTTCATGACCCCCAGAGAAAGCTTAACCGCCATATTGTCCACATATCAACAACCTTGGGATATGCACAGCCATCTTGCCACCACTCAATATCACCTTCATAATAATAGTCCCCTGATATGATCAAAGATCAGGCGTCAATAGGCTGCCCTCAAAAGATGGAACAATACCCAAGGGAACCAAACATAACCTGACCTGTGCCAAAGTCCTAGCATCTAATCTAAAAGAATAAGGCACCAATACTTGTTTGACGAAGAACCTTCGTGCTTCGGTCTAGTCCATGTGAAGCCACCTGAAAAAAATGACATTTAATCAATAAAGGTGGAACAAAAGTAGAATTCATGCCAACTGAAAAAAAATTCTGCACAAGATCTGCCTATTCTCTAATGGACACAATCATAATCAACAGTTTTCCTCATTTTATATCTAAATGCCACTGCCCAAAAGAGAGATTCATTTCTAAAATTAATGTTATATCTCGATGGAAGATGCATAACAGGAAAAAACCAGCACCATATAGGTAAGAGCAGCATAACGTTCTTCATTTAAGTACAGAGGCTTTCCCCTATGCAAATCAATGTCCTGCAGAAAAATAGCGAAAATGAGTAACATGTTACAAATTTTTAGCTGACATTAACAAGACTGCTGAAACTGAAGCTTCAGGGTCATTGTGCATCGATAAGTCAAGATCTAGACGAACAAAAATCAAATAACTGCTGAAAGCTAAGACTTTCGCATAGTGGTGCATTATTCTGCATCATATAATGAGCAAATGGAACTCAAACTAGCTGCTCTCCCATTTAGATAAAATACTTCTGTCATCTTTTTGAGGTATAGTAATGTAAATTATTAAAAAAGCACCAAGGGAACGCCAGACCATTTACAAAATCAAGTAAGGGCGGAGTCTAGTTGGTCTAGAATGGCATACATTTTTAGTTTATTCAATAGATAAAAAGTATAAATATAGTTCACCAAGGGGGTGCAAACATATACAAAAAGAACCCAAAAAAGGTTCTCAAAACCAAAAGGGAGCCCACATACAAGATAAATCGTCGACTATATCAATTAAGGCATTTACATCCATATGCAAATTGCACTACACAGAAAGTGTATAACTCTAGGCCAATTTTCAATATAAATAGAAATGGGAGAATCCTCTCCATCAAAAAACAGAGAGAAGAATTGAGGTAATCCTTTTTCCCCTTAGCGCTGTAAAGGAATGCGCTGCCAAGCCCAAAGTTCTTGCTGGATGAAACCACCAATAACCCAAGATAAAACAGTGCAAGCAAAGGAAACTGTCCAAACCTTCTCATCCAACAACAATGAACGAGAGAAGATACCCTACTGACTCTGCCTCCTTTTTGCAGAGGAAACGCCTATGGACAGTACTTTGCCTCTTTGTTGGAGGTTATCTAAAGTAAGGATTCATCCCCAAGTTGCTATCCAAGCAAAAAACACAAAACTCTAGTTGGAAAACTCACTTTCCAAGGAAAATTCATTCTACAAGCAGCCTCTCCGTCTAGCAGTTCGTAGTAAGACTTTGCAGAAAAGATTCCATCTCTCTCATTATTCCACACCAAATCATCCTCCGAAGCAGTTGAAATCTTCCAATTATAGAAGACAGCAAGAAAGCAGGCAAAAGCTTCAAAGTCCCAATCTTGGGCTTGTCTCAAGTAATCAATCTCCCAATGACAATCCACTACCAAAGCTTCATACAGAGATCAAGGAAGCGATCCTTTAAACCGTTCACCCACCAAACATCAAAGCAAAAAATCGCTTTCCATTACATTTTTTGAGTTATGTAAAGAGAATAAACTCACTCCAATCCTCTTTAATCCTCTTCTATATCCCAGTATCATGTGAAACTCTCCTATCCTTAGTGATCAACCTGCCTTTTCAAAGGTTGAACCGTGTAGTCAAAGGCGCAACAGGCAAGCGCCTAGGTAGTCAGGCTAGGTGGGGCATCAGGTTTTCTTTCTGAGAATGAAAAGCTTAAGCCACCGGGCAAAAAGCTCTAAAGCCCTTGCCTGACCAAAAACAGGCTAAAAAGGAGTTCTTCATATTCATAAAACTTTTCATAGTTAATGGGAAAAAGCTTTAGCCATAGCGAGGGTAAAGAAAGTAACTTTAAGACCAAAAAAATTTTCAGACTTAAACAGAAAGCCGCAACCTGTCTCTATTGCTACCTTTAAAGGCTGCTACAGCATAGGTCACCAGAAGAATTGACCAAAGTCACAGTACCCTAACTCCCACTTTTCTTGTGTGTTCGTACGTGTGTGTGCACATCTCTCTCTCTCTCTCTAGCATCTCTGCTCAGTTTATGTTCTTTTCCCTTACCTGAGACATTTTTTGGTCCTAGTGCCTCTAGTGTGCCTTTCGCCTTTGACAACACTGAGGCCATAGCAACCACTACTCTTCTACTCCCCAGATGTTCATTATCAACAGTGAACCACCAAAGCCATTTGCTGATAAGTGCCTCGTTGAATAACAGAAGGGACTTAATGCCTATTCCACCATTGCAAAAAGGCTGTTTATCTGCTTTCCAATTGACCAAATGGAACTTGCGAGCCTCCTCAGTACCAACCCACCAAAAATTATCCCGAATGTCTTCCTACCACTTAGCCACCGAGGGAAGGGAAAGAGAGAAATAAAATTAATAGGAAGATTGGACAGAGCCCTCTTAGTAAGAGCAAGCCTCCCATCTTTTTCAACCAGACATCTCTTCTCGAACTCCTCAAAACCAGGCTCTCAGATACTCTTTTTAGCACCCAAAGAAAGACCTAAGTAGGTGATAGGGAGAGAACCTAACCAACACCCAAAAACCGAACATGTCAAAGTACCGTTGACTCCTTCAAGTAGTGGAATAAGCTTGCTTTCACTCGACTGATCTTAATCCCAAAAGTTGCCTCTAAACACGAGTACACTCCTCAAATAAAGTAATTGCTGAACACTATCTTCACAAAAATGATAGTATCGTCTACAAAGAGAAGATGAGAAACAATCATTTCTATGCCATGACTGTACACCTTTGAAGCCAGAAAGGCAACCCAACACAGACGCTTTGCACAAAATTTTGCTAAGGACCCCATCACCAGGATAAACAACAAGGAACATAGAGGTCAACTTGCCTAAGGCCCCGAGAAGATTGAAAACAACTTGTTGATCTGCCATTAATAAGTCCAGAGAAGCTTGAGGTACACCATTTTATCCCGTTGCACCAATGCTCCCAAAGCCCATCTTCTTCGGAATAAAAAAACGCAATCCCAGGAGATATGGTCATACACCATCTCCATATCAAGTTTGCAGGTAACACCTTTCTTCTTTGCCTTTAGTTGGGACCACTAACTCATTTGCAATGAAAGCTGCATCTGGAATGCGTCTTCCTTCAACAAAAGCACTCTGAAAAGGACCCACTGCATCGCACATTCTAATCTCTTTGCAAGCACCTTGGAGAGAATTTTGTACACACTGCTCCCTAAACTAATAGGGCAGAAATCCTTGATGTTAAGTCAGGAACCCGAGTGCTAAAAGTAGCAACTAATCTACCAACAAAATCACCTCTCAAGTGAAAATCCTTAAAACCTTCATCAAGTCACCTTTCACTGCTGCTCAGTACTCCATGAAACAAGCCATAGTGAAACCATCTGATCCCAATGCTTTGTTCCCATCTAGAATGGCATTTGTATTAGCACTGAAGCTCTGTGGATACCCCCCGCGGGGGGGGGTGCGGGGGTGGTGTGTGGGGTTGGAGCCAAGAGGTCCCTAATTTTTACAAAATGACTGTATTATTGATAAATCTCCTGTTTCATTCACTCCAAGTCAGCCAAAAAAGTCACCTGGGGGATCAACTGAATTTTCTGTCTTTTATTGCATATCTTCTGCAAAGCTCTCAGCTCTTCTTGCAGTCTTTGCACTGACCTACTTAATGCCCACAACTGACAAAGCCAAATTCCAAAGCATTCTTGACCAACCACAGAGTATCGACAACCGATCAACAGTTTCAGGCAACACCTATTTCCCAAGACTTGACCTCGTTTTTCGCAAGTTGTCCAGGAAAATTACAGCCATTATCAATCAATTTTAAACAAAAAAGTATATATCTTATGAGTCGTCAACGAGCATGCACTTCTAAAGTTGAAGAATTTGTGGCTCATGCACGATGCTATCATCCAGAAAACTGAAAAATTCACTTTTTTGCCATCCAGCAGCCATCTCTCAAAGATGAATATAAACCCAATCACTTCATGGGAAAAGAGCAAATGAAACTACATGTATACTATACGCTTTACAAAAAGTAGTGAAGCCAACTTAAACAGAAGACAGCATGAGTAATTGCAGTTGTCGAGTCACTATGAACTGTTTGATACTTTCTTTTTTCTTGGCCATTAACTGTTTGACACGTTTATAGAACTGGAAACAGCAAAAAGAGAGACAATATTCTCAAGCCGAGGCAACAAGGTAACATGCTCTTTTTGATGAACCGAATACTATAGTTTGTTTAAAAACTTTAAAAGTTCTTGCTTTTCCCCTGAAACAAAGAGAGAGACTACTCTCAAGCCAAGGCAACAAAGTACCATGCTCTTTTGATAAACCGAAGAATATAGCGGGAGTAAAAACCCTCATAAGTTCTTGCTTTTCTGCTAAACATTGCTTCACCGCCAAATAAGGAAATGCAGAAATTTAAACACAAAACAGGAAACACTCCAAAATGATCCTAAATGTCAATGTTTACATGCTTTTAAAGATTGAACCAAAAGAAGAAAGGCCAAAGCCTCTACAAACACACCCTAAATGATTCTCCGCCATAAAAAAATCAACATTTATACCCTTCTGCTAAGATCGTGCAAAAGCCACATTGTAGCAAATTAGAGAGAAGCTACTCAAACATAATCCTTGCAGATAATTTAGTCCCAAAAAAATTTGCTTCAGTGAAAGCATGAGAAATAAGCTTCCACAAAAGAATTAAAAATCCAAAACACATCCAGGTAAAAGAATTAACCTCTTCCCCAAATGCATCTAAGTACGGAGATGGCCAAAGCGCTTGACGTGCAGACCTTTGGAACAAAATCATTGTCCTCTGCCACAAGAAAAAGAAAGTTCACTAAGTGAAATGGCACCGAGAGAGAGAGAGAGAGAGGTCTTAAATGGGACTTCCCACAAATCCACAAATAGGAAGCAGTCATACCTTGATCAGCAAGAATACTCCAATACCAGCACCACAGGCAAATGCATGACTTTGGCATCCACTTTTCCTTCAGGAAAAGAATAGACAAGTAAGGTCAATAAAGTCCAAGAGTTCAACATTTAAACTTATGATTCCAGTCCAGCAGCATTCCATCCAAACACTATGTACAGCTAATTGGGGTGAATTGAGAAAACCTGCAGCATGATTTCCAGCTTGGCGAGCATATTCTACCGCATAGCAGGCACAATGTGGGTTCCTCTACGACAGTATTGCAGTCAGGGCATGCCTGCTTAATATACCTGTGCATACATTTGCAACATGAATGATGTATACTAGCATGCAGAAAAGGACGGGGAAAAAATGTGTCAGAAAATCTTGACAGTATTTCACCATCTAAACAAACCTCTGCAGAAGGTCCTGGTATAGGTAGGGTAGTTGCATCAGCTTAAAAGGAACTGCAGGGACACAACGTACAATGGAAGTGACCCTACTAAGCTGAGTCTCATTGCAGAGATGATGAATCCACCTTAAGACAAAAGGCCAGAGCTTTTCATCTTTATATATCTTATCAATTGAGGGGATCTTGAACATCTTCTCGAGCTTTTGAATCTCATTGAGCTCCACAGAACAGTCTGTGAAATGGGCAGCATAAAAAGGCCCATCCGACTCATTACCCCTCTCAAAGAATGGGCTATGGGTAGATGAGTCCAGAAGCTTCCACAGCAATGCACATCTCCGCAAATAAGGTAAGCTCGAGTTACGAACTACGTTGTCAATGCCCCATGATGGATCGACATGGTCAGAAACAGCATACTCGAAATGACATCCAGACTCTTTCATAAATTTGCAAATGTCACTGACCAGACCATTATGAAAACCTAATTCATCCATCTCACTACTATGTTTCCCACAAAATGAAATTATAGCCTGCATATCCACAAAATTAACACATAAGAAATCCAACCACGTGGCAACAACTTTATGCCACCGCACCACAAAGAAAAAAGAAAATGAAAACAAACAAATATAGCCCCAAATGGCAATGTAAAAGAAAATGGATGCCAGTAACAAACCTGAGTGATGGAGACAATGTAGAAAAGGTGCACAAGTGATAATAGGGACTCCTCGCATTGCAAGAAGGGGCAAGGGAGACAAAAGAGAACCCACATCAGTGATGAAAAAGGGTCATGAGCAAGGACAGGATCGGCAGCTCGTTTCCAGAAATGAAGATCAGGATGTGGTGATTCCTCCTTGAAATCTTCCAAGATACACAACATACTGCCTATGAAGTGTACACCCAAGAATTTCAACAGGTAATCAAATGATGAAGTGAAAACTAACAAGAAGATCAAAGTACTTATTTTAGCTGCTTGTCCAATGCTATATGAGCATGATGACCATACAACCAATTCTTATCTCATTCAAATGGATCTTAAAATGATGTCATATAGAATCAACTAACAAAGGAACAAACTAAAAAGCTTTCTCAAGTCATGGGTGCTACCCTAATTCAGGGAATTAAAAGGACATCAGGACAGAGAACCAACCGAAGAAAGAATAGAACTGGCAAGAGATTAAGAAGCAAAATCAACCTTACAAAAAGCTAATCTAATCCAATCTAATTTTATTTAATAACGCATATGCTCCTTGGAGAAGTCTAATGAGGAGCTGAAATAGTTTCGCACTGGAAAAAAGCAAGTTGTTCAGTTTAATCTGATGCAACTAACTTTATTTAGATACAGATAAACATGAGCCATTAATTTAAAACTTAACAGCTCATCTGTATAGAAAGTTACAAATGAGTAAAGAAGATAAAGACTTAGAAACTAAGCAAATTATATTTCTCCTCACCCTTCAACATACTGAATATACCAAATGAAAAAATAAATATGACAAAACTGTCGTCATGAGGAGAAGAGAAAACAAGGATCAAACATATAGACATACAACAAGTACCTCCGTAATCATTCAAGGGCTGGGATATAAACAGTTCAAGCTAACAAGACATATAAAAATGATAAAAGATTTGATTCTCTAAGATTCAATAAGTAATGGACTAAATTAGCCAATGTATTTCCTGGGATTTAACACCATTTCCATAGATACGTTGGGAACATGTTCTAAAAGACAGATGATGAAGATAACGCTGACACCTTGAAATAGAATCCATGCACGGTCTCTTTGGCTAGTGACTGAAAGAGCAAACAATAAAGAAATAGAGGAGAAGCATCTCTTATAGAGGACGCCTGACTAGCTATGATACAGTAAAGTGGGGCAGATAGAAAAACAACATATATAACACTTCAATCATATAACAAGGTATTACCTTCTTTGCCATCAGAAGAAAGTGGACGATCCGTCGAAATGCCAAAGCAGATTGAATCTGCAAAGAGCTTAATACCTCTAAATCTTTGAAGAACATCTAGGGTATCCTTAGTCCTCATGCTCTGAATAACCCTCAAAAACAAGGAGAAAACAAACTTCCCAGCAGATGAAATTTCCTTGAACAAGGCACTGAGGCTAAGATTTGGGGTGAGAGATGTCCTTCCGCTACGAGCAGAAATTTCTGTTGATATAAGTGAGTAACAAAGAGTATCCCACATGATAACTGAGCAAGCTGCCTTAGCAGTCCTAGATGATCTTTTGTGTTGTCCTGGAAAATACATCTTAGATAGCAGATCACAGAGCAATTCAAGTTTCGATCTTAAGCTTGAGTTACTTTGAAGAGGAAAAGCTTTAAAAAGTTCCCCCTTCTTTACTAAATCAGCTGCAGATTGCAAAAGGCACAAGGCTTCTGATAAATGAAGGGAAGTTGTGTCGCTGCTCACCCCAGGCCAAGGACATTGCGAAGAATTGGAAAATGAACTCACTGACTGCTTCCACATCATTTGACCAACACTTGGTAGGGCAGGCAAGATTGAATTTGCCAGACGACGGCAAACAGGGCATAGAAATTCCCCCTAACATGGGAAGAAACATACATTAGTATAGGACTTAGAAGAGAGACATAAATCAAGACAAACAGACATGCTCAAGGCATCAACAGCTCATGATATGGATTGTAATAATGAAAGACAATCAATTCAAATAATAGGTTGAAGTAACCCCTCCCCCAATAACAAAAAGAATATGTACAAAAAAGTTAACTCTTGTGCTCTTTAGACTTTGTAGAAAATAACCGTGAAAAATCTAAATCATCATCATCAGTGTTTAGGAAAAATTCTATCTTACAAGATGAGTTCGGTCCTAGTCTCTTTCTGTTCTCATTAATATTTTGCCCCATTCAACCCCCACCCAAAAAGAGCAAAACAAAACATCCAGACAAAGCCTCACTAGTTAGCTTTATTTTCTACTTAAACTATTGATGCAACTCGCTTTTTGAGCAGAATCAAATCTTGCTCACCTGATTTTAAAGTTCTTGACTATAATTAGATGATCAAGTATGGAATACAATTTGGTTTCAAAAGATCTGTCTAACTTATCCAAATTTAAATACGAAAGAGGGTGAACCAGTATTGCCTGTAGGCAAAAAGTAGGACAAATGCAAATTAAATCAGTGTGAAGTTCAGGGAATATATTAACATAAACAAATTTTACAGGGAATGAGAAGATCAAATTTCAAAGAGCAAATCAAATATGACCTATTTTTAATATTTACAATTGGTTTGTAACAGTGAGTTTTCCATTGAAACTATTTCGTCCTTATTAGCATTTCTACTGGTAGTCCCAGACTGCCACAAAAATGCCCTCCTTGACTATCATCTTCTTAGAAAATAAAAGCCAGCAAACTAATTCTCCTGCATCATGTACTAAGCATCTATGCTCTCTAAGGCATTACACATGGTGAACCACAGTAGAATCTAACATTCACATCTGCTGGAGATTGCATGGTTTCCTTTTAGGTAAAAGCAGATTAAATCATTGGACAAAGCTTGTCCGCAATGGCATCAATATCTTTGTCTTGCACTGATAAATAACTCACAAAATTGGCAAGAATACAAAAGCTCCCCATGTTGGTTGTGCCGAGTTAACATTTAGAGTGTCTTAAAGCCTACTGGTTGATGGCAATAAGATTGACAGGAAAGCTTGAAGAAGTACAAATGGACCTCATCTCTCAGTCCAAGGAAAGTCATTCCAACTCTTTAAATACAATTAAGGGGGAAAAATGCCGCCAAATAACAAAGACTAAATAAGAGAGGGACTCTCTAGCTATGATTATAGGTGTTTGACAATGTCCTTTATGATTTAATGAAGACAAAATCTACTATAAGCAACACAAGTATCTAAAACCAATATAACTATTGACCAACAGCACTAAGTTCTTAGTGATTAGCAGAAATGAGATGACTACCTTATGCAGCATAAGCATCAACAATAAGAGAGTTAAAAGACACGCACCTTGTCAAGATTCACAATGTGCCCTCCTTCAAAGATAATTCTTCTTGTATGTCTGCAACAATTGTTCCAGGGACAAGTCATCTTTGTCAGGAAAGAACAGTATGCATGAAAAAGATGATTGCTAATTGGTTGGAAAAGCATGACATAGACGTTGATAACAATTTGATTTGCTTAAGAAAAGGTCCACTGAGATTACAGTCATCAAAAGGTTGACAATATCCAGAGAGTTCACGAAACACAGCAAAATGAGGACAACAATAGGCTGAAACTCCATCAAAAGGTTGCCCATAAAGTTGATAGATCACCAATCATTTTTTGGCAGGTTAATTACTCAAACTGATCCTTTTCCCAGCAGATGCAAACAACTAGCAAGGTAATGATTCAGCATTTTGCTTTCAGCAACCTATTGGTACATTCTATTATTCTTGCAATACATTAGTGAAGAAACTTGTGCAGTATTTTTCATTTTGTATGAAACTAATCAACCACTCTTATATACAATGATCATAGGTAAATGCCAGAACTTCCAATGAAACATGACAATTTCTCAGCCTGACATAAAGACACTTAAACTTGACCTAACTAAGATTAAAGTGCATCAAAATCCTCGAAGCAGAAATGCGGTACATTTAATCTTCAAAGCAAAGTCAAGATACAAACAATATCTGTTACCCAGAGTCCAATATCACATTCTAATACAGACAATTTCACAAAGCTCAAGCTGTGTTAACATACGTCAGATGCAAGAAAAAATCACATCAAACAAAAAAGAAACTACCCTACTAAAATTAAGCAAGGTTCACAATAGCATATACTCGCTGATGCAAGCATAGCAGCTACGCAAAAGCAGATAGCCATCACAATAGGCATTTATTTCCAAAATGCTAGCACAACATGAAGAAGAATCTTGAATTAACTATTGGATGGTGCATTTTTTGTGCTTATAGCAACTCTTGGCTTTGTTTTTTTGGGTTTTTTTGGTCAAATCTTCAATGTTAAATATTATTTTGTTTAAAATATTGTGAAAAATGATATGCAAATCTACAAGCCAAAATCTATCAATTCTGAAATATTTTTGGTGTTTCATGTAAAATAGTCAAGAGGCATGAGCCGCTAGATTTAGAAAAAAGCAAGAAAGGAAAAGGTTGAAGTCCCTCTGAACAAACCTTAACCAGACTAGAAAACTTTTATGCAAGTTATATTGCCTGTATAAAATTACTTTCATCTTTTATACATTTTCCTAATTTAAATTTTGTAGCCAACACATTTTGACATTTTAAACCCAAAATACCTGGAACTTTCACAATATGCTAATTGACACGTAAATCACATATATTATCTTTTAGTTGAATATATAAATTAAAATTGGCAGTATCTATCTTTAATTGCAATTCAAATTACTTCCATATAAATTTTGTTTGTCGAAAAGAGAAATTCCCAAAAAAATTTAGTTCTTTTCATCATTGTCGATCAAATTTTTGGATAAATTGTTAAGTAGATGAAATTTATGGACAAAGTAAAAATTTCTTTTTGAAAATGCCAGTGAATTTTCATTATTTTGTATTGACAAAAATTTAATATCATCTATGAACTATTTATGAAAAAAAGTCAAGGTACCTCATTGTGCATAATGTTTTTGGTGTACTCCTAAATATTCCTCTACATCTTACATGCTCTATATAAAAGTATCTCGCCAATATAATAAGGAAAAAAATTATTACATATAGTAAAAAATGAGACTTGATATACATTTTAGATTAATTAACTTAATAAAAAGTTCACCGAGAAAGTGAGGTTTTGATATAAGAGGGACAAAAAATAGATAAGTTGTTATAGGATCAATGATGAAGAAGAGACTTTTCAGTTTTATACTATATCAAAAAATGTCATTTTTACTTATTATTGATAAGATAATTTCACAAGGAGCATGTAAAACGCTGTAAGAATATCCAAGAATGCACTTTTCTTGAATACACTAAAGAAAAAACATGCGAAATGTTTACTTATGGTAACTTGCTATATAGAAAAAGAAAAAATAGATAACAAAGGAGTCGGGCCTTCACATTAAACTACAATTGAAAGATTGAGTCGTTTTGTCTTTTTAGTGTAAATGGGGGTGGATTTAGTTACGTAGGGGCTGTAAATAGCGCCACCCTTTATTTATCAAAACAAACAAACAAGCTCATAATGCTTTTGGCATAAGTTACTGGAGTGTCACAAAATAGCCACTCATCCCTAGAGGTCGAGTATGTTCGTCATTCTTGTTTTCCTTTCCTTTTTCAATGTTAGGATAACGGTGATGAAACTCATCAGGTGACGGATTTTATCACTGCATACTGCCAAAAGTATCCACTATTGACCCAAAACATTTTTCTCATTGTTGTAGCAACAAGAGCATTATCGGCAGCCACTGCTTCCACTACATAGCGGCCACCACTGGCCAGTATATAAACTTCCTATCGAGGCATCCCATGATGTAGCAGAATTTTAAACTCATGCATACTAGGACATTTATAAAACCTCCAGCCTAAATAACACGATGCACCAATCAATCCTTTTCTATCCTCTGGTTGCCATCAACAACAATGAAACCTAACCACCATCACAATCACATTACCAAACAAAGGATGAGAAAAGAAATTTCCAGCAGAACTAACCTTTCCTTCAATGAAGATAGATAGCGCTCCAGGCATCCCTGATGCACGGCATGACCACAGGAAGAAAGAAATATTCCATCACAATCAACTGGACCAAATCCATCATATGCTGACCCTTGTTTAGCACTTTCATCTGAGGTCTCATCAATGTGCAAGTGTTCAGAAGCTGATGGATCTTTTGCTCTGTCTCCACAAAGGCAAGCTATATATTTTGCAAGCAGAACAGTTTCAGCATCTTCAAAATCCCCTGCAACCTCTTGAGATGTTGAAATATTTTTCTCTCCCTCGACTGACTCCAGAAGACATGCATTGTTGTGAATTCCACTTCGAATCATTCGGTACATATCTTCCTCCAGCGTCTCAAACATATATACAGTGCTTTCCTTTTTATCCTTAGACATCTGCGGCACGTCAAGGTTTCTCAACAAAGGAAAGCAAGCCCGGACAAACTCCATGAAAGCATTGACTTCAGAAGGCTGGGCATTATGCATAAATTTATTTATAGTATTGCGAACCAACCGCACTAACTTAGTAGGTGGATCTACTTCTGAACAACTAGCTGCCGTAACTTCAACCCCACATTGTTCAGTTTCCTTGTTCTTCTCAATCTGCATTGTTTCCTTCTCTGGCTGTTGAACCCCATCCCATGATGGGGATCCTCTGTCGACAAAACTTAGCAGCCTAGATTTCTTAAATCGGCAACAAAAACAAACATTAATATTGAGAAGAGATGAACAGGAAGAATGGAAACAAAAGAAAAATATAACTTGCTACCTGTAGAAAAATTAAGAAAGAGAGAGGATTCTCTGGATTAGAATCGTGGCAAAGAGAGCAAACATCTTGAACAGATTCTCTGGTCTCATTAACAGCAGCTGAACGAGTTGCCTCTTCCGCAGAGGATAAGCCATCATCAGTTGAAATGCTCGCAAGAAACTTGGACTGCTCCGCTCTCATTCTTGCCTGCAAAACAAAATTCAATAAGCCAATAGGTTGAAGCAAATTTGTGCCGGTAATACAGCAACCTATGGAGCACACTTTAGTCATATATGCAACAAATTTCTTCTTGCTGGAAACATGCTCCACTAGATTTGGCACATTTATTTTCCAATCACCAATCTTTTTCCTTCTTGTAACATCAATTTCGCTCTATTAAATGCTTCAGTTTATTAGACCAAGCCATATGCTCTTTCTATTTAATATCAATTCATCTAAAAAAAATTTCGAGATGAAGTTTGCCCAGAGACATGTATTATTAAAACCTCATGTATAACAAAATAATGACTTGAAATATACATGTATGTAGACCACAGAGCACTGTACACAGATAAAACATCACACAAACAAACATGAACAAATCAACAATTAGGATAAAGACGACAACAGCCAACTTTTACTAACTTTGACCGAGTCTCTATTGAAATGCATGGCTCTATATTTTACTCACTGCACCAAGCAAGAAGAAAAAAGATTATCTGCATGGACAATGCCTCACACCCCTACCATTATAGCAGCCTGCCTTTCGCGAGCTTTGGCTCTGTGCTTCCCTTCATTAGAAGGAGATCCTGAACTTCCATTATCACTGTCTAAAATGGACCGTGGTACTTGAATGAACACTTCTGGGGCTAGCTGTTGCAACTCATTCATACAGTATGGATCGATTTCAGCAATTCTTTTCAATAAGCTTTCAATCAAATTTGAAAGGTCAGACCCATATGCATCCGTCTGATTCCCAACTCTTTCTGTCTTATGTAACTTCATCAGCAAAACAAGAAGCGATAATAAGCTGAACTTGCCAAAACCATAAGATAATCCCTCATTAATTTGTTCAGTAACAAAGGATAGCATGGAATTTTGATCTCCATTGAGCCATGTTCTATCTCCGGACTCTCTCTGCTGAAAACAAATATCTACAGCTAGAGAGAGCAAGTGCAATGCAACAATCAGGACACCATCAGATGCACGTGAGTCACGTGCCTTATCACTGATAACAGCATAAAATAGCACTGAGCGGATTAATTGAAGGGTCACTCTACAAGTAGCTATTCCAGCTATTCCTCGTAAAGGTGCAAATATGTAGGTCCACCTAGGCAACTGAGCAGTTGATGCCACAACATTGCAAAAGCGTGCATATCTTTCTTCTGCAAGTTGCAATTCTCTTGAGTTCCAACGCGGGTGATACAAATCCAGTTCTTTCCAGCATGGCCATCGCAATGAATATGTACCCTACAAAAAGAGCAACAAATTAGGACTATATCTGTCAAAGGCTGGTAGAGAGAGTGCGTGTGAGCGTAAAAAAATTACCTGATTAAGGCCAGAAGGATTGGAATATGAAGCAACAGCATCCAAAACTTCCTGCAGACCCTCAAACTTAGCCAGGTCACGGGGAAGTGACCTCACAAGTTGACTCCGAGTGGTATCTCCAGTGGCTAACCTGTAAACTAACTCTCTTCTCAAACTTTCAGCTGTAGTCTGTCCACAAAATCGCCTTTCTTTAACCATTTGGATTATAAGAGTAAGCATTTCCTCTACTAGAACCGGTTCATACCTGAAAATCCATATCATTCAGGCTTTACACAAGAAGACAAATTCCTACACAGGATGAACAATCGGAATAGATAACAACATGCATGCAGTATGTACAAGCCTAAGACAACCAAAGATGAAGCTTTAGAACTCCACCCACCCCCACCCCCGGGGCAGGCCCCCACCCCCTTTTTCTTTAAAAAATATATTGCTTCTCCTAAATCTTTCACATAAAATTGCATGCACATACACGTGAACAGAGAGGATGCTAAAAAAAGTGTGAAATTAATATGTAATTTTGCAGTATAAAAAACAAGGCAACTAGATAAATTACAATGGTTGACACGCATCTACAAATGTAAAAAATAGCACCCAATAAGACTTTCTTGTTAGTAGGATATGTTAAGGATTATAGGACCACTACCAATCCTCTTCCAATTATCTCAAAGCTCAAACTGTCAAAGAAACATGATAGCCATAAAGAAGGAAGATTATAAATTGATTATAAGAGATTACAAGGGTTCTAACTCTGGACTCGGGGCTCATCAACTTAAAGTTTAGTGCATAATTGATTGTTCTGAAAGCTTAAACCTTTAAATAAGTGGAAATTGGTCCCACAATTGTAAACATGGCATGAGAAAGTGGCTAGACCATAGAAAAAGGGGAATGGGATGGTTCGATTTTTGGTGCAATATAAAAAACTAGGTACCAGCAGCTTAGAATGAGGTCCCACTCTACATACTCCCGAACCCACCCCACCCCACCCCTAAGTAGAGATGGCAATGCGTTGGGTCAAATATGGTACCCTACCCGTTCCAATAGGGCTTAAACAGGTCGCAGGACAGGTTGGGGATTTTATTTACAAAACCTTATAGGGCTTGTGACGGTTTGTGATTTGTCTCACAAGTAACCTGAACCTGAGAGCCATTTTAATACAATAACTTTACTTTTCTAAAGAATAGAAGGTCTCATATTCAATTATATACAAAGACGAGAAATTACTTATGCCCCTTTACATTCTTCCAAATATTCATGGCTTATAAATTATGTTCTACGATTCCAAGAATTCATACAAGAATTTGAAATTGAATTGGTTACATAATCTGGATTTCCATGATGGTGGATGTGTACTCACGATGGTTTCCAATTTATATTGTGTTTGAAAAAAATTTCATTTAAAAATTACTTAGGAGAAAATAACAATTGTAGTGATATCAAGACCCATTGAGAACCCATTGGTAATTTAAGTGGAGACGGTGGGATTTCCATCACAAAACCATATCGGGTTTCTGAAACGAGTTTGGGAGATACTCAAAAATTAGTCAGACGGGTTTGGGACGAGATCAACCATCCCAAATCCCGTCTCATATCCATCCTACCCCTATACGATTCAATTTTTGCACCTAGGTCAGATCCCCATGAAAGAACATCCTCATTTATGTCCTTAAGCATTCAGAACAAATGGTTGTGCACACCGATTTAGAGGAACCACCAATGCTAAGTAGAGAACAATTAACTTTCACTAGGAGCAATTCATCTACCCGTCAGGACCATTCATAATTTTCTCACTATAATCTCCATTGGAACACCCAAACGGATTACACAAGAATGGGATATTTACTAAACATAAAATATTCAAGCAATAAATAGCGTGTCTCAAGGAAAATTTTGGACAAGCCAAGGACAAATTATAAAGTAGAAGTAACAATTCTGTCTTCTCATTTTCACAGGGTGGATTAATAAAACCTAACTACTTCCAATTTCTGATATATTTCTATGGCCTAGAACTCTTACAAGAGGAGCACTATCAAAAACCATTCCCTTTCTTTAATAAGCATGGCAATTCATTAACAAGTAGGTGAGGAGACTAAGTCCCAATCTTACAATTACTAGCTAATGGACAAGGAAAAGTTGACAACATGCAAGTATTACCTATCAAAGGTTTGGTAAGACACTAATTTAAGCATCCTGATACTTATAACCGCTTTATATCTTCTTCAGTCCATCAGTTCCACCAAGATCACCAATTATACAACTCAGTACGTGGAAGCTGCTAGTTTTAAATTACTATTTTGTGTTTTACTCAGTAACGAGAAAATATTGTACTTTAGACATTTCATGGTTTAAGATGTAAAACGTATTTTTATCTGTATTTCTGCTCAAAAAGCCGAGTTGACAAGCCAGAACCTAGAGGAACTTCAGCTTCTAGCCCACAAAGATTAGCTCTTAACTGGCTTCCCTAACCCAGATGACTTGTCATTCGAGAAGCTAGTGAGCAGGAGTTGGTTGTAGCACATACAGAATGAGGAATCATTTTGAAAGTTGAATAACTCAAACAAAACAAAAATGACAACGGTGATATAAATGATTACTTATGCACCATCCAAAAGGAATATTATTAACAGGGATATAGCACAAAGTCCCAAAGAACAGATGGTATATTGCTCGATAACAATAACTGAACATGCAAGGGAAGTTCTTTTGAAGCATCCGCCCACTGGCCAAATGCTCTAATGACCTTTATCAGTGATTGAAACTTTGAAAGAATTCGGATTAGAAATACGACAAAATGAACCTCAAATTCCTAAGACACGGCCAATTCCTACTCACTTCTATGGGAATATGTTATAAGCCCAGGAACCCCTCCGCTGCTTTTTCAGAGAGAATAATAAACCAAGGGTGGATGGGCAGCTTAACGATAGGCCCAAAAAGAGGGACCACAAAGCAACTTCAGTCCATTCATTCTACCAGAAGATAAAACTAGACTCACAGCAAAATTCAATCCTACTTGTCTATATTAATGCAAATCTTATGACTATCCTCATCTAAAAGAGGTTGCTATGTTATTTAACTAAAGGCATGTATGTGCAATTCAAGAAAGTATGTACATACTCGCTATCCCGTGTAGGATTAAGAGAGAGATAACTCAATAGCCCAAAACGTTCTATTATTCTGCTGATGAAAAGATCAGCAGGGGCTACAGCTGCACAGAACTGCAACAGGAAAAGTTCAAGCTCCAAGCCTTGCTCGGACCTGCAGAAAAGCAAAATTAGGATTCGCCATGCCCTATAGGAATCTGTAATGAACAATAGTAGGAGAACAATCATATTTGAAAATCAATATTGAGTGAGAAGGAATATCTATCGCTCTGGCATGTAAATCACACAAGATGAAAATCACATACCACCGAGCTGAGCGATACCATTCACGAGATAATAGGGCTGCATCTCCATTCTTCTTCCACATTCCAGCATGAACCTCAGCACAGAACACCCTAATACGTAAAGGATGCTCCATGACAAAAGCACAAAAACCCAGTGGACTACAAAGTCCCAAAACGCACTTGAAGAAGTTGGTGTAGGGCCCTGATGGCTGATAAGCAAAAGCAGCAGCGTTTCCATTGGATGCTGTGGTATCCCCATCCCATATTTTCAAGGCTTTAAGCAGAAGTAATGAGAGCAAGCGATGAAACGGAATGTGAACAGATATATCTTGCGAACTAACATCATAGACAATATTTGGCCAATCCTGCAAGCTAAGAACACGCAAAGCACCCACTTCTGAAGCAAAATCACCTTCCACTGCACAATTATCGGAGGCCACAGAAGCATTTGCAACATCACTGTCACTAACAGGAATGGACTTACTTTCAGGATCAGTGTCCTCCCCATTATCTACACTTGCATTGGGCCAATCACCATGATTAAGTCTACCTTGCTGGTCACTAGGACTACCAAGTCTACCAAATATATATTTACCTTTTCTGATCCTCGATATTGTCTTCTTCCATGCGGAAAAATGGCTAGTGGCAATACTACTGTTGCTCTGAGATAAATCAATTACAGGGGCCCCTGAAGTCTTATCAACTAATAACCAATTCTCAATAGCTTTCAAACATTCATTTATCAACCATGTGATAGACGGCGGAATTGATGGATGACTATTTTTTATGGTATCGACTTCAGCAGCCTTAGATCCAGACGCTGATGCCTTGCTCCTGCCTGAAGTGCTACATGCGGAGCTTTCCTGAGATAACCGCACTACTTTTGCATGTCTCAAACTTTCTCCATCATCCGTGTCCATTTCATCAATTGTCTCTTTAGCAGGTTCATCCAAAGATGCTCCATCAACCAGTAGGGAGTGAGTATTTGCTATTGAAGAGCATAGACCAAAAGGAAAATGTGTATTATCAATTTCTTCTTCTATAAGTATACCTGTTTCTCTCCTTAGAGGATTCATTCCTTGCACAAAATTCAAAAGCCTCATCCAAGTCCTTAAGTTATCCCGCTTTTCATTAATTAAATACTTCTGTACGATCACATGGCTCACAACAAATCGTACATCTTCAGCCACACGAAAGGTTGTTTCATACAAATGTTGCCACTTGGTGACCTACCAACAGAATTTTTCAGCTATTTAGTACATGGCAGAACAAAGGAAAAGATGTCAAAGAAAAAACCAAACTATACTTTATTGAAATTACTTTCAAAAACAAAACGAGACATATATAGTGGATTTGCTTCAACAGGTAAAATGGAAAAACCATCAAAACCTACTTTTCAATGAAGCTCAACTTCCATTGACACTTTGAAGCTAAATAGAGATAAAACTTCATGAGATACACAGAACATCATCAGTTAACTTGTCTATTGCCCTACCTGAGCCATCTATGAGTGCAGTGTGAACACCTGTTAGATGGCCGATCCTTGATAGATGCAATACCAAGTGCTTTATGACAAATAAATATATTAAAAAAAACTCGCTCAATAGTTTACAGCTGCTGATACTAGCAAAAGAAATGGCGGACGTGCTTTGTCAAAATACACCAAATGATACACTGCACGATCGACTACCTAATAGAAAGCTAGTTGATTATTCAATATTCCCTCATGACAATATAGTAATTTAATTTAAAAAACAGAGACGTGGAATTCAAATACTAACTCAAAAATGCATGTAATGCAAGCACTGAGTTTCTATATAGATCAGACTCACTAAAAGGTGCTTCCATGCAGTAAGACTTCACTTAAAGAGCACTGATTTGGTCATAAACTAAATGTACTGTTATTTCCTAATATCATTTGCCACTTCTAATCCGTTAATGCATTCCATTCATCTGTTTTGTATAAGATTCTCAAACAGTACCATTGACATAAAAAGCAAATGATTATTCAAAAGTTTATTGACAGTGTATAAGATATGTCTTAATTGGAAGTATCTTCCAGTGTTCATTCTACATATGTGCATTCTTGTTTAAAGTATCATCTGTAAGATGTCTACATTACAATCAATCTACAGAACAACATCACCACCCATCAGTAAGAAAGAAACAATATCCATTGAAGGGAATTCCAAAGAATACTTTCAAGTATTCTGAAAGCAGAGAACAACTATGTACTTCATTAAAATTCCAGAAACAGTCTATCCTGCTGTAAAAAATTCGGTAATGACTTCTATAGCTGTCAATCATACATAAAGTTATAATTTATGATATCCGTAGATAATCTAGGACCTTCGAGAGAAAGGGAGAGAGAAAATAATCAAAGGCATACATCTTTACTTAATAACTTAATAGAAGAGTACATAAGATGGTAACCCCCAAGATCCTGTGTCTGCAGCGTCACTCCTCATATTAATCTTAGGGGTCACACCCGCCACCCTGCCGGAGGAGCCTTATCCAAAGTATGTGGATGGGGTGGCTCGCATGAAATTCACCAAGACGCAAGGTTCACATACCCCATGTTGTAAAGGAAGGAAGTACATGAGATGGCTCTATTTATAGAACATGATAGACATCTAAAACCCTGATTATTTTATTTGAGACTCACCTACTAATTCCTAACGCCACTAACTATACTTCATCACTCACCCTCAAGCTAGAGTATCCAAATTGCAACTAACAAATGCAACTTTCTAGTTGCAACTTCCTCTTGAAGTGTGTGACCAAAGCGCTATGTAAACTAGACCATCCAATAGATAATGGACATGGCTACATTCAATCAAATTCAAGACAACTTAGCATAAGCCAAACCTTACATGAGTACTAGATTTGACAGAGAAGCACTGAAGAAAGAAAGGATCAAAAATTGACACCTCTTTCACACATAACGTTGGTTAAAATCATGTCAGAACCCAACTTGTGTTGTCGCAAACTAAACTGCATCACCCCCACAGTGCTCGACTCTGGCTGCTCAACAGATGCATGCTTGACTCCAGTGCTCACAGCTAACTAGAAACTTATTGTGACTTTGCCCGTCGATGACACTCACAATGTAAGAAGAGTCTCACAACTACATCCACAATAGGCTAGCTGAGATTTCAAAGGACCAAAATTGGAGAAGTTGCCAAAGATGAATCGCTGGATATCAGAGCTTTTATGTGTCTCTAGAAAACCCCCCTTTTTTAACCATTTTCTGGGATTAGAACGAAACAAGCATAAGACCAAAGCAGAAACCAACAGCATCAGAGAGGCGACAAAATCTTGACAGAAACCAGTGCTGGAAAAAGAAAAGGTGATCTAGCAAGTAAGTGACAGAGAAGGAAGACAGGTGAACGATGAAAGAGGACAGCTCCCAACAAACGATGACAGCAGCAAAACTCACTAAAAAAGAGTCATCCCCCTGATGATCAGTAGAGACCAAAGAGATCTAAGCTGGAGATGACGAGCTCGAAGACCAAGAGAGGGACAAAGGAGAGAACTTTGGTCAAGCAACTAGATATGGCAAGCAAAAGGTTGCTCGGGATAGAGAAAGAAACTATGAAGATGAGGGTAACTGAGACCCCGAGGGGGTCGTAGTAGAGAACCAACAAAGATTACAACCAACATCTCTACAGAGCTTGAATGGATGCACGACTAGGAAAAACAAGGTTGCCCAAGAGGACACAAGTGATGACGACACCACTGAGCTCAAAGGGACGGCATGACTGAAGTTGACAATTTCGAGATAGCAGTACTCTCGAAGGCAACAAGACCTGGTTTGAGACAGGGACAAGCGGTGGACAATGATGCTTCTCATGAAGACAACCAGGTGTACCTGCTCTCAAGGATGACGACATGAGCAAACAATTGTTGACAACAAAATGCAACAAACAGCAAGCAATGGCGGCAGCGCACGGCAAGTGATGATGAGGTCATTGGATGTTAATGCCCTTACAAGAAAATTGATACAGGAATCAGTGGGGGCCGATTGATGGGTCTTTGGGATTCTTTTTTCTAAATCGATGGCAATGAGGAAAAAGAAATGTGAGGGTGTTGATATGGGTCCCTCTCTCCTGTGGCTCTAATACCATGTAAATATTCTAGGATCATCAAGAGAGAAGGAGAGAGAAAGTATTTATAAGCTACATCTATACTCAATTAATTAACAAAATATACAGCATGAGAGACCCAAAACCCTAACCTCCTTGTTTAAGACTCACCTACTAACTAAATCCTAATACCAGCAAATATACTTCAAAAATATCATAAGGCAATAGGAATCTGTAATGAAAAGATTAAGGTTTTAATAAAAATAATTAATCAAGTACCGATTATTCAACCATTGAATGACTTTTTATTCCATGGAAATGCTTGAGTCCCTATGCTCATTGATTAATTTAATGCCCTTGTAGCTGGAATATATTTCATAGCAATGTTCTACTAGAGTAGACCCGACAACCTATCCACTAAATCACTAAAGACTGCACAAATGTCAGTATCCATCCAATGAACAACATCAAAGGCATGTATGAAGAAAATAATAACCAAATAGGAGACAAACTTGTGTCTCACCTGTAAACGACCATCTTCACCAGCACATGAAGTAAATATGTCTCCTAAGCACCCAAATAGCATTTCAAGTAAGTTCATTTCCTTCACAAGACGTGGAGTCAGAGTTGGCACTGTAAAGATCTGCACAGAAAACGTCGATAGAGCATGCTTCTTAGAAACACCATCATTGCAATCTTTTATAGCTTCCTTTACAGCAACCGGGTAGTAGCTTAAAAATGCCTTGGCAAACTCATACTTGAACAAGGGCTCTGCAAGCAGTTTAAGAAGTAGTTCATACAGTTTCTTCAAAACCTTATCACTTAAGAAACTCTCACCCCTCACCAGAATCTCCAATAGACCAGCAGAGGAAAATATCCTAATTGAAGCAAAACTTAGCAAACTCTCACTATGGTTGCAGAATTCTAGTAGCATCACAGCTATCACAAGAGTAAGCTCATCTGCAACTTCACTATACTCTGCAGCATGGTTGCTTCCTCTGCTGTCTTCTTGAGTGGAAGACTCAGCAGACAACAGCTTGTTTTTCCAAAACACAAAGAGGGCATCAAGGACTGGTCCAACAGAGTGTGCTATTTCCTGAGGAAGGGGCTGGATCTGTTCTGCACCTTTATGCTTCGAACAGAAGCCCTCTCGTCTCCATGCCGTCGCATCTCCACAATCACAGCAACCCCCTCCAGTATATATCATTGAGTAATCATGGTCCTCATGATTCCCATTTTCAAAACAAGGAACACATATTGCACATGTGGGGTCAAGTTCGCACGTTCGGCACCTATAAGCAATATCATCGTTTCCCCATACAGCACCACAAACTCCCCTCTGACCCACATCTATGTCCGAAAGACACTTAAGAACATAGGTGGGTTCACCCTTAAACATCAACCACTGCAGCCAAACCATACTTTCTCTAAAAAACTTTCTCATATCATTTTCTTCCGGAACATCTTCAGATCCTGTTTGCAGATTCTGATGGATCTCCGCTAACTCGTCATCTAACGGTAAAATTGCAGACACAAGCTGTGGGATGCAGGACTCATTATCCTTGAGGAAAGCAACTACGCCAAATTCAGAGTTGTAAAGGTACTCCTGTGGAACTTCAATTTGTGCAAGCCTCTAGCATAAATAACCAAGGAGGAGTGTAAGACATATTACCTTATTATTTCCTATTTATAACCCGCTGTTAGCAATTTGTCTCTTACTTCATATTATTGATGGCAAAATATTACCCAACAGTAAAAGAAAAGATCATCAGAGAAAAACTGCGCAAATAATGAAATTATCACAGGAAAAGTAGCAGAACCCCTTTTACATCTCCATCCATTCTTGAAAATAGAAAGAAAGACAAAAGATACACTCACTTTCAAAATGCCCCTCAAGGCTACAACCTAAGTACTACGAACACACTACCCTCACATACCATACATTCTCTGTATACACAAAGCTCACTTCACACTGCCATACAACTATGTCCTATTATGAAGCAGCGACAAATTTGTGGAAAAACGAAGCAGCTCAAAACAAACGAACAAAAAACGGCAGACAACTTGGCAAAGATCAATTCCTAGCCTCTTTGAAGTAGAGCCTACACGTTTCGCTTCCAAAGACCAAACAGAAGCTCCCAAAACCCCATTCAGACCACACCACATCGAAACTGATGGCAAGACATTCTCAATTCCTAAACTTGAAAGAGCATAATAAAGGAAACAAACAACAGCCAACGATTTCAAGAAAAAACGACCAAATGGGAACCAGAAAGAAGTGAAAAATAAAAATAAAAAATAAAAAAACACACAAACCATCGAGAGAAAAAACCGCCGCACCTTCAAAATTCGATCTCGAGGGCTGAGATTGCTAGCCTCGAAAGAACGATCAGTGTCCATGTCCATTCCGCGTGTCCGGACGAACGGCAAGATGAACTCCGCGCAACGCAGGCAGCGCCAGAGCCCCGACGAGCTCTCACCCCCCAGATTGGCTCCTCCAACCCCCCGCCGCCGACTGCAAACTACCGATCGAACTCACGCGCGCCGCACCAAGTCCTCGACAGCCCGCAGCGGCACGACCATCTCACGGTGCCCCCCCGTCTCAAAGCTCCCGAGAAGAAGAAGGCGCCCCGATCGCAGATGACTCTGCCGTGCGCTCCTCCTTCGACGGCGGCGGTCCCGCGGGCCTCGAACAATCTCGGGGGGACGGGAGCGAAGATGGGGAAGAAGGTACGATCGGGAACGATGATTGTCGAATCTCGAAAGCAGAAGATAGCTCGGTGTTGGAGCCGCTCTGTTTGCCTTATGTACTCGGCTCTCCTCGCTTCGGCCTGAGAGTCGGTGTAGGACTCGTGCCGAACGTGGCTTTGCTTGCACGGGAACTTTGGGGGCTGCTGGGCTTGGGCCTTTTGCCGAACGTTGTAATTCGATCCCATTATCTTTTTGGGGATAAAGTGCATTAAAAAATTTATAATAATTAAATTAAATCCTAAAATTTTCATAATATACAATTAAGTTCTAAAACTTATTAAATTTGTCCAATATAAGTCATTCCATTAAGAGCATTTTTTGAAAATTTTAAGATTCAATTGCACTTTTATAACAAGTTTTAAGACTTGATTTGACATTTTAAAGTTTTAGTACTCAATTAAACCTTCATAACAAGTTTTAGGATTTGATTGAACCTTTTAAAAATTTTAGGTTTCAATTACACTTTTATGACAAATTTTAAGACTTCTAATGTACTTATCTCATCATTTTCAAACACTAGTGCATTCGAAATCCTAAAACTTATAACATAATTAAGTTCTAACATTTTCAAAAAATGTAATTAAGTCCTAAAACTTATTACAAAAATATAATCAAATCCTAACCTTTCAAAAAATATAATCAAATTCTAAAACTTGTAAAATTGGTCCAATCAAATTCTTCCATTGATTGCACTTTTAGAAGGTTTTAAGACTCAATTGTACTTTTCGCGATAAGTTTTATAACTTAATTGCACTTTTTGAAAAACTTTCATTACAAGTTTTACTACTTAATTATACTTTTTAAAATTTTTAGGATGTAATTGCAATTTTTGAAATTTTTGGACTTAATTACACTCTCATGACAAGTTTTAGAACTTTCGGTACAGTCATCCCTTTCCTTTTGGGATGGATTAGCCAAAAATCGTTAGATCAATTTCCTAAACCAAATTGAACCAATAACTCCGGTCTAGTGATTTGGGACATTTTTGTCATTGGCTTCTTGGTTTGATTTCAGTTTAGGGACTTCAAAAACGAATTAATTTAATAAGCAGATTTATTTTCTTTTCTACCGATAAATTTTGGTAGGTTAACCTAATTGAACAAGTCTTCCCAATCTAAAATTGCTCCATACTATTAAATCAAATGTTTCTATTTCTCGAGTTCGCAATATTGATTGATTCTCGAATACTATTTGTGGAAGAATGTGCTATGATGTTTGGCCTTCTTACGTTTAGTTAAATGATTTTTTTAATGTCATCGATAGTTAATTTGATTTAATCATTTTTTTCGACATGTGTGCAAAAATAGCGGCATATTTTTGTTAACTTCCGTGGCATGTTGAAGGTAGATAGTCTAATTATGTGTCAAACTTCTTAGTTGTACATCCACATCGCGGTGATTGTTAACAAACAATTCGATAACGACCTGATATTATTTGTTTAATCTAACTTGTAATTTTATTGGTTGGTTTTGTTTGAGCATAGGTGAAGATTTTCTCAAATCGATAAATTTGGTTTGGACTAAAAATAATGTGACGCCCAAATTTCGTTAGTTAGATTAAGCATATTTTAGCCCAAAAAAATAATAATAAATAAATAATAATAATAATAATCTAGCCATGACCCACTTCATACGTGAGAGTAGGGGGGATTATTTTTAAGAAGAAATTTTCTTCTTTACTCATGTTGCAGCCAAGTGGTGCTGAGATGAAAGGGGGGAAGCGACACTTGTATCTTTTTTTAATCATTTTCCTTTCCTGAACTGCTCAACACCCTCTAGCTCACGAACGAACCCGCGTTCTTTTCTTTCTTCTAAGCCGACACACACCACCTTCCTTTCCTCCCACTTCCGTTCATCTCCACCGAGCTCGACCCCATCTCAGCCTCTCACGATCGATGTCTCCATCCAACAGCGAAATCGTCACTGCCCTATTCCATTCGGAGCCCCGCCGCCGACCGTGAAACCCTAGCTCGCCCGACGCCTCCTCCCTCTTTCGCCAGTGAAAGATCCAAGCAAGTGCGGCTGTGATTAGTGTCCTGGGTCCATGAAATGGCTGTGCCTAGTTGTGCATGTGAAAATCGGGGTAGATTTCAAGGTTGGGTGCAGAAAATCTGAGAACCACAGCTCGGTTTGGAGCTGGAATGTGAGCGAGTCGAAGTTTTATCCCTCTGCACTAACTGAAATACATCTTGCGTGTTGAATCATGACCTTGTAAGTGTTTGGTAGCGCTAGGAATTCTCACTAAGTAGTGGTTTTGGTCGCTGTGAGGGTTTGTGAAGCCACGATGAAGAGAGGGAGGCCGTGGGTGAAAGGAAGAGAGAAACCACGAACTTGAAGATAGTCCATGAGGTTTGGCGTGGCCGCGAGCTGAGATAGTTGGCTCAGATCCTTTTGGCTCGGAGAAAGGCTAGTTTGGTCTTATCTAGCCATGGGTAGAGAATTTGACGCCAACCTCTCGTGCACGTGATTTTGGGGTGCTTGATTTTGCCATGAACTGGTTTCATTGAATTTAATTGAAGATGAGCCTTGTATGTGGTCTCGAACTCGTGATTTTGATGTGTTTTTGAGTTAAGATTTGCACGTGGTTGGAGTATTGCAATTTAGTTTGCAATTCAGTATAGATTCCTAGAACTAAACTTATTGGACCCTCTCTGTTTGTTAATTTTATAGCTTTTTCTGTGGTTCGATTTCAAGCAAACTTCCTCCATGAAAGTTGTGTATTACATCCTGATCTACGACATATATTTAATTGAGATTTTTTAAAGTTAAGTTGATCCACCCGAGGACTTGATTTTGTATCGTTTGTGAGCTGTCCAGAATTGTAGAACCCCGACCTCAGTGTGCTTTCAAGTTTTTATAAAATGCTTGAGTTAGAACATGGACTTACTTCCTTCATGAAAGTAGTAGGAGACATGTAGGTGCAGAACATATCAAAATTCAAGCGCAATTTACTGAGTTTTGAACTTCGAAATGGACTAAACCTCCCAGTTGTTGATTTTGTTTGGTGATAGGAATTTTGAGCTGTATGACCAAATTGCTGGTCTCTTTACATATAGAATTAGACTTGGTTTTCTCATGAAAAGTGTTCCTTTAGGGCCTTGCTATCACATGTTAAAATTTGAGAATTTTCTGTGATGGTTTACTATGGTTTTGGCTCTAAACACCGAGACTACTCGCTTTCGTCTAGTTCTGTCCGCGTTGGTAGTTTCTGAGTTTTCTGCAGGCAAATGTTGGACTCTCACTGTGTCGCCTTTAATGAGAGTTCCTATATACCTTGAAGTATCTAATAATGTATGTTTAGACTTATTTGTGACTGTTCACATACTTAAGTTGTTGGTGCTGCAATAAGGCGGAATTATGAATGTGTGAAGTTGGCTAAGGAGCCAATGAGAGACCCCGGGTGTCGGGATGCCTGGAGAGGGGTGACGAGGAGTAGTGATATTCTCTCCAGAGGACTGAGAAGGGTTGAACAGCTTCTCAGGGGACCTCGTGATGCCAGGTTAGGTGCGAGGGGTTCAGGGCGGAGTGTCGTTTCCCCTTGGATGATTGTTGCAGCTAGACTTTTGTGGATTCAACAAATTGACAATGTGTTTACCTATTTGTCGTACTATTGGCCAAATCCAAGTTAGGACTAACCGCCCACTTACTAAGTTTTTACTTTAAAAACTCACACTTGTTTATTATGTTATTTCTTCATATTAGAAGATATCTTCTGCATCACCTGCACCGCCTGCTGCCACGACGACTATCCTATATGGCACCCCCGCCGATTTTGTATGGCAGCAAGAGGAAATCCATGACCGACACTTCCCGGGTGTAGTCTTCATCAAATGCACATCCTGTTTGACGGTAGACACGGGGGCACCTGCAGGGCCGGCATACATGGCCTTCGTAGCCCTTTACGCACGTGTGGATGGTCGGCTGGTGGGGCCATTAGCGCTGTATGATGACGAACCGGGCCATGGTGGCAGTCCCATAGTGTAGGAGGTGGCCGAGGAGCACTCGATGTGTGGGAGAATTTTGTTTTTGGTTGTTCTAACAGCATGTACATACTCAACGGGAGGGGGGATGTTTAGTGTTTGTGGCTCCTAGTGTTTTTGTAGAAATCCCCCTCTTAACCTCATCTCTCTACGTGTAAAGAAACAAAGTTTTATGATAAATAGAGCCGAGTGCAGTTCAGTTTCTTATGATTCAGCTTGACTAAAATTTATTTTATAATTCCTGAAATTAAAATAATTCATGTGAAATCATGTGAGAAATAGGGGGTTACATTGAGTGGTATCAGAGCCCGGATTTGTTGGAGTGATAAGGTGTAGGATTTTTAGATGGACGGTAGTATACCTGAGTGTTAAACATAATTGCCCGTGTAACTGGGACGATTTTGGTGTGGGCAGTTAATTCCATGTTAGTGTGGTTTGAGTAACGTGGGAATATTACGTTACTTTTAACGAATAGCATAAATCTCCAACTCTTGATGTGGGTAATGTGCAAAAAGTTTAAGAGAAAGATGGTGCGATCGAAGAGCTCGTCTCCGCCGAGGACTGAAGCGGCTGCGTTGGGGGCAGGGCCGAGGATGGAGGATGTGTTGCAAGCCTTGGTTTCCTTGGGAAATTTGGTGGAGAGACAGGCCCAAATTCCACCGCAACAACCACCTCTGCCGTCACCCCAACAGCCACCTCTGGCGGAGCAACGCACCCAGGGACTGGTAGAGCAATTCCTGAAATTAAAGCCACCAAAATTCTCGGGAATGGGACGTCCCGAGGAAGCGGAGCAGTGGATGATAGTATGGAAAGAATTTTTAAATTGCTTGGTTGCAATGACCAAGACAAGATAACACTTGCTGAATATCAGTTAGAAGGGAATGCCATGTATTGGTGGAGAGCATCGAAGGATACCATATTTCCAGCAGGTATAGAAATGGTATGGGATGAGTTCGTGAAAGCTTTCTACAAAAAATATTTTTCTGAATGTACGAAGGATCGAAAGATTACTAAATTTGTCCAACTGAGTCAAGAGGGACTAACTGTGGATCAATACGAGGCAAAATTTTCAGAACTTTCTAGGTATGCTCCTAAATTGATTGAGGATCCCGAGGATAAAGCGAAGAGGTTTCTGAAGGGCCTAAGGACTAATATTAGGAAGCAGTTAGTGCCTTTAGGTATAAGAGACTATAATGAAGTGTATGCTCGAGCCCAATGGGTCGAGCAAGAGCTCATTAGAGAGCAGATGGAGGATAGGGAAAAGGTCAGATCAGGGCTGCAAGGAGTCACAAAGGATGTGCGTAGCGGCAAGTGACCTTTTCCGTCTTGGGATACACCTTGGAGTTCCAGGAAGAGGCCTGCTTATGGAAGTTCTAGAGGGACGAGTAAGGGACAATACGTAAGTCGAGCTATGTTTCATAACGACTTATGCCAACGATGTAACCAGCAACATGGGCCAGGACCTTGCCCCGATCCATTGAGATGTTTTAAGTGTGGACAGAATGGTCATTTCAAAAGAGAATGTCCCTAAGAGAGGCAGCAAGCTGATAATAATCAGTTGCTTCATGCGCTGCCACACCCAAGAGGAGCACTTCCACCAGGGAAGACGCAAAGACCGGCAGTAAAAGGAAAAGTGTATGCAATGACTCAGGAGGAAGCGGAAGCTTCCAAGACCGTTATTACAAGTACGATTTCCTTGAATGACCAAAGGCTTATGCATTATTTGATCCGGGCGCGACCCATTCCTTTATTGCTGAAAGATATAGGCGATTACATAATCTAGAAGTGACACCTCTCGTAACACCTCTCACTGTTTCCACACCATTAAGGGATGAAGTATTGTCTACATTAGTTTGTGAAAATTGCGAAATCTCAATAGGGGGAAGGACACATTCTATTGATTTGGTAGAAATAGGTATGTATGACTATGACACCATTATAGGCATGGACTGGCTCAGTAAGCAGCGAGCCAATGTAGATTGTTATAGAAAAAGGATTCAGTTTAACCCCTCCGATGAACCTAGTTATGAGTTCTTTGGGAACAAAATGACCCCCTTCACGAACCTTATTTCGGCAATGGAAGCACATAGACTCTTAGGTGGGGGATGTCAAGGATATTTAGCGATGGTTAAGGATCAGAAAAAGAAAGAGGCGAAGCTAGAGGAAATTAGTGTAATACGTGAATTTCCTGATGTATTTCCAAAAGAACTCCCTAGATTACCCCCAGATCGAGAGGTTGAGTTTGCTATCGAAATACTTCCAGGGACGGAACCTGTATCAAAAGCTCCATATCGGATGTCTTTGACAGAATTGAAGGAGTTAAAAATCTAGCTGCAAGAATTATTGGATAAAGGATTTATAAGACCGAGTGTATCTCCATGGGGGGGCACCAGTCCTGTTTGTGAAAAAGAAGGATGGATCAATGCGTCTTTGCATTGATTATAGGAAATTGAACCAAGTTACGGTTAAGAATAAATACCCCCTACCAAGGATTGATGATCCATTTGATCAACTAGCTGGTAGTTCGGTCTTTTCAAAAATTGACTTGAGGTCTAGGTACCATCAATTAAGAGTTAAGGAGGAAGACGTTCCCAAAACAGCTTTTAGGACTCGGTATGGACACTATGAATTTCTAGTTATGCCATTTGGTCAAACCAATGCGCCTGCTACCTTCATGGATCTGATGAATAGGATATGTATATCTTATCTGGATCAATTTGTGATTGTTTTTATAGATGACATTTTGGTATACTCAAAAGGGTCAGAAGAGCATAAGGAACATTTACGGATAGTGCTACAGACCCTTAGAGAACACAAATTGTATGCCAAATTTAGTAAATGTGAGTTCTGGTTAGACCAAGTAGCATTTTTGGGTCATGTGGTGTCGAAAAAAGGATTAACAGTGGACCCAGTGAAGGTTGAGACCGTAATTGAATGGCCAAGACCCACTACACCGACAGAGATTCGGAGTTTCTTAGGGCTTGCAAGGTATTATCGAAGGTCCATAGAAGGATTTGCACGACTCGCAAGTCCCTTGACCCACTTAACTAAGAAGAGTGTGAAATTTGAATGGAATGATAAGTGTGAGCAAAGTTTTCAGGAACTTAAAAGAAGATTGACCTCGGCACCAATTTTAACCCTACCTTCAGGGTCTGGTGGATTCACAGTGTATAGTAATGCTTCCTACCAAGGACTCGGCTGTGTCTTAATGCAACATGGAAAGGTCATAGCTTATGCTTCGAGACAACTGAAACCTTATGGAAAGAATTATCCTACCCATGATCTAGAGTTGGCCGTGATTATTCTCGCATTGAAAATCTGGAGACATTATTTATATGGGGAGAAATTTGAAATTTACACCGACCATAAAAGTTTGAAATATTTATTTTCGCAAAAGGAGTTAAATATGAGGCAAAGAAGATGGATGGAGTTATTTAAGGATTATGATTGTGAAATAGTGTACCATCCAGGGAAAGCTAATAAAGTGGCAGATGCCCTTAATCGTAAGTTAGCTATGAGTATGACAAATTTAAGGGTGAAAGAATGGAATCTTTTAAAAACCATTGCCAACTCCGAATTTAGACTAGAGGTAGATCACCTTTCAGGCGTGTTGGCAACTTTGAGGATTGAACCGCGGGTGATCCAAAGAATACAGATCCTACAACAGTCGGACATGAGAATGTTAAAAATTCGAGATGAAGTGCAAAGTGGAAAGAGGGAGGAATTTCAGTTGTCTGGACGGAATTGTCAGATATCGAGGACGTCTTTGTGTGCCAAAGGATAAGGAACTTAAAAGGGAGATATTGTCAGAGGCACATAAGAGTGCTTATAGCATCCACCCCGGAGGTACGAAAATGTACCGAAATTTGCGGCAACACTACTGGTGGAATGGTATGAAACTGACATCGCTAGATTTGTTTCTCAGTGCCTAACTTGCCAACAAGTGAAAGCCAAGCACAAAAAGCCAGCTGGGCTATTGAAACCCCTAGATATTCCAAAGTGGAAATGGGAACATGTTACTATGGACTTTGTGCAGGGACTCCCAAGGACCTCTAGTGGACATGATTCGATATGGGTAGTAGTGGATCGTCTGACCAAATCTGCTCACTTTATAGCAGTTCGAACAGATTATTCGATGGATAAGTATGCAAAAATATATGTGAGACAAATTGTCCGTCTACACGGTGTTCCCGTGTTTGTCACTTCTGATCGAGACCCAAGATTTACATCAAAACTTTGGCGGAGCTTACAGGTTGCTTTAGGGACTAAGCTCCAGTTTAGTATAGCTTTTCATCCTCAAACCGACACACAATCTGAAAAGGTAATCCAAATATTGGAAGACATGCTAAGAGCTTATATGTTGGATTTTAAAGGAAACTGGGATGAAAAATTACATTTGGCGGAATTTGCGTACAATAATAGTTTTCAACAAAGTATTGGAGCTGCCCCATTTAGGCACTGTACGGGAGAGCCTATAGAACCCCAGTATGTTGAAATGAAGTAGGCGAGCGAAGATTAACTGGACCCGAATTAGTCTAAGTTACTATAGACGCTGTGAAAACTATTAAGGACCAACTAAGGACTGCCCAAAGTCGATAGAGAAGTTATGCAAACAAACGCAGGAGGCCTTTGGAATTTATTGTGGGAGATAAAGTTTTTCTCAAAGTCTCACCGGTTAAAGGCGTGTCGAGATTTGGTAAAAAAGACAAGTTGAGTCCACGTTTTATTGGACCTTTTGAAATACTTGATAGAGTTGGGGAAGTAGCCTACATATTAGCATTACCCCCAAAGTTAGCAGGCATACATGATGTGTTTCACGTTTCCATGTTAAGAAAATATCATCCCAACCCTACTCATGTGTTGGACTACGAGACCATCGAGGTGGATCAAAACGTGAATTATACGGAAGAGCCCGTACAAATTTTGAGCCACAGAGAGCAAGTGTTGAGGACGAAAGTGATCCCACTAGTTAAGGTGTTATGGCGACATCATGGCCTTGAAGAAGTGATGTGGGAAAGTGAAGAAGATATCCGTCAACGATACCCTCATTTGTTTAGTTGAAGTCAAATTTCGAGGACAAAATTTTCTAAGAGGGGAATGTTTGTGACGCCCAAATTTCGTTAGTTAGATTAAGCATATTTTAGTCAAAATAATAATAATAATAATAATAATAATAATAATAATAATAATAATAATAATAATAATAATAATAATAATAATAATAATAATAATAAATAAATAAATAAATAAATAAATAAATAATAATCCAACCATGACCCACTTTGTACGTGAGAGTGGGGGGGGGGGATTATTTTTAAGAAGAAATTTTCTTCTTTACCCATGTTGCAACCAAGTGGTGCTAAGATGAAAGGGGGAAAGCGACACTTGTATCTTTTTTTAATCCTTTTCCTTTCCTGAATCGCTCGACACCCTCTAGCTCACGAACGAACCTGCGTTCTTTTCTTTCTTCTGAGCCGAGACACACCACCTTCCTTTCCTCCCACTTCCGTTCATCTCCACCGAGCCCTACCCCATCTCGACCTCTCACAATTGATGCCTCCATCCAGCAATGAAATCGTCACTGTCCTATTCTCTTCGGAGCCCCGCCGCCGGCCGTGAAACCCCAGCTCGCCCGACGCCTCCTCCCTCTTTCGCCAGTGAAAGATCTAGGCAAGTGCGGCTGTGATTAGTGTCTTGGGTCCATGAAATGGCTGTGCCTAGTTGTGCATGTGAAAATCGGGGTAGATTTCAAGGTTGGGTGTAGAAAATCTGAGAACCACAGCTCGGTTTGGAGCTGGAATGTGAGCGAGTCGAAGTTCTATCCCTCTGCACTAACTGAAATACGTCTTGCGTGTTGAATCGTGACCTTGTAAGTGTTTAGTAGCGCTAGGAATTCTCACTAGGTAGCGGTTTTGGTCGCTGTGAGGGTTTGTGAAGCCACGGTGAAGAGAGGGAGGCTGTGGGTGAGAGGAAGAGAGAGACCACGAACTTGAGGATAGTCCCATGAGGTTTGGCATGGCTGCGAGCAGAGATAGTTGGCTCAAATCCTTTTGGCTCGGAGAAAGGCTGGTTTGGTCTTATCTAGCGGTGGGTAGAGAATTTGACGCCAACCTCCCGTGCACGTGATTTTGGGGTGCTTGATTTTGCCATGAACTGGTTTCATTGAATTTAATTGAAGATGAGCCTTGTATGTGGTCTGGAACTCGTGATTTTGATGTGTTCTTGAGTTAAGATTTGCATGTGGTTGGAGTATTGCAATTTAGTTTGCAATTCAGTATAGATTCCTAGAACTAAACTTATTGGGCCCTCTCTGTTTGTTAATTTTATAGCTTTTTCTGTGGTTTGATTTCGAGCAAACTTCCTTCATGAAAGTTGTGTATTACATCCTAATCTACGACATATATTTAATTGATATTTTTTGAAGTTAAGTTGGTCCACCCGAGGACTTGATTTTATATCGTTTGTGAGCTGTCCAGAATTGTAGAACCCCGACCTCAGTGTGCTTTCAAGTTTTTATAAAATTCTTGAGTTAGAACATGGACTTACTTCCTTCATGAAAGTAGTAGGAGACATGTAGGTGCAGAACATATCAAAATTTCAACGCAATTTACTGAGTTTTGAACTTCGAAATGGACTAAACCTTCCGGTTGTTGATTTTGTTTGGTGATAGGAATTTTGAGCTGTATGAACCACATTGCTGGTCTCTTTACATATAGAATTGGATTTGGTTTTCTCATGAAAAGTGTTTCCTTTAGGGCCTTGCTATCACATGTTAAAATTTGAGAATTTTCTGTGATGGTTTACTATGGTTTTGGGCTCTAAACATCGAGAGTACTCGCTTTCGTCTAGTTCTGTCCACGTTGGTAGTTTCTGAGTTTTCTACAGGCAAATGTTGAACTCTCACTGTGTCGCCTTTAATGAGAGTTCCTATATACCTTGAAATATCTAATAATGTATATTTAGACCTATTTGTGATTGTTCACATACTGAAGTTGTTGGTGCTGTAACAAGGCAGAATTGTGAATGTGTGAAGTTGGCTAAGGAGCCAATGAGAGACCCCGGGTGTCGGGATGCCTGGAAGGGGGTGACGAGGAGTAGTGATATTCTCTCCAGAGGACTAAGAAGGGTTGAACAGCTTCTCAGGAGACCTCATGATGCCAGGTTGGGTGCGAGGGGTTCAGGGTAGAGTGTCGTCTCCCCTTGGGTGATTGTTACAGTTAGACTTTTGTGGATTCAGCAAATTGACGGTTTGTTTACCTATTTGTCGTGCTATTGGCCAAATCCAAATTAGGAATAACCGCCCACTTGCTGAGTTTTTATTTTAAAAACTCGCACTTGTTTATTATGTTATTTCTTCAGATTAGAAGATGTCTTCTGCACCGCCTACTGCCACGACGACTATCCTATATGGCGCCCCCACCGATTTTGTATGGCGACAAGAGGAAATCCATGACCGACACTTCCCGGGCGTAGTCTTTGTCAAATGCACATCCTATTTGACGGTAGACACAGGGGCACCTGCAGGACCGACATACATGGCCTTCATAGCCCTCTACGCACGTGTGGATGGTCAGCTGGTGGGGCCCTTGGCGCTGTACGACGACGAACCGAGCCATGGTGGCAGTCCTGCGGTGTAGGAGGTGGCCAAGGAGCGCTCAACGTGTGGGAGAATTTTGTTTTTGGTTGTTCTGACAGCATGTACATACTCGACGAGAGGCGGGATGTTTAGTATTTATGGCTCCTAGTGTTTTTTGTAGAAATTCCCCTCTTAACCTCATCTCCCTACGTGTAAAGAAATAAAGTTTTAGGATAAATAGAGCCAAGTGCAGTTCAGTTTCTTATGATTCAGCTTGACTGAAATTTATTTTATAATTCCTGAAATTAAAGTAAGTCCTGTGAAATCATGTGAGAAATAGGGGGTTACAAATAACCTCTAAACCGAATTGAACCCAACTATACCATGAATATCACAAGTGATCCATTCCAAAGTGCTTGGTTTTCACCTGAAATTGCGAATCGGATTTGATTAGGTCAATTCTCAATCTATGAATCAAGAGTCGACCCTCTCCGCCCTAAAACCAAATCGGATTGAATTAAGAAGTTTCAATTTGACTTTGGGGTTGTTCTGTGAATCGGCGGTGTTATGTTCTTAATTGTTTTATGTTCTTTCTCAAAAGTTTTAGTGCACGAAGAAATTATTAATCACACGGAAATTACTAGTAAAAGTAAATAGTACTCCCACAAATAATTTGTAATTTTCCCCTTGCCAAATAAGAAATAGTCGAAATATAATATACTCTGCCTGTTCTGCCAATTTGATTCCAATCGGTTCTCTTCCTCCCCAAGAATATAAAACCAGAATGATTCCCATGGGAAACACCCGGAACCAGCCAATTCAATCCGATTCCTAAGTCTGACTAGGACTAATGAACACCTAGAATGGCTCCATAGACACTTTTTCCACTAACGAGATCGAAACCCCCTTCAATGGAGTGGTGGCAAAATGGTCGGGCTAATCGCTAGGAAAAGAAGGAAAGTTGTTCAAGTTAAACCCTCCCCCTCTCTCTCATTTCTGAGCTCTAGCAAAGAGCAAAGGAAAGTAGCTTCTACAAGTCTGTCGCATTCTGGAACCATGTCAAGTCCTTGTAGTGGTAAGTGCCATCATCGGATGATTTTGGTGAGAGGAAACCGTCCAGTGGAATCTTCTTTTCAACTCTTATCCCCGAGAAGACTCCAGATGCTAAGTTGACGTCGGCAGAGGTCATGTAGTGGTTTGAGTCAGATTGCACGCATACACACGGCAAATAGAGAGAATTGGTATCGAACAAAAAAGTAGAGAGAACCGGTGGAGGGACGATCTTGAAATTCGGACAAAAGCACAGAGATTGCCGATGATAATATCTCCGCTTTTCTTAGTTACAACTTACGGGAGGATTAATATTTTACATTGCAAAACACTAAAAATAGAACCACGACCTTGAATTTATCCTTTTGCTTTTTAAAATCCAAGATAAACTTATAATAGAAATGAGATCCAAAATCTCTCCCCTTTTATGTCGTCAGATGAGTGCAATCCCAACATGTAAAGGGCATCTTGCGAAAGAGCAAACCGATTGATGAAGAGCGCGCTTAGGAGACATGGGATTCTTGGGGGCAAATTTACAAAAAAAATCTTAAATTTATTGTAATTATATCAATTCAATCTTAATTTTTTTGTTTTTTGCTAATTCAATTTATCCAACTAGCTCTAACATAGACGTTGACTATTCGACTAATGATGACGTGACAGTTTTTAATTTTTTTTTAAATTTCTTTTGCTTTTCCATTTCTTCCTTCTTCTTTTTTTTTTTTCCCAAAGTGGCCAATGATCCTAGGCGAGGGCCACAAAACCCTCACTGGCCATGGCACGACCCTCACTAGGCCTCACCTAGATCTAGGCTTCGCTCACAACCGTGCCTCGAGATGGAAGGCGGAGCCACGTTCAAACCCAACGTCGCCTTGATCCTTCTAGTTGCTCGAAGAAATGCCTAACCCATTCCACTCAATTTGGCGATTCTCTGCACACACAAAGAGAGAGAGAGAGAGGGGGGCCTTGAACAGGAGATTTGCAAGCCACATAGATTCACAGTTGGGCGTTGCCTCGCCAGCCGCTAATGAAGGTGGCCACGGCCTCACCAGTAGTGAGTGAGGCTAAGTTTGCCCGCAACCGCTAGCCCGTGACCCTCGCCGGCCACCGTGGGAAAAATAAAAATAAAAATAAATTCAAAAAAATAAAAGCGATATTAAAAATTGTCATAGCAGCGTTGGCTAATGGGCAAGACAGCCGGTGTCGATTGGCGTCCATGTCAATACTAGCGCAAAAATTGGCCAAACCGATTGAATTAACATAAATATAAAAGGTATTAAATTGACACACACAAAAATGTGAAAGACTGGATTGGTACAACTATAATAAATTTAGAAGTTTTTTGACAATTTTCCAGACTCCCAAGGCTACGAATTGTTTTGTTGACCAATGTGATAGTATATCTCAGAGAAAAGAACAATGATAAGGGAATCCTCTAATTAAATAAAAGGCATCGGAAGTCTCCGAACTTTCGTAAATTGTTCCATCAAGTTCTTGAACATTTTTATTTTGTGTAATTGGATTCTTAAAGTATATATTTCTTTCGTTCAGCTGTTTTTTTGGGATGGAACTACTATGAATTCAAGAATGTATGGATGCTTTTGGTCTTGAATTCATACAGTTGAATAAATAAAATAATATGCAAAAGATAAGAATATAGAATTTTTCTGTACTTTGATCAGCCTATTTATAAGTTATATAAGATACTAATTTAAGGTAATAAGATAACAATAATATCAAATGTAATCAATCAAGGGTATACTCTATCAAATAAGATATATGCATAATTCTGAGAGATACGCGAAATCAACTAATTATCCTAATATCGCCAACACATATAGTAATAACTTTATGTCAATTCCAAAACCAAGCTTGACTAAACTCAATTACATCTCACTATCACATTGATCGATTGATCCACACGAGTTCGAGTAAGTTTTAAAATTTCTACTCAAGCTCTAGCCAAATAGTGAATCATGATACCGAAGCTTGTCCTAATTACTAAGCTCGAGCTCAATTTTAAAAAGCTCGAATAGCATCAATGTATTTTGTAATTCCAAGGAATTTGTCTATTTTTAAGACTATTAAATATCCTTATAAAATTGTAAGAGCTTGGTTAGACTTGATTAGGCTTGCAAGATTTTCGAGTTAGAGCTTAACGTTTAATATGCTCAATTCCATAAAATCCTAAATTTATTGTACAACAGTCAATTCAATCATAAATCTTTTAATTATACATATTTAATTTTAAATTTTTTGACGATTTGTTATACTCATTTTAAAAATTATAATTGAGTCAATTTAGTTCTAAAATTTTGGATGATGTTGATGGAGTTGCAAGTGACACCATGCAACTCATTATCTCCACAGACTATGCGGACTAGCGCCCTGAATATGAGTTGATGGGTTTACGACCTTTACGCGAACCTATGGTTGAGGCCGTGGTGGTCGTGCCGCTGCAGCGCCGTCCATCCTAGCAAGGCACGTAGCCCTTCCCATTCCTTTTCTCTGCAATTCATATTCTTTTCCTCTCTTCTGGGAAAACATGTATCGGTATCATATTTTTGTAGGAAATTTAAAATTATTTTTATTAGTTTTAAAGTTTATTATTATGAAAATTACTAAATTGATACACTGGTGATAAATTTATTTTAAATTAATTTTTCAGTTATAAAATTTTTTTAACTAATACACCTATAATAAATTTACCCTAAATTAATTTTTGGATTACCAAAAATCTTAAACACTCCTGTGAGTTGTTACATATTTACATTTCATTAGTTTTATCAAATTTTACAATAAAATTGCTAAGTTAAATGACACATTAGCGAATTCACACGGAAATCCATATCGATTTGGGGTAAATTTGTTAAAATATATTAATTTAAAAAAATTTCGTGATATTAACCATAGTTTTAATTCAATATAATCCTTCTACTTTCTAAAATGATCAACGTGTGTCTTCCATTGTAATATTTTCCTCTCTTGTGGGTCGATTTTTGCTGACATTGGCAATTTGAATACTGACATGGACGATTGTTGACTATAATAGTTCCTCAAAATGAGCATGTATAAAAAATAACAAACTGGAAATATTAGAAATTTTTTAAAGAAAATGATAAGGGTTTTTCGGAAAATGCATTTTGAAGAATCAATTAGAGTTTTGAAATTAGTACGACTCTAAATTGAGCGTAATGGGCAAAAATCAACTAAAATTGATGGTGTCCTCTTCCTTATACACACGCAAATAATCGCGATGTCCGAGCGGCGCGATAGTCATATAGTGTTTGCGGTCGCTTGGCACCCATGACCCCTGCGGCGACGGCATGCTTCTCTTTGTTTTTGTCGTAATCCAATGCTTCCTTAGCTGTTAGGTTCTCCTTCCTCTTGGATGATGGTCTCCTTCTCCATGTGGAATGTGCAACTCTACCGTTAGTTGGGAAAATAACCTTAAAATTGGGTTTTCTTTAGTTGGCCTTTAAAATTTTTTTTCTTGTTCTTTTTTGCTAAAGCTTGTTGGCTGATAAAAAAAATTAAACTTATGGCAAAATAAATCACTACCGATGCAAGAAATAACTTACATCTTCATTATTGAATTATTGACTTAGGAAAAAAATCCGGTTACAAAACTAATTTCAAATACACGTGCTACTCATCCAATGATGAATGTGTAAGTATTGTTTTTCCTTTGACGATGGACTTAACGATAGTCCTCCATCTAAAGATATTTTACAATAGTGTGTGAAACACTAATTACCAAATGCTACTTGTGATCATAAAAAAAATATATATATATATCAATTAAAAGACTTTGGATCCATGTCTCTTTCATTTAGGTGTGGTCTTTAAAACATTCACAAACTCTCATCATTGGTAGTCCTCACTTTGGGACCACGGCTCTACCTAATTTCAAATTTAAGAATCGATTCATACCAAATTCTACCTACAAAAATACTAATGTGATACGTCATTAAAAGAAAGTCTCCGGCATCCATCCCAATGCACCACATGTCATTTTGTGATTGGTCTATTTGGTACTACTTATTTGTGTATACGTTAAGCTTCCAAGATAGGTATAGAAAGGAGGCATTGGCCCTCACTTTCTTATCTTGGAGGTGGTAGGTTCAATCTCCATATCAAATTTTCTATATTTAAGTATTTTGCTGCTGGTGCCGAACTGCGTCTGGTCATTTTTTCTTTCCTTTTTTTTCTATTTTTTTTAACTTGTTCCCTTTCTTTTTTCTAAAAAAAATATATTCCAGGATTTCTTTTTTTTACTCATTTTTTAGTTTCCTCATTGTTGTATTCTCTTCTTCAATCTGATGGAGGACAAATTTTTCTTTTGGATTTTTTTTTTCCCAACTTATCCTGTGAACATAGAACTGTAATTTTGTTATTATACTATAATTTCATTTCGTTGATTAATATTTTACAATCAAATCCACATATGAAAAACTCCTTCCATTTTTCTTGAATCTATTTATTATGTGAAAATTAAACGTAGGATAAGTTAAAAAAAGTAATTTATTTTCAAATGATATAACTAATATCCCTAATCTTCATCCTACTTAATATGTATTTCTCAACAGGTGTTTCTAGGAGGGGCCACCACTTATTATCACTTGTCCTAGAACTACAGTATAAAGTTTTATGTAAATTTAATTTATTAGTATTGTTAAAAAAAAAAGGCTCGTGTTTTTGCGTAATTTAGTTTTATATTTATGGAATCGAGTTTTCAATATTTAATTAGTTTATTTTATCAGACTAAAGTGAAAGAAGAATCAGCATGTTAAACGAGTGTCACCAAAACAATTTTTGTTAAAAAAATTGGGTTATGTGCCAAATTAATTCATTTTATCTTTTTTATATCAATTCATAAAAATGTCTTTCTATTCAAGTATTATATCTTTTTACTTTGATTTCGTTTATATCCACTGCTATTTTATTTTTATTAAATAAAACTATAATTATCGCATCTAATACTACATGGAAAACAAATAGATATTTTTAATAGAGATAAAACGATTCAATCATTAAGCAATTTGAAAAAAGTTAAAATTTATTTTTGATGATAGACAGATTCAAAAAATTTAATGTGAGTTATTGATTTACAAACAAATATGATAATATGATATGACATGTGGCTTTTTTTTAGCTGTAATCATATAAAATTTCAACAAATACATTCAATCTTTAAAAAAATTAATAATATTGAAACGATTTTCTCGCTAAAATGGCCTCTATTTGTGTACTGGAAACCATTTTAATCCGTTTTCCGAGTTTGGCGCAGAAAATTTGTTGATCATGAAAAATATCTTTTTCTCTGGAAAATCCAAATTGAAAAAAGAAAAGAAAAGAAGGAATATGACTTCCTATCTTGAAAAACAAAAATCTAATTCCGCACTAATCATGTGGCACCCGATCTTCACCACCGTGTATCTTCTCTGCTTCACTGACCTCGCGAATCAGAGCGCAGTCTCTTGGCTACTCCTCGACGTGACCATTTTTCTTTCCTCCAATTCTTCCTCTCGATCTCCTCCTCCTCGGGCCTCAAGTTGGGCAAAGCCGACCTCGACATCAGGTGGCTGCTAAAGTTCAGAATCCCAGACAGGCGCTGCGCCAGCTACTGCCGGGGTTCCGCGACGGTGGCGGCTGCTCCGATGCCTCAATTCCCATTAATCTGCTTCTTCCGTTATTCTCGCCAGCTCTTATTTATCTTCTTCCCTTTCCATTTTTCCACAGTACAAGTACTTTCTCCGTGGCATGGTTATCGGGATATGCACGCGTTGACAATTTGAATTCACCATGTGTTCAATGATACCCTCGTGCCACGACACAACCACGTCTAAGAAGTAAGAACCAAGATTGACTTGTTATTACTTCTCCAATTTTGGAGTTCACCTTTTTAATTTGTCGATTGAATGAGGGTAATTTTCTTCAATTTTGGGTAGGTAACGGCTTGCATATGAGGATGCTTATTTCAACTATTACAGAAAATAAATGTAGATAAAAAATCAAAAAAGAGGGAAAAAAGATAAATTGTTTTTTTTTTGTGACTGAGGATCCGCCAGAGCATGTCCTTATCGACTTACGCCGATTTGGGGTCTCACGGGCCTCCGTGGTGGAGGACCTACAATGACTATAGCTCGGGGGAAACTGGCCTAACAACCCACCGCCGGAACTCCCCGCTTGAATCGCTAGCAACGCAGGGTTTCGAACTCTCGACCTCCATGCGTTGGAATGGGAACTCTCAACCAACTACGATGCCCACGGGTGGGTTAAAAAAAAAATATAAATTGTTTATAATCTACAAAAGTATTTATGTTGTGAAAATTCAATTCACCGAATTTATTTGAAATTTGATGATATAAAAAGGGTAACCATTATATAAAAACACAGGAAAATTCCAAATAATAACCTGAAATGCTTTCATTTTCTTAAATAAAAGCATGAAATAGATATTGTTTCAAATAAGGGCTAGAATTGTTCTCATTTGATCAAATAAGGACCTAACCTCATCAGTTAGTCAATGACATTTTTGTCCCTCAATTTTTTTTTCCTTTTCTCATTCTCTCTATTTTTTTTTCTTTCCTTCTCTCTCTCTCTCTTCTTTTTCTCTTTTTTTCTTTCCCAAAAAGACAAATTCAAAAAAAGAAAAAAAGTCTAAAACTTTAGAAGAAGAAGAAAAAAATATAGACAGCCCTCCTCACTTGTGGCAACCACCCCATCATCGGTAGGGTGTCGACCATGGCTAGTGGGGTTGCCGACGCCTTGCCCTCGCCATGATCGAGAGAGCCTCCCCCAGCCTTTGACAATGGGGCGGTGGCCATAGGTGTGAGAGTTGGGGCCAGCCTTCCTCTCGTCTTTTTTTTTTCTTTTTTTAGTTGTGTTTTCTTTTATTTTCTTAAAATTCCGGCCTCTTTTTCTTTTATTTTTATGGAAAAAAAGAAAAAAGAAAGAAGGAAAGAAAAAAAAATGATGAAAATGCCCTTATCAGCCTGAGGTCAAGTGTTTCTTTGAGACTAAAACAATCATTTTATATCTTTATTTAAAATAAGATTTATTTCAGATCCTTATGTGAGAATATTAAAACATTTGAAGTCCTTGTTTGAAATAAGGTTAATTTAAAATCTTTATTTAAGAAAATGACGGCATTTCAAGTCTTTATATAGAATTTTTCCTAAAAACACAAACACAATGTGCTTCTTTGGAAAATAATGGCATGTTTGGTAACCATCCAAATAGTGCCTGATTCTGATTTTTTGTTCCCGGGAGCAGTTTGGAAACAGAATCGCGTTTGGTAAAAATTTTGTTCCCGGGAACAAATTTCTATTTTTTTGTTCCCAGAAGTAGATTTGGAACAGAATCAAGAATAAATAAATAAAAATTGATTCTTGTTCCGGGAACAAATCTAAGAATCAAGAATCAAATTTCTCTTATTCTTCCCTTTTCTTTTTTCTTCTTCTTCATCTACCACCATCCCGCGGTTGTCGTCCACCGCCCGCCATTGTCAGCCGTCGTTTACCGCCTATCGTTGTCTGCCGACAACCGGTCCGACAAGCTCGCCGGTGGCTAGGCGGGCCTTGTCCAACCCCGCCGAGGCTTGCCCAAGCCCACTGGTGGCTGGGCGAGGCCCGCCTGGATCTAGTGAGGCCGAGCCTCAGCGAGGTTGGGCAAGCCTCGTGATCTAGCGAGGCTGAGCCTTACCGGTGGCTAGGCGAGCCTCGCCGATGGCCAAGCGGGCCTTGCCCAGCCCCGCCGGTGGCTGCGCGAGCCCCGCCTAGCTGCCGACAAGGCTCGGCCGACGAGCGCCGGCGACACTCTAGTGAGGTGGCCACTGGAAGAAGAAGAACATGAGAGAGGAAAAAAAGAAAAAAAATTATTTAAAAATTAAAAGAAATTGATTTGGAACATAATCAATAAAGACGTCAAAAGCAATTCTATTACAAAATCAGAAATTTTGACAATTACCAAACGGCTTAAAATGCTTAGAAATTATTCTCGAGAACATAATAAAAAAAAATCATTTTCGATCGAATGCGTTCTAAGGAACGAATCGTTATCAAACGCTTATTTCTAAGAGTAACTTTTCCTTTTCCTTTTCAAATGATGAAAAATAAATTTCCAGCCTAGTGGCGAATTTCGTCCGAACACCAAAAACCCAATCGCCATCTTCGTATAAAATGACTTTTTTAAAAGGTAATTTTCAGAGATCTGAATTTTTCGCTACGGACTGAAAAAGGAATTTAATCTTTTTCCATGGCGACCCACGTCCCTTTTTGGTCGGTTTGAAAAAATTGGAAAGCCTGCAAATTAAGGTGATGAGAGCGACCCCAAAAAAAAGGATGATGTCATCTTGTCAACTATGGCACACGCATGCACATGGTAAGCAAAATGAGTTCTCCTTCCCACGCCGTTGAATGGGCATAATCAAGCCATCTGCATTGACCTTGCCTTCAAGTTCACCGTTGATGACCTACTAACTAATCCAACCGCAGACACGCCAGAAGAAAAAAATATAATCATAAGATTAGCATCTTCTTATAGTTCTTTTCTTTTTTATTATAATTTTTAATGCAATGACAGTGACGTGAAAGAAAGGAAAAAGGAATAATATGTTGACCGTACGTTTTCTGCAAGCGGAGGAGACCCTTTTGACTCGGCATTGTCATTGATGGCGAGCTAGAATAACATGAATTTACTATATAATATATAGTTCCTATGTTGTGAATTTTCAAAGTAGCTTTGGTCTGGCGACGGAATTTTGACAAGAAGCTTTAGCATAAGAAGTTCCATCTTTTACTATTCTAACGTTTTGGAATCATAATCATTTATTGAAAATTAGTTTTTTTTTGTACCGATCTTGTATGGTATAAAATTTTTCCTTAGTGTCAATTTTGACCATGCTTTTTGTGATAATTTGAAGCTCAGTAGAAAATTAGAATAATTTGCTGCACATAAAGGCAAGCTATTGAAATTCCCTATGACTATAATCCAAAATCTTCTTCAAACCAATGTTCTACTTCTCATTGATTCTCTAAAACTTGTTCTAACCCTATAATATAGGAACTTAAGTTCAATCCAGGTGGAATCTAGAAAAGATATGGACCAAGACAAAAAGGACGGCTGAGTTGGTGATCCACAGTCTATACCTAGATCGAATGCTTGGACACCCAAGCTTCAAAGGTTTCGACGATATGGTGGTTTTTATCAGGACAAAATGAATTTGCCATTAGAATGCTTGGTCCAAAATGTCTCCATTTTTGTCTCCAGCCTTACATGTGGAGTTGTAATTTCTCTATTGATCATACTCGACTTAATGGTCAAACATTCACAGAAGAAATCGAGGAGATCTGTTCGAGATAGAAAAGGAGACCGTATAGGACAAAAGTTTTCACAATTATAATCCAATCGAAAATATTCCAATATCATGTGCTGTGCGTGTGATGAAAGACTGGATATTCGACGAAAAAAGAAAATGAAAAAAAGAAAGGGATATCGGCCCGTTTGGTTCGGCTTTTGGAATGGACTTTGGGACTCTAAAGTCTCTTGGCCAAATGCAAAGGCGTTTGGTTCGATTTTTTGGGTGAATTTGGCAAGATTCAATTGTATCTCCAAATGGCTCTAAGGGCCTTTAGCCCAAAGTAGCTTCGGAGGTACTTTGGAAAGTTGCATCTTCGAGATACAAATCCACAGTATTGTTCATCTTCTCCAAAACCATTGCATGGAAAAGCCGATTGGAGTCGACGACTACCGGCCAAGGGTCGCGCACGCCGGTGACCGCTGCCTGAGGGTCGCCTGACCCTGGCGATCGTCGTCGAACCTTAGGCGACACCTAGGTCGTGCGACCCAGGCGACTGATGGCTTGAATCGCGCGACCCAGATGGCCACTTGAGGTCGCGCAATCTCACGCGACGGTCGCCAAGGTCGAGCTACCCTAGGCGACGGCCGCTTGAGGTCGCGCGACCCCAAGCGGCCATCGCCTGGGGTCACCCGACCCAGGCGACCGATCACCTGAGGTCAGGCGACGGTCGCCTGGGTCAGGCGACCTCAAGCGACGGTTTTGGGGGCTAGATCTAGCCATCCGGAGCCCGGGTGCAGTGATCCAGTGGTCGGACTTAAAAAAAAATACAAATTTTTTTGTTTTTTCATTTAATAAAAATCTTTTATAAATGTAAATTTTAATAAATAATATTTTGACCAAAGTTATTTCTCAATACAACAATTCACTAAATATTATTTGCATTTCGAAAAATCTCGTTCACTTAAAGATATTTGCATTTTCATTCTCCAAAAGCCAAACTAAACGGAGATATCATCTCCCTCCATTAGAAGCATCAAAGAAGGTTCTCGTTGTAAAAAGAGAGCATATGATGAAAGTTCGTCCGCTTTCCTCGGTAAGAATCACCCGAATCTTAAACGAAATCTTCCGCATCACGACCGATGTTTCTCGCGTTTTTTTGGGGGAATCATGGGGTTTGTCTAGTAAACGACAAAGGGACAGCCGAAGTGCCGAGTCAACCTTATCAATGGTTGGCCAAAGGGTCTAAAAAGGCTACCAGGAAACACCCGAAGACCGCTGTTTCACGCTCTTTCTTGCTGGGCCATCTCTCTCTCCCTCTCTCCCTCTCTCCTCTCAATCCGAGAACGAAAGAACCAGGAAACCCAAAAAACAAAAGAGCCAGGAAAGCAAAAAGGAAGAGAGAGAGAGAGAGAGAGAGAGAGAGAGAGAGACTATTCAATACGTTCATCCTCCTTGGTACCCAAAAGGGTTGGCCTGAATCTTGGTGGGATTTCACTGCTTGGAGCAACTTGCACCGATCTTCACAGCTGAGAATTTTTTTTTTTCTCTTCTTCTGAGAGAGACGGCACAAGATCTGTAAGCTTTCTTCTTTTGCCGGGGAGCTCACGGACTTGGTGCTGTTTTATTCAGATTCTCTGCACCTCAAGAAAGAACAATATAGCTCTGTCTTTATAAGGTTTTTCTGCTGGTGCTGAATATTCAAGCCTTCTTTTTGGGGTCTTGATGGGTGTTTGCTGGAGCAATAGGATCAAGGCCGAGACTCCTACTAACACAGGTACTAGCTACTGATCTGTTCAGCTTATTCGGAAGCTTGTTTCTGCTGGGTTTTTGCTCCATAACTTTGACATGGTTTCTGAGCTTATCTTGGCTCATTATGTAAAGAAGCAGGCTTTCTGGTTGGTGCTATCTTGGTTTTTATTGGTTTTCTTGAGTTTTCTGAAGGATCCTCCTGTTTGACACAAATTGCGTAAGATTTGAATGTTAAGATTTATGGGTAGTGGGTGATGCTTAAATTGCTGATGTCAGGTCTAAGGGGTGTTGAATATGTGATCCTAGCTAGAGCAAATAAATTACCTCAGCCTGCGGTAAATGCGTGGTGTAGATTCCCGCTCACTAATTTTCAATGAGATATGCATCTTCCAAGATAGAATGGAAGGATGGTTAAGAATTTCCTCTGAACTTGGATTTGAATTTTATAAAGTGTCTTGCCGGTGGTAGTGCCCACGGATCATACTTTCATGAATCAGTTCACTTAGATAGTGAGATTCTATACTCGGAATGATTAGTTAATTTGGGCATGAAAGGTACAAACTGGGCTGAAATACTATGTTGTTTGGTGGAAGGAGACTAAATGCGTGTAAGGCTCATTGCTAACCTGCAATTAAGCATTGTGGATTCACATTAACTTGGACTAAGGAATTAGTCTGCCATAGTCCTAAACTCAAATACACAAAATGGAACCTTTTTTTTTGTCGTAGACATACTGAGTTGATGCTTGGAAATGATGTACGAGCAGGGGTGAGCTCTAAAAATGTCAGCCACGATGGGAACGACTTGAGCAGCAGAATCTCTTCTGCTTCTGGACCTCAGACTCCCCGAAGCGAGGGTGAAATCCTTCAGTCTTCTAATTTAAAGAATTTCAGTTTCAGCGAACTAAGAACGGCCACGAGAAACTTTCGCCCAGACAGTGTGCTTGGGGAAGGTGGTTTCGGGGCAGTTTTTAAGGGGTGGATCGATGAGCAAACATTGGCTCCTGCCAGGCCTGGGACCGGCATGATTGTTGCGGTAAAGAGGCTTAACCAAGAAGGTTTCCAGGGACACCGTGAATGGCTGGTAAGTGTTATCTCCTTCTCATAACCTTCTGAAGCTTTTATTTCTACGGTGCAATCCTCCTCCCCAGTTTCTGATTCACGCAGACTACTGTGAGTTTTATTAAGGTTTCTTTTTAAGAATTCTAGTAACAAATGCCTCCAGGGCAGTTGTCAAACACCTCAGCCAAGTAAGTTTTTCACCTTTAAGGCATTGACTTTTTTGTGTTATGTGTAATCAACGTGTTTTTGTCTGAGCATGTAAATGGAAACTTACTTATTAAGGGTGCGTTTGTCTAGCGAAAAATAAATAATTTTGGAAAATGTTTTCCTAAAAATAATCAATTGCATCACTTACAAAAATGAATTGACGAAAATATATTTTCATTATCCACAAAAATGTTTAGACATAAATTATTTTCAGCAATGAAGACATTTTTCATTAACTAAATTATTTCAAATTATACAAGCGATTATTTTTTGGATCTTTCATTTTCCGCGAAACAAACAAAGCTTAAGTATGTTAACAAGGGCTTTGAAGGATCTGATTAACAAGACCCTCTTTTCAATTTTTTGCATTTGGAAGCATTATGAACGTTGAAGGATAATCTTTGTCCCCTCAATCTTGATATCATAGTGCAAGCAAGCCCCATAATGACATGGACTCAGAGTGGTAAAGTCTAATTTTCTGTGTGATTTTGGAATATGCAGGCCGAAATCAATTACTTGGGGCAGCTGCATCATCCTAATCTTGTGAAGCTGATAGGATTTTGCTTAGAGGATGAGCAGCGGCTTTTGGTGTATGAGTTCATGTCCAAGGGAAACATGGAAAATCACCTATTCAGGAGTGAGTATCTTCAATGGTCTTGGCTTGGTTTTCTTTTTCCCTTGCTGAGAAACAAATATCCATTTGCCTTTTCTTATTGCATATCATTGCTCGAACAGGAGGGACATACTTCCAGCCACTTTCATGGACCGTGCGGATGAAAGTTGCCCTTAGTGCAGCTAAGGGGCTTGCCTTTCTTCACAATGCTGAACCAAAAGTTATTTATCGTGACTTCAAGACATCAAATATATTGCTTGATTCGGTATGTGATGATGCTGTCATTGGCAATCTAGTGCCTTTGTCTTTGTATCTTGGTTGAAGTGCATAGTTTTGGTTCATCACTATCTTATGGTTATTAATGCCATCTGGCCTTTCTTTTCAGAACTACAATGCAAAACTTTCTGATTTCGGGTTGGCCAGGGACGGGCCGACTGATGACAAGAGTCATGTATCTACTCGGGTCATGGGAACTTATGGTTATGCTGCTCCAGAGTATCTTGCCACAGGTACTGCCAAGCATGATCGATCGTTAATCAAATCCTCATGGAAGTGGCTATAGATCCTTATAATCAGATTATCTCCTGTTCTTTTGAGCGATTAGACATTTAATTTTCATGTTGAAGGAAGTCTTACTATCAGTTGTCAAGAGAAATGAAACTTTGGTATATTTCCAGTTCATGTTCTGCTTCATTGTGAGTATACTGTGACAGCACATATTGACATACCCTTTAGTCAGTTTTAACCTGCCTGGGGATTGTCAGGAAGTTGTCTAAAATCCTCATAATACCTTTGGCTGTCTTCTTTACTACAATCTGCTTTGTATTTCAAGATTCTTGAGCAAAAAGTAGAAGAGCTGTGGCTGGTTTCTGATTTTAATCTCACTTTTCAATTGAAGGCCATTTGACTCCCAAAAGTGATGTCTATGGCTTTGGTGTCGTTCTTCTGGAATTGCTATCTGGCCAACGAGCAATAGACAAGAACCGTCCGGCCGGGCATCACAATCTTGTGGAATGGGCAAAGCCATACCTCACAAACAAGCGAAGAATATTCCGCGTCATTGATTCCCGTCTTGAAGGTCAGTACTCTATGGATCAAGCCCAAAAGGCGGCATTCCTTGCACTTCAGTGCATATCCACAGAGGCCCGGGCGAGGCCCACCATGGACGAAATTGTGATGTCCCTAGAGCAGCTTCAGGAATCGAAGGGCACAAGGGGTACTCACAAGGATCGGCGGTCAGTCGGTCGCAGAAGTTCAAATGCTGCCCCAAGAGCCTGTAGAAGCAGTGCGGAGGAAGTGTCTGCCGCTGCATATCCGCGGCCTTCTGCTTCTCCACTTTATGCTTTGTAGAACAGGTGCAGCACCGCTGCAAGTGTTCTCTTGATGGATTTTTTTTCCTCTCTCTGAATTCGGGGCATGTGGTTTGTGTGTGCCTTCTGCTGTTTGAGCATTGTACAGTTGTCGTCTAGGTTTAATGTACTAGGTAGGTGCTGCCCTTTTGATTTGTTGATGTTGCCAAGAGTTTCCAAGCGCATGGTGAAGAAACGTTAATGTAATTTTCCCAGAGTCGATTTGCTCAGTCGATGTGTTAACATAACTGAACTCACTCTCCTTCCTGCCTCCCTTTCCAGTAGAAAGTCGTTCCAGGATGTCACTGATTCACTCAAGAAATCTGCTTATCGCTGTGATGGAGTTGTGGGCGTAGTCCTGTTTTTGCCGGTTGAATCTTGGGACTTATCATGCTGTGTTGGAGTCTCTGTATGGTGATGGTATGAGAGACGGACGACTTGCATAAAAAGTGATCGTTTTGGCCATCCATCACTCGCAATTATGTTAGCTCAAGACGATTATACTGCTGATTTTATCTGAATGATGTTCTCCTTTAAGCTCGATGAATTCAAAGTTAGTTCTAGCACATGAAATGTGAGGATAAGGAGGATGATCTCAGGTACCGGTGGTTTTTCAACTTCTTCAAATTTTTTGATCCCATTCCTAAATTTCTTCTTGTCCTCGAACCAGAAATGCTGACTTGTGATGCCACATCGATACCATGTCGCTGACTAGATTAATCAGGATGATGTGGAATTTTTTTACATAATGCTGACATGGATATCAAAAGGGAAGATTAAAGAACATCAAAAAAAGAAGGAAAAAAAAAAACCAGACTGAAGAACGGTGGTTGGGCAGCCTTGGCTTGAGGCCGGTGATGGACACGGAAACCTTGCTCCCGGGCCGCTTTTTCAATTTGAAAAAGCACAGGGGTCAAAAGCAGGGTTTGCGAGTGGTCAAATTGAAAGACTAAAGAGAGTGCCGAGTTCTTCATGAAGGAAGAAGCATGGTGCACCATAAGATGGAAATTGTCTAATTGCCATTCGATCACAAAACCTCTAATTAGTTAACTCATATCTCGTATAGAACTACCTGAAAGTGTACAAAAAAAATGTCACACCCACCTTCCATTACGATATCGTTCCCACTTCAGTCTTGGCAAATCATGGTTTGTTTGCAAAAGACGAGGCTTCGCTTATGTGACTTATCGGTGTTGGGTTCCCCTCTCGAATCATGCTAGGATAGGAGTGACGGGGTACTCCAATGAGCAGTAATGTAAGTTGCCAATAGCACATCTCCATCTGAACATGTTACCGCTAGTGCCGAATGGTCTATAATTTATTGATGTTGGACATCTCTTTTGTGGAGAAATGTTCAAAAAAAGTCCTAAATCTATTGTACGATACTTAATTAAGCCCTAAACCTTTCAATTAAACCAATTTAGGCCTAAATCTTTTGATGAATTGCCAATTTAATCCTTCAATGGTTTTCAAGTAAAATTATTTGGAACAATTACATTGTCATATTGTTAAAATGTTTAAAAGTTTTCAAGAGGTTTATAATTAAATTGACTGTTATATAATAAGTTTAAAATTAAATTAGCATAATTAAAAAGTTTGTGAATGAATTGACTATCGTACAATAGATTTATAACATTTTAGACATTTATCTCTTTTTTGCTACAAGAGTGCTTAGTGCTTTTGCAGTCCCACTTCCATCTCAAAACGCCACGGCAGCACCATGAGTCATTCGCACTTGAACCTTTCGAATTGGAGTATGTGGGAATGGAGTCGGCAAAAGTCAAATCTTCAATGTGAAGGTTGCTCTTTACACAACGCTTTTCCTTTACACTTAGTTTTTTTTCTTTTTTTATCTCGCGGACCTTTTTAAATACAAAAAGTCAATCAACTCAAACTTATCATGGCTTTAAAGAAATAAATTTTCGCCGCGATTTACACTTATGGAAAAGGTCATACACAGAATTTGGCATGGTGCTATCGAAAATGCTTGCAAATTCAAACAAAAAAGTCGTTCTCTCGAATAATATCGAAGATTCCCAAATTCAAACAAAAACGTCGTTCTCTCGAATAATATCTAAAATTCCCTCCACCCCCTGCCTGGGGGTTCTCTCTCTTAATGGATGGGTCCCACTTGGTTCATTATCCCATTAAATTCTAGTCCCCCCCCCTTTTACTTCATTTAGCATTTTCCATTTGCATTTTTACCACTTTAAAACAAAGATTTTTCCTTGCATGCCGAAAGTCAATTTTTTCATTTTGATGATAAGATAAGAAAAGTAGTAGATGTACCCAACTCTTTTTTCTTGAAACAAGCAGATAGGGTTTTCCACTTTTTGGGGGGTGCTTTTCAGTAATTTCCTCCAGACGCACTCGAACTCAGCACCGGCCTGCTAGACTAAAGCCAGAAAAGAATCATAGTACGATTTTTGTGATTAGTATGTTGACAATTAGTCCTACCAACATGAGTGAATGTCTGAATGAAGGAAGCTGCACTAACTAATGATACACACATAGAACCCATAAAAAAGAAAATAACATTGCTAACAAAAAAAAGTACCGCATTAAGATCATCTTAGGACCTGTTTGTTTGTGTTCTTTTTTTGTTTCCGAGAACACAATTTCCGTTCTTCCGGGGAACAAAAGAATAACAGAAACGCGTTTGTTTACGCTTTTGTTCAAATTTTTTTTTTTTTTTTTTTGAGAAACTTGTTTTCTTATTTCGGAAACACTTTTTTGAAGAAACAAAAGAACAAAAACACAAAATTTATTTTTTTTTTTGTCCTTTTTATTTTTCTTTTTTCTTTGGCTGGTCGCCGGCCTTGGCCATGGCCAGTGACCTAGCCAATAGTTGGGTGAGGTCGGCCTCACCAGGCTAGGGCGAGACCGACCTAGTCTTTGCTTGGGCGAGGCCAAGCCTCGTCGGGGCTGGGGCCGACCTCGGCGAGCTCGCCAAACGTCGCCTAGCCGATCGGCCATTGTCGTGGCCGACGGCGGCCAAAGAGAAAAAGAAAAAGAAAAAAAAAAAGAAAATATTCAATATTAAATATTAAAAGAAACAAAAAAATTATACAAGTTTACCAAACGTGTTTTTTTTTTTCTATTCCATGAATAGAAATTTTGTGCGATTCTTCAAACGTGTTCTTATGTTCAAAAATTGTTCCCCAGAACAGAAATAGCTTTTTCTATTTCTGTTCCCTGGAATAATTTTTGAACAAAAACATTACCAAACGCACCCTTACATGACGCAATGATGTGTCCACCTCCGTGCTCGGCCTAAATGGGAATTGTCGCGAAATGCGAAGTCTATCATTCAAGAGACGAAGCTATATGAATCAAGAAAACAATTTTAACATCATCAAATATCGTAAATTGGGGCAAGAGAAGAACAGTTGCGACGCATACACCGAGACTAGGGTGGAGTTAACATAGTAGGGACCTTCCATATTCATCGAGTCTCATAAAAAGGTCATCCATTAGAAAAAAAAAATTGTGAATGTACAATTTTCAGGATAAATGTCAAAAAAATCATAAATTTATTATACAGCAGTCAATTCAATCATAAACCTTTCAATTGTATCAATATAGTTCTAGACCTTCTAACGATTTGTCAAATTTAGTCATAAATCATTTAATTGTATCAATTTAGTCATAAAATTTTTGAAAATTTGTCAATTTAATCATAAAAATATTATTAGGATAATTTGCTGAAAAGATTACATTGGCAAATGGTTGAAATGTTTAAAATTAGATTGGCAAATCATGAAAATGTTAATGATTAAATTGGCACAATTAAAAAGTTTAACACTGAATTAGGAAATCGTTAGGACTAATTGGCATAATTAAAAGATTTATGACTTTTTGAATGATTTTCCAATACTTTTCACTATATTAAGTAAAGCAAAGATTTGTAAATTAAAAGATCAACTTTAGGTTTCGTTCGTTTAATGGAAAATAACTTCCAAGAAAGTGTTTTCCAGATTTACTAATGTTCGTTTAACGGAAAATGAATTACTTAGAGAAAACATTTTCCATAAAGGAAAAAAGGTCTTTTAAACTAGGAAAAAATATATTTCACTTTTGAAAAGTAAAATTTTTTTTTTCTCATTTGGTCTCTCTTACCTCGCATCTCTACAAGCCCTCATTTCCTCCTCCTTCTTCTTTTTTAATATATTTTTAAATTCGATTTATTTTATTTTTATTTTTATTTTTCTTTTCATTTTTCTTTTTCTTTCTCTTGTTTTCCCTCTTCTTCTTTCTTGGCCAATCGTTGGCCACAGAGAAAAGAAAAAGAAAACTGAAAAAAAAATTTAATAATCAATTTTTTAAAAATAGATTTTTTGTAAATAAAAATAATTAAAAATCGATTTTAAAAATAAAATAAATGAAAAAGAGTGTATGGAGGAAAATAATTTCTTTACCAAACAGTGAAAAATATTTTTTTCATTGCATTTTCAGATTTTACTTGAACACCGAATTATATTTTTTTGAAAAATAACTTTCTGGAAAATATTTCCAAAAACATGACATTTTCTACTAAATGAACGGAGCTAGTAGGCTGGTTTTGCTTAGCATTCCTTGCGTGCGGATGCATTTAATTTACTAGATTCTCAGGGTCACGCATGGGGAGTGAGGATGGTTCTCGAAGCAGGTTCTCCATTAAGTGCATTGTCCTTCTGGCCGGAGTGGGTGGTGGAATGAATGCTGTTGCAATTTGGGGGCGATAATAATCCAAAGGAACTCCATCGAACTTGCGGTTGGAATTCAATTCGGGGATATGATTCTCCAATCCTCAAGAACGCAATACAAATGCAAGGATGTTATGTTATCTCATATTCCACGTCGAATGGGCAAGACCTTATGATGTTGTTTGAAAATAAACTCACAATCGCTAATTAATTGCCTCCTCATGTAGTTATCTCGAGTGCTCCTTTTGAGGGTTTAGTTTGTGTAGAACACGTTAAGTCGTTAGACAAGTCAATGAGTAGTTGTTTTGTGACTCAGCATTAAAAAATGAAGTATCGCTATCGATCATTAGTTACTCTTACAAGCAGAACCTTCGTAAAGAAAAAGAAGAAAGAGGGCAAATTTTAATGAGGAGGTGAGATTTGTTTGTTAGGTTCACATGAATCGAATACGTCTCCACTATCGATCATGTGGATCTTACTTACTTCTATATACACCACCTCCTGTCTTTCAAATTTATGGACTTAGTCTCCCTGATAACTTGGGTCTTATGCCTGAATTTATCGATAGTGCACCAAACAAGCCGAGGGAATCTCTTTTGTTTTATAACATGGTAAATAATTTTCTGTTAATCTCCTCCTAATTGTTTCTTGGTACCGACACCGTGGGTTGTCCTATGGCCCACCAATTAAAGGATTTTTAGGTCATAACAGATCGTAACTCTCATACAGATGTTACAACACACTAAACCTCCAAGGCTCTACAATCGACCGACAATTGAGGAATTAGAAATCGATTTCTCGAAGATCCTCGCAAACACCCTCGACGTCCTTCATGCCTAGAATCGAATTCTGGCCCGCCGAGCAATCACCGCATGCAATTCGGCTCCCTCATCCCTTGTCGTCGACATGGCAAGTTACAAAACCTTTTTACGACATACTTATATCTCATCATCGCGCCACATTACACAAATCTTCGATTGAGGAAGTGTTAAACATAGACAAAAATCACAACGTAGAAAAAGCGTACACATATAATATATTATATCATATAATTCTTCAAACTGAGAATTCCTATTCGATAGCTGCGGGCTGCACACCTTTCCGGGTAGCAGCCGCTTCAGCCTAAAAAAAAGCTGGTCGGTCTCAAACTTCCTCACCAGCCCTTTACCAAAAGCCACTTCATATTATATTCCCCTATTCACTTTTCACCTATTCAGAGCCTAATACGAAACTACTAAAAGTCCCTATCTATAAATTTTCCCCTCCCCCTGGCCACTCCAAAATTTTCCCGGGAAAATTTGGGAAAAACGGAAGGCGGGGAGACATTCCAATTTGAAAAGCTATTCGGGGTCAGAGGCAGGCGGGCGGGGCGCTGGGCTCAGACCCGGAAGTTCTTGCCCTCGAAGGTCTGGCCAAACTGCCAGCCGGCGGGGGCGACGTTCCACGAGGTGGAGGTGCGCTTGTCGCTGCCGGTGACCCGGAAAGAGAGGGCCTGGCCCGCAAGGACGGCGTTGGACTGCCAGTTCTGGCCCCAGTTGCGGCTCATGCCCATCCACCCGGTCCTTGACCCCTTCACGTTCACCCGCACGATGTCGCCTGCCCCGGCCACGTTGGTGACCAGCACCAGGTTGAAGTACCGGAAGCCGTTGATGGTGAACCGGATGCCTCCCCGCTTCCTGCACGGCACCCTGCCGGAAACAAAAGATAACGAAAACAAATAAATTAAAACAAAGAAATTACTAACTAAATACCGGGACCGTTAAAAGTCTGACCGGTTAAATCGGTAATTGAAAAACAGGCGGGCGGGCGGGCGGGTCCCGTCGCGGAGCCCCAGAAATATGGCCCGATTTCTGTCGACATTACGCTTCGGGCGGCGCGATCCGACACGAGCGTGGGGACGCTGCGTTACGTTCCCCCCCACTGACCTCCTCAGTGATTTTTCCGCTTACCGATTTAAAAAATCCACAAACTGTTTTTACGGCGCAAAATTCGATTTCCAATAACGAAAACCCATTTGAATTTTTTTTCTTTTTTCCCGAAATTGATAATTTTTGGGGAAAAGCGAGTAGTTACAGGATGGTGACGGTTGAGTCAGAACCAAGTCAGAGCTCAAGTGGACTCGGTAAAATCGCCTACGAGACTAGGCTTTGGAGGTTATTCTTATTATAGGGAAAACGACGCAAATATATATAATTACAAAAAAGAAAAGAAAAGATGCAAAGTGAACTAAAGAAGGATTTCTTATCTGCAAAGGCATATTCAGAAGCCCCCCCCCCCCCCCCCAAAAAAAATCAAAAATAAAAAAATAAAATGAAAAAAGAAAAAAAAGAGAGGTGGGGGTAACCACAATTAGGCCTACTGGGAGAGATTCTGGCTCTTAATGACGAAAGTACCCTTGGGTCCAAGAAGCCCAATGGGTCCAATTTCTCGGGGCGACCCGAAAAAGCCCATATCCGCATCGCTAGACCCGGGAAGGCGCTTCCCCGTTTCTCTCCGAGAAAGCAGAACGGAAAGGGAAGGACCGTCAACCACCGCCACGTTCATCGCGCGAAAAAGCGAAGAACGAAAACAAGCGCAGAGTCCACACACACCACTCAGCCGAACCCAGAATAGAAAACCGAAAAAAGAACGCAATGGAGCACTTCTGCAGAGCGAAGAAAACGGGGGGAGACTGACCGGCGGAAAGAGACGGGGACGATGCCGGCGCGGTACTGGGCGATCTTGAGGAACATGGGCATGGCCAGGTCAAAGTGGGGGCGAGGGGGGTTGCACCACCCGCCGTTGTCGCTGGGCAGGGCGAAGTTCGGCGGGCAGAAGTTGGTGGCCGTCACCGTGATCGACGGGTTCCCCGGGTTGCACCAGCGCGGGTCCTCGGCGCACCGTATCTCGAAGCACGCCCCGCAGCTGAGCCCGTCATTGAACAGCGCCGTGCTCAGGGCCGCCGTGTTCACCCCGTACCCCTGGCTGTACAGGTTCCCGAACCCACAAGCCCCGCCTGCAACATTTACTACACATTAGCCTTTTTTTTTTTCTAAAGATGACAGAACGGCACGGGAAAATGGGAGAACCGAATGCCGAAATTCCCGAGAGCTCCGAAAGCGTACCCATGGTCCCGGAGGCGTCGCTGCCGCCGTAGAAGGTGGCGTGGGCGCTCTGCCAGTCACCGCCGGTGTAGACGCCGGGGATCCGGGCGCTTGCCGCGGCGAGGAGCGAGAGGAGGAGGGCGGCGACGCAGAGCGCTCTCGCACGAGCCATTTGCCTTTTTCCTCTGTTCACACACAAACTCGAGCAGAAGGAAACAGAGAGACAGAGAGAGGGAGAGAGAGAGAGAGGCGAATGGGAAGCGGGAGGAAGGAGGCGGGGGCTACTTATGGCGAGAGGGGATGCGGGCGAAGGGTAAAATCGGCTGCTCACTGCAATTATTATCAATGCCCCCCCCCCCCCCCCCCCTCTCTCTATGGTAGATCTACCCTTGTTGCTGATTTTTTTTCTTTTTCTTTTTTCTTTTTACGATGGTGTTGGGAATTTGGTATCTTGAATACCAAGTTTTATTTTTTTTTCAATTTTTTCGAATTTTATTTCTGAGCAGTATGGGGTAATAAATGGGAAAAGCAAGAATTGAGGGCGAAGGGAGAAGGGAGTGGGCCAAGGAGGCATGCAATGCCAGGTTTTCCCTCGTTCGGGAGAGGCCGATGAGAAGGAGCACATGCTCGATCTGACAACGTTATCACATGACACAGGCCCAACGACATGGGAATCCTGCAATCCTCCTGCCTCATTCACTCCCCGTTTTTCTCCTCTATGCCTTTTTGCTCCGTCGATTTAGGGTTTAGGGCGGGCAAAAAGTATTTGTGCAAAGCACATTTGAAATTGTAGGGATGAGCTTCGTTTTGATCTTCGGATCTAAGGTACAGCATGGTGAACGGCTTGATAGCGGAAAAATACTTGGAAATACTCGCACATGGACCCCTTTATGCATGTGCTTCTGGATTATCGTATATAAAAAAAGGAAAAAAATTATACTGTAATTTCAGTGTTTCACTCAAGAGAGCTTTTTCCAAATGTCATCTATCAAACGCACCTTGACTCCCAGGGCACGAATGAATCTAGTAAGCGTCGGATTCATTAAATTAGAGGGGTCATCTTATCTCTGAGAATCTTCATCTTCAAGTCCATTTGGAGAATGGAAGCATTTTCATGAAGGATGCTTCCTGCAAATTGCTTGGAAACATCCTGACTTGATCTGTAAGCATTTCATGAACGGTGTCATTGCCTGCTTTATAAAAGGCATTTGATGCGTGAACTTCCATTTGCTTTGTCCCTTCCTATCTAATCTATAGACATCATCACATGAACTTTCCACGACTATAATACCCTCCGCATCATTCCGAAAAATACTGGAAGAGGAAAAGGTCCCACTATTGTTGATGCCTTAATCAATGGCTATAAAATAAATAGAAAAGAGTTAATATTACAAAAAAAAAAATCCCTAAATTGGTATACCTGATAGAAATTTACCAAAAGTTAATTTTTTTACCAAAAAAACTCTAAATTCGTATACTTATAGCATATTTATCTCCTATTAAATTTTACCGTCAAATTGTTGAGTTTGATAATATACAGCAATTGATAGATGTATCAGTTTAGGCGTTTTACTCTCCGTTTATTACAGGTATATCAATTTGGAGTTTTTCGAGTATTAATCCAATTTAATATAAACTAATTTATGATAAATTTATCACGAATATACCAATTTATAATTTTTTTTTATCAACGAATTAGTATGGGGTAAATTTGTTATAAACGTATCAGTTTTAAGTTTTTGGTGATAAAAAAATTAATTTTATATTTTTCACAATATTAATCCAAGAGAGAGATGGAAGATGATAAAATTCAATTATTCACAAGAAAAATAAATGCACCAACTTTTACATGGAAGATGGAAACGATCATCTTTAAGTTTTCCATCCGTGCTGACGGAGTCGCTCGAGCTCGTCGATTTGGGATACCTGACGTAAACGGTCCGAGTCCTCGATATGGACGACTAAAGACGACGTTAATTCGCGAGAAACGGCATCTTCTCGCCTTGCTGGTGTGTGGCCTTTTGATGTGCCTAATTTATGCGCGGGCCTACGGCTTTTTTCGTGCATTGTACCTCCATAGATTTTCACTTGGGGAAACCAAAAAATCATAAATGTCCCAGCCCAGATCTGTTAAATGCGCGGGAGTTCCTGAATTTCAATCCGATCACGAAAGATCCGGAGGGACCCCGATCTTGTACCCCTGTGTGGCCATACAATTAGTAATTTCCGATGCTGCATCGACTTGCAAGGACGAAATAAATAGGTAGCGACATGTTTATTTATCTTGGGTTAATATAGCGAAAAACTTAAAATGGATATATTGATGATAAATTTATTTTAAACTAATTATTTTGATAACAAAAACCCCCAAATTGATATATATGTGACCCTTTATTAATTTTCGTTAAATTATATTAATACCGTGAAAGATTACAAATTAATACTTATGATAAACGGAGAGTAAAATATTAAATTGATATACTCATATTAATTATAACGTGTTATCCAATGTAATAATTTGATAGTAAAATTTATAAGAAAAATTAATGAAAATTAAATTTATCACAAGTGTATTGGTTTGAAATTTTTTATAATTAAAAAATGAATTTAAAATGAATTTAAAATGAATTTAAAATGAATTTATTATAAGTTTAATAGTTTAGGCTTTTCGTGATATTAACGCGTTTATCTTTCGTGACAAAAATTCATTATATTTTCACGGATTTTTTTTTTGGCAGGGGAATAAGGCAAAAGGCCGGAAAGCCAAGGGGCGAAGAAAGACGCGTTAAGTTGTGGGACCCGCCGCCCTTGCTTTTCGTTAGCACGACATCGTAACCGCCTGCGGGACCCGCCTAGAGACTTGCGCCTCCGCCCCCGCCCCCGGCTAATCGTCGCTTCACAAGAGCTCAGCTCACTAGTCACGGAGGGGTCCACGAAATAACATATAACGCTGCCATTAAAAAAAATATTTACATATATAAATAAAAGAATTCAATCTCGAACTCAACAAATAATCATTGAGAGATTATCTCTAATAATTAGTGAACAAAGTACAGACACTTTTTTATTTATTTGGTTTGTCCTTTTCTTACATTTAACGCCCGTAATTCCGATTAAAAACTCACGCAAAGAAAAATATCCAAACGAACGCTTCAATGTTGTGTACACTGCGGTTATGCACATTTTTATTCACTAATTTTCCAAATTTTCAATGGAATTAATCCCTTCCATGAAACCTTCCATGAAAATCGCACTGAACAAAAATATATATAAAAAGGAACCCATATAGAGGGTTTAGAAGGTATAGTTAAAAAGGAAAATCCTATTTCGTTCTACTCACAATTTAAATAAGGCGCAAGCATCCCATGGTGCCCACCATAACATCCATAATCACGATACTGCTCACTGGTTCATGGTGCAGTGGATTGGATGGACGACTTTCGAGTTGTTACTCTTGCTAGATTAGCTAACTATATTGGATATATAGGCTTGACTCCTTTGGAATTCAAATTTTTTTTTTTTTATGATTAGCGAATGTTACTTAAAAGAATGAAAGTTGAATTCGATATATAGTTGCACATTTCACTTTATTTTCAATGAATTATCAACCAAATTGGACTAGTAAGACCACTTGGATCGTGTTAATAAATAATAAACTAATTTTTTTGAAAGAATTGGTTGAATCAATATTTAAAAGTTGATCAATGACAAAAGCATTAAAAAAAAAAATACATTTGCCAAAAAGGCAGATCATTCTGGACTTGCACTGTCAGTTTGAGTGGCGGTGTCACGTCATGTCATGCATGAACCGAGCTAGATAGAGTCCAATGTGCTATGCACAATTTTGCTATCTCATCCTCATGTCAATCAAATTACTTTTGTATATATGAATTATTTATTATTTTTTTTCCTATTTAAACCACCTTATCCCATCCCAAAAAAATTAAAAATTAAAAATTAAAAATTGAAATGCACGGTCCCCATGTGATCACCGAATCATGAATTTGGCACCTTACTCTAAATTATCTAATTTTATAGCCCCACTCCCATGTGCCTTCACTTATTGTTTTGCCTTATCTCTTCTCCAATCCCCTCAATGCGTACACACACTTTCTAGGTTTTCTCTTTCGAGATCTGTAATGCAAAGATGACATGCATCTCGAAAAGGCTACTTGAGTGTTCTTTTGCTGGACTTTGAAATGGGTCTCCCCCAATCAGACCGTAGAATCGATCTCAGATCAAACCGACTTTATGACAAGATACTGACCTGGCAACATGCGGCGTTTGGAAAAGCTGAATATATGGCCGTCGTGTCGGTGTTCGGATAAGAGATTGGCGGGACTTTCGGTTGAAGAACATCGACCACAATGAGGAGAGAAAGTAGCAGCTCGGTGAATTGTGGCGATTGAAATCAACATTTAGCGCCGGGATCGCGGAATTTACTTTCCGGAAGCCAATCTGATCTTACCTTGACTTTATCTAGGATTTAAGAGACTCATCTCGATTTATTGCTCACATACAAACCTGAACAATCATTTCTTGAACTTTAGATGATTTGATTGTGGAATTTTGCCTTGCCTGCTTGGCGTACACCATGTTCCTCCTGGATTCACGATCTCTCTGTTTACTCCGACTTTCTCCACTTACTACCATTTCTTGCTATCTGAACTTTCTTCCTTTTGCCCATTTCAAATCTATCTTGCTATAGACTCCCGCTCTCCATCAATTGGTATCGAAGTCAGATTCATTATTTATCAATTGGTATCCGAGCAATATCCATTATGCATTATTTTAGTACTAGAGCAATCTTCGTTTTTCTTCGGTTAGTATCGGAGCTTGCTCTGTTCTACATCGCAGCATTGGAGCTATATCCATTCCGTATTATTCGATATTAGAACAACTTTTGTCTTCATCCATTGGCATCAGGGCTAGATTCATTCTTTGTCGCACGTTATACTCGTGCGATATATGCACATTATAGCCATCAAATGGATGGGTCGGGTCGAAAATGGTCTAACCCATTTTGACCAATTTTCTTGCAATGCAAATTTGATGACCCATACCTGATCCGACCCATACTCGACCCGACTCATATTATCGAAATACATTTATATTTAACTCAATTTAGTTACTTAAATAAAAACTTCGTGCCAAATTTAAAAAGTAAATAAAATAAAAAATGTGAAAAATCTTTAAATTGAAATACTTTTGAAGAACTCTTGATAAGAAAAAGTTTGATGAGCTAATAATTGACATGAAAATAATATTTACTTATAACAAATCTTCTTGAATGTGAGAATGCATAGCTTCTTAATTGTAATTGTTTTTTATTTTGGTCGATTTCTTGATTTTAGTTCACCGAGTTAAAAATTACATTTTGATTATGACGTTTAGAATTTCTATTTAAAATCTTAACAGCATCGAGCTTTGTCTAAAAGTAATTCTCCGGTATGTATATGGATATCTATCTACCAAATATCATTTAAAAAATCAAAGTTTTTATTATTTTAATTTTTTGAATTTATTATTTATTTTATTTTCTTCTTTTCTCTTTTCTTTCTTTTTCCTCCTCCTCCTTCTCCCTTGTTACTCCGTCGACAGTGACCGGCCAAGCCATAGTCCGGCGAGATTAAGGCTCTGCCCGTCCAGGCGAGCCTGAGCTGCTAAGCTCCATCGCGGCCGGTGAGTTCGAGGCTCGGCCGATCTAGGCGAGCCCGAGCTCCGTCAAGGCCGGTGAGCTTGCGGCTCGCCTGAAGCCGACGAGCTCGGGATCGGCGATGAAGATGGCGGCGTGACGGCGGGGTAGGCGGTGGCTGCAATCGATTGGGATCGGAAAGGAAAGGGGGTGCTCTACTTATCCAAAGATTTGCGGTCATGGAAGGAAGAGAGAATTGAGGAGGTAGAGGAAGAAGGCCATGGGTTCAAAGTGGGTTTCCTAATAACCCATTCAAACCCATTTCTTTTCTTGCTTTACTTTCTAAGACCCATTTGTAACCCATATTTAACTTTCACTTGACCCATATATGATTCATTTAACTGAAAATGAGTCATAATATGGGTTTATGACCCATTTTACCTGCTCTAATGCACATTATTGTTGTCCATTCTAATAACAGTAGGAGATCATATGAAGTCGTTCATCTAGCAAATAATTGCTCGATTCCCTTAGTTTTCTCTTGCACACAAGGCTACTAACCTAAGCCATGTGAGAGGGCATGAGAAATGTGGCTACTTCCATGCGAAGGCTTTGCTCCAAATTGTGGGAACCCTACGATGCCAACCACAGGACAACTTCTTCTCGACCACGTGAAAGTCAAGGTCCATTTTATATGCATCCTAATCCATCGTCGGTGCTAGGTACCTTCCTTCAACGATTGTTAATTGATTACAACCTAAATTCCGAGTGTATGAGAGAGAATCTGAACATTAATTATAGTGGGTGTGAAGTAAAATCAACTTATGAACCGTGTTTAACAAAAAAAAAAAAAGCCTTTTTACTAATGTCAATGGGTATCAGAGACATTTTTAGTATTCGAGTATTTTTAATTGAGCACGACGTTCTCCGATCCCACACAAGCATCGGATGAATATACGAGCCACATGTGTCTATGCTCCGAGGGTGGTCCCAAGAGAATGGGAAAGCGTGATGATTCAAACTAATGTCTTGAATGAGGAAGGCGAATACACATACCAATCGAGCAGCCCTAATTAATAAAGAATTAGCCAGTTCCATCATGGAAGTAGCTTAGGTCAGAGAGAGAGCTGAATTGACAAACTTGCAAACGTGAATTAACTTCACCACCATCTCATAATGAAATCAACTTTTAAACAAGTGAATGTTTTGGACATGAATGGTAGGTCAATGGCCTTTGAAGTATAACTATAGATGTACTATTTATGAAGTTAATGCCTTTTCCACCTCCATCATTAACCATGGAATGATGAGAGTTAAGGTGGTATTTAGTGCAAAGACCCAAACATTGCAAATCCACCGCGTGATTTATGTTGCATGGATCAAAATCTAGGTGTTTGTAAAGCCCTAAAACTCAGCCCGACTTGAATCACTTACTATTGTTGTTTTTATAAGGGAGAAATTGGGAATATTGGGGAAGATAAACCGACAACCACAGAGATAATTAGGCGAAGTAAATAGCTTAATTTCGACCAAAAAAAAAGTAAATCACTTAAGATAAACAAAATTACATTACTACTATTTTTACTATGCACGATAATTATGGAACTTTAGATATCCTTGTTTACATGATTTACTTCTGCATGTTTATAAGTAATTGCAAAATGGATATTAATTATTTTGTAGAGGACACCACTGATCCGGATAGTACTAGCCCATTATTTTATCTATCGAGATGGCCATGTGAATTTTAGAGGATACTACGGATGACGAAAATTATTTCTTAACAACTTTAATCAATTATGATTAAATAATTTTTAGATTCACATGGGGATATATGACTGTGAATTCTTTTTAGTTTACTTTAAGGGAATGGCAGAAATATATTGGTAAGTGTGCTTCGACGGTTCTATATACCAATACGTCCACACCTGAGATTTAATTAACACGTAGAAGTTTAATATTTCAATTTGATGAATTGAATATTTGTTTCATGGAGTGATTGGGTATTGATTGATTCATTCCTTTTTTAAGCAAATGCCAACACAGAATGTGCACTTTCACCGTACCCCTTAAAGTACAAAGAGTTTCTAGATAATCGCTTCATTATTTTATGTCCTCTGAAGAAGTCTCCGCATATTAATTTATTAATTGAATTTCGAAGGCATCAGTCTGTCGGTTGTCGACAATAGGTAATGTACAACCTTCTGCATGTGGCTGACATTAAATTAACGTGGAAGTTGAGTTAGAATATGGTTTGACTTGCTCACCTATCTTCCTTCTATAAAAGGAAATTTTGCAAGAGCTTTTCAACGAAATGAAAATTGGGATTTTGTTAGTACAGCTAACTAGACAAGAAAGAAAGAGATCATTAAGTGGGAAGTATCTTTAGTCGATAGGCACTTTGCGTCTAGATATGTTCTCCGTCCGCGTAAAGCAAAGTCCAAACCAAAGCTGGATACTTCTCATAGAAATTTAAGAATTTTGGCCATTGGCACAATCCCACTTCTCAGATTAAAACCTATTCAAATCCAAAAATTAAAAAAAAAAAAAGAAATTGTAAAAATCATAAGATTTCCCATGAAGTGACAGAAGCAACGAAGACCAACGTGCTTGCCACTTGAGCAATTACCTCATGAAGGTAGCTAAGGCCGGAGAAAGCTGAATCGACAACTTGCAAAAGATGAATTAATCCCACCATCTCACAAATAAAAGTAAAACTTCTTAAATGTCAATGTTTTTGGACGTGAATGGTAGACCAATGGCATTTGGTAGGTGATTCTGCTTTCTCAGTTTCTGATACATAAAAGCTGCGAAGATGTGCTTTTCTCTTGGGTATTGAGGGCTAACTATAGATGCGTACTATGTCTATTATTCCCAAAATTATTGTCTGTTCCACTTCCATCATTTACCGCAAAATGATGAGACAATTTGACACGCCAGGGCTTGGACACGTTCAAGTCGTTCAATCCATAGATCCAAACATTGCAAATTTCACGTAAATAGGAGCAAGAAAATTCTATGGAAAAACGGTACTCATGGATCATAGTCAAACGTTCTCTGGCCGCAGCAATAAAAGCTTTAAAACTTAGAATGATGTGAACCATTTATTATTAATTTTTCGATAAGAAATAAGTTAGGAATGAGTCTCGAAGAATCAGTAAGACTAGCTAAGGGATTTGAGGGATAGAGATGAAATGTATATATGGGCTCGAAGAACGTCAAAAGGGAGGTCTAGATGACCTTACATTTTGGATTCCTTGGAACCAAGCATATATGCATGAATCACTTTATTAAGTCACTGAAAAAAACAAAAGAGAAAAAAGTTCCTTTTCTCTTTTTCTGGGGTATCTCGATTTGGTATTTTTTTTTTTTTTTTTGGTCAGAATCTCGATTTGGTATTTAAATAGTCATGTAATGTGCTTTTCCCTGAACAGATATAAGCTGGCCCAACATTAATCACTCAAGATCAAAGTTGGTCTTGACTGTTATTTAGTCACGTGAATGCACATAGGAAAAAGAAGTAATAAATAAGTCAAGTCAGCATCTTATATTAGCTAAATTAGATGGAGTAAATAGAAGGACTCGATTATATTAATTTGACAAACTTTAGTACTTGATTACACATTTTATAAGTTTTAGGATTTAATTACACTTTCTTGACAAGTTTTAAGATTTACAGTACATTTATATATTTTAACAATTAACCTCCAAAGTCTATATAGAGTGGATGTGATTTTATTAAGTTTGTAAGCAACGACCCATCCCGAAGATCACTATTAAGTCTTTTAAGAGTTTGATCCACATGATTCAAATTAGATTGTTATATACATGATTTGGATTCAATTTTTACATATCCACAATCAAATTGAACGATTAACCTTCAAAGATGCCTTCCTATTGTACGATCATATATAAAGATTAAAAAGCAACTTTGGGAAAGAGATTTTCTTTTATAATGGAGAAATCCAATTGAGTAAGTAAATCTCAAGGTCATAAAATACTAGCGGTAAGCAGTTCTAGGTTTTGTCCAAATTTCACTTGAAACCTAAAACCTATTTGTTGTAATAGGTTCTCTAATTTTTGGAACTTAGAACCTACTTTGCATACCTATGAATTTGGAACATATTTTTATCACTGGTTCAAAAATCGATTTTAGGGTCTACTTAAGTTCCACCTATACTTTTAATTGTCACATTTAATGATCATCATTTATTACAATCCACTAATCATTACTCATATTTAGATACATGAAGATTATGAAATATAACAAAGTAAAAAGTTTCAGTCATAGATATTGCTGTAAATGGAAGCTCAAACTAGTTATTTTAGATTGCACATTCATCATTGGACACCATAAAATGACGTAGAACTGCACAAAGACATAAAACGAGAAAAACCCAGAGACTTGTTCCAAGTTCTAGTTTCTAGGTTTTCACTTAGAACCTACCTATTGGAACAAGTTTCCCAATTTTTAGAATCTGAAAGTTACCCTACATATATTAGAACCCAGAACTAGATTGGTTTCTATTAGTTCGATTCTCAAGTTCCTGGTTATACCTTGGACCATGCTCATCTCTATAAAATACTTCACTAATTTTTTAACACATAGAAGAGTGCTTAGAGAAACTAATCTTATTCATCAATGATGTTTGATTTCAAGGGACATTTCAAACAAGAGTTTGAAAGAGGACCGTTTTCTTAAAAAATGGCTTAGAGCGAACCTCGGTTTAAATAAGACACTAAAATGGCGACACCCGGACCCCTGGAATGCCAAAAGTTGGCACAAATGAACACTTAAGTGCCAAAAGTTACGAAAGTGACACTTAAATGCCAAAATCGAAGCAAAATGGATCACTTAAGTGTCAATCCAACCAGAATCCGGTCAAAATGCTGACGTGTCAATTTTTCGGTGAAGTAAGTGTAAAACGGCGTCGTTTTGGTGCTGACATGGTAAAAAATTAATATAAAATTAATTAAATTTAAATTTAAATTTATTTAAAATTTAAAAATACAAATACAAATATTAAAAATATTAAATTATTAAAAAAATTTAAAAAGGGGGAGGCGGCTGAGGGCTTTATTTTTTTTTTAATTTTTTAATTTTTTAATTTTTTTAAATATTTGTATTTGTATTTTTAAATGTTTTTAAAAAAATTAGTTTTAAATTAAATTTAATTAATTTTTATATTAAATTTTTACCACGTTAGCACCAAAACGATGTCGTTTTTTGCATTGTCGACCACGTCGGCGTGCAAAACGATGTCGTTTTGCACTTACTTCGCCGGAAATTTCGTACGTTAGTATTTTGGCCGGATTTTGGTCGGATTGGTACTTAAGTGATCAATTTCTCTCCGATTTTAGCATTTAAGTATCACTTTCGTAACTTTTGGCACTTAAGTGTTCATTTATACCAACTTTTGGCACTTGAAGCGTATTTTTATCCTAAAATGACCAAATTAATTTTGAAATAAGTCCCTAAACTCATAGGCCAACCAAATCTCGTGCATCTCACGAAAGTGGCACGTGTCATGTATGTGTTCGCTAGTCGATGAAGACTTGATATGCCACCGTAATCGGAATTTATTTAAGATAATGTTTACTCCTAATTCCTTTTTAAACATACGATCTCACTTGATACTCATATTTATAATTTTTTTCTTGATTTCACTTTGAGAACGGAGCGAAAAGGTCGAATGCCTCGTGCTACAGATATAAAAACATTGATTTCACCTTTGTTATTTCAAAGATGAGTCTGACATTTAGTACATCAAAGAGATCAATGGATAAGCCCATGCGGAATCGGCATATTTCTTGCTGACACACTTTTTTTTTGGGAATCAGAGAAATATATTTAGTAAGTGTGCATTGACCGTTCAACATTGACTATTTATTCAGCAGTCGGTCTCTCGTACCCCCCCCCCCCCCCCCCCGGAGATCTAATTTACCTTTTATTAACATGTAGATGCTCGATATTTAAATTTGATCCTTTGAATATTTGTTCATAGAGTGATTCCTTGGTTGATCAGATTCTTTTTCTAAGCGCAGGCTAGTACAGAATGTGCACCTTCACCGTACATCTTAGAGTACAAAGAGTTTCTTGATAATCAATTCAAACTTTTATGTCCTCCTGAAAAAGTCTTCACGTATTATTTTATTTATTGGAATTAGCGGGCATCACTCTATTGGCCGTCGACAATGCGTAATGTATAACCTTTTGCATGTGAATGAGGACATAATTGGAACTGCAGAGTCTGAAAAGTGAATCAAATTAACATGGCAATCGCGTTAGAAATATAGTTTCACTTGCTCCCCTATTTTCGTTTTATAAAAGGAAATTTCACGAGAATTGTTCTAACAATTTGATAGATTGGAGTTCTAATTAATTATCTATTTCTTCACTATATAAACTCAGTAATAGACAAGAAACTTAGACCGTTTATAGAGTTAAGAATGGGGTGAATTATTAAAAAAGTCATAAATCTATTATAATTATATTAATTTAGTGCTAAACAATTTTTTTTACCAATTGAGTGCTAAATTTTTTGCAATTATGTCAATTTAGTCAATCCGGTTAATTTTGACTTGAAATTACTAATGTGATCACTGACTGTCTTACACGGCATGACCAACGCTGAAATGGATAATATTTTTATTTTATAATAATTATTAATTTATTAATTCTTCTTTTCTTTTCTTTTTCCTTCATTCTTTTGTTTGCACACTATAGTTGGCAAGGGTTGCTGGAGCTCGTCAGTGAGGATTGTGGCTCTAGCTCGGCCTTGCCTAGATCTAGGTGAGACCATAATGGCTGCGGGTGAGGTCGCATTGCCTAGATTTGAGCAATGGCTGCCTCACTCGTGGTTGGCGAGGCCATGCCCGCCTTTGCCTAAGGCCAGCAAGACCTTGGCGAGGTTGGCCTCGACTGTGGCCGTGCCTTGTGATGGTATGGGCAATGTCCGCGCGGCCACAAGCGAGGCCAACCACGCACAACCATAGTTGAGGCTAGCCTTGTTAGCCATGGGCAAAAGCGACCATGGCTTCACTAGCCGCAAGCCTTTGTCCGCTGTTAGCAAGGGTTTCTCGACCCTTGCCTAGTGGCTGGCGAGGGCCGGTGAGCTCTGGCGACCCTCACCATCCACAATGAGAAACAAAAGAACGAAATAAAAAAGAAAGAAAATAAAAAAATTCAAAAAAATAAAATATGATTAAAAATTGTCTAATATCAATGATATTTAGCCAAAATTGACTTGATGGATTGAATTAGCACGAATGCAAAATATTAGAACTCAATTGGCGGAAAAAGAAAGGTTTAAAATTAAATTGGCACAATTGAAATAGGTTTAGGAACTTTTTGGTAATTTTCTCCTCAAAACGCTAGCTGGCATCTCCAAAGCATCAAAGAGTAATTAGTTTTTTTCTTTATACTAGTGAAGAGGCCAAACTAACTTTAAAGGAAAAGTGCAAACAAAAGTCTTAAATCTATTACATTAGTACCAATTCAGTCCTAAATCTATTGTATTACTACAAAAAAAAAAGTCTTAGATTTATTATATTGATACCAATTCAATTATAAATCTTTCATTTGTACTAATTTAGTTATGAATATTTTCACATCGGTATTAATTTAGTCCATCTAGCCAATTATGTTGAAAATCGCTAACGTGGATGCTAACCATCCTACATAGCATAGTTGGCATTAACATGAATAGTTTTGAATTTTTTTTTTTATAATTTTTTTGTTTTTATCTTCTTCTTTATTTTTTTTTCTTGTTGTTTTCTTCTTCTTTTTTCCTTTATTTTGGCCAACGGGTGTTTCTTTTAAAAAATGTCTATGTCAATGCCAGTCATGTCATATAGGATTGTTGGCGTCTACGTTAACAATTTCCGATTTAAATTAGCCGAATGGATTGAATTGGTATCTATCTTATCATCTTGTCACACAAATAAATTTCAAAAAGCACTCATCTTAGGCCTAATGCCATGTGCGACATTTGATTATGACCAAGCATAGTTTTTGGCCAATAATGCAGTTAGGGAAAAGTATAAAAATATTGCACTTGTGCCAGACATAAACATTTCAATTGTACAAATTACGTCCTCAACTTTTTGACAATTTGTCAATGTAGTCCATTCAGCCAAAATTAGTCGGAAGTTGTTGACATGCATCTTAACTGTCCTACGTAGCACAACTGATGCTGACGTGGATAAATTTTACAATTTGTTAATATTTTTTCTGAATTTTTTATTCTTCTCATTCTTTATTTTTTATTCACAACTCTGGACAAGCGAGGGCCACGACGCCATTGCCCAGACTAGGCAAAGGTGTCATGGCCCTTGCCAGCCAACATGCAAGGGTCTTAATCATCTCTTAGATCTAGGCAAGGGTTAATCCTCTCTTAGATCTAGGCGAGAGCCTCCGTATCCTCATTGCTAATTTAATTTTTTATAATTACTTTTTTGGTACTTGTCTGGCGCATTTCCACTTGCCAACGAGATTAAAAGCTATTCAAACCCATAAAAACAAAAGAAAAAAATCAGTAAAAATTACCATCTTATGATGAGATTTCTCTTAAAGAAAGAAACAAATAATGGAATAGTAAAATTAACATCTTCGTAACCATTAATATTATTTATCTCAAGTCACGAAATTCCGATAAATTTATTGGAAACATTGGGACAAAACGTGAGATGACTTAGGACAAGACAAACTAGAATTGGAACGTTCGGATCCAAATTTTTCACGACGATAAGTTCTCTCATCTCATTTTCACATAGCATATGCATAAGGATAATGAGGTCGATTAAGTGGCTCAAGTAAGCGAGTTAACATCACAAAAAGCCTCAAATTGGTACATTTGTAATAAATTCTGTGTAAGTTAATTTTTTACCACAAAAAATCACAAATTGGTATATTTGTGATAAATTTACTCTCCGTTAATTTATATTAAATTGAATTAATATCACCAAAATAATCACAAAACTAGTATACCCGTAACAAATAGAGGGTGAAACCTCAAACTAGTGTACTCATTAACTGTCACTTTTCATCTAATCTAGAAATTTGACTGTAAAATTTAATGAAAACCAATAGAGGGTAAACTTGTCACAGTTGTACGAACTTGAGGTTTTTTATTATAAAAAAATTAGTTTGGAGTAAATTTATCATGAATATACCAATTTGGAATTTTTGGCAATATTAACCCTAAATAAGCAAAAAGAGATTGATTTGTCCATTTAAAGTAAGAAGTTCGACATTTTGTGTCAATTTAATCCTCAAAGTAATCTAAAATAGACACACTAAGTGACAATTTATGAACTTTGCGTTACTAAGATCATATCAAACGACTATGACTGCGTTTGGTTCAGTTTTCCCAAAAATCCCTTTAGTGAAAGTTGTGGTGTTTAGTAAATGTTTTTTTAAAAATAGAGTGAAAGCCAATAATGGCAAAGTTGAAAACCCAAAGTAGGTGGAGATTTTCAACATTTTCAGAAAATCACTCTAAGGATTCATGAGTTTTTTAAGTTACCTTTCTTACCCCGATAACATTATCGGGGAAAAGTGTCAGAAAAGTTTTAAACATATTGCATTTATACTAATTTAGTTCTAAACCATTTAATAGTGCCAATTTAGTCCTAATTCTTTTGATTTGATGCTAATTCACTCCCAAACTTTTAATGGTGCCAATTTAGTCTAAACCTTTTGAATTAATGCTAATTTAGTACTAAATTTTTTGACTTTGTGCTAATTCAATCATTCTAACTAATTTTGACTGGATTTTATTGACGTGGACACCTGCCGGCTTACGTGTCACCATCAGTGCTAATGTTGACAATTTAAATAATATTTTAATAATTTTTCAATTTAGTTTTTTCTTCTTCTTCTTCTTCTTTCTCTTCTTCCTTTCTTCTTCCGTTAGGCAGTGCTAGCCACAGGCGATGGCCAACCACCAACCATGTCAAGGCGAGTTGGCCTCGCCAAGTCAGGTCGAGGCCGAGCCTCGGTAAGGGCTCCTCTCGCTGAGCGTCACCAAGGCGAAGGTGATGCTCGGCGAGGTAGCCCTAGCTTGGGCGATAGTCGACCTCCCCAGTTCTAGCCTTGGCAAGGATAGCCCCGGCAAGAGCTCCCCTTGCCAAATCCAAGCAGGGCGACCTCGTTGGATTTGGTGAGGGTCAACCTTGCTCAGGGCAAATGTGGCAAGGCTAACCCTCACCGGAGCTCAGCCTTACCTGGCCAGGCAAGGCCAGCTCACCAAGCCATGAAGGATGGCAAGCCCCGCCTAAAGGAGTAAGAAATGAAGGAGAGAAAAAAGAAAAAAAAATCAAGCAAATAATAAAAAATAAAAAATAAACAAAAAATTATCCATATTAGCACAGGCATTGCCATATAAGCCGACCGACATCTATGTCAGCAAATCTGACCAATATCAGCTAGAATGAGTGAATTGACATCAAATCAAAAGCTTTATGACTAAATTGGCACAAATTTAAAAGCTTTGTGGCTAAATTGGTACTATTAAAATGTTTAAAACTGAAGTGGCACGGAGTTAAAAGATTTAGAACTAAATTGGTATCATTAAAATATTTACGACTGAATTGACATCCATACAAAAGGTTTAGGCCTTAATCTGACACTTTTCCCAACATTTTCATATTCCTGTTTTGTGCCCATTTGCAAATAAGGCGAAGGTTGCCTTGGATCGCATGATCATCTCTGGTTGCTTAAATGATGCTCGCTGACGTTTGCACTGCAGCGCCAAATCTGTTTGTTTGTCGCGGGCCGTTGCCGCATCCGGGGTGACCTTGGAGCCCTTGCCTGGGTTTGTGGAGGCAGCCAAGTGCAAGACTCGAAGCTCGTCGTTCTCATCAACAACAACTGTGACGCCCAATTTCCTTCTAGCGTTCTCGACTAATTTGGCCTCCCAAGGTTGTCGAGCACTTCCATGGAGAACTCAGCAACAAAACCATTGAAGTTGTCTCTCCGCTTGACAAGAATCGCCGTGGGAGTTAGCCGTCGTCATAGACAAGGAGAAACAACCCATGAGCGCAATTCAATGGGACAAACGACAGAACAAGTAGAACATGTATTCTTTATGTTTGCACCGATCTCAAAAGACCCTATAAAAATCACAAAAGAGATTCAAAAGGCCAGATCACAAGTATATATGTCGTAATTGTTCATGTCACTGGGGAAAAGGAGTTTGGGAGAGAACCTCATTCCAGAAGACTAAAACTCCAGCAATCTCTTAAAAAAGCCCTGGGAAGCATAATGAAAATAGCTTTGCTTGGCTTTCTCCACTTGTTCTCCTTTTGCTTTGGCTTTGCTTGGCTTTCTCCACTAGTTCTCCTTTTGCTTACATCTATTGTTGTATATTACAATACAGAATCAATACAACAAAAAAAGAAACGGATTTTCCAAATCTCGCTTGCCAAAATTTGCAGTCGACTTTCCCCACACCCAACTACCTCTTTCAACCGCAGAAGTTCAGGAGCCAATTTACCACCAGATGCACTTTTAGGAATGAATAAAGAATGCCATCACCCGTTGGAAGAGAGAAGCGTACGAGACAACGCAAGGCGAATTTTCTTTCATTGTCCTGATGGATCAAGATGAATTACCAAATGCAAAGACAATCAAACTCTTGATGTCAGCCCGCTTCTGCTCATTACTTCAAAGCACCCATCCAGAAAGCACAGCAATGTGAAGAAACTCGTTCAAAAGATGTTTTGCCCACAAAAGCTCATTATATGAAGTGAGTCATCCATGCTATTTATCATGCTGAGGTTTGCTAGCTTTGGGTTCCCAATCCCCTGTCAATGGGTGATGGTAGCAAGTCAGAAAAGCAGCACTCTGAATTCATATTGAAAACAATGAAAGACAAACTTGCTTACCGATAATCAGTCATTCCCCTATGCGACGAAAAGGTGTTGATAGCCATCAAACATATCTCTATATACCTCAAATGACTTCCTTGAGAGAAAGAAAATCGTCCCGTGGATGAGATTCTTCCACCCGAACTACTATTTCATCCCCAATGTCCTTCCCCACAGACACCCATGCTGAAGCTTGAAGTCCAACCTGAAACATAGTCCCGGATATTACTCAACAGAAACTTTCTTATTCTTACACCATAGGAATGTAACAACAAACAAATATCAAATTGAAAACACACCATTCCAAAGGAATTGCAGATAAAACTCTGCGAAGATCAAAGTACTTATAAGAGATTGCCATGGATCTTTTGTATCTGCTAACGATATTTTCTAAATCGAAAATAACCTTCTTTAGAAATATTAAGACCAATTCCATTTAGTCAAATCTACCATGTGACGTCATAATGAGTTCCCCAACAACTAGACAGATGGTTTTGTCATGTTAAAATAAATATGCAGCCCAACTTAAATCATATAGCCACTGTTGCAGTCCACTAGGCTGAGTGGTTCAGCCACTTCACTGCCTTCTATTAGAAATCCTTGGATCCTCCTATGCCACACTGTTGTCATAGGCACGATTTCACTCAGAAATGACTAATAACGCACTACAAAGCAGTCATCTTCCCCCGCCCTTCCTTCAGTGATTATCTTTCTAAAATTTCCTTCCCTAATTAGGGCTTCGAAATCAGACAGGCTCATCCACAAACTGAACCTTACCACTCTAGATAGGTTGACATTCAAATAGAAGGCAGATCTTCAAAAACAAATGCTCAGTTACTAAATCCTAACACTGAAGGGCAGGTTTCGTGTTAAAGATGCTAGTTAGCCATCTTAATCAACCCAGGACTCGGAGTAATAAGAATACAGAAGTTAAAGATTACTCTGTTGATTGGGTTAGAGCAATAGACAATAAAATTTAAACTTGCATGCACTTAAAGAAGAATGGGACACTCTTCAAATCTGATCATCTCTACAGCCCATTAAACTGAAACTATGAAATGAGAAGGCCCTTGCCCTATTTGCTCTTTCAAAAAAAAAAAAAAATATTAAAGTAAAAATATTTTCCTTGTTTGAGAAAGATAATCATAGATGGAAACTGAATATAGAAAAATCACGGATCATGCTATCCTCATAAATTTCTCAGCTCAACTGAATATATCATACTCTCCAGCATCTTGTAAATCAACATCAAGGATCTAATCTAATGATTCCAAGTGACAAACCATTTTAACCAAGCAATTTAAAGGCAAATAACGAGCGCTCAGTAGATCTTGTTAAACATGCACATTTGTCTAACAGAAGGCACAGATGTATGTTAACATAGAGGAGAGATGATGAACTATCACAAGAGGCCATAAGTTGCGAAGGATACTCACCTCAACCAACAATAATGCTGCAATTCTGTCTTTAATAAATCTTAGAATCAGTGCATGATATTTCTTTTCCTTTGGTTGCCTTCTCAAAAATTCCAGTATCCAATAACGAAGACTCGTGTTGCAGATCTTCTTAGCAAGCCTAAAATTCATATTTACAGTCGAAGCAATCCCTTCAAGCTGTCCAGCTGAAAAAGGGAGAGATTCACCTTGAAGAAATGCCTTCAACTGCACAAATGGACAAATTTAATTTCAGAAACCATAGCCCCTCAGCCAGAATAAAAAATACAGGTTAAAATCCTCTACAATTCTTCTGTGCCTAAAACAATGGCATTAAAATCACACCAGAGTGAAAAATTAAGAAAGCAGTGCTTTGAAGCAATCTCATAAATCCTGGTGAAATCATGCTTCAGAGTCCATTTACAAGACAATTATTTCTTCTTCTTTGGATAAATAACAAGAAATTCACTATTAGGCACCAAGCAGGGTGATAATGCATTAAATAAAAAGAGCTTGAGGACTGTAATTATGATACTACAAAAATATCTTTATGGAACAATGCATTGCATGGGAACACAGCTTGTTAAATCCGTTCTTATGCATAAGGATAGCATGTTTTCTAAATATTCCACAACAAGCAGTTCCCGAAATAGACAACAGTACCAACTAAATAAGCGTTACACTTCCCCTGCCATGACCTTTTCAAGTCCCAGAAGTTTGACCATATAATTGATGGTGAACTGAGAAGTCCAGGTGCTTCTTGGGTCCTTTCTCCATCATAACAAGCAGGAGAGATGGCCAAAGGCAGAGTAATAGTGCTTCTGTATTAATCTTTCTCTTTTTATGGCCATTTTGTTTTCTTGAGAATATTTTCATCATTTCGTTCTTAATGGCAGGGTTTGGTATTAAGTGTTTCAAATTTTGCTAAGGCTGATTAGAAATTAACGAAAATAAAAGAACTCACCTGATAATGAGCAAGAAGATCCATATATCTACGGATAGGAGATGTAAATTGAACATAACCAGGAATTCCAAGAACGCCATGGCGTATAGGCTTCCCGAAGTCAAATTCTGCAGCACGCATAATCCTGACCAAAGCAGAACTCCTCACTGGTCCTTCTGGAAGGTGTGAGAATGCAGATACATCAATGTTCGATTGTGGCTGCCCTCTGTAAGGCAAGGGAATGTTGTTTTGACAACCGTAGGAGGCTATAACTTCGCCACAGAGTATCATCATTTCAGAGACAAGTCTCATGGCAGGGTCAGCTTGGTCTTCCACATAGAGTTTAATTTCTGGTTCTGGCTCATCAGGATCAGGCACCTTTATGCGCGTTTCCAGAGTTGCCGTGTCTATTGCACCCTAAAAATTTTAACAGATGTTAAATTTGAAAGAACATGATAAATCAAGTCAAATAAAGGGAAAATTACTGCAGTCGCACTTTAGTCTAGACATTCTAGAAGCTCATACAAACCTATTGTCACATCTATCTTTCAAACCGGGGCCTGATCAATGAGAAAGTGGTATCAAATTCAGGAAAGATAGATGAATGATACAAGCAAACGGTTCTTGAGCAATGCTTGGTTTTTATACCACAAAACCAGGAAAGATTCTTTTGACACATTAAGTCACTAGACACAAATGGCTATCTATTTTTCTGGCTTGGTCATTTTCGAATCAAATTGATTCATAGATCAATTTAATGCATTCCAATAGTGGTGTAAAACTTCATATATATATGACAACTGATTACACTAATTCAACTAAAAACCTAAGATTCAACTAAAACGGGGAGAAGCGCACTCTCAAGAGAATACATAAGATTCTCCAGAAATGAAATGAAGTAATCAATATTAGGCCAACCTGTTGTCGACGCCATCGCAATCGAAGAGCAGCTGCTTCTGATAGAATTTTCAGTTCAATCTCCTCTTCTAAGTTCAGATGAATCAGCTCAGACGCACTCTCGTAGGTCAGCATATATGTTGGTTTGATGATAGAATTATCAACTGCAAATTCTGCAATACTATAGCGCACACAATTTGAACTGTGTTATCATCTCTTGGAAATTCAAAATCAACAAGTTGACCACAAAGAAGGAACGGAACACCCTATTACCATGAAGATAATAAATTTGAAGAAAGTAAACTAACATATATAAGTGATGGGAGGGGTCCCAGGAAATATCCTCGTATTGATTACTTAATGATTCAGATAGCAAGATAAGATTCCAGCAGTGTAAGCATTTCAATAATCCTCGTATATGGCACTGATGGGAGGGGGTCCCAGGAAAAACTGAGGGTCAAAACTCTGAGGGTCACCTCTTTTACACACTTAATGATTCCATATAATGGCGTTCTTGCTTTTAACTGCATATAATCCAGAGGAACACGGTACATACTCCTCTTTTCTTGAAATAGTAAGAGAATATAATTGATGTCTGCCCATAAAATTAAGAAGCTCCAGGCCTGGAGTTATATTGATGTCTGGCCTAAAATGTTTCCATGTCACAGAGAATATGAGATACTAACAAATAGAGAGAGCACTTGAACACAATGAAGTTAGATGCTCACGGATAAAATGGCCAAAAAACCCTAGAGATTACCTTCCATCAGAGTGCAGGACAACGGAAACACTAACGGCATTGCAGAGCTCTCCTTGTTTCAAACTCATTCCCTCCATAGCAAGTTTCTCAGGGAACATTGGATAGGTGGCCGTAGGCAAGAAAATAGAAGTTCCCCTCTTCATCGCTTCCCTACATATCATAGACACACAGAGGATGAACCTCTAAATTGTATTTCTAGATGTATGAGTTACCAAAACTACCTATCAACTATGCTCCCCGGTCGTACAAATCTGGCTGGGTCCGCAACATGTATCCAGACTTTGATTCGGCCATCCAGCAATCTTGTTGCACTCAAGGCATCATCAAGCTGCAAATCATTGCCAATTAGCCATTTGAGCTCACAGCATGTGAGAAAAACTCTCATTCTTTTTCCAAAACTGCACATCAATTCAAAATGCTTTAATTTGCTCGCCTTTTGTTTACATGTGATGGGAAAGAAGGCAATGAGGATAAATATGCTAATTCTCCTCATTGTCGTTCAAAGCTCCCAATCACCTACAAAAATTTTAGTAGGGCTGACAATTTGTGTAAGCATGTCATAATGGCATTCATAATTAGTGTCGATTTTAGTTAGAATAAAACATCACAATGTTGATTCTATATGTCAAATGGTTAAATTATTATGGAAACGTGTTAATTTGTATGATTCGTGCCAATATATAGTGCTATGCACATCATATTGAGTAATATTTGAGTTTTCTTTCTGTAATTCATCTGTGCAAATGGTCCTGTCCAATATTACCAGCCCTAGATTAGAATATAAGCTTTTGCTTTATCTGGGCATATATCTGATATCAAACAGGCCCTTAGTTCCTTCCAGCATCCCTCCTACACATCATTTTCCAATCAAGTACATTCATCCTTCCTGCTCTTATTCATATGCTCATATCTCCCAGAAACCAATATTGGAGATTATAGTTCAAAGAAGCTAACGATAAATTAATTGATGCTTACCTCATCAGCCTCATCAACATCGATTGCATACACCTTCAGGTCAGTAAGATCTTTCCGTTCAGTCTAATCTCCAAAAAGAAAAAGAATGAAGGGTTAAAAATCAAATTAAGGATTTAATAAAGAAATTAAACTTAACGCCTCATAACTTTGGTGGTTATTTGTGAATTCATCGCTGTTAGAACCTTATCCGCAAAAAGGTGGAAGCAATTGTTCTATCATCCATAGATGAAGGATTGCACACAAAATTACTTTAACCAATCTCAGACCTAAAAAGTGATTCCATTAACTTTGAAGCAAAAAATATACATACCTCATCAATGTCAACTGACTGTGATAAAAGAATCTCAGCAGCTGATATTAGCTCGTCTGAATGAACGGTAGGGATATTCAGTTTTAACAGATCGAGATTGACATGTACAGGGAAATAGCCAATATCTATGAGAAGATTCATTGCCGATGATGCTGTTTTTGTCAGTCCCATTGCCTTCAGGATCTGCGACAATGGAGAACAATGATTACCATGCGACACTGCATTCTTGCCAATAAAATGGAAGCGATCCTAAGGCATATAGCTCAAATGAAAACTGATGCTCCATGAAATTGCATCACTAGTTTTGCTTCCCCCAATCAAAAAACTATTAGCGTAATAATTGTTTTTCCTCTCATCACTTCAAGTGAGAAAACCCAAAAGAATCAAAGCCTAACACCACCAGTCCCCTTTTTTTTTTCTCTTTCTCCTTCCCCAGGGAGATAGGTAAACGGTTAAACAATGTAACATGGATCTAGGAATGTACCACGCCTGCTAATTTCCTCTGCTCATCATTTTTGCATGCATCAATTGTGTAACATTCAAGAGACTCTATTTTCTTTCGAGTTTTCTCTTCCGTAAGCCATGAAGATTTCCGAGGTTTGGCAGGGAAGGGCATCAACTTAGCAGATGTCAACAACTGAACAAACTCCTCAATTTCCTTCTCAGCTGCTTCTCGTGCAAGCTTCCTACGCATCTGTTCTTCCACCTAGCATATCATGCAGCCATAACCAGTGTTATAAAAGGACCATGAGAGAGAGAGAGAGAGAGAGAGAGAGAAGGATGCAATATTTCATGTTTCAAATCCTTAAGGACACTTAAAGTCGAAGTGACTCAAAAAAAAAAAACTTTAAAAGTTCTACTCTTGAATAATTCAAGGTATCCGCATTCAAACTTTCCAAAATTAGAATAGTCACTCATTAATTAAAGTAGTATATTAGAGGCTAATCAAGATGGTGAAAGGATACGGTTTCTCAAGAATGAAAAGTTTGTGCAAGCGTTTTCAGTAAAATGTCATGCCCTCATTAATATTATAAATTGGAAGAGATTCAAAATCATCTCACTGATTTAGCACTCTTCTGATAAACTTGCCCCATCTTCACTGAATTAGCATTCTTTAGACATATAAGTACATCACTTACTACAAAGCTAACTATTCCATCAATTGGCCATCAGAATCTAACATGACATATTTTAAGAACAATAGTTTCTAGGAACTGAATATTCCTTCCCATGTTATCTAAGATACATTGTTCATCCTATTGTAGACATTCTCACTGCAGCATAAGCAACATGTACCTGTGCAGCAGGCCGAGGACCATAAATTCTACGTGAGCCTTTTGCTTCAAGGACTGTGAAGTAAATTTCATCCTTTGAGAGCAAAAGATGTGCACAATAGCTTTCCAAGGGTTCTGAACTGCCAAAGATCATCTGTAGAATAAGCTGGGGTTATTAAACACAACAGCACAACTAGCATTCAAAAATGCATCTTATAGTACCTCCGCCAATTCCTCCGCTGTTACTGACTTATTTTTCTCCAGAAGCTCAACCCAAGCGAATTCGAGCAATGTTGGGTCCTGCATGAAGCCAAACAAGAAATTACTCACCTACACAAAAACATTCGCGTGTTTGGAATATACAAGAGGAACTAACCAAGTTATCCTCAGCCCTCTGTAAAAAGTCTGAAATTTCTTTCTGGTCAAAATTTTCAACACCGGGAACAATAAAAGTAATCTGCTGTGGCTTGATTGATGATGTGACGCCATTCTGACATCAACCCAGGAATGAATTAAGCAGCTAAAACAATAGGTTCGTGAAAGAAGATTTATTGCCAACAACTAGCAACCTATGTGCTTTAGTTGTATCAAGCAAAACCTGATCAGAAACCATCCAATTTTTCTTGCCATCGGGCCTCTGAGTGACCGCCAACAATACTTTCTCGGAATCTTTTTTGAACTCCAGCAGCAACCCTTTCTGGAGTGCTCGGTTTGCTAGCTTATCTTCCAAAAGTTCGCCACTGCTGGTGAGGGCCATTCTGCGATTGGCATTATAATATTAAAATAATCAGAAATTAATGTAGTAACACGCCGCCATCATCTATACCAGCTCAAATGAGACTTAGGAAAAGGAATTTCAACCATCGCGTACGAGAGCTGTAGAAATGACAGCCTGTCGGGAGGACAACTCAGGTAAACTTGTCCGACAAGAAAATACTCTTGAGCAACAACTTATCGATACTAGACTGACCAATGCATCAGCAAAATGCATGCGCGTCGACAGGCCGATCAATAATTAACCTAATTAGACCGAACATGACGCAGAGACCTCATCATTTCGACCCTCTCACGAGTCGTGTCTACCCAGGTTCATCCACTCACCATCAAGGAGTGTCCTACTGAAGAACACCAGCTCGAAAACGACGATTGAGGAAGCGAGAAAAACGAGGAGGTAGGGAGTTTTACTTGGAAGCAGAGCAGGTGTGCCTCCGCCGGCGCGACTCCCTAATCTCCTCGATGACGCTCTCGACGAGGCTGTGGACGCAATACCTCCGAGCGCCGCCGCCGCCGCCGCCGCCATGCCCGGACGAGGTCCGCTCGCACCGGAGCGCCGCCGCCGCCGCAAGGGAGGACGCCCCGGCCGTCCCAGCACGGGAGCAGAAGCAGAGGCGGCGCAAGGCGCGGAGAGGGGGAGGAGGGGAGCGGAGCACGGAGGAGCAGCCGTTCGCGGCCCGAATCGTCATCATCGTGGTTCGGTGTCGATCGAATGGTTTAGCAGCGACGGACGCGAGCGGCGAGATTCATATCCGTCGCGGTCGCGCGAGAGGAGGAGCTGGAGGCGAGGCGGTTTCTGTGGAGCGGGAGTGATTGCTTCTGCTTCGGTTCGAGCTGGTGAGGAGGAAATCGCTCGCCTCTAGTTTTTCTTCTTTTGTTCCTTTTGCCTTTAGAAAGAAAATTGTTTTTCATTTTCAACGAAAATTTTTGACCTTTCTTAAATTTTCATTAAATTAAATTAATGTTACAAAAAAATCATAAATTGATATAACTTGTGATAAATGAAGAGTAAAATCACATATTAGTACATATTTAATTGTCACGTTTCAACTGATCATTTTAATGGTAAAATTTAATGAAATTTAATAGAACGTAAATTTGTCATATATATATACTGTCTATGTTAAATCTATATTTATCGCTCATTGAAAAAGCAAGACAATAGTAGTCCATATAATGTCATCCTTACATAATAGCAAATGTTAAATCTGATAAGTGCGTCCACCCTAAATTTACCATTTGTTCAATTTAATTCGCAGACTTTTCATAACAAAATCAAATTAGTCTTTCGGCATTATCCACAAATTTTAATAATCAATTTATTGCCCATATTAGAACATCTTTTCAATTCAATCAATAACCTAAATCGACAAAACAATACCATCATCTAATTACCTAATGGTTTTATTATTATTGTGATGGGCCTAAGTTGACCCGTTCGCCCATATTGGGCCTAAAAGCTCGGCCCACAAGATTAGGGCCCATGGATGAAGGGACACGTTTCTTTTTTTAGGGGACGTATATAAAGGGAAATAAAGAGGGAGGAACGCACTTTTTGGCATAACGTATGTTCCTCCTCTCTCTCTCCCTCCAAAAACGCTCCAAAAGAAAGAACAGTGCGCATAAGGCGACACCCATCTTCCCTTCAAGGCGAATTGGCGTCATCGGATCGAACATGGCCAAATTCTCTTCCTCATATCGGCGTCGGTGTTTAATCTGTGGCTAACAAGGTACGCTCGATTCCGTGGTGTCTCTTTGATCGGTGATGCATGTGTTTTTCCCGGGCTCGTCTTCCGCACAAGTTTAGGGGTTCGATTTAGTGTCGAATCCGGTTTCAGGGAATCCGACTTTCCCAACATTGGTATCAGAGCCCTAATTCTTGTTTCCCGATCCTTTCCATGTTTTTCCCAACCCCTTTCATGTTTATGGATGATTTTTTTATTGTTTTTTCGTGAATATAATCGGCCGACACCGATCGGGGCAAAAAATCCCGACACCCGAACACTGTTCATCCATTTTTCCGAGTTTCTGTGACTCAAAATCGATTTCTGATGGCGTTGGATGGAAGGTCTCGTCGAGACGAGCGCGACGAGTGGCGGAACGCCGCCAAAGGCCGCCGGACGCGCCCCCACGCGCAGCCGGAACGAACCGGCGTCTTCGGCGCGTGCCGCACGTGCCGGGTCGGTTCGTCCGGCCCGACCCGACTGACCTCGACCGTTGACCGTTGACCGTTTACGACAGTTGACCGTTGACGGTTGACTTTGACCGTTGACAAAAAAAAAAAGGAGGAAAGGGAGGAGCAAAAGAATGTGTTTCTTTGGCCAAGTAATTCTATGTGAATTATATGTAATCCCTGATTTATTCTGCATTTGTTGTAGGAACAATGCCTCCCCTTAGGTTGCGCACACCTATTCGCCCAATTACCGATGATCAAAAGGAAATGCTTTCTAGCTTGATAGCTGAGCTGAATGATTATCGATGGGAGAGTAGTGACTTAATTGATCACGTTCTTGAAGTCAACGGGAAAATTCAAAAGGTCATATGGAATGGTCGACCCATGCCACAGTCTGAGATGGTGCGATTTTTCATGAACACTCTTCCACAAGAATGGCAAGGAGTGTTGAATCGCATATGGGATGTCAACAAAGCCGCTTCATATAAAAAAATTGTGATGGATTTTATAGATGATTATTACTGGATTGTTACAAGGGAAAAAATCAAGAAATTGAACAAAAAATGATCTTTCCCTGTTCATATGTTGACTTGGTGTTAGATATTTTTTTGACTGGTCTTTATTTAGTGTGCTTTGTGGACATCTTATGTAATGTTTACTACCTGATTGTTGTTGATGTTGCAACTGATATGTTAGTTGTGTTATGTGAAAGCATTATTATTCTATTGGATGTCAAATATTATTTGCTTTCTGTTGTTGTTAATTGCTTGTGGGTAGTTCATAGAAGTTTTTGTAGCTTCATAGAATTTATTTTGCATAAAACAATTATATTAATGATAGTTTTAAGTTAGGATTTTTGAAGGATGATTGGAAACATAGTGACCTTTTGATTCTGAAACCTTACTTGAAATTGTTCATTAATATGATGGGTCTATGCAAAATGGATGCATAAATGATAGGCATTAATAATTCGTGCATATATGTCTGATGTGTTCAGATCGATGGTTTCAGCAACTAAGAACGTAATTGCTGATATGAACGGCAACAATTGTGGAATATTGAATATAAAGATTCAATATGTGCTGGAAAAGCAAGAAGCACTAGAAGCTCTTGACCATGTTATGGAAGATCTTGAGAATGCCGTGCGCCACCTTGAGCTAGTAGAGGACCGCCTAATGGCATTTGAGCCGAAAATAGACATTTGCAATGCTGGTTCTAGCTCAGAAAGGGCTTTGAGCTCTAAGCGCAAGCGTATTGATTCGTTCAATATGTGGGAATGCAAAGGATCAAGTCCTTATTGCAAGAAATCAAGAGTTAACCAACACAAGAGAGGAAAACGTCCTCAAGTAAAGAAAATGCCAAGGGTGAGGTGTTACAATTGTGACAAGAAAGGTCACTATGCTCACAACTGTTGTGAGCCGAAAAAGGTAAACACCTCTTATACATTTGAGAACTTTGCTTATGTGTCAAGTTCTGTATTATTGGCTGAATTCAATCCTTTGTGGACTGTAGATTCAGGAGCAACAGACCATGTAGCGAAGGATAGAGGATCCTTCGTGGAATTCCGACGAGTACCAACTGGAACTAAGTGGATCTATGTGGGAAATAACTCCAGAGCTGAAGTTAAAGGGATTGGCACTTGCCAATTGAACATGCGTGGTGGACGCACCTTGTTCCTACATGATGTTCTATATGCTCCGGAGATTCGTCGAAATTTAGTGTCTGTTTTGGTGTTGGTTAAGCTTGGTTTTAATATGAACTTCCGTAATAGCGGTGTAGATTTGTATTTGGATACAAACTACTATGGTTGTGGTTATTTTTTGAATGGTTTCATTGTATTAGATATTGACTATGTTAATGCAAATGTTTGTTATTCCCTTCTCGCGTCTCCTAATTTATATGATAATGATGTGAATGTGTGGCATGCTAGACTTGGTCATATTGGCCAACAACGTATGAATAGACTAGCCAAAGAGGGCTTGTTGGGCAACATTGAAAAAGTCGATTTGCCTATATGTGAGCATTGCCTGAGTAGGGAAAACGACAAGGAAACCATTTGGAAAAAGTAAAAGAGTTGAATTTCCTCTGCATTTAATCCATACTGATGTCTGTGGTCCAATGAATGTGAGAGGAAGGCATGGGGCTGTTTATTTCATCACTTTTATAGATGATTATACTCGATTCGGATATGTTTATTTGATTTCTCATAAATCTGAAGCATTAAATTGTTTCAAAAGGTTTATGAATTTGGTAGAAAATCATTTGACAAGAAAATAAAAGTATTAAGATTCGATCGAGGTCGAGAATATTTATCTGATGAGTTCAGAAAATTATGTGATGAAAAAGGAATAGAAAAACAGTTGTCTATTCCATATACTCCTCAACAAAATGGTGTTGCGAAGAGAAGAAACAGAACCCTACTGGAAATGGTTAGGTCCATGATGGCGCATGCTGACTTACCTATCACTTTTTGGAGTAATGCGTTGTTAACTGCTGCCTATATACTTAACCAGGTGCCTTCCAAATCAGCTACTTCTACTCCATATGAATTATGGACAGGTAGAAAACCGGACTTAAGTTTTCTTAAGCCATGGGGTTGTGCTGCCTATACTCATGAGTCCTCTCACAAGTTTGGGAAATTGGGTCCCAAAGGAAAGAAGAGTATTTTAATGAGATACTTCGAACACTCGAAAGGGTATGTGTTCATAGGTGAGCAGGAAAGTGGGAGTATAACTGAATTTGAATCACGGGATGTCACATTCTTAGAGGATGAATTTCCTAAGAAGTGCGAAATAGGGGAAGATTACTCCCTATTTGAAACCTTGGATCAAGATAATGATATTAGTGGAGTTTGTCCAAGTGGGAGTAACATGAGAAATGATGAATTAAATTCAACTCATTCTCAATTACAACCACATGATGAGATGACATCATCATTATCTAATCCTAGTGGGAGCATAATGGGGAATGATGTGCAAAGTGTACAATCTTCCATACGGCGAACAAGTCGCCAAAGTATTCCCCGTCGACGTTTTGACATTAAAGGGGAAACTTTTATAATTGCTCCACAAGATGAGGATGAGCCAAGAAATATTAATGAGGCTCTAAATTGCCCTAGTAAGGAAAAATGGATTCATGCAATGGAAGAGGAAATGGAGTCAATGAAGTCAAACCATGTTTGGGAACTGGTTGATCTTCCAAAAGGACGCAAAGCTATTGGGAACAAGTGGGTTATCAAAATAAAGCGAAAAGCTGATGGCTCGATAGAAAGGCATAAGGCTCGCCTTGTGGCAAAGGGGTATAATCAACAGGAAGGAATTGATTATGAAGAAACATTTTCTCCTGTAGTGAGATTTACCTCGATTCACATTATTCTGGCAATAGTGGCAAGTATGGATCTTGAGTTATATCAAATGAATGTAAAGACTGCTTTCCTCAATGGAGAATTAGAGGAAGAAATATATATGGAACAACCTACTGGTTTCATTATGAAAGGCCAAGAAGAAAATGTATGTCGACTTTTGAGATCGATATATGGCCTTAAGCAGTCGTCGAGACAATGGTATATACGTTTTCATAATGCCATAATGGCATATGATTTTACGATGATTGATGAGGATCATTGTGTATATATCAAAGGATCCAAAGATCAATTTGTGATCATATCATTATATGTTGATGATATACTAATAGCCGGAAGCAATAAGGAGTTTGTAAATACTGTCAAGAGTTGGTTGTTTTCCAACTTTGAGATGAAGGATATTGGTGAGGCTGCATACATTCTTGAAGTTAAGATTTCAAGAAATCGTTCAAAGAGATCGTTATCTCTTTCACAAGAAACATACATAAATAAGGTTGTTGAACGATTTCGTATGCAAGATTGTAAACCCATAGACACTCCTATTGCAAAAGGTGAAGGATTGAGCCATAGACTGTGTCCAAGGACTCCACAAGAGAATGAACAAATGAAACATGTTCCTTATGCTAGTGCTGTTGGAAGCTTAATGTACGCTATGATGTGTACAAGACCTGACATATGTTTTGCAGTTGGAATGGTGAGTAGATACCAATCCAATCCAGGTCAAGCACATTGGAAAGCCGTTAAAAGAATACTAAGGTATCTAAAGGGAACTGCTGATTATACGCTGAGTTAATCAAGGAAAGGATCTGCGACTTGAAGGCTATTCAGATGCTGATTGGAGAGGAGATTTAGATGAAAGGAAATCTACCTCTAGATTTGTTTTCTTACTAAATAATGGCGCCATATGTTGGAGCAGTAAGAAACAAACGAGTATAGCCTTGTCCACGATGGAAGCTGAGTTCGTGACATTATCAGCAGCGGTACAAGAAGGAGTTTGGCTTAAGAGATTTTTGGATCATTTAGGTGTTATTGAGAAAGCTGCAAATCCATTATTGGTTAACTGTGATAGCCAAGCAGCTATAACGTACACCAAAGATCCAAAATATTATCGCAAGACCAAACATATAGATACCAAGTATAACTTTGTCAAAGATATGGTTGCACGAAAGGATGTGAACTTACAGTACATATCTACGCATAGAATGGTAGCAGATCCTATGACAAAGCCAATACCTAGAGATGTGTTTTGTGGTCATGTAAAATCTCTAGGATTGCGTAGAGTCTGATGTACTGGATATTGTAATTTCCCTGAGTTGTTCACATTTATGAACTTGTGTTTTTTTATTATTAATGCCTATGAATCTTTGTTTGATCTTTATGTATCTTAATACTTAGTGCATTACTTTAAGTTGAGAAAGTATGTCGGACAGATATAAGATTAGCCCACTCACAAGGGTAATCGCCTCTATTTACTATGTGATAAATAGAGATGAGACGGTTTTTAAGCTTATTATCTAGGTGATAATCGAGAGCTCAAACTTAAAATATATATGTCACCTTAACTGAGTATTAAGATGAGGACATGATATTGACTATGTCCAAAAGTAAAATAACCCACATATTTTACTTTATCTGTCTAAGATGCCAGATGTGAGTTCTTATGAATTTTGTGAATGAGTAGATAAGTGAACTCAAGTTAGACATTGGGTATGTCTGAACTATCATCTGTACGGTATTGAAGGTGTAGACATACGCTCCATGGGAAAGGAGTTAATACCGTAATACGTATTTCATACTACGTATGCATGAGACGACCAATAAGAGTGGCAAAAGTTTGATCTCAACTTTTATGCCCTGTGAGACTCTTGAGGAAAAAAGTTCTTCAATTTTTAGTGCCCTATGACTCTTACTTATTCTCAAGATTTCTATTTAGTGTTTGCTATCTTAGGATGTTACCAATGGTCATGATTTGATTCGATCTAATGGGACATTTCTAGAAAAGCAAGCTGAACTGAAATTGAGAGCTTGAAGGAAAGAGGGAAATCGAATTTGGAGAATCACATTGTAGTTTTGTATTCACTGGTTAACCAATTATGACTGTCTTTCGGATAATCATAATTGTGAATACAATATATATATATATATCATTGTTTAAAAGAGATCAAGAGAGATATAAATGTGATTGATCGATCTAGGTACCGCATACTAAATCTACTCGAGTGTAATGCCCATTATGAGCTGCTATATATTCCTAACAGATGTATGGCAACGAGCTCTCAAAGTATGCTGGTCGCACGGATTATTCACCAGTATGAATGTTGAAAAGAGGTAAAGAGGATCCTATTCGTCCCACCATGTGCGAGTGGGAGATGATGGTTTTATTATTATTGTGATGGGCCTAAGTTGACCCGTTCGCCCATGTTGGGCCTAAAAGCCCGGCCCACAAGATTAGGGCCCATGGATGAAGGGACATGATGAAGGGACACGTTTCTTTTTGGAGGGGACGTATATAAGGGGAAATAAAGAAGGAGGAACGCACTTTTTGGCATAACGTACGTTCTTCCTCTCTCTCTCCCTCCAAAAACGCTCCAAAAGAAAGAATAGTGCGCATAAGGCGACACCCATCTTCCCTTCAAGGCGAATTGGCGTCATCGGATCGAACAGGGCCAAATTCTCTTCCTCATATCGGCGTCGGTGTTTAATCTGTGGCTAACAAGGTACGCTCGATTCCGTGGTGTGTCTTTAATCGGTGATGCATGTGTTTTTCCCGAGCTCGTCTTCCGCACAAGTTTAGGGGTTCGATTTAGTGTTGAATCCGGTTACAGGGAATCCGACTTTCCCAACATTACCTTTTTACTGTTTTGGTCATTATAAATAGAGATAAATGTTTTGAAAGTCATAAAACTTGTTACAAAAATACAATCTAATTCTAAAACTTTCAAATGCTGCATAAGTACTATAACTTATCACATAAAGTGTAGTTGAATACTAAAACTTATCAAATTAGTCCAATCAATTTATTTCATTGATTGTACCTTTCGAAAATTTTTATGACTCAATTACAGTTTTTGAAAATTTTAGGTTTCGATTATACTTCCGTAATAAGTTTTAGAATTTAATTGCACTTTTTGAAAGTTTTAGATCATTATTACACTTTTATAATATATTTTAGGACTTCTAGTGCACTTACTTCATATAAACATCACCATAAAAATTTATATATATATTTTTTTTGCTTATCATCTCAATAATAGTAATAGTATATCCTCAAGGAGTCATAACAAATTGATAATCCTGCTATTTTGAGTCTAGTGTAATCATGAGGACATCAAAAAATCATTAGTTTATGGGTACACGTGTGACAAATTTGCCCAAAACTAATTTTTTAACCATGAAAAACCCCACACTGATATACCTATGACAAATTTATCCTAAACTAATTTATTCAACCATAAACTGGTACATTTGTGAAAAATATGACATCTGTTAAATAAGATTAATATCACAAAAAATTTCAAAAATTGTATAATTGTGACAAACGAAGAGTAAAATCCCAAATCGATATACTAGTCAACTGTCACATGTCATTTAACTTAATAATTTAACAGTAAAATTTAACGAAAACTAATAGGGATAAATTTGTCACAAGTATACTAGTTTGGGGTAAATTTGTCAAAGATGTACTAGTTTGGGGTTTTTGGTGGTCAAAAAATTAGTTTGAGATAAATTTGTCACGGGTATACCAGTTTTGAGTTTTTCAAGGTATTAACCCTTAATTTATCTATAGATACCCATGCGTATTAAAATCTAAATATTGTTCCTCAAATAGATAAAAATTTCTAGCTTTTGTGTTTTATGTTTTCTTGATTAAATTTAGTTAAATATGTGTTTATAAGCTCTACACTTAGTGATTTTAAAAATAAATTTAGTTAAATATTTTATTATCATAACAAAATTCTATAATTAATTGTAGAGCTTGAAAACACATTGATTTAACAAGGTAAACATGAAACACAAAAGCTAGAAAATCTATGTCTAAAAATGAGGAGCAAGATTTAGATTTTGTATTTGTACAAGTACCTATAGAAAAGTTGATATCGTACCTTTATGAAAACACTTGCACATAAATAGCGGGAATATCAACATCATACAATTATAAAATCTAGTTTTATTATTGCAATATAAAGATCGTAAGCTACAAAATACTTAAATGAAACTATGATATCTACAATGACTAAAGAGGTACAATGGTAATAAAAAGATAGCATATTTTTTTTTATTGATTTAGGAAATTGATTAAACTAAAGATATTATGAAATATGGGTGATTATGAAAACTTGCAAATAGTATCAAAGGATGAATTTACTTTAGTTGAGAGATTAGATTAAATAAACTGAAAGTGCATGGACTAGATTGCAATTTAGCAATAGCATAGTGACTAAATTGCATATTTTGTAATAACTTGGGGATTTTTTGTGACTTTACTCCTTATTTTATCAAACAAAAGCATTACATTGAATTTTTATGAACAATTCAAAGATGACATTGCAAATTAATTTGAAATTTAGTGATCATTTTCCCGAAATGCAAGTAAACACGTGAACCATTAAGTAAGGCTTTGATTTGGTAACTCTTGCAAGGATAAAGATTAATACGGTGGGCGCACTTATCGATTTAACATTTGCTATTATGCAGAACAATCAGAACAATAAAATCCAAACCATAAATTAATACATTTTATTTCTAATGTTTTACCAAACTACATTATTTTTAAATTAATTCATATTCTGATTCCTTATAATTCACTCCAACTTTTATTTCATACACCTTACTTCGTATACAACAAGCCGGAGGCTATTAGTAAAAATTGCAAACCATCATTACCAATCGACGCCATAGAAGATTTCGATTTCTATTTTTTTTTTTTTTTCAGTTTTTCCCAAATTTGGAACCCCACTTGAGCTTTGCAATAATACCCCCAGCTCATCAGCATCATTTTCAGTAGTCCAAACCGTGTCGTTTTGCCCCCTAGAAATTGTAAATCAACCCCGCTAGACATGTTAAAAAGACACGTAGGCACTTGTGGACGGAAAGATTAGCTGTGGCCAAAATTATGCCACTGACATAGCTCGATGCTTTTGTTTAGATGCCAAAAGATTGGTCTCAAATTGTCCATATGGCAACACCTCATGCCTTTTCTTTGTTTCAGATTGAGCCCGATTATTTGCAATCGTCTTGAAAATCCGGATGTCCTAATTCCCAATGACAAGAGTTATAATTATGTTTCGTGATAACGACCCCACTCGTTTCTGAACTATCGAATGTGCAGCACAGCAGAAACTATAATACATGCTAGAAAAATTAAGTCACTAATTCAGGGGTTATCCCTAGCATGAAAAGCAACAGCACAAGGTGGGTATGTCCATTGTGATCATAACTACATTGGTACATAAAAACATTAGATACAGGGATGAAAATCTTTCAATTAGTTCAATTTGATCCTCAAATGTTTTCTGTTCAATATATAAATTTGCCCTTTAAATTTTCAATGGACTCGATTAGATCTCTGAACTTTTATCAGATATTAAATGTCAGCCTTTTGTCAAGTTGCTTTCACAAATTTGGCGAAATATTCACCATTCTATTGAAACTAAAGTCGGATGGAACAAATCAATTCCCCATTGCCATTGAGCTCGGCAACTCCTCCAGGGCCGTGGAGAGCTCAGCCTCAACACTCAAGTCTAACAGCCACGGAGGAGCAGTTGCCTTCATATCTAGAGGAGAAGCTCGAAGGGACAAAACCTTGATCCAAGGTCACGATGACCACGAGTTTTGCAATAGAAAGGTACTGGTTGGATCCGCACTTTTCATACAAATTGTAAGTTTTCTTATGAATGCTAAAGATTAACATGAGATCCTAAGATAGAAATTCGCAGGCATTAGTCTTACTAGGCCATTTGGGCTTTAGACTATAAGTCATCAGGAGAACATACGACATGATACTTGGAAAATCATGCATTTCGAATAAGGAAAGCATCAACCATCGTTTCAAGCACAAAAACTGAACTGAATCAATAAATTATCACTCCTAGCAAATCATGTGATATAAAGGTTCAAGTGAATGTTCAAATTTGTAATCTAAAGGCAGTCTCTACAAAACAAACCACACCTCTCCCCCCCCCGCGGAAAATTTACATAAACCCGGTAACCTGAAGTCGACATGACTTTACAGCAATCCAGAGAAAGGGATGCCTGCACGGTGATAATCAACTACAGAGCTCAGAACACAGCCCCTGAATCTGAGAAGTGGTTAGATCCTGCAACGTGTATGTGCTGGATTTGCCGTTGGTCGAGCACGTCAAGTTCAGCTGGCTTCCTAACTGCGTGGACTGCAGTTAAAAGCAAGCAACACAGGTCAAGGGGTTATGCAGTTCTCGAAAGAGATGGTCGGAGAGAAATGAGACTGGTCTGACACAATAATTACAAAGTCTTCATGTGCAACGGACATGGGTTTAACGCTCGGCGCCACAAACGATAGAGATCAGCAATTTCATTATTTACAATACAAATGAAAGTAAAGTTCAAGCAACAGAAAATTTGTATGTTACAGATGTACACCATGCATAGTTTTTATATTATCTGCGAGAGATGTCATCAAGTGACTGTGAGACCTTCATAAACTCAAATTTTGATTAGGTTTGCTTTATGATAATTATAATCATGAATTTCACACTAAGGTTCTTTTTACAATGGGCTATAGTAAGAAAATTGTGATTTGCCACCCATGGTTGCGCATAAATCACGTGGGCATTTTCTAGTCCATATGAAAGGTTGTCCAGTCTCAAATGAATGCTCTAAGATATTGCAAGTGAACTGAATACTGAAAAGTGTAAGATGAATGGAGAGATTCCTTACTGAGCAGTATCCCGGATTTGAATTGCAGCTCCATCTTGAAGTTGGGACACAAGACAAATAATGGCACCAAGAACAATGATCATTTGCATCGAAACCACGGAGCAGCAAAACCAGAGCAACAGTAAACCTATTAAAAAAGCATAGATTTCAAATTGGAACCCCTGCAAGTATATTATAGTCCAAGTACTGGTGCATAATGAAAGCACCAACTACCTGAAAAAGCAAAGAAACACTACAATGGAAATGGAATGTGGAAGTGATAAACAAAAATGTTCAAGAGACAATGTTTTAGAAGCATAACTGGTGGGTAGAGGGACTGTCATTACTTCGTTAAGCTTTCATCATTAAGCTACGCAGAGTTCCAACATTTACTTGCATAAACTCAGCACAAGATCATATGTTGCATTGGTTTAAGCAATTACTTCCCAATTAACCCAGAAAATAAGCTATCTATCAGCTAATGCCTGGGAAATAGATATTTGGCAGCTTTCTTTGTCTCAAGATCATCGAAAGTTCATCAAAGTTAGCATGTTTGGAAATTCCAAGAATCCTCTCTCTCCCTTGATTGTTAAGAACATATGCACTGAGTACTTACCCAACAATGAAGACAATAAGAGAGGAAATCCACAAGATGCACTGATACTTCTTGAATTTGGATCTAACCGAAGTCGTCAAATATCCAGGGGGAGCATATCTTTGGCTAACCCATCCAAACTGGGGCCGGATCAGAAAGACAAATCCCAGAAAAAACCCGGAAAGAAATCCTCCAATATGGGCAAAGTTGTCCACGTGAGGAAGTATCCCAACAGCCAAATTCAGCACAATGATAGACAAGAGGGTCACAAATGCTGCAACCTGGGAAAAATCAGTATGTGTTAAAAGAAACAGAGAATTTGATGGATAGTAATTGACGGGTCGTGAAAAAGTATGCATAATGATGCCATACCTTGTTGGTGTAAATGCTCCAATTAATAATGAGTTCAGAGAGCATTCCGCCTAGTAATCCAAATAGTGCACCAGAAGCACCAACGGAAATGTTTGACTGAAGGAAAAGAGCTGATAACAAACTTCCACCTATTCCTGAGATTATGTATAGCAAACCAATTCGCACTGCAAGAAAAGCTATAAGTTAATGGAAGCCACATAGATTAACGTAGCTTATCTGACAGTTCCACAGATCTTAGTAGCATGAATGAAGATACTTCATGGATGCAGTGATATACAATGTCTCCAATAAACTGCCTTTGAATCCGAACCATGTTGAAGTTGCATAATGAGGATGATGCAAAGGCCATGTTTCTTCAGAATTTAATTTGCAAAATGAACATGAAAGACAGACTCCGCAGATTTAAGCATCACCAATGATGGCATTTAAACTACCATTACAAAAATCTAGAAAAAAATGTAACTGATAGAACTTAAACGGGTATAAGAAGGAGGGGTAGATCAGCAATGTTCTATTAATATTGGCCCATGAAAGAATTTAGGCATCATGGTATAGGGAGCTAATAATACATGAGTCTACAAAAATAATACATGCAAAAGCATATTAGGCTAAAACAAAACTAACATATCATGGTGGGCATGTTGATTAGGTAAGAAAGAAGAAAACCTCAATTACATCCTAAGGCTGAAATCTTCCTTTTTAGGGTTACTGGCACATGAAAAATGTATACATCATGATATAGAGCAGCAGTGGTAGCACCAAGAGCAATGAATTTCACAAGCAAACTAAAAGATTAAGGTGCATGGACCATCAGAAAAGAAACAAGTTCTGTTATCCAATCCCCAGTGAGCATTTGGAAACATCTGAACAGATCAAAACTGAAGCCTATCCATTCCTTGCATCGTCAAATTAGATACTAGTCTCCTCACAAATTTTTTCCTCCAGATTGTTTTCAGAAGTCACTAAGAGTAGGTAAAGAAAAACAATCATTCAACGCTATCAAACAAAACTTGCCTAAAAACTATTGCTATATTGCAAATCATCAGATGTTATTAGTTCCTTCGCTTTTGATGCCAAATCATATCTATCTAGATGGCATCTCCAATGAATCCAATGTCTCCAACCTCCTCACATGTCCTCTCCCATGCAAGCCCCAATTCGGAAGTTCTGAGTCAGAACTAAAGCAAACTCTTAGATATTTAACAATTGTACATAGACATTCAGATGTATGTTCACCATCATGAGATTCATGACAATAATGGGAAGCTTTGGACAATGTAATGGGAATTTTTGTTAGGGATGGCTGGTATTCAGAAAATATAAGCGTGATGAAGCAGAGGTGGGAAAAGCAGTTTTTTATACATACCAAAACCAAAGTCTTGCTCAAGCCGAATGCCAATAACTAAAAGACTCAACATATTTGCCAATAAATGGAAAACTCCTCCGTGTAACCAAATGCAGGTGACAAGGAGCCACACCTGGTGCCGGTCAACCACTTTACTTGCTTCTAGACCACCCATCTTCTGAAGCCTAAAAAGACGTAGCATAGACTTAAATTTGATAATTACCAATCATAAAGGAAATTACCCAATAGAGGCACAAAAACAGCAGTCAAGTTGAATAAGAGAATCTACGCATGATTGCATATTCACAACGAAGTGTAGCTGTAGAAATATCTGTAACCTAATTCCAAAAGGAAATCACGTAATATAGGCGTAAAACAGCAGTCAAGTTGAATAAGGTCTAGCGTCTTTGACGATTGCTTTAGTAGAAATAGCTGTAATATAATCTCAGAGTCACCGGGGGCTAAGATAGTAGCCCATCCTTCTTTTAGCTCCACCATGAGAAATTAGCTAACTAGTACTCATGATATCGTCGACACAATCATTAATGCTAAAAACATCTCTAACTTGCTTTGGTGTAATTGCACACATTGCAGGACCACTACTCATCCAAGAGCTCAAAATCCTTCTTTCTTTGAGAAACCATTACTATACGGCTTGCACAGGCTTACAGTCCAGAAACAATAATCTGATCCTTGGAAACAGAATTCCAAAAATCTGCAGACCGAAACAACACGAACATTGTCCAGAAACCGAAAGCACCTATCTTATTTGCTTCGTTCCATGGCTCAAAACACTCGACGCACCAAAGTTCAAACAGGACAAGCCTAAACTCACTCCACCCAAAGAGGCCCAAAAAGAGGGAAGCTCAATTCGACTCACGTAGAAGAGGAAGGACCCAGGAGGGGGTTCTCCTTGAAGGGCTGGAACGAGAACCGGCCCAAGAACCTGGCGATGCAGGAGACGGAGTTCTTGGGGCAGTTGTTCACGTACATGGTGATGACGAACATCACCGTGTTGGCCACCACGAAGGTCGGCAACAGCCACGGGACCCAGCTCCTGAAATGCTTCACCTCCCGGAACACGACCGGGCTCGGGGTTGCGGCCGCCGGCGCCGGCGCCGGAGGGGTCGTCGTGGTGGGTATGTCCACCGGGTGTATCGCGTTCGCGCCCCGGCGCGAGTTGACGCGGACGTGGATCTCGGACGCGGAGGAGGAGGAGGAGAGGGGAGGCCGGGGGTCGGGCTCTCCGCGTGATGCCGCCATTGGAGACGATGCGGGCGAACGGAGCTCCGATGGAGAGAGAGAGAGAGAGAGAGAGAGAGAGGGGTAGAGAGGTTTGAAATAGGAGAGAGAAAGTAGCAAAGGAAGAAGAGCAAGGGAGGAGGGAGTTGGTCAACGGTTCATCAGAATTGGCTGCCGAGGTTGGACATTGTCTCTTCTTTCTCCTTTAAATATTATTTTGAAAAAGTAATCTGCCGAATAATACGAAAGTTCTATTATCTCCACGAGGGAGAAGACCTATCGAGGCTTAAAGTATGCTTTGAAAATATAAATATTCGTATTCTTAGGTAGGTGATTTCGTCAAAATGTTTTTATCACTATTTTTTTTTTGCCTCGAATAGTGCAGTTAGAATATTCCCTAACAAAACCGAATTAAATAATGAGTAATTCTTTTTTCCGGACAGAATAATAAATAACGTTAGATATACTATAATTAATTTTAAAATCAAAATATCGTTGTATCAAAGATCTTGTTAATTGGCATCGGAAATGAATAAGGGAATGTGTTGATTAGATTACGCATAACGCAGAAAAAAACAATATGTTCAAATACTACGGGCCTTATCCCCCAAGGGCACTGTTTGACAAAGTCCCATCAAATTTATTCCATATTTTTTCTTTATAAAATTGAATAATTAAGAGCCTATCTATCTCAACTTTGACAACCTCCTCACAACTTTCACCATTATTTTACATAATCCAAAGTGTTGTGTTGCAACATCAAAATATGTAGCGTCAGTAACATGAACAGAACACATTCACAATGAAACACAAAAAGTACATAGCCATGAAATTTTACAATTTCGATTCGGATGAGGATATCGAATATCATATATTAGTTCATGACATATATATATGCATAACTATTGCGTCGTCAATCATGCAATCCGTGGGAATATTTGGCCCCCACAAAAGTAAAAACCGACACGATCCGGGCAGATCCCACGCGGGTCCGGTGCTCCGACTGCGCTTGATAATGTCGGAGACGTGGCGTTCCTTTTCCTCGTTTGATTGCCCACAGACAGACGAACGGGGGGGCCGCTCTCTCCATGATTGAATGAATAGTACATTCCCCACGTTTTTTTGTCCATTCTTAAGTGGAAGCGGTTTCCAGCAATTGGACCACGTGTCGTTTCCTTCTTCATTTGGATTTCGCGAGATTGACCTTTTCTCCATCGTTATTCGTTAGGTAAGCGCGGCGTTTCCATTTGGGAGATGGACCGCATCGATGGTCCAACCTGCTAACGTAGGAAGCGTCGATTCATCCGCCACCTAAGTTCGATTATAAGATAGTCTTCCCTTTGTTTCCATCCTTATCGAGATAAATCCATTTAAATTTTTTGATATATTTTAATGCAATACAAATTTAATGACCCATAACTAATTCAACTCGATTATATTCATATTACTAAAACATTTTGTATTTAATTTACGAAAACTCATAACTAAACTGAGATAGGATTATGGAGTGAGTGAATACGGGATTTGAGTAAATACGAGAGAGACTGAAGAGAGAGTCATAAAAATGAATTGAGTGTTAGTAAGTTGTAAACCAATTGATGACCCAATTACAATCAATTTTTGACCCATTTAACACATGCATTGTGTTTAAATTTATTTATGACTCATGTACTTAATATAACTAATCCATTTGACATTCGAATGGTTAAGATGTGAGTTTATAATTCATTTTGATGGGTTTAGGAGCAGGGCAATAATTGCACAATCCTAATCGCAACTCTACGCGCATGAGGAAGGACATGTTACCATGCTCGTCAAATTTTATTTTTTTTTAATGATAAATTTGTCCTTTGTCCTTTTTTTTTTTTGGGTCAATGGACCCTACTTCTTTGGTGATGACGGAGAGCAATTCATGATTGATATTAAAGGATTATAAATGGTCCGGACATAAAAGCCACTAGGGCTTTAACTACATCATAAGATCAATGTATAGATACAATTATGGTACTGCAAGTCTTGTCCACTTTTTATTTTTATTTTTTTGGGTCGAAAAGAAATTTATAGCAAGTCCAAAAGATAAGAAGGGGGATAAAAAACCCAATTAGCTGGAAGGGCCTTTTTTCGGTGGGCCTTGACGATCCAGTCTGCCACTTTGTTGCATTCTCGTCGGCAATAGGCTATTTTCAGGTTTGAGAAAGTATTAACATGTGCCTTCACTTCACATATTAACACATCTACTTCCCAGTTGACCTACGTTGTACTATTCACTAAAGCTTTCACCGGTTCAAGATTATCCGACTCCAACTCCATCTGTTTTTCTTCTCTCCCTTCAAAATACTTTAGGGTTTGTAACACAGCTTGTGCTTCCGCCTGGATCGCTGAAGAGGCTCTGACTGTGCACGCTAAACCATCGACGCGGACTCCTCTGCTGTCTCGGCAGACGCAAGCTACATCCGCTTCCCCTATTTCTTGAAGAAAGGAGCCATCGACGTTTATTTTTATCACACCGTGCATCGGGGGAGTCCAAATCTGAGGTGGGAAAACATATCGACTCTCTTATTGGGAGGTGGTCATTGCCTTTAACCCTGGCAGGTCATGTATGTAAGAGATGATATCGAACAGAAATACCAAAAACAAAGGGGCTTCCAAGCCTTTTTCCATAATATACACCAGGAGTAATATTCCCGCTAGAATCGCAATCCTGTCCAAAAAGTAACACAAGAAAGCTGAAATTGATTCCACAATACATTGGGATTCTTTTCTTTAATTTTTCGAGACATGGGGATAGAGATTTAGTTATTTAATGAGCTATGAAACACCTTATTAACCTCAAGAAATAGTTGGCTCTATGCCTTTTGACCCGTACAGGTGGCCCATTCCAAAGCAGTTTGCATACATTTAGCGAGATTTGAACAAGTGATTTGCACTTCTTGAATTATAAATTTTCTGACATGATATTATTGTGAGAAATCTAAAGTGATCTGAACCATTGCTGCTTGGATTTGAACTCCATCAACAACTTCATCGAATTGAAAATTATAACTTTGAAAGTATCTCTTTAGAATGTAAAGCTAAAGAATAAGTGCATAAAAAGTCCTAAAAACTTAAAACAATGCCATCATGTCTTACAACTTGTCCAATTAGTGAATGAAGGAATTTTATTAACTTCGTCCAATTAGTGAATGAAGGAATTTTATTAACTTCGTCCAATTTAAATGACGGAAAATCCTAGCATGGCATCTTTAAAGATTTTTTGAGAATGTAACACTGATGTTGTGCCGCGGGCGCTAGTTATAAAAATGATTAATATCACGAAAAATAAAAAACCGATAAATCAGTAACAAATTTATTTTTAACTACCAAAAATTCTAAACTAGCACATTTGTGATAAAAATATAACCTAAATGACCACAAAAAGCCCTAAGTTGGGATAAATTTACCTAAGACTAATTTTTTTGATAAAGACTAATACATTTATGACAAATTTACCCTCCATTAAATGAGATTAATACCGCAAAAAATCACTAAACTAGTATAATTGTGACAAATATAAAATAAAATCTTAAATTAATACACTAACCAACTATTACGTGTCATTTAATTCGACAATTTGACAGTAAAATTTAAGGGAAACTAACAGAGGGTAAATTTATCATAAATATACCGGTTTGGGATAAATTGTCAAAGGTGTATCGGTTTGAGTTTTTAGTTGGGTAAATTTATCACAAATGTACCAGTTTGAGATTTTTGGTGATATTGGCCTTATAAAAAAGCCCCCCCCCCCAAAAAAAAAAAAAAACAAAATATCACATGTTGAAGCACTTGGACGACAACAGCACTACTTTCAGCTAGCGCTTACAATAGGAAGTTGGGTTGGGACTACATAGGCTCATTGGACGGGCCTTGAGCGGGCTTGAGCTGACTTGCCCAGGCCTGAACTTCCTGAGACCTACCCAGGCCCGCCCAAGGGAAAACGGCCGCCCATCAAGGCACCTTCCTTTTTTAATTTTTAGTTTTTAATTTTATCTTTTCAGCCAAAAAAATAAAATAAGATAGAGTTGGATAACAAATGATGAAAATACCTTTACGGGCGTGTATTGTTTTACTCCATTACTTCATTTTTTCCCTACCACAATAGAAACCCTTGAGCTTATTCTCTACTTCTAGTTTTTACAAATAGTAAATAGTAACATAGAAATGTTAAGAATATATATTTTATAAATCTCTATCGACCATCCTCTAACTTACGCAACACAAGCTTATAGATATAGACAAAGCACAAGGTAACAAGAGCAACAAGTAGTCTAACTATACCAATATCAAAATCCTACCTATCTTATCTGGTATTCACAAAATCTAGATACATCTAGATAAAATAATCTCAAATGGGATATAATCTGGATATGTTCTAACATTACATGGCTAGCTACCGCAAGAATCACAGCCATGTCATCGTCGGCTAGCCATTGTGTTATCTAAATGGAGCTTCCCCTTTCAGCATCTCCACTTTCGCCTTATTTTATTCTATCCCTATCCTTGTTCGGATAACCAAAGGCAGCTAAAAGTTTCTTGGCCTAGTATAGTTCTCGTGGCCCAAACAATCTTTGTTGCAATTCGTATCTAACGTAACCTTAAACTCGTTATAGTCGAAATACCTCAACAAGGAAGACTCATTGTCCAGGAGATCATCACCAAAGTCAGCCGGGAATGCTGAACTGTCTAGGTAGTCCAATGACAAACCTCCGACGGCATTTGCCCCGTTCGAAATCGAATAATCGGAAACGTTATTTGCAGGATCGAAGTTGACCGCCACAGCTGGATCAGTCACGGTCTGTGGTTGTCCAGGGGCCGAGGAAATAAAGGGCATCCGTGGAGGCCAAGCTCCCGAATCGATGGGAACTTCAGGATGACTGTAGTTGACTGCGCCATGGTTGGCCGCCTGCTGTTGCTGCTCCTGAGTCTCCCACAAGTCGAACATGTCCAGAGGCATCGCATTAACTACCGTGTCATCAGGATCGTCGGTGTGTTCGAAACAAGTTGTGCCTTTCTTCGCTGCCTGCGGCTGTTGCTGCCTCTGATCAGGCACGGGAATAGGAGCCTGGCCCAAGGGCGCGAGTGGCGTGCCATCATTCGGTCCGGGAACAGGAGACATACTTTCGGTGCAGAAGTCAAGATTGCCCGGATCTTTGTGTGGAGCTTTGCGTCCACCCTCAGTTAAAGCCACGCTCTTCCTCTTCTTCTGGCCAGTCTCGCTGCCCTCCTCTTTGCGTTTGTCCGATTCCGACTTTCTCCTATTCAAGTGTATCTTGCATATCACATAGCCATCAAGCTGCACAAAGACGCATCACTCGATAAGGAAACAGTTTTATTACCACGCAAAGCGAAGTGACATTCGAATTTTAGGAGTTTCCAATGCTACGCTTGTCGAACTAGTTGGTTCAGGTTGCAGAATGTGAGGGTCCTGACCTGCACGTCGTTCTCGCTCTTCGTTCTATTAGGATTGTCGTCGTCGTTGTAATCGGCATCCTTGGCTGTGAACTCGTGCATGATCCAACCAGTCTTGACGCCGGTTTGAGGCTTGCCGTGGTAATAAACGAGCGACCTCTTCCAGCCGATGACTTGCCCCTCATGAACGATTTCCTCTGCGGACCCGGTGGCCTTCCAGAATCCACCTCCGGCCTCTCTATTGGGTCGCTTCCCGTTCTTGTACTTCCGGTCTCTCGTCGTGAAGAAATACCACTCTTTCTCTCTGACTCCACACCCGTTCAGTTCTGTGCGTTGCCAAGAACGAGAAAGGATAACGTAGAATTTCAGAAGCAGCTACAAAGCCATACGCCAGAGCAAACTGACCTTGCAAATTACACGAGAGAACGAGCATGCCATCGTTATAAAACAAACTAGAAAGATGAAGACGCTGACCGGAGAGTTGTTGAGGAGTGTGCTTGTAGACGTTGAGGTCCATGAGGGGAAGGAGAGGCGGGAGAGGCTGGCCGGAGAGCTTCCGGTGCAAGTTGCCGATGAGCTCATGGTCGTGGGGGTAAAACTCCATTCCCGGCGGAGGTCGCTTTGCGGACGAGGCGTGAGGCATCGGCCTCTCGCACCCGCATCCGCAGCTCTCTCTTCTTTCCGGCGTCTCCATTGATGTGGTTGAAACTACTTCGCTTTCGTACTTCGTTGAGGTTTCTATTTTTCAGGGTGTTTGTCTGCTCACGTACGTACGGATGATTCCTAAATCTAGTCGGTTTAGGACCTCGTACGGCTATTAGAACTCCTGTACTTCTCAAGATTTTCTTTCTGTGAGGTTTAGTAATTTATTTTTTTAAATTTAGATTTGGCAGATATTTTTGTAACGTTTGGTAATTTTTTTTTTTTAAATTTAGATTCGGTAGACATTTGCAGCGTGAGTTAGTCGTCGTTCTCATTATTATCCGATAGTTTTTGAATGTGCAATTCAAAACGTGTAATTGATAATTATAATTATACTAAGTGGAATTTTCAAATTAATTGCGCTATAGACTATTCTCATTATCCATTATGCATCCGCTAAATTAAAGATAGATGTTGACGGTTTCTAGCACAAAAAAATAAAATAAAAGAAGGAATGGCAAATTTCAAAGGTGGGGTATATGTTGCATATAAAAGTCCGCACTTTGTGAAATAACTGATCAAGATTTCGAATCATCATTTATCATTTCTTTACTCTTTTCATGCCGAAAATTTGAATGAGGCTATCTTTAGTTTTTTAAAGGGTAGACACCTAATCTGAAAATTTGACCTTGTGTAGAGTATAGATTATATAAAATTGAATGCTTTTGGTATGAGCCGTCGAGACTAAAGATTAATTATGCAAAAGGAATTGGGGTTGTAAATAATATATTTATATAGCTTGATTTTCGGGTAATTTAAAATGTAGGGTGAGTTATAATGAATAATTGCCTAACGTAAGTTGTACCAATGCCAATAAGGTCTCTACTCTCTAATTTAAATTCGTCCTTTAACCATTCCATTGGAAAGATTTTAGTTTTTTTGAGATAAAAATATAAATAGTCCATAAATTTTTATTTAATTCAATGTGATCTATGAATTTTAGCTCAATATGTAATGTGACTTCGAATTTTTGATACTTATTCAATATATTCAACGTTGTCTTTCTATTAATTCAAATTCAATAATTATAGTTTGAAGGCTAAACTAAATATGTATCAATAAATTGAATGTTTAGGGACTATATTACACGCGTTAGGTCAAATTTCATGTATCATTTATACCGTTTTCCCCAAATTTTTTTTTTCTAGCGTCGCCTTGTTAGAGTTCGGGCCAATTCATTTATATATTCATGGTCGGTGAATCATTTATTGACTTACTTAATTTTTAGCGGGGGGATAATCCCCGGAGAAATGATTATAAAAATGAGGAATTGAAACGACGAATTTTCCCGGCTCTGCTGCGGAAACTGTAGAGCAGCCGAGCTTATCCCTTCCTTCGCGCTCCCGCTGAGCGGCGTTTCGTGTGTCTCTCCATCGCCAGATTTTTCAGGCGACGGTTGGATGGGATAGGACCCGGTGCGGCTGAGCGCATTTTCGTAGGGACGGCAATGGCGACGCGTGTCCCTTCGGTCTTCGCTATCGCTCCATCACCATCACCATCGTCATCGTCGTCACGTCAGGGTCATAAATTGAGGTCGGTGACAGCTCGCGTGATTAATCACCGAAACAATCGCTGCAGCAGCAGCAGCTCCAGTCAAATTAGGGTCTCTCCTCCCTCTTCGCTTCGCTTCGCCTTGGCTTCCTGGTCGTCGGCGCCGTCATCTCCTTTTCCTTCGTCCCCGAGGAAGCGGTTCCTGACTATTGCCGCTGTATCCATGGCCGCCGCGCCTCCGCCGACCGTGCTCGTCACCGGTGCCGGTGGTCGGACTGGTGAGGTTTTCGAGTCGCGAGAACTCCTGATTACTTCCTCTGTTTTGGGCTTCTCTGTGCGGCTTGCGGCTTGTTTTCGTATTTTGTTGTTTGATTTTTCAGAATTGACGTCATCAGATGATTTTTATTCCCTTTTGAATTTGTTATCTGATGTTCTTTATTGAGGTAGATGATGGATTAGGCCTCGAGTGCGTGCGTTCGTGCGTGCGTGCGTGCGAAAGTTAGAACAGATCTAGCGCAGGAAGAAGGAAGAAGAAGCAGAGCAACCTAATCGCGTTGTTGATGTTTGAAATTAAGCGAATTGGAGTGCAATTCGTATCGCTTTATCAATGTGGTAGGCTTCGATCGCCATTTCGCTGTTCATACCAAGGGAAAATAGCATGTGGGGAAAAGTTTGGAGACAAACCCCTGACGAAAGTGATGGGTGATTATGTCGATGCACGATCATGAAACAGAGTATGGCGAACCGAGTAGATACTTGAGGTGAACACGTCCACGACCGCAACTATATGTGGAGGCGATGAATCATTTTCTGTGGTCCAAGCTGCAGTCTGGTTGGTTTGATCGAATGATGGGAATTAGGACGATTGTGCAAGTTCTGGAAGCTGCTAGCTAGTAAGATCATACTAAGTGCAGTCTAATGCACTCAACTTGCACTGATAGGATTTAGGAGGTGATGTAAAAGTGCTTTGGAGTGAGTTTTGGGAAGATTCGTTTGCCAACTGATGGCTTCTGGCATGAAGGCTGGAAGCCAGAAGTTGTGTTACCTAGCCTCTGGCTTCTTGTCTATGGCTTCTTGTCTATGGCTTTTGGTTCAAAAAATTATTTCAAGAGAATTGCTCCTAAAGCACCTAATGAAAGTCTTAACTTAAAGTTAAGTATCTCTTTCAGCTGATTTTAGGAGGGTGCGAAATATATTCATTATGGGTATCAATTCAATGTCAAAAGAAATTGAAATACTCCTGCTTAAGCTCTGTTCTGTGGTGCTTCTTGTATTTTAATGGCTAAATCTCTAAAAGAGTATGTATGCAAGCGTGTGTACACGTGAGAGGTGCTGATTTTCTATCTCTAGCTCTCAAATTTTGCCATCTTCAGAACATTCTGAGAAGAGACACAATGTTGAGTTTTCCTCACTTTCAATAGGTCACCTTTCTTCCTTTGTGTTTGGAGGATACCATTGTTATTTATTCTTTGAGATAATTTTGTCTGACAGGTCAAATAGTTTATAAGAAATTGAAGGAGAGGCCAGACCAGTTTGTTGCAAGAGGTCTTGTCAGAACAGAAGAGAGCAAGGGAAAAATTGAGGGAGCTGATGATGTTTATGTTGGTGATATAAGGGATGCCGGTAGTATAGTTCCTGCAATACAAGGCACTGACTTTCTTGTTATTCTCACCAGTGCTGTTCCAAAGATGAAGCCTGGGTTTGATCCCACTAAGGGTGGAAGGCCGGAGTTTTATTTTGAAGAAGGAGCTTATCCTGAGCAGGTCATTATACATCTCTGTTTACACTGCCTAGGGATATTGATTGTCCTTCTTATCTCCTCTAACAAAATTGTTTGCATCTCAGGTTGATTGGCTTGGACAGAAAAATCAAATTGATGCTGGTCTCTATCTCCTGCCCTTTGGAATTGATTTTGTGATTCTGAGTTCCTTGGCATGCCTTTTGCTGATATATATGATTCTACAGCTAAAGCTGCTGGAGTAAAGCAAATAGTTTTGGTTGGTTCAATGGGCGGAACAAATCTCAATCATCCTTTGAACAGCTTGGGGAATGGAAACATTCTGGTCTGTATTCATCAATTTCCACAAAATATTTTGAAATGGTTTCTGATCTCTTCTCATTTGGTCATATTTTGTCATGGAGCTTCCATTTAATTGATCATGACCGTGGGTAATTTTTCTGTGTTGTTTGTTTTTACTAGTCGGCCCCCCCGCTGGGGGGGGGGGGGGTTGGTTTGTTGGGATGTGATGTTAAGCCTTCTTCCACTACCGAAAATGTTTGCAGCAAGGCACACAATTTTTTAGTCAATTATGGTAGATGTTGGCTGACAGATTACTGAAATTTGCTCAAGATAAATTTCTATTGTCTAAGACCTATTCGTGCTATTGAGAAAGCAATTATGAACCTATGGTAGGGAAAAGTGCATATCAAATGCTTAAGTTAAAATGGTTCTTCACAGAAGGACTCAGACTATTGTTTATATGTGAGTTTCTACCAGTTCTAAGTATCAGCTTTCGCCTTGTTTGTCTCTTGAGATGAATGTCTTCCTTTAATATCATTTACTGGGTCATTATGTGAGTAAGGAATTGTATATCATGGCAAAATATTGACTCTTGCCATTTTACAGGTGTGGAAGAGGAAGGCTGAGCAGTATTTGGCTGATTCTGGCATTCCATACACAATAATAAGGTAGATTCGAACTTCTAAGATCTAAAATTTTTTTTCCCAAAAATATCACTGATTAAGTCTCTCTCCCCTGTGACCACCCAAAAAAAAAAAAAAAAAACAGTTCTCTCTCTCTCTCTCTCTTGCCTGCTCTTGTGTGCATTTTTTCTAGAGATGAATGGATATTATAATCCACTTTTTGCAATACATCATATTTGTGGTATCTTTTCTTTCTAAGTGACGTGAAAACACTTTAATTGGAGAAGTTGATCTGATTTAATGTTCTAAACTGGTGATTAATTACTCATTGGTTAGTCATGAGCATCCCAGCTTCTACTGACAATCAAAATATTGGTTTAGTAAATACTATTGCTTATTGGCTGAACATAGTAGCAACTGTTGTCACTTTCGTTGGACTAAAACATGCCTACTGACATCTACCTGATTCAGGGCTGGAGGCTTGCAAGACAAAGAAGGGGGTGTCCGTGAATTAATTGTGGGCAAGGATGATGAGATTCTTCAGACACCAACAAGAACCATCACAAGGGAGGACGTTGCAGAAGTTTGCATTCAGGTGATTATTAATGCTGTTATGTATTTTGTTCTCTTAGTTTAACTTGCGAATTTAGATTTTACAATCCAATCTTTCCCTCTTAAATAGGCGCTGCAATTCGAGGAGTCAAAATACAAGGCGTTCGATCTGGCCTCGAAGCCCGAAGATTCTGGTACACCCACAAAAGATTTTAAGGCTCTATTTGCCAGTGTGACCACTAAATTTTAACATTACAAGTGGCCCTCGGTTTTTAGCTCAATCGTTTCTCAGTTGCTGTTGCTAAGTTTGTGGAGAGGGGGAAACAAAGACAATGCAAATAAAAAAAGGTGTACAAGAATTCATGTCTCCACAGAACGGTGCAAGTCTCAATTCTGTGGTAAATTTCATCTGATGTAGGTATTATTTACTTGTAAAAACTGCATGCCTATTTGACTAATGTGCATCGGAAATGGTTTTCCTCCTTAAGATGATGGTCCGCTACTGATGCTGGTGGTAGCGGGTGATTTAGATCAAGATTTACCTAGCAGGTGCTATATGCTTACATCTCTCCTTTGTGTATGCCTGACCAACCTTTGTTCGCAACTGTGTTGGAGAAACTTTTGCATGGTTTATAGATCATGTAAATTGAAGCTATCTGGAATGTTGCTTATATCAGTCCCACTGTCAGCCTATATGACCAATGGTTTAGATGATATCGACACATTGTGGCCTACGACCCATGCTACAACTTCCATGGGCTGATGGAACGAAATTTAGTCGAGTAGTACAGACCAATCTATCTGGAATGAGATTTCTATATTTGAATTTGCGTGACGTAATGTCGTTAAGAAGATGGAAATTGTAATGTTGGTAAGCAACAAGATGTCTTCAATCGCATGCTTTCAAACGGTGTTTCATAAATTCAAACCGTCTACTGTAAGGCTATTTTAACTGCACTTGTCTTCAAATTGAGATTTTGTCTTTTAGTACTTTTTCTTCGAAAGCAAATTCTAGTGGCGTCAGCTCTCCGAGGGTGTGCTACCGTTACATTTCTACACCAACTAAAAAGGTACTTCGTTTTTTAAATCATCTATCAAAAAGCCAATTCAAAAAATCCACTTTTCAAAAAGATTTCTTTGGCTAATAATTTCTAACATACAAATCATCGTCTTTAGTAAAATGATTTTAAGTCATTTATTTTTTTGCAAAGCAAACAGAACCTAGGTATTAAAAAAAGAAATCCAAATAGCTCCAAACAGAAAGCTTAGTATTCTTTCAAATATAGGGGATGTTAAAATGCAACTTAAAAATTTCTGATTCCAAATGCTGAAAGATGAAATAAAGCAAATAAATAATAACGAATTGCTAATGTACTTAGATCGGGACCTGCATAGTTCCTAATCAACCTTCAATAATATTAAATCTCTCTCTCTCTCTATGTATATATATCCAACGGCAAAGCCTCCATGATTTCATGCGCATGTATAAAATTGTCATAAGTTGACTTTCATAGTTCTCTTATTTTTCCCTTATTCTAAGTTTCCAGCCATGGAAAATTAATGCAATGTGCTTATTCGATAATTCTGTTTGATAGTGCTCATAGGCTCTTGTCAACATTTAGAGCAATAAAAGGACCAGTTGATTGGTAACATTTTTTAATATGGAATGGGTTGAATTGGTATTAGTTTGGATACGACAAAATAGTTCTATCGGATTGGATGTACTTCTAGCGAGAGAGAGAGAGAGAACTTCTAGAGAGAGAGAGAGAGAGAGAGAGAGAGAGAGAGAGGTGTTTGTGGGGTCGTACTAAAGTGACTTTGAGAATCTACATTGAGCAAATTTCAAGTTGAAAGAGGAGACTTTTGAAATGACGCCATTTGGTTGTCAAGAAAATTGAGAACCTACACTGAGCAAATTTCAAGTTGAAAGAGGAGACTTTCGAAATGACACCATTTGGTTGTCAAGAAAATTGAGGGGAGAGAAGAGAGAGGGATATATATAAAAGCTTTGTCTTGGTCTAGCAACAACAAATGATGATGATGATGATGATGATGATGATGATTATATATAGTTGAACAATAGACAAAATTGTATATAAATCTATCAAATACTAGAATGAGAAATTACCAAAAAAGGCATAATTCTATTGTATCAATACCTATGCATTTGTGAAAATCGCTGACATAAACACTAGCCATCCTACGTGGCACTATCGGCGCTTACATTGACATATATTTTTTTTCTAAATTTTTTATTAATTTTTATTAATTATGGTCGGCAAGGGTTGCACCCCTCGCTCAAAGTAATCCTCACTAGAGGTTGTGAGGACAATCCTTGCTAGATCCACTTCAAGTCGGTTGATGTCATCACTCACTCGGTTATGCTACTAGTTTCATTTTTGTGATAACTTTGCGGTAGTTTTTTCTCTAAGAATGACAAGATTGTGAGGGTGATTGCTATATGGAAATTAAATACTTGCCGTTTAAAGAAGAAGTTTAGAAACAAAGAGTGTTAATTGAGCCCATTAACACCAATCTTATGATTACAGATCCCATAGCAAAAGGATTGGCGCCCAAAATATTTGATGGACATGTTGAAATGATGGGTGTTATTGGACATCATCAATGATATTGTATTATATTGCATTTAATTTGATTATTTGACACTCTGAGCTTATTTATGTGTTTTTAATATTTTCTGTTTTTTTATTTAGTATACACGATGGATATTGATGGATGTATAATAGGATAGTCTCTAACAAAGACATAACAGTTGGACCATTACTATACTTCTCATATATGGATCATCTTAAGTAGAGAGCTATATTTATAGTTCGTCGAAGGAATTGTGTTAATTAATGACATACAATCATTATGATTGGCATTACATTCTTTACTTAATTGTGATTATTATGTGATAGTCATTTAAGAAAGGTTTTAACATAATATTATTGTGCACATTATGATCTTTATTAAACCATGAAAAAAAAGTCATATGGGCAAAATGGAATGTAAGAATAATAATGTCCCTTGTGGTATTATTAATTAATGGTTAAATAATTAGTTGAATACTATAAAAGAATATTGGCTATGAGAAGGTGCAACTCTTATAAAAATAGAATGTATTTTGATGAAAGACACTCATTGATAACTTGTATAAAAAGAGTGTAGTCCTCTCTCCATCCAAGACAATGATAGCAAGTATAAAAAGAGTCTTGTCCTCTCTACACTCAAGACAACGGAAGTTTGTATTTTATTTTGTATAAGATAAAGACCAAAGTGAGTTGGATTTCTTCATTTCTTTTTATTTTTGCAACAACCATTTTCTCAAAATTATTATATGCATAAATGTATGTCTTCATCCCTCTTGTTGTGAAAAATCATGAAGTTCTAAGATTTTCTTTTAATTTGAATTTCTGCATTATTAAATTACATTATTGCTAACATCCACATCATTCTATGATCATATGCAGCGAAGATTGTTGAGCTCTCATAGAAGGACTGTAACATCCTCGATTTCGACTCTTATTTTGCCTCCGACTAGTAGGTCAAAGGTTGGTACGTCAAGGCTGAGACTAGGCCATGAGCCGACCCGAGGGTCGGTCATGAGCCGATTAGCCCGTTCGGGAATTGGCAACCAAGGAATTGGTCCTAGAGTGTTCGACTATGGAAAGGTTATTCGACCATAAAGATTAGTCGTGGGACGATCAAGTACCATCATGGATCGACGGATGATCATGGCTCGATTGCGTCTGGCTTTGTTTGGGCATGGCTCAGGCATGAACCTCGGGCCAAATAAGATTGTCGATTGCAATCAAACTTGATTAATCCCTACCCAATGACAAGGCCTTCAAAACTTAGATATTTTCCTAAGGTGCATTCAATGCCTTTGGCTTGTAGTTAATTAGTGCACGTTGACTAAGGGTGGACACTTGGCATAAAAGGCTCTTGCCTTGGAAGACAAGTTTGAAACTTGGACTTTTGCTCATTAATGGGGAGGACACCTAAGCCTAATTAAAAGATCTTGGAGGCCAAGAAATGGACTACACGTCTATTGGAAGGCTAGTTATTTAATGTCGAAATGAAGTGTTCAAGCTAACCTATGACCTAGTTGGAAACTTGGGAGATAAGGATGCCCGACAATTAATGCTTCTTGACCAAGTGAGACGCCTCCTTTTTCCAACTAAGATTGCCACATTTGATTTTCGAAATTACTGGACCTTCGCTATTTGCCAATTTTACACAGATTTTTGTGTTATGAATTTAAAAAAATTTCTTCATGAAAGTTGTTCTAAACATCTTGATCTAAAATATAATTAAATGTTATATTTTTCTGAGTTGAAATAGTAGGGATGAAGATCCAATCATTCACCGTCTGGAACCTGTCCATGTAGTGAAAACGGTGACCGGGTTGCTTTCTTGAATTTTTATAAAATTTTTCATTTCAAATTTAATCATGATTCTTTCATGAAAGTTTTAAAGGAAATCTATTTCCACAACATATAAAAATTTCGAATATTTTTGTGAAGATTTGGATTTCAAAATGAGTCACTCTCTCTGACTGTTGAATCTGCTCGACAAACGAATATTCGGGTTGTGTTTAATGATTTTTTGCTCTCTGCACAGTACGAATTTAACTTGACTTCCTTCATAAAATTTTTTTATTTAAGGTCTTCTTTACAATATATTGAAATTTCATAATCTTTTGATTCTGTTTGATAAGGTAAAGACACTAATTTCAAAAATTGTTTAAAACTGTTTTTCTCACTCAGGAGGTATGAGTCACGCCCAAGCTTGGACTCAAGTCCTTAAATTCCATGTTGGGGTGTCCCAAACTATCAAGCTAAAGCCCTATCTTATCTTGAGACTTGGTGACCAAGTTACCTTGCATTTAATGCTTCTTGACTTAGAGAGGAAGTTTTGACTTTTAAGGCTTGGAGGACAAGTTAGGATTGCCTATAAATAGGGGAGGGGCATTCCTTCCTCATTCCCACAACACACCACCTCCTCTTCCTCCTTCACTCTCTCAACCTCAACCTCACTGTCACCTTCTCTCTTTCTTGTGGCCGCGCCCCTCTTGCCCATTTGCTTGCTTACACGTTGCTCGATCACCTAGTCCATCCATTGAAGTGTGGTAAGTAGAACTTACTAATATTTGGCTAAAACGTTGTGTTACGCTATTCTGAGCGTGTGACAAGTCCTTGACTAAAGTTGATTGACTTGTTGTTGCTTGAGGTTGGGTTGTGACTTTGTCCGTTGATCGAGTTTGGTTCTCGTTTGTTGAGCTTGGCTCATGCTTTGGCTTGAATTGCTTTAAAAGAAGTTTGATCTACGTATTTGTTCGATATGCTTCGGTTATGCTTTGACTCAAACCGATTTGAAAATCTTTTTTGTGAAAGCTCGCTATTTCTTTATAAAACTATTTCTAACCATTTCTCACAAATGCATGTTCTAGTTCACGCCCCGAGCTCCGAAAAAGGGTTTTGTCGACCTTGACGTACGTGGGATCACGACGGATCAGTCCTCTCTTAGTCTTGGTGCGATATCAAGACATATCATTCCCGAGCCAACTTTGGTACTAGGTCGGTGAACATGTCACAACGGGCCAGTCCTTTCAAGGTCTTAGTATGATATTGAGGCGTATTGTTCCCGAGCCGAGTCTGGTACTAGGTTGGTGAACATGTCACGATGGGCTGGTCTTATCATGGTCTCGGTGCGATATTGAGGTATATAGTTCCCAAGCCAAGTTAGGTACTAGATCGGTGCTCAAACGTGTCGGATCAAGTCGCAATCCTTGATTCGTGCTTGGCATGCTTAACGTCTCAGTTTCGTTAAGTCATTTCACACATTTATGCATGGCATGCCTTTGGGCCTTTGAACTAAAAGCGAAGATAAGAACCAGATTGTGATGCTTGATGCATGGACACACGATGGATTAATTTATGCCGTCGACTGATGGATTCGGTGACGATACCCCCTCACCAACAAGATGCCCCAACGCCAACGGGATGCCTTGTCAGAAGGATGAAATGTTGTGATAATTCTAGCTGTTACCTGTTGATTAGGGGACGTTCCCCGATCAAGTTCGGATGCTCGGTAAAATTCCGGAAGAGTTGATGGGTTTCGGCTGTTAATAAATGAATCTCATGTACATGAGTTCCTCATATTATGAAATGGATTTTGGTTATGCTTGCATATGAGGGAGGCGTGGGTTCCTCATACTATGGAATGGATCTTATTTATGCTTGTATAATATTGAGTGAGGCGTGAGTTCCTCATGTTGTGGGTGAATATTGATTTATGCTTGCATACTGTTGATTGAGGATTCCTCATGTTTCATCCAAGACAAAACTTTTGTTTTGCTATTGATATGTCATTAACAAATGTTTTAAATGAGTTATATGCTTATTGATAGGCGAGGCATTCTCCTACCCGAAAATTAGTGGATTTTACTTATTGAGTCCACAACTCACCCCGTTGTTTTTCAGAATTATAGGCATTGAGGTTGCGCACTAGTGTTGAAGTTGCAGTCCTGCTAAAGGAGCTAAGGTTTACCTGATATTTGAAGCGTAGAAAATGTAGTGGTTGTAAATATAATGACTCATGATATAAGAGCTTGTAAATATAATTGATATAATTATATATTTGCAAGTGATTGTTTTCCTAGTTGCTTGTTGTTGTCCGGGTGTTGTATGTATGCTTCCGCATGTGTTTAATGAAAATATAAAAAGAAACAGGACGGCGACGCGCCTAGGACATTGCGAAAATAACCCATGCAGCTCATGACCTTGGGGATGGAGTTCGGGTTGTGACAGTTTTGGTATTCGAGCGAGGTTATTATCTAGAGTGATAAGGTGCGTTGGGATATGGGATATTTAGCTAGGAAAACACCTCGTGCATGTGATTGCTTGATTGATTTTCTGACGGTAGTTCGAACCCCTAACTTCTTATTATGGTACAAAAAAGTTCCCTTAGAATTCCTATAATTGTTCTATAGGTTTGTCACATGAGTACTCAGGATCAGGTGACCATGAAAGAAAACAATAGAATTAGTTGTGTTGACTGTTTACCATTTGAAGGAATAATATTTAGAGTACGCAACGGAAGGACGAAGGAAGGCTAACCCCAAGGTACGTAGGACCTTTGAAATTCTTGAAAGAATAGGTAATTTAGCCTACTGGCTAGCTTTACTGCCGAGACTTGCTCACGTACACGATGCATTCCATAGCTTCCCTCTCCCTTTTGTCTCTATAGGTTTGGTCCACCACAAAGCCATGAGGCCGTTCGCCTGCCTTGCCGCCGTTGTGCCTCGACCATGATGCCACTATAGCCCCACCGTGAGCTATTCGAAGGGTGATTAGCAGCTATCGCCTGCTGTCTAGCCTTGCCATTCCTCCTCCATAGCTTGTCAAGCCTGGATTTGGGTGTGAGTGGCTTTCTAGCCCTTGATTAGGGTTGTTATTACACTTAGGACTTAGATTAGGACTAGATTAAGGCTAAATGATGCTTTGATGATGTGATAAGTGGGTTTGAGTGATAGGTTATCGTGATAAATTATCATAGGTTCTTGATAAGTTATTGCGATAAGTCATGGTAAGTTTTTGATAAGTTATTATAGGTTCTCAATAAGTTATCGTAATAAGTTGTGGTTATTTTCCGATAAGTTATTGTAGGTTTTCGATAGGTTATCATGATAGGTTATTATAGGTTCCGAATAAGTTATCGTGATAAGTTATTATAGGTTCCTGATAGGTTATTGTGATAGGGAATTGTAAGTTATGATAGGTTATCGTAATAAGTCCTTTTTATAGTTGATAAGTTATTAATATATGAAATGTATAAGTTGTTATGTCATGTTATAATAATGCGATAAGTTATTATATTGTGATATATGGCATGTGATACGTTGTTGTGACATGTTATGTTAATGAAATAGGTTGTCGGATAGGTAATCGTAATAACTTAGACTTTATGCAATGATTTAACTTATATGAGTATCCTATGCTTTGAGTTCTAATAGTAAGATGCCTCGTTAGTTGTGCAATTTGATTATAGTACATGCTTGTGCGATACTTAGAATGGAAAATGATAAGTATTTATGGAACTCGAGGATTGTAATCAATTGTTATGCATGCAAGGTTATATGAAAAGATAAAACGTGAATTCGTTTAAGTGATGCATTGGAGTGATATGATATGAGATGCAAGTATGACGTGGTTGTATGTGGCATGTGTTATTGCATATTGTACGGGCATTACACAATCTTGTATTAATTGATATGAGAGATAAGAAATCAGCTTGAGTGATTGTATGCTCGTGTAATCACCTAAATATCCTGATGTGTTTACGCAGGGTAATGGTTTCGTCTTGATGCATTTATGCGGAACGATGCTCGATTAAGTTCGGATATCCCCTAGTCAACAGGATGCTATTTGTAGATGGATTTCGGAACGAAACTTCTTAATGGAATGCCGTCTTGATTACGCGGGATGATGCTGTGCTCGATGGGGCGAGACGATGCTCAATCATGCAAGAAGATTGACAACCTTCGGGTTGGCCATGGCCTAGAGTGGTTGTAATAATCTGAAAGCATGATCTCAACGGTAGCATGGTAGTATGGGATGCCATGTGATTTTCGAGACACTATGTGTTGTGTGCAAAGTGCATGAGTGCCAAATGCATATTCTGAGAATGATGATATAGCCTGCACACATGTGGCATGGATTTGTATGAGTTGCATGAGACGCTTTGAGTGAAAGATTGTGATGCATTGTGATTGATTATGGGATAAAACTATAAGGCACGGTATGGGATGGGCCAAAATAGGTTTTACCTCATAATCGAGACTTGTGTGAATGGTTTATGGATGAGAATTGTGGGAAGTGATCTGATTTTTGCTTGATACTGTTGAAAGTTATAACACGTTGTAAATTTGATTGTATATAATGCATATGCCAAGGCAAGGTAAGAATGTTTGCAGCGTTTGATTCAATGGCTTGGGTTGGCTGTTTGGTGTAGAAAGCAATTGTCTATGTGATTATGTGCTAAAGGCATTGAGAGGGTGAGTTAGTTGCCTTTTTTTTTTTATAAATTTTTATAAAGAAGGCAAAGCAGGTTTTGCTATTGACCTGCTATCGATAGATAAGTTGCACGTTTAGGGTGATCTCGAGGTGAATTACCTCCCTACGGGAGGTTTAAGAAGATTACTCGCTCGGTTTTATCTCATTGTTATTATTTACATGTTTTCAGGCCTTAAGCATGTCTGAACCATTCCGGTATGTTTGTTTTGGGGTGCCTCTGGATCAGGACACCGAGGTGATCTTTTATCTGGTTAAGGTTACGGACACTAGATATGAGAAGCATGTGACCACCGTTTGGATTGATGAGGGATTGCTTAATCTGGTGCCCCATAGGTTTGAGGCTTGGTGTGTTTGGTTTAGAGGGGAGTGTTGGGGCCCTCTTTAGGGATTTGATGGACCATCAGGTGGAGAATCCAAGAGTGCTAGTTGGGGCCCCATGGAGAGAAATACCCCTGATGGCAATCTCATTAACCCGAAGGTGGATCTAAATCCGGAGTCAAGTATTGAACCTGAGCCGTGATTCTATAACCTTGACGCGTACTAGACGCATAGGGGATACCACCCTTTTGAAATTGCCTTGTAAAATAGTGGTGCTAGGCCAACCCCAAACCCTTTTTGGAGTGTATGTATGGCTAAGCTTTTGAGGTGTAATTAAAGTTAACTTGTGGTTAATGGATGTATTTATGAAAGTGTTTGATGTGTTCATAGGCTGTCCTTGATTGAATGGTTGGGTGGTTTTGTTTTTGTTTTTGCTTCTGCTTGCGTATAATTATCGATGACACAAATGGGTTGGCGACACCTCCTGGGACGTCACATTCAACTGACCTAAGTGAATGAGGGATGTCACGCATCCGAAGAGGGTTGGGGCATGACATAGATAATTCTAAATCTGCATTTTCCAGAATCCAAAATCCTTTCCATGAAATTTGTTGATTCTCACTTTTCCCTTTTTTGTCGCCATTGATTCGCTTCAACTTAGTCAAGCTTAACTTTGATACTAATTGTTGTGGAAACAAGCGATCGAACATTAAAATAGACGAAACAAGAAAATAAATTGGACACTAGATTCACATGGTTCAGTCGATGTGAGTTACGTTCATGGGTAGAGCGGCAAATACTTTTATTTTAGATCAAGTGACACAACGGAGATTATAACCATAGTCACTCGAACACTTTTATTGTTTCTTAGCCCTCAATTACACCCAATAATCTCACAAAATATATGGCCCCATAATTTCTTACCAGATGATCTCTTAATTTCACAAGGAATTACATAAAATATTTCTTATAATAGTTAATTTGCTTTGACACTCTCAAATTACTTTTGGGTGTAATTCACAAGAAGTAGCCTCTTGGATGCTCTTCATAAAGGACATTTACTTCATATATATGGACAATAATTAGATGCAAAATGAAAAACCTTCTCTAACTAGGAAATCTATTCAAAATAGGAAATCTACTTGAATTAGGAATGTTTCTCTTTCAAGCTCAAACTCGAAAAATATTTTCAAGAGAAACTTCTTTCCCTATATTTAGTGGGTTTAGGATTATCATTGGGCTATAAGAACTCCTATGCTTCTTGAGAATTTTTCAATTTATTTTGTTTAATTTAAATTTGGTAGATATTTGCAGGAAGAATTTACTATCATTCTCATTATTTGATTGTTTTTGAATGTGCGATTCGAAACGTGTAGTTGACAAACAAGATTATCCAAATTGGAAATTTCAAATTAATTACACTAGAGTAATCACAGGCTCAACGCACAAGTTAAATTGAAGATGGATATTGATGGTTTCTTGTTAAAAAAAAAAAGTGGGATAACGAATTTCAGAAATGGGATACGCGTTGCATATAATAAGTAAGAAATTTGTGAGGTAATTGATCAGGATATCCAATGTAGCAAAGTTACCCATTATACTTTGCACGTTGAAAATTACAAATAATGATATATTAGTCTTTTAAGGGTCGGACACCAAATTTTAAAATTGACCTTATACATAACACAAACCATATAAAATTGAATGCATTTGATATTAGTCATTGAGATGATGACCTGCAAAAAATTGACCTTATAGATAACACAAACCCATTTCTTAACCATATTTGATGGGTTAAGTTATTATATGCATTAATTATATATAATAAATAAGTCATAAATGAGTTTAGGATGATAAAACCCAAAATAATATGGTTATTCAATGGGTTTGCGACTTACTTAGACTCAACTCACCTTTCTTTTCACTCTCTCTCCCCCCACTAGAGCTCGCGCTCGCTCACTCCATGCTCTTACCTCAATTTGGATATAAGTTTTCCAATATTTGATTAAATATGAAAATATTCTAACAATATAAGTCGGGTTGAGTATGAATTAGGTCAGGTACGGGTCATTAGATTTGTAATGCATAAAAATGAGTTAAAATGGATTAAATGAGTCAATTTGGATTAGACCAAACCCACTTTTTTTACGAGTATATATGAAAGATAAAAATTATTAATTTTCTTATTAAATAAAATATTATTAAAAAATATTTATTGGGGCATAGGTATCATATAAATTAAATGGGCCAAACAAAAATTCTAGTAAAAAATCTTTTAGATTTCTTTCCTTTTTTAAAAAAGGATTTCCTAATTAGAAATGTCATAACCTTTTTTCCATTCCTTTGGATCCTATATACCTTATTTGTGTCTATCTTGACTTCTATGGAGTTCCTTTCTTTGCTATAGCTCAAATCATTTTTTGGATTGCGCAAATGTAGAAAGCCTATTTTTTCTAATAAATTATTTTAGTGTCGTGGATTCACTCCTCTTTCCTTTTTTCTTTCTGTAGTAGAGATAAACGCATGTAATGACAGACCACAGCCATATTATTAAAAGCTTGTGGTTAAAACTAGTTTTGTTTTAGTGCTCGAAAATAATATTCCAAAGCTTTCGTATGTTCTTAAAAATTGTTCCAGAAACAAGAAACAAGTTTTTTTTGTTTCTTGTTTCTGTTCCAATTTTGTTCCCGGGGAAAAAAAAGATTTGGAACAAAAACGCAAACAAACGCGTTTGTTCTTTTTTTTGTTCCCGGGAACAAAAAAACAGAAAATCTGTTCTTGAACAGAAATAAAGAACACAAACATGCAGGCCCTTCATGTTTGCAATAGTCCTTGACTCATGATTTTATCTCCCATCTGTTTCGTGCTAAGATTCCAGTGTCAATATGGTAGCCATAGTGAAATCATTAGCACTTTTATTGGCGAGGTTTTGACCAAGCTAATGAAAATAATGAGAAATATGCCAATCACTTAGTTGGGATTCATGATCATGTTGAAGCTATCATGGACTTGATGAACGAAGTTTCTCATGATTTTTAATACCTGGTCATCCATGATATGGGTGGTATCGATAAGACAACTCTTGCAAGTGTTGTCTTTAATCAAAGCTCCAATCAATATCAAGGTTGTAGCTTCCTCTTAAACGTTCATGAATCTATGCAATATTGTAGAACCATTAACTTAAAAAAATAATTGTTATAAGAGATTCTCCAACACCCACAAATTGCACTCAACGTTGTTCCACAACTATATTTTATCACTATCCACGCATTAATAAGTAATAGACCGGTTCCTATTTGGTGTAGCATGAAATGAACAACTAGAATCTGTAACCGATTCGTAAAATAATGAATCATTAGTGATAGCCAAAACAAAATAAACACTATCTGAATTACAGTTAACTACAATAATAACATCATCTAAAGACTAAATTATAATTCTCTTACTCTTCTCATTTTTCAACTTAAGGCAATCCCATCTATGATGCCTTATCTTGCTTTTATTTCTTGATTTTGAAGTAAAAGAAAAGAGAAAAAAAAGAAAAGAAAAGACATTGATTCTGAAATTGTTCGAGGGAACAAAGAATCAACTTTCTTTTACTTCTTGATTCTGTTTCAAATCTATTCTTAGGAGTAAAAATCTTATCAAATGGATTTCTATTTTCTTTTTATTTCAAGAAACAAAAGAACATAAATAGTTACTGTTTAGCCAGTGATTAAACAATGCCTTAAAGAGCTATGAAATACCTTATAAGCCTCAAGAAATAGTCGAGTCTATGCCTTTTAGCTTATATTGATGGCTCATTTTATAACAATTTGCACGCATTCAGTGAGATTTAAACAAGTGATTTGCAGTTTCCAAACTACTAATTTTTAGACATAACATCATTACGAGAAATCTAAAGTCACCCAAACCGCCTGCTGCTTGGACTTGAACTCCATTAACAAACTATCACATCGAGGATATCACTTGTTGAAGCACGTGGACAACAACAACACTACTTTCACCTAGCGCTTACAATAGGAAGTTGGGTTGGGTCTACATAGGCTCGTTAGACGGCCTTGAGTGGGCTTGAGCTGACCTGCTCAGGCCCGAACTTCCTGAGGTCCTATGCTGGCCCGCCCAAGGGAAAATGGCCCGCCCATCAAGGCACCTTTCTTTTTAAAATTTTTTATTTATTTTTTCAGCCAAAAAAATAAATAAATAGAATTGGATAACAAATGATGAAAAATACCTTTAGGGGTGTGTATTGTTTTACTTCATTACTTTTCTTAGGAGTTTTATACAAGTTTTCCCTGCTATATAATAGAAACCCTTGAGCTCATTCTATGCTATTAGTGTTTATAAATAGTAAATAGCAATATAGAATTGGTAACAAAATACATTTTATAATTCTCTTTTGACCATTCTCTAACTTATGCAACACAAGCTTATGGATAGACAAGACACTAGCTAATAAGAGCAACAGGTAGTCCAACTATACCAAATATCAAGATCCTAAATTATCTTATCCCTAATTCACAAAATCTGGATATATCTAAATAAAATAATCTCAACCAGGATATAATCCAGATATGTCCTAACATTGCATGGCCAGCGAGAACCACCGCCATGTTATCGTTGTTTTACCCAACTGCAGCTTCCCCTTTTGGTATCTCCACCTTCGTCTTATTTTATTCTATCCCTATCCATATTGGGATAAGATTGGGATAATCAAAAGCAGCTAAAAGTTTCTTGACCCAATACAGCTCTCATGGCCTGTACAATCTCTCGTGCAGTTCATATCTAACGTAACCTCAAAGTCATTATAGTCGAAATACCTCAGCAAGGAAGACTCATTGTCTAGGAGATCATCACCAAAGTCAGCCGGGAATGCTGAACTGTGTAGGCGGTCCAATGACAAACCTCCGACGGCATTCGCCCCGTTCAATATCGAATTGTCGGAAAGATTCTTTTCAGGATTGAAGTTGATCCCCACAGCTTGATTGGTCGCTTTCTGTAGTTGTCCAGGAGCTGAGGAAATAAAGGGCATGTGTGGAGGCCAAGCCTCCGAATCCACGGGAACTTCAGGAGGACTGTAGTTGATTGCGCCATGGTTGGCCGTCTGCTGTTGCTGCTCCCGAGTCTCGCACAAGTTGAAAATGTCCAGAGGGATGGCATTAACTACCGTGTAATCAGGAGTGTCGGCGTGTTCGAAACAAATTGTGCCTTCCTTCGCTGCCTGCAGCGGTTGCTGCTTTTGATCAGGCACGGGAACGCTGCTGCACAGGCTCAGAAGCTCAGCAATAGAAGCCTGGTCCCAGGGCGTGATTGGCGCGCCATCATTCAGTCCAGGAAGAGGAGATGAATTTTCGGTGTGGAAGTCTCGATTGCCCAGATCTTTGTGAGGAGCTTTGCGTCCACCCTCGGTTGAAGCCATGCTCTTCCTCTTCTTCTGGCCAGTCTCGCCGCCCTCCTCTTTGCGGTTGGCCAATTCTGACTTGCTCCTTTTCAAGTGTATCTTGCATATCACATAGCCATCAAGCTGTACAAAGACGCATCAGTCGATAAGGAAAACAGTTTTATCACCGCGCAAAGCGAACTCAAGTTCGAATTTCAAAAGTTTCCGATGCTACGCTTATCAAACTAGTCGGTTCAGGTTGCAGAATGTAAGAGTCCTGACCTGCATGTCATTCTCGCCCTTCGTTCTATTAGGATTGTCGTCGTCGTTGTAATCGGCATCCTTGGCTGTGAACTCGTGCATGATCCAACCGGTCTTGACGCCGTTCTGAGGCTTGCCGTGGTAATAAACGAGCGACCTCTTCCAGCCGATGACTTGCCCCTCATGAACGATTTCCTCCTTAGAGCCGGTGGCCTTCCAAAATCCGCCTCCGGCCTCTCTATTGGGTCGCTTCCCGTTCTTGTGCTTCCGGTCTCTCGTCGTGAAGAAATACCACTCTTTCTCTCTGACTCCACACCCGTTCAGCTCTGCGCGTTGCCAAGAACGAGAAAGGATAACATAGAATTTCAGAAGCAGCTACAAAGCCATGCACCAGAGCAAACTGACCTTGTAAAGTACACGAGATCGTTATAAAACAAACTATAAAGATGAAGACGCTGACCGGAGAGTTGTTGAGGGGTGTGCTTGTAGACGTTGAGGTCCATGACGGGAATGAGCGGCGGGAGAGGCTGGCCCGAGAGCTTCCGGTGCAAGTGGTCGATGAGCTCATGGTCATGGGGGTAAAACTCCATTCCCCGCGGAAGTCGCTTCACGGACGAGGCGTCAGGCATCGGCCCCTCGCACCCGCGTCCGCAGCTATCTCTTCTCTCCGGCATCTCCATTGACGTGGCTGAAACTTCTTCGCTTCCGTGCTTCGTTGAGGTTTCTAATTTTCAGGGGGTTTGTCTGCTTATGTACGTACGGATGGATTCCTAAATCTAGTCGGTTTAGGACTTCGTACGGCTGTAAATTTAGATTTGGTAGATATTTGCAGGGTGAGTTAGTTATTCTCATTATCTAGAGTTTTTGAATGTGCAATTCGAAACGTTTAATTGATAATCAAAATTATCAGAACTGGAATTTTCAAATTAATTGTGCTATAGACTTTCAAAGGTGGGGTGTGCGCTTGCACCGATCGAGACGTCGAATTATTATTTGTCATATTAAATATACCCTTTTCTCTTTTCATGCCGAAAATTATGAATGAGGGCACTCTTTAGTTTTCAAAAGGGTAGACACCTAATCTGAAATCTGACCTTGTGAAGAGTATTAATTATATAAAACTGAATGCTACTTGTACGAGCGTTGAGACGAAAAATGAATTGTGAGAGTGGCATTGGTTTGTAAATAATATATTTATATAGCTCTATTTTTTAAGTATTTAAAATGTAGGGTGAGTTATAATGAATAATTGCTTAACATAAGTTGTAAAAAAGCCAACAAAGTCTCATCTGTCTAATTTAAATTTGTCTTATAACCATTCCATTTGGGAGATTTTACTTTTTTGGCATAATAATACAAATAGTCTCTTACCTTTTAATTTGTCTAACGTAATCTATAGATTTTAATTTAATGTGCAATATAATTATTCAACTTTTAGTAGATGTTCAACTTAGTCACTAAATCATATAAAAATATTTAATATTATTATTCTATTAATTCATTTTTAGGAACCATAACATAATTCGAAAGCTAAATTACAGTGTACTACTAAATTGAAAAATTAGAAATTATATTGTACGTTAGGTTAAAGTTCTTGGATTATTTGTGCCATCTTCCCAAATTTTTTTCTAGAATCGCCTTGTAGAGTTCAGGTCAAGTCAAATGGGCCGGGTTGCTTGCATCAATGAGCAACCGACCCGATTCATTCATTTTTTTTGGGTCGGTGAATTATTTATTTACTTACTTTTTTTTTTTTTGTGGGGGGCTAATCCCGAGAGAAATGATAATGAAAATGAGGAATTGAAACGATGAATTTTCCCGGCTCTACTGTTGGAAACTGTAGAGCAGCCGAGCTTATCCCTTCCTTCGTGCGCCCTCTGAGCGACGTTTCGCGTCTCTCTCCATCGCGAGATTTTCAGGCGACCCGGTGCGGCTGAGCGCATTTTCGTAAGGACGGGCCGGCGATGGCACGCGTGTCGCGTCGGTCTTCGCTATCGCTCCATCACCATCACCATCACCATCACCATCGTCATCGTCGTCACGTCAGCGTCATAAATTGAGGTCGGTCAGCTCGCGTAATTAATCCCCGAAGCATTCGCAGCAGCGCCAGTCAAATGAGGGTCTCTCCTTCGCTTCGCTTCGCCTCGGTTTCGTTGTCGCCGGCGCCTTCTCCTTCTTCGCCGGGGAAGTGGTTCCTGACTGTTGCTGCATCATCCCTGGCCGCCGTGCCCCCGCCGACCGTGCTCGTCACTGGTGTTGGTCAGACTGGTGAGGTTTTCGAGTCGCGAGAACTCCTGATTACTTCTCTGTTTTGGGCTTCTCTGTGCGGCTCGCGGCTTGTTTTCGTATTTTGTTGTTTGATTCTTCAGAATTGACGTCATCGAATGATTTCTATTCCCTTTTGAATTTGTTATCTGATGTTCTTTATTGAGGTAGATGATGGATTAAGTCTTGAGTGCGCGCGTGCGTGCGTGCGAAAGTTAGAACAGATCTAGCGCAGAAAGAAGGAAGAAGAAGCAGAGCAACCTAATCGCGTTGTTGATGTTTGAAATTAAGCGAATTGGAGTGCAATTCGTATCGCTTTATCAATGTGGTAGGCTTCGATCGCCATTTCGCTGTTCATACCGAGGGAAAATAGCATGTGGGGAAAAGTTTGGAGACAAACCCCTGACGAAAGTGATGGGTGATTATGTCGATGCACTATTATGAAACAGAGCATGGTGAACCGAGTAGATACTTGAGGTGAACACGTCCACGACCGCAACTATATGTGGAGGCGATGAATCATTGTCCGCGGTCCAAGCTGCAGTCTGGTTGGTTTGATCGAATGATGGGAATGAGGACGATTGTGCAAGTTCGTTTATGTGTGAATAGTTGGAAGCTGCTATTTAATAAGATCATACTAAGTGCTGTCTAATGCACTCAACTTGCACTGCTAGTATTTAAGAGGTGATGTAAAAGTGCTTTGGAGTGAGTTTTGGGGAGACTCGTTTGCCAACTGATGGCTTCTGGCATGAAGGCTGGAAGCCAGAAGTTGTGTTACCTAGCTTCTGGCTTCTTGTCTATGGCTTTTGGTTCAAAAAATCATTTCAAGAGAATTGCTCCCAGAGCACCTAATGAAAGTCTTAACTTAAGTATCTCTTTCAGCTGATTTTAGGAGGATGCAAAAGATATTCATTATGGGTATCAAAAGAAATTGAATACTGCTGGTTTAGCTCTGTTCTATGGTGCTTTCTTGTATTTTAATGACTAAATCTCTAAAAGAGTATGTATGCAAGTGTGTGTACACGTGAGAGATACTGATTATCTATCTCTAGCTCTCAAATTTTGCCCATCTTCAGAACATTTTGAGAAGAGCCACAGTGTTGAGTTTTCCTCACTTTCAATAGGTCACCTTTCTTCCTGTGCGTTTTAAGGTTACCCATTTTTATTTATTCTTTGAGATAATTTTGTCTGACAAGTCAAATAAGAAATTGGAGGAGTGGCCAGACCAGTTTTTTGCAAGAGGTCGCATCAGAACAGAATAGAGCAAGGGAAAAATTTGGGGAGCTGATAATGTTTATGTTGGTGATATAAGGGATGCCGGAAGTATAGTTCCTGACTTTCTTGTTATTCTCACCAGTGCTGTTCCAAAGATGAAGCCTGATTTTGATCCCACTAAGGGTGGAAGGCCGGAGTTTTATTTTGAAGAAAGAGCTTATCCTGAGCAGGTCATTTTACATCTCTGTTTACACTGCCTAGGGACATCGATTGTCCTTTTTATCTCCTCTAATAAAATTGTTTGCATCTCAGGTTGATTGGCTTGGACAGAAAAATCAAATTGATGCATTGGACTTGATTTTGTGATTCTGAGTTCCTTGGCATGCCTTTTGCTGATATATATGATTTCTTTCTACAGCTAAAGCTGCAGGAGTAAAGCAAATAGTTTTGGTTGGTTCATTGGGTGGAACAAATCCCAATGACTATGTGAACAGCTTGGGGAATGGAAACATTCTGGTCTGTATTCATTATGCTCCACAAAATATTTTGAAATGGTTTTTGATCTCTTCTCATTTGGGCATATTTTGTCATGGAGCTTCCATTTTATTGACCATCACTGTGGGTAATTTTTCTGTGTTGTTTGTTTTTACTGGGAGGGATAGATAGACAAATAAAGGGTGGAAGAAAGAGGAGAGGAGGGAAAAAAAGGCGGGGGGTAGGATGGGATGTTAAGCCTTCTTCAGCTACTGGAAATGTTTGCAAAATGCAAAGACCACGAGATTTTTCAGTCAATTATGGTAGATTTTGGCTGACAGATTGTTGAAATTTACTTAAGATAAATTTATATCGTCTAATGCCTACTCATGTTATTGGGAAAGCAATTATGAGCCTATGGTAGGGAAAAGTGAATATCAAATGCTTTAGTTGAAATGGTTCTTCACAGAAGGACTCGAGACTACTGTTTATTTCTGTGAGTTTTTACGAGTGCTAAGTATCAGCTTTCATCTTGTTTGTCTCTGGAGATGAATGTCTTCCTTTAATATCATCTACTGGGTCAGTATATGAGTAAGGAATTGTATATCATGCAAAAGTATTAACTTTTGCTATTTTATAGGTGTGGAAGAGGAAGGCTGAGCAGTATATGGCTGATTCAAGCGTCTCATACACAATAAAAAGGTAGATTCGAACTTCTGAGATCTAAAAATTTTTCCCAACAATATTACTGATTTAACTCTCTCTCTCCGACCCAAAAAAAAAAAGGTCTCTCTTACTTGCCTGCTCTCGGGTGCATATCCAGACATGAATGGATATTATAATCCACGTTTGCAATACATCATATTTGTGGTATCTTTTCTTTCTAAGCGACAGGAAAACACTTTAATTGGAGAAGTTAATCTTATTTAATGTTCTAAACTGGTGATTAATTACCGATTAATTAGTCATGAGCATCCCAGCTTCTATTGAAAATCAAAGTATTGGTTTAGTAAATACAATTGCTTATTGGCTGAACATAGTAGCAACTGTTGTTACTTTCGCTGGACTGGAACATGCCTACTGACATCTTCCTGATTCAGGTCTGCAGAATTGCATGACAAAGAAGGGAGTATCCGTGAATTAATTGTGGGCAAGGATGATGAGATTCTTCAGACACCAACAAGAACCATCGCAAGGGAGGACGTTGCAGAAGTTTGTATTCAGGTTATTAATAAAGCTGTCATGTATGTTGTTCTCTTAGTTTAACTTGCGAATTTAAAATTTTCAATCCAATCTTTCCCTTTTAAATAGGCGCTGCTCTTCGAGGAGTCAAAATACAAGGCATTCGATCTGGCCTCGAAGCACGAAGATTCTGGTACACCCACAAAAGATTTTAAGGCTCTTTTTGCCAGTGTGACCACTAAATTTTAACATTGCAAGTGGCCATCGGTTCTTAGCTTAATTGTTTCTTAGTTGCCCTTGCTAAGTTCATGGAGAGGGGGAAAGTAAGACAGGGCAAATAAAAGCAGGTGCACAATATTTCATGTCTTCATATAATGGTGCAAGTCTCAATTCTGTGGTAAACTTCATCTGATTTGGCCCAAGAATATGATCAAACAACAAAATTGGTTATTTACTTGTAAAAACTGCATGCCTATTTGACTAATGTGCATCGGAAATGGTTTTCCTTCTTAAGATGATGGTCCGCTACTAATGCTGACGGTTGTAACATTCTCGATTTTGATCCTTATTTTGGTCTCAGCTAAGAGGCTAAACTAGATAGGCCAATCTTCTTGAAGAACAAGAGTCAAATGCATTATATGAGAATAATGAGTGTGTAGGCTTATGTATCCCAAATAATTAATGAAAGTGGATGACTCATGGCTTAATGGAATGATGATACTTGATCTTGCAAGCCAAGTAGGGTGCCACCTCTCTCCCATAGATTTGCCACCTTGAGTTTTATAGGTTTTGACTTCCCAGTTCTTCGAAATTGCTGGATCTTTCCTGCTTTCCAATTTTATAAAGCTCTTTGGGCTTTGAATTTGGAGAAACTTCTTTTATGAAAGTTGTTCATCTTAATCTATAACATACTTAAGTTTAAGATTTTTCTGAGATGAAATGGTTGGGATGAAAGCCCAATCAATTATCGTATAAAACTTGCCCAGTATAGTAAAAACAGTAACCAAGTTGCTTTCTCGAATTTTTATAAAATCATCCCTTTCGAATTTGGACGTACTTCCTTTACAAAAGTTTTAAATGACATCCATATCTACAACATATTAAAATTTCAAAGAGTTTTGTGAAAATTTGGATTTCGAAATGAGTCTCTCTCTGACCATTGAATTTGCTCAACGGATGAATTTTTGGGTTGTGTTTGATGATTTTCTGCTCTTTCTACAGAACGAATTTGGCTTAGATTCCTTCATGAAAAATGTTTTCTAAAGTATTCTCTACAATATATTAAAATTTTATAATTTTTCGAGCCCGTTTGATAAGGTAATGGTATTGATTTTGAAAGTTGCTCAAAACTGTTTTCGCCTTAAAATTTGAGAACCAAACTCCCAATTTAGAGGGGAAGGGGTTGTACGCTTAACTTGAGGATGAAACCAATCTAGAGTCTTCTTGGCTTGAAGATAAGAATGCATTAAATGCTTTTGGAAGCTAGCTAATTAATGAGCTTAATGAGTCACATGCTCATGTGGTTAACTTGGAGAACAAGTTGTCCAAAGTTCAAGTTTTTTTATGACCAAATCTTAGGGTATGATGGCCCTAGATATAATCTTGGTGAACAAGTCGAGAACTAGCCAATTAGAAGAGGACATGACGTATCAAAAGGCTTATGTGTCTCCTTGGGCACTATAGGCAATAACGAACCTAGAATGAGTCTCGGAGAATAAGTCAATATGTGAACCAATCACTAGTGAATACTAAGGGACTTAGGCGCCAACTCAAGAGGATAGTTAGGCCAACTTGCCTCTTAGGGTAATTATGAGCTTGCAATAAAAATCTAAGAGGAGGAGGCCTATAAATAGGATGAGTCATCCTCACATTTTAAGGCTTCACCTTTCTCTTCTTTCCTCTCTCTTCTTTTCCTCTCTTTCACGCCTTTCTCTTCCAAGCTGCCCTAGACGTCGACTGACCACCAAAGAAGCATCTTGGAGCTAGGTTCAAAAAATAGTAAATAGATTTTCATAACTCTTCGATAGGGCGATGTGCTACGTGTATTGATTTAGGATATTATCATCGCTTGCTTGTGTTTGCTTGTATGTTATGCTTGTTGCGTGTTTTCAATTATTTGTCTTTGCGTCAAGTAAATCATGGTCTCGCATCGGTGTCGAGTACACCTAGATGGTGAGAAAAGGTATCGGCAAATTGGACATGTGTCGAGGTAGGTGCACGGCCCACACTTGATTTCGGGACAACATTAAGATGTGTTGTTACTCGACATAAGTCACGGGTCAATGCCGAAGCCAGAGCAAACGGTTCCAAGTCTATACCATGAACCCAAGTTGCATTCGGCATGAGTTTAATTTAGTAAGACATAAGAGTCGTTCATTAGTTCACCTTGTATGGCACGCTTTCGAGCCATTCATTTGGCTAAAAGTTTAAACATAAAATAAACTGGTTGATGCTTGAAACACATGGACACACGATGGACTTATATGTCGACGCTAGGGGATGCTGGGTCGTTGCCTGGGATAAAGCCTAGATGCCGTCCCGATATTGAGATCGTGGACGATGCTGGTCTGGGTGAGGCCAATGCCTATGGGTCATCCTGGATGCCGTCCTGATAATGAGATTGGGACGATGCCGGTTGTCAAGGGAGGGATTGATACCCGGTTGTTATTGAAAGAGTTGATTAATTTCAACTAATATGATACTGAAAAAGAAAAATGAAAGTCTATGTGTGATGTTTGCAAAAGCCGGGTTTGTTTTGATATGTATTGTTAAGTCCTTGCATCAATTTGAGCATATGTTTGAATTAGGTCACGTAGTGCTTGAATGAGTTTCATGAGATGCATGCATCCCTTTTTGTGACCAAAATGATCATAAGCCATGGATCTTTGGAAAGTTTATTCATATGCATTGACTCATTGTCTTTGATTATTGAAAGCAAATAGACGGTTGAGAACATTTCATATGCATAAGCAAGGCAAGGCACGAATCTTACTATTGATTTGCCATTGACAATTGGGTGGTGATCTTGTATCTGACGATTGACGGCGAGATATCTTCCTATAGGAGAATTAGGGATTTCTATTTATTGAGTCATCGACTCACTCTTGTTATTCTCATAATTTAAGGTGTGTGATGAGTGAACTAATCTCGCTGTCTGTCTCTCCCTCCCGACCACCCTATTGATATGACTACCACCATGATGGACATAATAGACTTAGAAGGGGACATCACTTATCGGAAGAAAACTACTATCTTATGGATCCAAGAAGAAAATGAACCTAGCATGGGGGCCGCTTTTGGGAGCAGCTCGGTAGAAAAGCTAGACTACCCCAGCCTTTTGATTGACTATGTATGGAAACGAAAATAAGTAACCTAGGATGGGCATGTAATCAAAATAGCTTTTGATATGTGAATATGTATATGGCTATATGTTACTTTTATTTGCTTGGTTTGCATATGTTTTGCCCGGCTTCCATGTTTGTTTGTACGAGGATTGTTTATGATCGCTTTCGCATGTGCTTTAACTAAAGATAAAAGACTTTCAGGACGTTCGACATTGCTTGGGACGTTGATGCCAACCCGCCGGATCATGCTCTTGTGCCAAGGATGGAACGGGGGTGTGACAGCAGTAGCGGGTGATTTAGGTCAATAAATACTTAGTAGGTGCTATATGCTTACATCTCTCCCTTGTGTATGCCTGACCAGCCTTTGTTCGGAACTGTGTTGGTGGAGAAACTTTTGCATGGTCTATAGATTATGTAGACCAAAGCCATCTGGAATGTTGCTCATATCAATGCTACTGTCAGCCTTTATGACCAATGGTTCAGATGATATCGACATATTATGGCCTATGAACCATGCTACAACTTCCATGGGCCGATGGAACGAAATTTAGTCAAGGAGGACAGACCAATCTATTTGGAACGAGATGTCTATATTTGAAGTTGCATGATGTAATGTCAATAAGAAGATCGAAATGGTAATGTTGGTAAGTAACAAGATGCCTTCAATTGCATGCTTTCAAACGGTGTTTCACAATTTCAAAGTGTCTACCGTAAGGCTGTGTTAACTGCATTTGCCTTCAAATTGCGTTTTTGTCTTTTAATATAGATTCTCCAAAAGCAAATTTTAGTGGCGTTAGCTCTCCAACGGTGTTACTAATTACGTTTCTACATCGACTGAAAAAGTACTCTGTTTTTAAGTGGCGCCACCACATATTAAAATCATTTATCTAATAATTTCTAACGATACGAGTCATCGTTCTTAGGAAAATGATTTTCAAGTTGTTCATTTTTACTTGCAAAACAAACGGAGCTTGGGTATTAAAAAAATAATCCAAATATAAACAAAGACGTTAGTGTTATTTTAAAATGCAACTTAAAATTTTTTTATTCCAAATGCTGAAAGATGAACTAAAGCAAATGAATGAAATAAATAAAATAAATAAAAAATTATCGTCACAAAAAACACACATGAAAGTCTGAATTTTCTAAGGTCATAGCTAATGTACTCGGATCGGGACCTGCTAGTTCCTAATCGACCTTCAATAATATTAAATCTCTCTCTCTCTCTCTCTCTCTCTCTCTCTCTCTCTCTCTCTCTCTCTCTCTCTCTATGTTGTTGTGTATCCAACGGCAAAGCCTCCATGATTTCATACGCCTGAATAAATTCTTCATAAGTTGACCTTCATAATTCTCTTATTTTTCCCTTATTCTAAGTTTCCAACCATGAAAAATTAATGCAATGTGGCGATTCGGGTTGTGATAATTCTATATGATAGTGCTCGTAGGCTCTCGTCAACATTTAGAGCGAGCAAGAAAAGGACTGGTTGATTGGTAACGTTTTTCTAACATGGAATGTGTTGAATTGGTATTAGTCTGGATATGACAAGATAGTTCTATTGAATCTAATATACTTATTTGGTTTGATAAACATGTTGAGTCGGGACTGAGAAATCGGCCTAGTGACCGACTTTTTTTTTTTGTGGCTTAAAAAGAATTTCAAGCTTGAGCTTTGAATGATAGGTTATAATAAGTTGAGGATCACATGTTGCATGGAAACAATCCTCTTGTTTCTCTCTTCTTCCCACTCCTCTCTCACCATCCTATTTTTAAGTGACCTCAAACTTGCCTTTTATAAAACTCCATAAAACCTTCCTAAAACTCTTGTGAGTTCGTGTGCACAAACACAGAGAGAGCTCCATGTCGGGTTTGGGGGCTGCTGTCGGGAGGACATCCTGGACTGTCGAGGCCGTGCGGTTGCTTAGGTTTGTCTGAGATGGGTGGAGAGATTCTTCCACAGAGACTCGACAACTGAAGCCCAACTGCATTTTTTGACCTCCTCTCTCTCTCTCTCTCTTCAAAAGAGAAGAGAGAGAATGGCGTGTTTGGGGGGATTGTGAAGCAACTTTGAGAATCTACGTTGAGCAATTTCAAGTTGAAAGAGGAGACTTTCGAAATGACGCTGTTTGGTTGTCAATAAAATTGAGGGGAGAGAAGAGAGAAAGATAAATACATATAAAAGCTTTGTCTTGGTCTAGCAACAATGGAGGACAACGAAGACGACGATTATATAAATTTGAACGATGGACAGAATTGTTTATAAATCTATCAAATACTAGAATGGGAAATTATTGAAAAAGACATAATCCTATTGCATTTGTGGAAATCGCTAACCTGAAACCTAGATGTCCTACGTGACATGACCAGCTTTGATGTTGACATATATATATTTTTTCTGAATTATTTTATTAATTTTTTTTCTTTTTTCTTTCTATTTTGTTTTTTGTTTCATTATGGCTGACAAGGGTTGCACCCCTCACCCAAGCCATCACCACTCGTAGGGTAATCCTCACTAGAGGCCGTGAGGGCAATCCTTGCTAGATCCACTTTGAGTAAGTTGATGTTGTTGCTTACTTGGTTATGTTGTTTCTGTTGGAGAAAACTTCCCTATTTGTTTTGAAGTTGACAAAACGTTTCCATCAGTCTAGTATAAAAACTTGCAGACTTTATTGTCAAAGTCTGAAGACCTCCAGACTCAAGTTTTAAAGTTTGCCCTCACTGATAGTTTCCAGACCGACGAAGAAAAGTATTATCCGTTGAAGAAGACTCATCCAGATGCGAGTATATCTTTAAGGATTTGATTCATATGGTTGAAGAAGATCTCATGGCTAGAGATAACATCTCGAGATCTACTATTCGTATTGAAATTAATTCGAGTAATTAGATCTGTTGATTGGCGAAGTATACTTGGAAGGTTCTACTTATGGAAACCTAGATCCTGATTGTATGGGCGAGTAGGATTAATGGGCTATCATCACATTCCTTAAGTAACTCGAGATCTCCCTAATTGATTCTGTCCAACGGGTTGATTGGAAGAACTCCTTTGGAATGTGCTAACGGTTATGAGGCATGGAGGAGTATATAAGGAAGACGCTCAAGTTATTCGAGTGTGTGTGCGATAGAAAAATTCTAAAGTCTGAAGCTCCTTGTTCTTTGCTGTTTCATTTGTTGAGCTCAATTTGTATTCAAAAGAGAGATTAGATACTTGTGATACCTTGAGGAAGTGTAGTAGAGTCTTTATACTGTGGAATCAAGGACGTGAGACTGTAAAATCTCTTTTGGTTCTTAGTGGAATTCAGCCAGTGAGTTGTCAGTGCGGGAGAGTGGACGTAGGCTTGGTCTAAGCCAAACCACTATAAACCTTGTGTTTCAATTCTCTTTCCCTCATCTCTTTACTTTAGTTCGTAACTTTATAAGTCTTTTACACCTTTAGTCTGTTATTCTTAGAAGCTGATTTATTCTGTTTAAGTTTTGCAAAAATTTCCTTGATCACCTATTCACCCCCCTCTAGGTGCTCTTTCTAGCCTTATCAGTTTCTAGCTATGATTCAAAAGAAAAAGAATCAAAGGTTACGCTCCTCGAAGCATCGGCTAGCTGTTAGAATGGTCGTACATGGGTTATAGGAGCAAGAGTACAGGCGCTCTTGGACAAGTCAAATTTCGAAGCTGCTAAACAGCGAAAATGAATTCTTTCTATGATCTTAGGAGCACTCCCATCATCTTTATGATAACTCTGTAGTAGTTTTCTTCTTTAAGAATGACAAATATTTTAAGGGTGATCAATATATAGAAATTAAATACTTGATCTTTAAAGAAAAAGTTCATAAACAAAGAGCATCAATTAAGCCTATTAACACCAATTTTATGATTACAGATCCCTTAACAAAAGGATTGCCGCCCAAAATTTTGATAAACATGTTGAAATGATGGGTGTTATTGGACGTCATTAATGATATTGTATTATGATTGCATTTAATTTAATTATTTGACACCCCGAGCTTAATTATGTATTTTTGATATCTCATGTTTTCTATTTAGTATACATGATGAAAATGGATGAATGTTTAATAGGATAGTCTCTAACAAATACAAAATAGTTGGACCATTACTATACCTCTTATTTATGGATTATGTAAAGTAGAGAGTTATATGTATAGTACATTGAAGGAACTGTGTCGATTAATGACATACAACCGTTATGCCTCGCATTAATTTTTTTTTTTACTTAATTGTGATTATTATGTGATAGACATTTAAGAAAGGTTTTAGTATAATATTATTGTGCACATTATGGTCTTTATTAAACCATGAAAGAAAGGTCATATGGGCTAAGTGGAAGAATGTAAAAATAATAATGTCCCTTATGGTATTATTGATTAATGGTTTAATAATTATTTGAATGCTATAAAAGAATATTGTCTATAAGAAGGTGCAACTCTTATAAAAAGATGTAACTCTTATGAAAATATGCAATTCTTATGAGAAGGTCAATGCTTAAAAAGTGCGACTCTTATGAAAATAGAATATGTTTTAATGAAAGACACCTATTAATAGCTTGTATAAAAAGAGTGTAGTACTCTCTCCACCCAAGACAATGATAGGTTGTATGAAAAGAGTCTAGTCCACTCTACAGCCAAGACAATGGAAGTTTGTATTTTATTCTCTATCAGATAAAAAACATTAAGACTAAAGTGAGTTCAGCGGAAGAAATCGGATTTCTTCATTTCCTTTTATTTTTGCAAATAACTATTTTCTCAAAGTTATTATATGGATAAATGTAAGTCTTCATTCCTCTTGTTGTGAAAAATCATGAAGATCTAAGATTTTTTAATCTAAATTTCTACATTTATTGAATTTCATTATTGCTAACATCCACATCTTTTTGTGATCAAATGCGATAAAGATTTTTGAGCTCCTGAAGAAGGATGAAGAGAAAGAGGGGTTGATTAAATGATGGGGCATCAGATGATAATAGCTATTTGTTGTTTAGAGTTGAATTTGAGGCGTTCTTGACTTTCAAGAGGCCTCGACATTGAACTCAACTTCGTCGATTGCCTTTATCGCTCCCCGGTAGGCTCTGGGATTTGCGTTTTTGGACACTATAAAGAGATCCAAATGAGCAAAAAGATTGGAGATGAGCTTTTGCATGCCATCAAATCCCCCAAAATATACGTTATCATCTTCTATAGGGACTATGCATCCAGCGCATGATTATATGTGATCATCTTCATGAGCTTGCGCAAATGGTGGAGTGCTTGAGCAAAGTGAACAATAAAGTGATTCTACCCATTTTCTACGATGTGAAGCTCAAAACTTGATTATATCTCTATGCTATAAAGAAGCTCCAGAAGAAGTTTGGCCACAATGACATTCGATATTGGAAGAAAGCTCTAATTGAGGTCGCAAGAATCAAGGAATGGGGCTTGAAGGACAAAGGGTAGGATTGTGAGTTTGAAATTTTCTTTCTTTTATACTGTTCTAGGCAATTAAAAGCATAACTATGCATATCCACTAGAGAAGTACATTTTTGGTCGGGGATATGATGTGCTCTCATGAAACTTTATTGCTTACTGCCTCAAAAGAAAGATTGCTGTACTGCCATTATAATTAATTTTTTTGATGTAGAGAAAAGCAAGGAGGAGAAGAAATTTTTTCCTACTTCATAGTTAATTGTTTTGTAGATCTCTATAATAGTGAGATGGTGATAATGGATAGAATGTTCTTCCATTATTCCTCTTTAAATTACTCCTACCAGGCAAGCGTAGTATTATAGTCAATTCTTTTGTCTTTCTTTTTTATTAGTAATTATAGTTGGAGAAATTTGTTAGGTGAAGAATATAGAGAAATAGTAGTAGATCCTTAATGTTTTGATGCATGATGATAATCATTGTCCTTAAGATATTATTTACCCCCTACTATTATTGCTGCCAGGTTTAGAACAAATATACATCCAGGATAGACACAAAAGTCGTAGGGAAATAAATTCAGCAATTACTCAATTTCTCTTGGAATTTTACCTTGAATGTGAAATTACGTCTATGAAAAGAGAAGAAAAGAGAAATTTGAAGAAGAATCTATGAACAGTTGTGATTATTATAATAATATGTGAATTGATCTCTATTTACAGGTAACTAATTAATATATCTCTTAAGAAGAAGTACCTTATCCCCAACCATCACCACTCTTCATGTCAAGAATCACTTCATGTGATAACTACCGATAACCTCATTTTAGGACTTAGAATCACCTCTTTTTATAACCAAGAGTCACACCTTCTTTAATCAAAAGTCATGTCTTCTCTTAATCAAGAGTTATGTATTCTCTTAATCAAGAGACACTTCTTTTATAATAACAAACTATTTCAATAATCCTTCACTTAGTTTGTTATCTACACTATTTTACATAAATTCATATATACAAGAAGGTATCCGTTAAGATTTGAATCTTTAATTAGTGTAACTAATTCCATTAACGAAATTAGTGGTAAATAAAACTTTGAACCATGTTTCATAACCAAATTATTATACACATTTGGTTAGAAATTTCCAATACCTAAGCACTTTTATGGCCATGTGCTCCTCCTACATTCATAAAGATTCATAAAAGTTCATCCGACTTTTGTTAAAAGTGGTGCTTCTTATGTTCATATATGTGAAGTTCCTAAATTTGTTATCTTGGCATTGCTTTACTAAAACTTTGAACTTCATTAAAAGTGTTTTCTCACTCATGCTCTTAACTCTCCATAAGTACTAACCTTGTGCCATAGTACTCGATCACCATTAAGTTTCAATAGCTTGTTTTTACCCATTTAACTAAATTATAAATTGGGTTTCCACTATACTTGACTATTATCAATTGGTTTAAAACCCATTCCTTTAGCAATACTATTTATTAAACCTCTTGAGAGTCCCTTAGTGAATGGATCGGCCAAGTTATTATTTGTCTAAACATAAATTACTGAAATAACTTCTTCAATAACTAATTGTTGAACTTATTCATGTCACAAACTTATATATCTAGATTTTCCATTGTATATGTTATTGTACGCCTTAGACATAGTTACCTCACTATCACAATGTAAAGATATGGCTGCCATTGGTTGTGGCCACAACTCTATATCCAATAGCAAATTCTACTGCCATTGAGCCTCTTTACTAGTCGTTGATAGTAATATAAATCATATTCCATCATTGAATGGGCTATACATCTTTGCCTCTTTGATGTCCAAGAGATTGCACCATTTGTAAGCTTGAGAACCCATCCATACATTGAATTGTTATCAATTGTGCTAGTTATCCAACTAGCAGTTGAAGATTCTTCTAGTGCTGCTAATTGTCTTTCATAAAATAGACCATAATGCATTGTTTTATTCAAATAACCAAGAATTCTACTTCTAGCCTTCCAATGCATAGTACTAGGATTACTAATAAATCTAGACAATTTACACACAATAAAAGCTATATCCTGTCTAATGCAATGTGTATTGTATATCAGACTTCCAATTGTACTAGCATATTTTAATTGTGCTAAAGATTGCCTGGTATTTTCATCAATTCAATTGATATATCATATTGTTACGCCCTGATCCTCCAAGCGTGTGCTCATCCCTCGGTGGTCGATAAATTTGCGACGTTACAGGACGCATCGTCGACCCATTTATTTTAATGCGCATGCAGAAGCAAATAATAAATCCCCAGACAATAACAAGATGTGATAGAAAAGTAAGCAACAATTCACAACCAAAACGAGCCTTTTATAAACACTTCAGGTTTATATACAATACTAGACTGTTTACAAAAGATCGGCTTAACAAAATGGGAACTGTCCTATGACCCATTAGTTAGACACGTTCGCTGATTCTTCGGTCTCCTCCTCATCAAACTCCGGAGCTTCGGGTCCTCCTCAACTACCATCTAAGGACCTGAAAATGTTATCCCACAATGGGGTGAGATGACGTCTCAGCAAGTTCACCCCCTAAGCCCCGACTAGGAAGAAAATACGCCCCAATGACTGCCTAAGCACAAGCACAAGTCAGATGACTTACCTTTGCCTCCGTTCCTTCCTACAAGTCAGTATAATTTATAATTTCAACGAATCATTTCAGCACATCAAGGCATCAAATCAGATCGAACCATCAATCAATCGACTCAGTCGATTCCATGTCATCAAGACCATCACTCAGTCAATCCATTCAATATTATCTATAAAGTCCGATCATATCAAGAACTGCTCACTCTAAGCTGAAGATAGATAGTATAGTTCGCACTAAACTGATAAAGTATACTGCTCGCGCTAAGCTGACATATCAGAGCTCGTAGGCTGATATAGTATACTGCTAATGCTTACTCTAAGCTGATAAGGTATACTGCTCGTGCTAAGCTGACATATCAGAGCCCGTAAGCTGATATAATATACCGGTATACTGCTCGCGCTAAGTTGACATATCAACCCGTAGGCTGATATAGTATACCATCCTGATCATTTAACAATTTTGCCATTTTTATCATACTAGATAAAAATAGTATGATAAAAATAATCGTATGTGGGTATATGGTCGGCCTTAGGCAAATACAATATTTTCCCTTTAGGAAATCTCACTAATTTCAATGATCCATAAACATATTTTTGGTGTTGTAAACCGACACCCTGTATTTTCTAATTAAATACTGAAAATATTAAATTTTGGGATAAATACCCAAAATTACAAATCACCCTCAATTTGCACAAAATAGTACTCAATTGATTAAACAAATCACACCATTGCAATCAGCATAAAATTTCAGTCACTGGTTATCCGGTCTAATTTCCGGAAAATAATAATTAATTAAATAATTATGAAAATTAATTATTAATTACCAATAAATAGCAAAAATGCACACTTAGGCCGGAAAAGCCTAATTAAAAGCCGAGACGGGCCCGAAAAATTTCCAAACCTGTCAAAATAAATACTACGGCCTATCTACTTGCTAATTGCACTAATCTAACCACTTAATATGCAATATCGAACGATTAAATTACTAAGTCATTCTAACTAACCACCTAAACCATACTTAGTCGAAACTAATCAACTCTTAAGTATAATTAACTTTATAAGCATGGATTAATGAGTAAACTCATAGGATTAATGCAAAAATTGGTTCACGGTGAGGGCGACGTGACGGTGGGCGATAAACTCCGAAATGGCTGCACCAATGGAAGCCTGGACCGGGCCGAAATCGGCCACACAAAGCTCACGGTTGAGCTAGGTTTTTGCTCTAACGTTCCTGGCCTTGCTGCTCCAATTTTGCCCGGGGGGGTGAAATCGGCGGCTGAATGGGCGCGGGTTGGGTTGGATTTGGCGACCGCGGGTGGAGGTGCAAGCTCGGTTTGACGATTGAAGCTGCTGCGTTGAAGAGGGGCTATTGGGCTCGTGGACAAGGGGAGGACGTGCGGTTGCTTCGGCGGAATTTGACGCTGTGGCAAGTTGAAGACACGATTTTGGTGGAGGAAGCTTGTGGGACGTGCTGGCGTGAAGGAAGCGGGCGAAGGGAAAGAGGGTAGGTTGGTGGCGTTGGTGGAGCTGCAGGAGTCTTCAACAGAACCAAAACAAAAGAAAAGAAAATTGTAGGGGAACGGGCGAAAGAGAGAGAGATCGTGGGGTAGTTGGCGCGGATGAAGATGAAAGGAGAGAGAAATGGGTGTCGGCTAGGGGGAAGGGGATAGGGGGAGAGAGAGAGAGAGAGAAATGTATTCAAAAGTCAAAGGAAGAAGAGCAAAAGGAGACTAGCTGCAGGGGACTGTTGGTTGGGGGGGGGGGGGGGGAATGTGCGAGGGAGAGAGGGAAAGAGAGAGACCAAAGGGGGGCGGGGGAGAGAGATGTGCGCGAAGAGGATTTTGGTGAGGGGAAAGAAAAAGAAAATCAAATACCAAAAATCTTGAATACTTGAGTGCTTATTCAAGCTTTTCTTCAGCTCATCTTCATCCAACAATGTCAATTGGTCATCCTATGGCCAATTTCTTCACTAACTTGCACAATTTGAAGTCCAATTGAAGACAACCCCTCTAGCCTACGAATTTCGCTCAAATGGGACTTCAATTTCATCCAATTTGGTCCCCAAAAATCTTCATGTTAATATACTCGGTCCCCACTTACTTTCTTGCATGCAAATTTCCCAAAATAGCTAACTTTGGACAGCAAAATTGGTCACTTCCCTCAATTCTGAATTCTATTTCCTTTTTCCCAAAATTTGATTTCTTAACAAATTTCTCCGATCGATGTCCAATTTTGTTGAAGAAAAAGTCCACACAATTTCCTTTCACCAAGTAGCTCACACAAGAGGCCAAAAATTTCTTCAAATCGGTCAATCCGAATTTTCTTTCGTTTTGCGAATTGTCCGAATCGATTTTCCGTAAAAATTCCGAACTCACCAAAAATTTCTCAAAAGATAAGTCGACGTTCCTAAAATAACTTGTGACATGACAGAACTTTCAATTTCTGAAATCGGGTTCAATTTCGCGGTTAATTTCAACTGGACGTGATTTTAACGTGATCTAACCTACTGGATAGCTTTTAGGAATTTTTAGTGCAATTGACCCCTGGTCGATTTCTTCGAGCCACACATATTTCTTCGACATATTGGCGACTTTTGGTTGTCGTGAAAATCTCAAGGTTTCAAATATGGACACAGGGCGCCAAAATGACAGAAAAATCAGTCTAGTGTCGATTGATGAGAATTTTGCAATTTGGTGGAATCATTCACGTTTAGCCACACATCTCAGTTGGATCGACCTATCTCGGATCTCTGATCAATTTTTAACTGCGCCGTAATGACCCTTGCAGACTAACACGGTTGAGCAGTCGATTTTTGGTCGAATTCTCAAGTCTATTGCATTTATATTCTTTAACGGCTTCACCTGATAGGCTAGTTATCTCATGAGTGGCCATCTCAGAGAAGAGCACTATAGGTACGTCGATGAAAAGCCCAACTTATCCAATTGAAAATAGAACTTGAAAATCAAGATGTCACACATATGGTACATTTGACTCTTTAATTCTCAAATGATGATATCTTTAAATAATTTTCTCCTCATAGTAGCATTGACTTAAAGTATAACCCCCACTATATCTAATCACTTCAATACCTAAAATTGTATTTACTTCTCCCAAATCTTTCATTTTAAACTGAGAAGACAAATACTTTTTAGTTTCATCTAGACCGTGCATATTTGTACCAATAATCAACATATCATCTACATATAAGTAGACTATAACTTTATACTCTTTGGTAAATTTTGAGTAGATGCACTGATAAGCATTGTTATGCTTAAATCCACATGATAATACTAATGAACCAAATTTTCCCATGCCATTGTTTCGATGCTTTATTTGTCTTTACTCGTGTTGTCATTCTCAACAAAATGCCCTTTATTTGCAACTTCTTTCACATAATTAGCCTCATGATTATAAGAACCTTCCTCAATTTGAATACATTTTTGTCACATTATCCATAATTAGATTCTCAATCACGTGAAGAAGTTTATTACGATAATTATTCAAAGTTTAAGGCAATTTTGAAATAATTGCAGCAACTTGAAGAGGCCATAAACTTTAATCATAAGGTCTTTGAGTTTGGTAACATATATTTAAAGTTCATCCACTTGCTTAAAAACATATTTTCCAATTTTTATAGCAAATTCTAAATATTTCAAAGCAGTGATTCTATACACACCTTGTTTGTTAGCATCGTAATTTAGTCTACAAAGCATTCCAAATGTCACCGGTATTTATGTAAGATCAAAACATATAATATAGACAATTTGACTGAGTATTGGGAATACTTCATTGGCACTTCCTTTCATTATCCTTTTATTGCCAAGATTATCACTTCACTATTATTTATAAATTTCAAAATACTATAGCCAACGGGAGATAATATGGTATGCCACATGGAAGATGACTTAAACATAAAAACATAAACGGAAGTTTATTAATACTTATCTGTCAAGATTGCGAGCACTTGATACATCCACTATCTTCATCTCCACGAAATTAATAGTACCTTAAGATTGCTTGGGAAATTTGCTTGGTGAAGATGATAGAAACGTACTAGTAGATTCTTGATGCTTTGATGTGTAATGATGATTACTGTCCTTAAGGATTTATTTGCTTCCACTATTGTTGCTACCGGGTTTAGAATAGATATACCTTTGGGATATACACCAAAGTCATAGCGAAACGAATTCAACAATTATTCAATTTCTCCCTTGGAATTTTACCTTGAATGTGCTAAAGTTATATCCATGAAAAGAGAAGAAGAGAGATTTTTGAAGAAGAATAATTTATGAATGGTTGTGGTTATTATAGATAATATGTGAATTGGTCTTTATTCATAGACAATCAATCAACATATCTCTTGGGAATATGTATCTTATCCCCAACCATGACCACTCTTCACTTCATATCATAATTACTAATAACCTCATTTTAGGACGAAGAATCACCTCTTTTCATAACCAAGAGTCACATCTTCTTTGATAAAAAAAAATCACATCTTTTCTTATCAAAAGTCATGTCTTCTCTAAATCAAGAGTAATGTATTTTCTTAATCATGAGACACCTCTTCCAGAATAACAAATTATTTCAACAATTATTGTCTTCCTTTCCCGAACCATTCATCCAAACATAGTATGGACCTATTCTTTCATAAGTCGACTTTTCCTTTTATTTAAGAAAGTCATCAAAAGACCTCGCCCATTCAGAATTCCCACTAGTTTTGTGTCTACAATAGTCCTCTATTCATGATTTTATCTCTTATCTGTTTCATGCTAAGATCCTAGTGTCAATATGGCAACCATAGTGAAATCATCAGCACTTTTATTGACGAGATTTTGACCAAGCTAATGAAAATAATGAGAAATCTATTGATCACTTAGTTGGGATTCATAATCATGTTGAAGTTACCATGGACTTGTTAAATGAAGGTTCTCATGATGTTTATTACTTGGTCATCCATGGAATGAGTAGTACTAGTGAGACAGCTCTTGTAAGTGCTGTCTTTAATTGAAGCTCCAATCGATGTCAAGGTTATAGCTTCCTCTTAAATGTTCATGAATCTGTGCAATATGGTAGAATTTTAACTTATAAAAATGATTATTACAAAAGGTTCTCCAACACCCATAATGTTGCACTCAACGTTGTTTCCCAAGTGTACTTTACCACAATCCGTGCACTAATAAGTAATAAACTGGTTCCTATTTGGTGTAGCATGAAATGAACATCCAGAATCTATAATCAATTCGTCAAGTAACGAATCATTAGTGACACACAAAACAAAATAAGCACTATCCAAATTACAATTAACTACGACAACAACATTATCTGAAGACTCAACTCTAATTCCTTTACCTTCTCATTCTTTAGCTTAAAGAAATCCCACCGATGATGCCCTCTCTTGCCACAACTCCAACATCACTATCGGTCTTAGATTGACTATGTTCGTTTAGGTTTATAATACTTTTGCTAACACAAGTACTAGTTCTTCATCTATATTCACCTACTAAAGTAGTAGATACAAGTTTACCATATTCTCTTCTATAAATGTTCTCACTCGGAATCAAATTGCAAACCCTATTGAACGTCAAGTTTTTTTGACCCATAGGAATCACTAACAATAGTAACAATAATAATAATAGTTTTCCAACTATCAGACAAAGAGGATAATAGAGTAAAAGCACGTACCTCATCTTCAAAGTCAATCTTAACTAAATTTAAGTGACTAACAACCATATTGAATTCATATATGATTAGCAATTAACGCACTCTTGCCTATCTTTAAGTTAAATAGACATCGAATTAAGTAGATCTTATTGATCACATAAGGCTTCTTTTACATATTTGACAAGGCTTTATCAAACCTACATTGGTCTTTTCGTTCACAATGTTAAATATGATGTTACGAGTAAACGTCAGCCAAATAACACCCAACACTCGTGTATCTAGCAATTCATATTCATCTTGCTTCATTGGCTCTAATTTTTCTTCAAACAAGGGTAAGTACATGTTCCTTTGGTATAATAATCCTCAATCTGCATCTTCCAAAATCCAAAATTCAAAATTCTTCCCATGAAATTTGTTGATTTTCACTTTACCCTTTTTTCTCGCCATTGATTCACTTCAATTTAGTCAAACCTAACTCTAATACCAATTATTGCGGAAACAAGCAATCGGACATTAAAATAGACAAAACAAAAAAATAATTCGGACATTAAGTTTACGTGATTTGGTCAATGTGATCTAAGGTCACAATGAGAGCAACAAAAAATTCCACTATAAATCAAGTGACACAACATAGATTAGAACTATACTCAATTTATTCAAATAGTCTCAATTTTTGTCAGCCCTCAATTACACCTAATAATCTCACACACTATATAACTTAAAGATAGGCAAGAGTGCGTTATATCAATGGAATAAGAAAGTAGGGCCATATTTTGAAAACCAACACCATAACACACTTATATATATAACAAATCGAGTAATATATATACAATACTAACCACTCTATTCACAAGTTTACAAAATAGGGGGGTTCCAGAAAACTAAGGGTCCTCGTCGTCCTCTCCATCATCCTCGATTTCACCTTCTTCCACACTCCAACTGAAACCTTCAGCAGACTGCATCGGGGACTCTAGTACTTCAAGAGCCAAGTCTGCCGCGTCTATAATCGAGCCTTAAGGAGGACCGGCTGTGCCCTTCCCAAAAGCGACCTCCAAAACGTATAGAGGAATCTCAAACTCCAATATGGGACCCTCTCTCTGGCCATCCTGAGCCTGGCGGTATCACAATCTGTATCGATGGGGCACCTTGTGGGTGAGACCCGTATTGACCCAGACTATGGACCTCACCAGCTCATAGGTCCAGCCCCTAGGGCTCTCACGCATTGGAATATAAGATGTCTACTCTGTAATCCTATTAGGCCGTCCAAAAAACTCATGAGCTGTCATTTATGGACCTGAAATGTTATCCCACAACGGGGTGAGATAACGTCTCAGTGAGTTTTACTCCCTAAGACCTGACTAGGAAGAAAATATACCCTAAGGGCTGCCTAAGCACAAGCACAAGTCGGAGGTCTTACCTTTGCCTCTGTTCCTTCCTGCAAGTCAGTACAATTGACATTTTCAACCAATCATTTCAACACATCAAGACAGATCGAATCATCGATCAATCAACTCAGTCGATTACATGTCAACAAGATCATTCCCTGATCATCTCAATCAATACTATCTATAAAGTCCGATCATAATCAGGATTGCTTACTATAAGTTAATAGTAGATAGTATAGCTCACCAGAAGCCGTCGCAATATTGATATAATATACTATATATGCTCACCAGAAGCTGCCACAATAGATAATGTAGCTCGCCAGAAGTTGCCTCAATATTCATATAGTATACTAAATATGCTCGCCAGAAGCTGCCTCAATATTCATTTTGATTATCAAATCAAATCGCCATTTTTATCATTCTTGATAAAAATAATTGTGTGTGGGTACACGATCGACCTTAGCCAAAAATACAATATTTTCACCTTCAATCCCACTAATTTCTACAGTCCACAAATCCATTTTTGGTGCTGTAAACCGACGCACAGTGATTTTCCAATTAATTACAGAAATTAAATAAATTTAGGAATAAATTCCTAAAATACAAATCATACAAAATCTGCACAAATTAAAGCTCAATTAAATAAACAGATCACACTACTGCAATTAGCATAAAATTTCGGTCACTGGCTATCCTAGTTTAATTTCCGGAAAATAAATAATTAATTAAATAATTACGGAAAATAATTAATAAATGCAAATAAATAGAATTTAGGCCCAGAAAGCCTAATTAAAAGCCGAGACGGATCCAGAAAATTTCCGAATCACTTTAGATAAATACTAGAGCTTGTCTAGGCCCTAACTACACTACTCTAACCACCTAACATGTAGTAACGATCAATTAAATTGCTAATCTAATCTAACTATCCACCTAATTCATATTTAGTCTAAACTAAACAACTTTTAAGCGTCATTAACCTACTAAGTAGGGATTAGTGAGTTAAACTCACTTATTTAATGATCTGCTCGGAACAAAACGACGGGGATGCTGTGGGGGACGAGAAACTCCAAAGGGGGGTTGCCTTTCGAGGTCCGAAAACGGGCCAAAGTGGGCTGAACAGTGCTGCAGAGACCCACTCGGCTTGCTCTCTGTTCGGTGCTGGTCAAGGGCTGAAAAGGATGGCCGATGGTTTGGTTGAGGCTAAAACGGGTAGGCAAAGGCTGCAGCATTCTGGCGAGGCTTCATGGCAGTAGGCGGGCAGTCCGGCAACTCCAGCGATGGTGAGGGGAGCTCGAATAGCTCGGGGATCACCTGGGCTCACGGCTGAAGCAGGAGGACGGCTAGGGAAGGCGGAGACACGAGCGGGGCTAGCATGAGGTGCGATGGTGGGCGAGTGGCAGTCTGACGGGGGCTGGGCTGCTCCGGCGGCTTTAGCTGGTCTTCTTTGCTATTTCTAGGCATTGAACATCAAGAAGAAAGGAGGAGGAAGGGGCTTCAACGATGTAGGAGGGAGAGGGAACCGGTTTTGGGCTGGTGGGGCCACCAATGGCCTCATCCTCATCTTGTTGTTTTCTTGGCTAACCTCATCCTCCTAGCTGGCTTGCACAGCAATTCCCCAGACCAAAACATCCATTCTAAAAGCCTTGAAGAGGTCCACAAGTTGTGCCCACGGGGGCATACGAATTTTGTTGCATTTGGCACAAATTGGACACCAAATCCTCCCTGAATTCACTCAATTTAGCTCTTAAAAATCCCATTATCAAGTCAACGATCAAATTGGTATTTTTCCTCACCAATTGATCCCACTTGCTTCCCAATTTCACAATAAAAAACGGTCATCTGAATTTTCTGAACAAAAACGGCCCTAGCTCGACTTTTTCCCAAAAAGTATCGGTTTGCAGAAAAATCTTCTGAAGGCGAGTTGATGTTCCTAAAATGATTTGTGACATGAAAGAACTTTCAATTTTTAATCAGATTCAAATTCACGGTCAATTTCACTCTAGCGTGTTTTTAGTGTGACCTAAGCTACCGGGTAGCTTTTAGAAATTTTTAGTGCAAATGACCCGTGGTCGATATTTTCTTCGAGCCACAATGAACCTACTCGACACATTGACGACTCTCGATTGTCGTGAAAATATCAAGGATTCAAATATGGACACAGTGTACCAAAAAGACAGAAAAATCAGTATAGTGTTGATCGACGAGGATTTTGCAATTTAGTGGAATCACTGACGTTTAGCCACACATTTCAGTCGATCCGACTTATCTCTGATCTCTAAGCGATTTTTAACTGTACCGTAATGATCTCTATAGATGAGCACGGTCGAGAAGTCGATTCCTGGTCGAATCCTCAAGTCTATTGCATTAAAATTTCTTAATGACTTCTCCAGATAGTCTAGTTATCTCACGAGTGATCGGCTATGAGAATAGCACTATAGGCGCGTCGATGAAATGCCCGATTTAATTTAATAGAAAACATCATTGCAAATTCGGAATGTCACACCCATAATTTCTCACGAAATGATCTCTCAATTTCACAAAGGAATTACACAAAATCTTTCTCACAATATTCAATTTGCTTTGAGACTCTCAAATTACTTCAAGTTGCAATTCACAAGAAGTAGCCTCTTAAATGCTCTTCACAAAGGACATTTACTTCATATATATAGGCAAGAATTGGATGCAAAATATGAAACCTTCTCCAACTAGGAAATATATTCAAAATAAGAAATCTACATAAATTAGAAAAGTTTATTTTTCATGCTCAAATTCGAAACATATTTTTAACAAAAATTTCTCCCTTTTGCGCTTTGTTGATGTTTTTATTTTTCAGGGGTTGGTCTGCTCACGTACGAATGATCCCTATATCTAGTGGGTTTAGGATTATCATTTCGCTATAAGAACTCCTGTGCTTCTTGAGAATTTTTTTTTGAGGCTTTTTAATTTAGATTTGGTAGATATTCGTAGGAAGAATTTGTCATTCTCATTATTTGATTGTTTTTGAATGTACGATACAAAACGTGTAATTGACAAACAAGATTATCTGAACCGGAATTTTCAAATTAATTACACTAGAACAATCGCATGCTCTATGTACAAGCCAAATTGAAAGTGGATATTGATGGTTCCTTGGGAAAAAAAAAGGGATAACGAATTTCAAAAGTAGGATATGCGTTGCATTTAAAAGTAGGCGATTTGTGAGGTAACTGGTCAGGATGTTGAACATAGCAAAGTTACCCATTATTCTTTGCATGTTGAAATTTACAAATAATGATATATTAGTCTTTTAAGGGTTGTACACCAAATTTGAAAATTGACCTTACACATAACACAAATCATATAAAACTGAATGCCTTTGATATTAGTCATTGAGATGAAACTGACCTGTCAAAACAGGTGATGGATCCATTTTTTAATTATATTTGACAGGCTAAATTATTATATGATTAGTTATATTTAATAAATGGGTCATAAATGAATTTAAGATAGTAAAACTCAAAAATAATATGGTTATTAAAAGGGTTCACAACTTATTTAGATCCAACTCACCTCTTTCTCTTCACTCTCTCTACCCTTCACTTGATCTCGTGCTTACTCATTCCGCGCTCTCACCTTAATTTGGGTATGAGTTTTCCTAAATTTGATAAAATATGAAAATGTTTAACAATATAGGTCAAATCGAGTATGGGTTGGGCCAATCACAAGTTACTAAATTTATAATGCATGAAAATATTCAAAATGGGTTTTAGTTTGGATTAAATCATTTTCAACTCAACCCACCCTTTTGATGAGTATTTATGAAAGATAAAAATTATTATTTTTCTTCTTAAATAAAAAAGTAATAACAAGTATCTATTGGGGCATCATATAAATTAAACGGGCCAAACAAAAATTGTAGGAAAAAAATATTTGATTTCTTATCTCTCTTTTTTTTTTTTTTTTTTTTTTTGCAATTCCCTAAATAGAAATGTCATAATCTTTTTTTCCTATTCCTGTGGATATATATACGTTATTTGGTTATCTTGACTTCTATGGAGTTCCTTTCTTTGCTATAGCTAAAATAAAAATCATTTTTTGGACAATGCAAATGTAGAAATCTTATTTTTTCTAATAAATTTTTTTAATGTGGCGGATTCGCTCTTTTGTCTTTCCTTTTTCTTTATGTAGCAGAGATAGTCACATTTAATGATAGATCATGGTCATATTATTAAAAGCTTGTAGTTAAAACTGGTTTTGTTTTAGTGCTCGAAAATAATAATCTAAAGCTTTTGTATGTTCTCCATGGCCAACACACCTACGCCGACTGTACTCGTCACCGGTGCTGGTGGTCAAACAGGTTCTTCTCTTTCGTTAACAACTTATTTTTTTTGGTGTTTGAGTTTTGAGTTCCTGATTACTTCCTCTGTTTGGGCTTTGCTGTGCGACTCGTTGCTTGTTTTTATAATTTATTGTTTGATTCTTCAAAATTGACGTTACCTGATTTTCTTTATTCCTTTATTTATTTATTTATTTATTTTACTGAGGTAGACGATGAATTAGGTCGTGAGTGCGTGTGAAAGTAGAACAGATCTAGCGCAAGAGGGAGGAGACGAAGCAGCAAAGCAACCTAATCCGGATGCTATTTGCAAATTAAGCGAACGGGATTGCAATTCGTATCATTTTATCAGTGTGTCAGGCTTCAATTGCCATTTCTTTGATCTTACTTAGGGAAAGTAGCATTTGAGGAAAAGTTTGGAGACACGAACCTTGACAAAAGCGGTTTAGTCTCGTGAAGGAACTCTTTTTCCCTTCTAGTGAATCGGATATGGTGGGTAGCATTTCCAGTTAGTATGGGGTCAAATATCATTTGGGTTAAATATTAGAGACGTGAAACTCTAATGAATGCAAAGTGGTTTAGCAACCTGCACCATTACACTGAGAATTCATTATAATCGATGATTATGTCTATGCATAATCATGAACCAAATAGCTACTTGAGGTTAACAAGTCCATGAGAACAACGATATGTAAAAGCGATAAGCCATTATCCGCGGAAAGGAAGCGAAAGAGTGATCAAAGCTACAGTTTGGTTGGTTCTACCGAATGATTGGACTAAGGACGATTGTGCAAGTTCATTTATGCGTTAATACTTGGAAATTGCTATCTGGTAAGATCATACTAAGTGCTGTCTAATATACTCCAGTTGCACAGTTGCACTACTTGGATTTAAGAGGCGATTAAAGAAATTCTTTATTGGTATCAATTCAGCGTGCAAAAGAAAATGAAATAGTGTCGCTTAAGATCTGGTCTATGGTGCGTCTTGTATTTTAATGGTTAAATTTCTAAAAGAGTATGTACACAAGCGCGTGCTCATTCGCGTGTGAGAGGTGATGATTTTCTATCTCTAGTTCTCAAATTTTGCCCATCTTCAGAACATTTTGAGAAGAGACACAATGTTGAGTTTTCCTCACTTTCTAAAGGTCTCCTTTCTTCTTATGGCTTTTAAGGTTATCATTGTTATTTATTCTTTGAGATATTTTTCTTTGACAGGTCAAATAGTTTATAAGAAATTGAAGGAGAGGCCAGACCAATTTGTTGCAAGAGGTCTCGTCAGATCAGAAGAGAGCAAGGGGAAAATTGGGGGAGATGATGTTGTTTATGTTGGCGATATAAGGGATGCCAGCAGTATAGTTCCTGCAATACAAGGCGCCGACTTTCTTATCATTCTCACCAGTGCTTTTCCAAAGATAAAGGCTGGTTTTGATCCCACTAAGGGTGGAAGGCCGGAGTACTATTATGAAGAAGGAGCTTATCCTGAGCAGGTCATTTTACATACTCTGTTTACACAGCTTAGGGACATCGATTGTCCTTTTTATCTGCTCTGACAAAATATTTTGCATCTCAGGTTGATTGGCTTGGACAGAAAAATCAAATTGATGCTGGTCTCTATATTCTGCCCATTGGAATTTATTTTGAGATTTTGAGTTCCTTGGCATACCTTTTGCTGATAAATATTCTTTCTACAGCTAAAGCTGCAGGAGTAAAGCAAATAGTTTTGGTTGGGTCAATGGGTGGAACAAATCCCAATCACTTTTTGAACAGCTTGGGGAATGGAAACATTCTGGTCTGTATTCATTAATCTCTGCAAAATATTTTGAAATGGTTTTTGATCTCCTCACTTGGGCATATTTTGTCATGGAGCTTCCATTTCATTGACCATCACTGTGGGTAATTTTTCCGTGTTGTTTGTTTTTACTGGGAGGAGGGGAAATAGACAAACAAAGGGTGGAAGAAAGAGAGGAGGAGGGAGAGGCGGGGAGGGGGGGGGGGGGGGGGAGGCGGTGTGTGGTGGGTGGTGGGTGGTGGGTGGTATGGGATGTTAATCCTTCTTCCGCTACTGGAAATGTTTGCAAAACGCAAAGCACACGAAATTTTTCAGTCAATTACGGTAGATGTTGGCTGACAGATTGTTGAAATTTACTTAAGATAAATTTATAGTCTAACGCCTACTCATGTTATTGGGAAAGCAACTATGAGCCTATGGTAGGGAAAAGTGAATATTAAATGCTTAAGTTGAAATGGTTCTTCACAGAAGGACTCAAGGCCACCATTTATTTCTGAGTTTCTACGAGTGCTAAGTATCAGCTTTCATCTTGTTTGTCTCTGGAGATGAATGCCTTCCTTTAATATTATTTACTGGGTCAGTACATGAGTAAGGAATTGTATATCATGGCAAAATATTAACTTTTGCTATTTTACAGGTGTGGAAGAGGAAGGCTGAGCAGTATCTGGCTGATTCTGGCGTTCCATACACAATAATAAGGTAGATTCGTCTGAGATCTAAAATTTTTTCCCAACAATATTACTGATTAAGTTTCTCTCTCTCTCTCTCTCTCTCTTGCCTGTTCTCGGGTGCATATCTAGAGATGAATGGACATTATAATCCACTTTTGCAATACATCATATTTGTGGTATCTTTTCTTTCTAAGCGACACGAAAACACTTTAATTGGAGAAGTTGATCTGATTTAATGTTCTAAACTGGTGATAAATTACCGATTAATTAGTCATGAGCATGCCAGCTTCAAATGAAAATCAAAGTATTTGTTTAGTAAATACCATTGCTTATTGGCTGAACATGGTAGCAACTGTTGTTACTTTCAATGGACTGGAGCATGCCTACTGACATCTATCTGATTCAGGGCTGGAGGCTTGCAAGACAAAGAAGGGGGTGTCCGTGAATTAATTGTGGGCAAGGATGATGAGATTCTTCAGACACCAACAAAAACCATCGCAAGGGAGGATGTCGCAGAAGTTTGCCTTCAGGTGATTATTAACGCTGTTTATGTATATCGTTCTCTTAGTTTAACATGAGAAGTTAGGTTTTCTAATCCAACTTAAATAGGCACTCAATTGAGTCTTTTCCTCTTAAATAGGCGCTGCTCTTTGAGGACTCAAAATACAAGGCTTTCGATCTGGCCTCGAAGCCCGAAGATGCTGGTACACCCACAAAAGATTTTAAGGCTCTATTTGCCAGTGTGAGCACCAAATTTTAACATTGCAAGTGGCCATCGGTTCTTAGCTTAATTGTTTCTCAGTTGCTTTTGCTAAGTTTATGGAGAGGGGGAGAGAAAGTTAAGGAAAATAAAAGCAGGTGTACAAGAATTCACGTCTCCACAGAACGGTGCAAGTCTCAATTCTGTGGTAAACTTCATCTGATGTGGCCCAAGAATATGATCAAACAACAAAATTTGGGTATTATTTACTTGTAGAAACTGCATGCCTATTTGACAAATGTGCATTGGACATGGTTTTCCTCCCTAAGATGATGGTCCGTTTCTGATGCTAGCGGTAACAGGTGATTTGGGTTGAGAAATACATAGCAGGTGCTATATGCTTGCATCTATCCCTTGTGTACGCCTGACCAGCCTTTGTTCAGAACTGTGTTGATGGAGAAACTTGTGCATGGTCTATAGATAATGTAGACTGAACCCATATGGATTGTTGCTCCTATCAGTCCCACTGCTGAACCTACATGACCCATTGTTCTGATGATATTGATACATTATGGCCGATGAACCATGCTATGACTTCCATGGGCTGAAGGAACGATATTTAGTCGAGTAGGATAGACCAATCTGTTTAGAATGAGATGAATATATTTGAATCTACTTGCCATAATGTCAGTAAAACGATTGAAATTCTAATGCTAGTAGGAAGCATTGGATGTTGATCGAAATAAGGAGGTATGGATTACGTGTTCGGGAATCTGAAAAGCTGCAAAAGCAAGGAAAAAGGAAACCTCTCAGTGCATATGCCAGATTCAAAATTTGGTCCTGTTATACTGTGATGGTTGAACAAACAGGTGCCTCAACATCAGGATCCTTCCGTTCACCTTTTCGGTTAAAACTTGTTTCATATTTTCTTAAAAAATTGTATTTTGTTTGCAAAAACAAAAAATGTTAAATTTGAATAAATGTTTTGAACACCTTTTATTGGGGGAAATAGGGTGTGATTTGTCGTAGCCACAAAGTCACAACCAAGTGAACAAGACCAGGAGAAACAAGCGTTGAAATGCGCCTGGAGATATCACGTCACAAATCCAAGCACCACATCTGCAAGACTTGTGTCTGCAACATACAAGGAAACCTAGGCCACACGGGAGTGGCCTGAATGGCATTTTCTTTGAGGGCTGGCGAATTGGTGAGTAACATGATTTTGAAGACAAGACAGTGATATGGCGGAATTGGTGCATGGATTCCCGGATCGATTGCAAGTGAAGAAGTGCTCGTGATGGGAACCAAATGTCTTGTGATACATGACAATAGAGGAAGATGTGACGATGATGTAAGACTTTTCTTAATGTGAACTATATTAATTGATATTGTAATTTATCGTTTTACAGAGTTGGTCTAAAGTGAGATAAAATGTTTTTTAATTAGTCCAATATGGGGTTGGCTAGCGTGAGTCTAGTTGAGCCTTGCCCATCATGAGAATGCCTGATTGGAAACACTATGAGATAAAATGTTTCTTAATTAGTTTAATATGGAGTTGGCTAGTGTGGGCCTACTTGAGCCTTGCCCGTCATGAGAATGCCTGATTGGAAACACTATAAATAGTACTCAAGTCTCTCCTCTAACCCTAATTCTCACAATTATCATCACAAATGAACGTTTACCTAGCGCTAAAGAGTGAGGGGCCGTCTCATTGAGCTAGTGATATAGAGAGCAATAAAAGAGAATGACTTGTGCGTGGATCATCGCTTTTCTGCTTCTGCATCAACAACAATGGATTCCAAAACAAGTGCGTTAATCTTTTTGCTCGATTATCTATGTTTTTGTTCTAGTTATGAAGATCATGGAATTGCATGTTTTGCATCTATCAAATGAAGGCAAGCGGAAGATGAGAGTGGCTCTGGCGTAGAGCCGCAGGGAGTAGAGTACAAAGTTGTTGGGAAGGAAACTCGCGGTGGCTGGCAGCAACCATCAAGACAAGATTGGTGCAGGGGGTTCTATTGAAAATTCCTTGCAGTGGATCAACGATAATCGGTCTTAGGCATTTCGAGGCAGGGAGATTGCTCACCTCTATCTCGAGAACGTCCTCATCCTCTTCAAGTAAACATATGGAAAAACGAAAAAACCTCGGTCAGAAGAAACCCTAAAATAACCAAAAAGTTGATTTTGTTTCAACAGCTAAAAAAAATGAAAATAAAGGCAGAATTATCAATCCAGTTGTAAACTTATTGTACTGATCCTAATATAGTCCTAAACATTTCAATTATTTTACTATAGTCCTTAACTTTTGTTTGAAATTTTAATATAGTCCAAAATTTTTGCGTGAAATTTAAATATAGTCCTACACTTTTATGTGAATTTTCAATGGAGTTCTAAACCTTTATGTGAAATTCCAATGTAGTTATTTTGGCCAATTTGTGACATCTTCGATTTAGACCCCTATCTAGATCGTGAGGGATGGACTAATGATTGTCATGTCAATAACAAGAATAGGCTGTGACTCAATCCTAGGGATTGTTCACAAGTTAATTAGCTGATTGGGGGCAATGTGACTCAGGATCGAGGTTGCAATAGATCGGAGCGTTTGACCATGAAATGATCGTTTGACCATAAGGATTGTTGTGGGTGATCACGTTCCCTCATGAGTTATTCAATGGACGAGTATAGATCGATTCAGCTCAAGTATATACGGGTCGCAGGTGACACTGTATGGTCAATGTACTACTTGTGAATGACCCTAATCCAATCCCAAACGACTGTGAGTTTAGGATAAGTTGATCGATCCTACTTGATTACATGACAATCGAGGGTCATTCATGAGTCAATCAAGCTCAAATAAAAGTCACGCATAAAACTGTGAATAGGCGTCGACCTCAGTTCCAGTCTGGCCACGCAAGCTCCGCCAATGCCGCCCAAACTCGTGTAGGTTGTGCTAAAGCTGTTTTCGATCGAAACTCAACCACGAACTCCAGTTCGATTATGAGTGTCGATTGTAGATGTTATCAAGACATTTTGTGACATCCTGAAATTCGACCTCGTCTCGAATATATGAAATTGGCATTTCGTCTAGGCACCTATAGTCATTTTTCTCTGAACGGGGCCCCTCACGAGTTAACTAATCTATTAGGTGAAGCTATTAAAGAATATAAACGCGGAAGGCTAGATAATTCGATTGGAAATTGACTGCTCAACCATAATAATCGGCAAGAGTCAATATGACATCGTCATAATTGAATTGAGATTGGATATATGTCGATTCGACGGAATCATGTATGGCGGGTGATTCCGCATAATTGCGAAATTCGCGTCGAATGGTACTAACCCGGTTTTTTTATTGATTTTATACTCGGTATACGTGATTGAAACCTTGCGATTTTTACGACAATTGAGAGTCGCCTACGAGTCGGAGATGCACAAACGTGGATTGAAAATTATCGACCACGGGTCAAACCTGCTAAAATCCCTAAAAGTTACCCGGTAGGTTAGGTTGTACTAAAATCGTGTTCGATTGATTTTAACCACGAAATTGAATTCGGTTTCGGGAATTGGACATTCAAGCGTGTCGCGATTTATTTTTAGGACGCCGTCTCATCTTTTGGAGAAATTCCGTTGAGCCCGGAATTTTATGGAAAAATCAATTTCGGCAAAAAGGAAATGAAGAGGAAATTCGTATGGGCTGATTTGGTGTGAATTTTGGCTGCCCAAATGACTTATTTGGTGAGGAAATGAAAGGAATTCAGCCATTGGAGGACCCCTTGGCGATGTGGGCTGAAGACTTTGGAGCACAAGGCAACGAGTGGCTTGATATTTTGTCCAAGCCCTCATTGGCCATTCCCTTGACTTGTTGTTCTCTTCCTCTCTCTCTCATTTCTCTCTCCCTCTCCCATGCGCAAGGTTCAGTCCCTCCTTCTGCAGACAGCCCCTCTCTCCTCTAATTCCTTCTTCTTCTTTCACGCATCTTTCCCTTTCCCCCTTGATTCTGGTTCTGCTCTTCCTCCATCTTTGCTGCACGTCTTCACCTCTTCACCTCAGCAACTCCATCTCAACTTCATCTCATCACCCCATCAATTACCCCCATCCACCACACGCCTGCACCATTCATTTCCCCTATAGCTAGCATCGTTCCCTCACGCCCACAGATAGCAAATAAATCTTAACGAGGTATATTTATAATTACCAAATTCATCATTATGGCTTAATGTATGTTCGTATATCGTAGGATCACCCAAAAGGGAATTGTGATTTACATGTATTGTTCGATTTGAATTTGATTGTGTGAATATTCTCATAGTATTAATGTATGGATTTTTTTTTTCTGTATTTGCAATATTTGTACATGTTTTTCTTTATTCACATGTTTATTATGTTTCTTTATTTTATGGAATGTATTTTCTCGCTTGGTGTGGACAAGCTCAATTTCACTTAGGCATTCTGAATCTCGATTTAACACTTCAAGTTGAGGAATTGATTGCTATTACTAATAAGAGGAGCAATAGTGAAAGGTGTTTCCATAGCACTTGGGAAATATCAAGCAAACGCTTAATGTTTATGTGAATGATAGTTGCAAACAACTTGTAGACTAATCTTCCTAAAACTGACGGTGTTAAGGAATTTATGAGATTTGTGGAAGAGCATTTTCAAACTGTTGATAAGTCACATGCCGGTATATTGATGAGTACTTTGACCACATTGACGTTCATATACCATGCATGAATATGTACCTAAGATGACAAACTTAATAGCAAGATAAATAACTTTGGGAATGAATGTGGATAAGTACATTTTAGTATAGTTTATATTTAATGCATGCCTTTTGAACAATGTGGACTATTTCAGATTAAATACATTGTAAATGATAAGTGAAATATAAATGCATAGGCTGACATGCTTGTTCAAGAGGAAACAAGGATTAAAAAAAAAAAAAAAAGCTTACTTCATCAAGAAGCTAAAAATAATTCTATAAGAAATAGGTGGAAAGAGTAAGAAGAAAAGATTACACAGCTTAAATGACTTTTCTAAGACTTTTCATATCCACAAGAAGAAACGCAATTTTCTTAAATGCCACTTTTGTAATAAAATTGAACACTTGAAGAAAGATTGTATGAAACATAAAACTTGGTTTGAAAAGAAAAATAAGCTTTGTGCTTGAGTATGTTTTGAATTAAATTTTACTGAAATTATTTATATACTTAGTGGATTGATTTCAGTGCCACTACTCATGTTTCAAGTACGATATAGATATTTCTTTACGATCCAAATCATAAAGCCAAATGAGAACATATATTTACGAGAAATAGAAACAAAGTTTCAGTTGAAGGCATTAGCACTTACCAATTAATCTTAGGTACTGGGTAACATTTGGATATGTTTCAAACCTTTTATGTACCTAGATTTTCTTGCAATTTATTCTTTGCCAAAACTTGAGGTACTAGGATTTTCTTTTAAGTTTGGTTCTAGATCTTTCAGTTCATTTGAGAATAGTAATAATCTTATTGAAATTGGAATTTTATGTGATGGTCTCTATAAGTATAAACTCGATAGTGTTTTTGTTGAGACTTTAATGACTTTACTTCATAATGTTGGCACCAAACAAAATTTAGTTGATAGGAATTCTGCTTACTTGTTGCATAAATGTTTGGGTTACATATCCAAAGAAAGAATGCAAAGATTACTGAAGAATGAAATAATTCTGAATTTGATTTTTGCGGATCATGGAGTGTGTATTGATTTTATTAATGGAAAACAAACAAACACACTAAGAAATGTGCCACAGGCAATTTCTTGAAATTATACACACTAATATATGTGGTCCCTTGACATTCTATCTTTAGGTGGAGAAAATTATTTTATCACTTTTGTTGATGATATTTCACGTTATGGTTACATTGCACGATAAATCTCAATAAGTGAATGCACTTAACGTGTATATTAAAGAAATTGAGATGCAATTAGATAAAAGGGTGAAAGTAATAAGGTTAGATAGATGTTGTGAATATTATGAAAAGTATAATAAATCAGGACAATGTCTGATGTCTGGGTCCATTTGTTAGATTCCTTAAAAGACATGGTATTTGTGCTTAATATACAATGCTAGGTACATCTCAAGAAAATGGTGTAGCAAAAAGGCGCACTTTAGTGGAGATGGTTTAGAGTATAATGAGTTATTTGTCTTTACATTTATTCTTGTGGATATGCGTTAAAGACTTCTATGTATTTCTTAAACAAGGTTCCTAATAAGGTAATCCCAAAGACTCATTTTATAGTGTAGACATGAAGCAAACCTAGTTTATGAGACCTATATGTTTGGGGTCATCCAACAGAAACAAGAACTTACAATCCACATGAAAAAAAAAAAATTTAGAACTAAGGTAGATTTTAGAATTAATTTTTTGATCATTAAAAACTCCAAATTGATATACTTGTGACATATTTACTTTAGTTAGTTTCTGTTAAATTTTACTATCGAATTGCTGAGTTGGATAACACATGACAGTTGACTGGTATATCAGTTTAGGATTTTACTTTCTGTTTATTATAATTATATCAGTTTTGTAATTTTTTTTATATTAATTCAATTTAATGAAAGGTATATTTGTCTTGAATTATCAGTTTGGAGTTCTTTGATCAAAAAAATTAGTTTGAGGAAAATTTGTTATAAGTGTCTTGGTGTTTTTCGGGATTACTTGGATTGAATTTATTATAAATATACCAGTTATGGTCTTTCATGATAAAATGATTAGTTTGTGATAAATTTATCATAAATGTATTAATTTGAAATTTTTTATATTAATCTATTTTATTTTTAGTCGGACGATATATATTTTCGCCGTATTTACGGCCAAAAATCTCGCAGGCATTTTTGTACGAAGGAGGGGAGGGGAGAGAAGGGACGCGGGGTTTTTCGTAATTTTCTCCCCCAACTGAAAAACATAGCGAGCACCATCTCTTTCATTCGACTTCCGAGTTCCGGCACAGGTGTGGTGGTCTCGCATGGCGGTCGTCGCTTCCCTGAACTCGCAGAAGCTCTTCCTTCCTTTCCTTCCTCCTGATTCCCATTCCTCCATTCGTCCCTTGAGTCGAAACCCTCGTTTGAAACTTCGAACTTCCTTCAAGTTCCAGTCGATTACTAGCGAGCTCAGGAGCAACTCCGACTCGAGCAATCCACCAGGTACCCCCTCTCTCTGCTTGAGTCGAAGTACCCTTGTGCTACTGCGAATCTCACGTTCAGTTTGTGCTTTGATCGCGGAACACAGAGAGCAAGGCGGACAGTTTAGGAGTTAAAGCTGCGTTGAGTATGCTCAGGTTCTACAAGAGTGAGTTTCTCCACTTGCATCTCAGGTGTTTGATCAATTGTCCTGCTCTAGTTAAATAGTTCAATGCGTCGGTCACACTTTCTTTGTCGCTGCCTGATGTTGTGTTGGCATGGAGGGAGTCAAAGGTGGGTGTTTTCATTGAATTGGATGTCGAGGATGAAGATTGAAAAAAGATTTCTCTTTCCTTTTACTTGATTGTCTTCTGTTAGGGGAAATATCGCCAATTCTGCCAAAGAGTTGTCGATACGTGCCGACGTGTAGCGAGTACTCAATGGAAGCCTACAAGAAATATGGGGTTGTCAAGGGCACTGTTTTGACGACTTGGCGTCTCTGCCGTTGCAATCCTCTTGGTAATTGCCTTTTGAGCACCGTATTATCTGAAGGCTCTTTTTAAGCTTTAGTATGTTTTGGAAATGAAATAAGATAATTTCTCTTTTGCGTGTCAATTTTATGTTGTGCTTTAACTCATTTGAGTATCTGGAAAGTATAAACTTCACCATATAGCAGGGCTCCACCAGTGCCCTTGATGCCATTCGCATGATTCATTTTTGTACACTGTATCAGCAGCTCGCAATGCTTTCTGTTCATTGAGAAAAGTAGGGTGCACTCGGTCGAGCTCTTGCTTTCTCCATAATAAATGTAGGTAGAAAAGGTTTTCATTTTCCCCAGGTGTTCATTTTGCTAGGTGGATCTGGATTTGATCCCCCGCGCTGGTTTGGTGAAGAACGTCCATCTGAAGAAGAATGAGAGTTCATTATATTTACTGCTGGGCCAACAGGCCCCATCTTTGAGGGAACTTGACTTAGCCTGTCTCTGAGATTGGATCTGGGAGTTGCAGTCTTTTTCAATTCAGACGAACAAGTCTATCTTGTGGTTCGCTATTTCATAATGTTGACTTTAGATTGATTTTTTGTTTCATCAATAGGAGTAATATTCTAGGGGATAAAGGCACCGGAGGTCCTTCAACTATTACTATATATTCAATTAGGTGCCTCATTTTTTTCTTTTTTGTGCAGTTAAGTCCCTATACAATATATATTTTTTGTTCAAGTTGGTCCTTCAGTCAAATTTATAGACGAAGATGCTCACATGGCAAACCACGTTGGCATGCTTTTCCAATTCATTGCTGACTTGTAGTAAACAAAAAGCTAATAACAGAAAAGCCAAAAAAGAAAAACATAACAGAGATCTAGGGTGGAAGGAGAAGAACGAAGATGGGAGGTGGTGGCTGGGCGATGAGGCGAGGCCACTCAGCCACCAATGAGGGTCCATTGACCTTTGTCAGTGTTCGATTTGGCCGCAGATGGTGGCACCTCCTTGGAGTGTCTAATCTCAATTCAATTCATGGTAAAGTTACGGCAAAATCTCAATGTTTCTTCGAATTTGCAAGAGTTGTCAGTCGTGGAGTCTCAATTGAGAAGACTCGGAGAAGGGTTATGGATGCAAGGGTGATTGAGAATTTGCTTTCTTGTGTGTCCACTACTGTTTCTTTCTTCGAAGCTTTGTACGTAGACTTGAAAATTGCCAGGTGCTGTTTTCTGTTGAGGAAAGCATGAAGGCTGCTGATGAAGCTCTGGTTTCTCATCTTTGGAGATTACATCAGGCAATTTTACAGGGAAGAATGAAGGAACTCTGCTTTAGTTGGTGATTGCCTAATGTGATGAGCTTAAAAGTTCAGTTTCAAGAGAATCAGAGCGAGGTCGAGATTGTCGAGATGATTTTCAAATCGGTTGTACTTGGAGATTGACCGAAAGGATAACGAGGGGAAGTGGCAGCGGGTGGCGGCCACACCAGGTTTGCCTGAGCTCAGCAAGGGATCCTGGCTCCTCGCTGGTTCATGGGTGCTGCCTCCACCATCACATCCCCTTCTTTGGTTTTGCACTTTCTTTCGTTTTTTCTTCTTTTTTCCATATTTCAGTTTCCTAAAATGAAAAGAAAGTTGAGGAACCTAATTGAACATTTTGCAATGGTTCAAGCACCTAGATCCTATTTTTGCATATTATGAACTGTCCTTGGACCAATGTAGTTAATCACGTTGCTGATCTTACTGAAAGAAAATAATATTGCAGAATTTCTGCATCCCCTTCTTTTTGGTTAAATCTTATGGAAAACGATGGCAAAGCAAGTTCATAACGTGTTCTGTAGTTCTTCTGCTAATTTTATTGAGAGAACTGTTTCTCCAGCATTTTTATAAATGTCTCGGACAACAGGGGATGAAACTTTGAAATTCTAGATAATGCTTTCTTTTGCATTGGTATTACAACAGAATGGCTGCCCCCTTTGTTGCCTTTCAGGCATTATTTGAGGGAAACCCTTTACAACATGTAGACTGCTTAAGTTGGCACCAAAATCGCCCAAGAGAGTTCTATGGAAGTAAGTTTCGGCCGAGAGTGAGTCGACGAAAGTGGGGGAGGTGTGCTATCAAACCATATCACGGATTATGAAACAGGATTGATGAGCCGTCTGATAAGAAAATCCTTTTTTGTGCCGGTTGGACATAAAAACACTGATGAGCATGTTTCCTGTGCAGGTCTTCGAGTAGAGGGATGCGTATTATTTTGGCCCTCCTGTTTCGTGATTGCAGCTAATATTGAATGCTTATGGTCCATTATTGTTCGACGAAGTGTATCAGGAATTACGATTGGGGAACAGATACATCCTCATGCCATTGCTTGCTGGATGTCAGGTACCTATGGCATACCCTCCGGGGTCCTTTTGCCATCTCCAATGGGAAGGATTTTGCAAGCTCCAGACTGTCAAAGAGCAATGGTAGTAATGGAATTTCTTGACACTGGGAAACGAAGAAAGGACTTAATTATTCCATCTGTAAAATATCATAAATGGACAAGTGTCGCTTTTCGTTTTGACAGACAAGAAGGGAAGCAAAATCAAAGATGATTGTCATCTGCAATAAGGGTCTTGTTAACCAGTTGCTCCTGAGGCATTTGTTAACCATATTATAATAAAAAAGAAGGTTCTTATTTCAATGCACTGATTACCCATGACATGAAAGACACTATTGGAAATCACAAGCTCTCTTTATAAGACTGTTTAAACAGTGCATTGGAGGCGCAAATCTTGCAAACTCGAACCAGTTTTAAGGTAGCTCGTGTGGGGCTTCTGCTGCGAGTTTCAGTTCTTCCAGCCATGCATTCGTTGTTGAGATCACTTTCCAAGGCAACTCTTGCTCTACCATCTTTGAATTTGCTTGTCTGAACTAATCTCCAGAAAGTACTATTGTTTAGAGGCTTCAGTGCATCACCTTAATCATCCTGGAAGCAGATGATTCTATTGTGAGAGTCACACAAAATTGCTAGGCTGAACTCGCAGTTTGTCCAACGATGGGAATGACTCTGTCCTCTGGCAAGATCTGGACCAAACTGGTGGGGGAAAATTCACAAAATTCATCGGCAGTGGCGTCCGTTTCTCAAAATTTCCTGAAAACTTAATTCTGTTTCAACATATCCTGCCTTCATCGACGAATTAATTCCATTTGATATTTTCAAAACTGTATATACTTCTTATCTATAAATGAGAATATGACAGATGCAAACTCGAGAAGTTCTCTAGGTAAGTAACGTGGGACAAATCTATTCAGGATTTCCATCTTCTCAATTGTCCGACATGGACTATTTTATAAAAGCTGGAGCTTGTCCCGTCGGTCTGAGGAGGCATCGCCGCCCTGCCCGCACAGGGCATGGTGCGGTCACAGGAGAAGCTTTCAGAGGGCGGGGACAAGGACCATGATCACCATCCCCATCAATAATCCCCCATGGTCGCACCTGTTTTTCAAAATTCCTCCCAAACTTGGTGCTGTTTCAAAGTAATCATGAACTTGATCATTTTGATCTGACAAATTAACCTTAACTTGTCGCCGTTAATGGCCGATCAACGAACGCTCTCGACGCTTGCGTGTTTCGCTCCTTTTAAGAAGGAATTTTAGTCTAGTAAAAAAACAACAATTTCCATGCCGCTCACGTGCTCATAAAAAACGTTGAAAAACTTTAATTTGCCCCAATTTCACATATCAAAAAGTTAAGGGCCAGGGCTCTTCGAGCATAGAGAAGAAAAAAAATTGGAAATGGAGAATTATTGCAAGTGTGCAAATAGAGTTGAGAACATCAAGGACTTGCAAACCCGACAAGGTGCTTTTTTGAGTGCATGGCATGAAGTAAGGGATGAGGTTGGTCGCTGGTTATTTCAATCTCGATTTAGGGTTTTGGAGTTACAGTGATTTTTGGACCGAAAAACTCCAAAAAAAAGGTGCAAAACATTCACGTGACAAGTACATGTTCATTATTTGACCCAAAAATAAGTACATGTTCATCGGTCGGCCATTATTTTCAATGCAAAGTTCGGAAGACTAAGACTATATTGGATCATCGAAATGATCAGGTTCACGGAACATTTAAAAACGAAGTCAAATTCGTGGAAAATTTCGAGGAATGAGCACCAATCTAAGGAGATCACGGAGTCAACGAAATTGAATTCAGGAGGTAATATTTCAATAAAGGCAAGTTTGGGGTAAGTGCAAGAAACGGCCGCCACTTCGAGGGTACTTTTTGGATTTCTCCCGCAAAACTTGGGTTTAGTCCCTTTTCAACAGATTGCTTCGTATTATTGCACGAACAGTGTTCTATCCCCTCCCCTGGCCCAATTCCTTTTTCTCTTCTCGACTCATTTCATACACTTCCTACTGGAAGCGTCGAATTTTCCAGAAAGGAAAATTATCAGAGAGAGAGGCGGGTTTCCCCTTGGAATCAATGTGCCATCCTTGGACTCTACATGAAAACATGATGACGGGTTACAAGGGAAATTCCGAGCCTGCTCATTCATCAGCTGAGACTCTACACCGCACAAATCAGAGACATCTGCGCAAGATCACAGTGACCGCCTTTCCTCCTAAGTCTCCATTGAGCTACCCACCTCAAGCTACAGACCGACTAAAGGGCGGCACCCCATATTCGAAACAAACATAAAACAACTTTCTAATAAACTGAAACAGGGAAAGATGGCCATGTATTTACCAAGCTGTAAGCAACACCATAGCGTTTCAGGGATGGGTTAGAATCAACTGCACGAACTACTTGCAAATGAGCATGTCCATATTCAGGGAAGATGCTCTAAAATTTGCGAATTATGTTCACTCGTTTCCTTTACTCTTTGTACTGGACTAACTGCTTGAGATCCTGTGGAAGACCACAAGGCACAAATTCTGCCTTTACGCCATCTTCTTCTGCAGAACTTTGACCTCTAAATCTACATCTTCTGTTATGCAAATTGAACAAACTCACCAGATTGTATCATCTACCTGCCAGTTTAACAAGGTAATATCAAACAAAAGTGCCAGTAGAGGGACAGGTAACGAAAGCAGGTTCCAGGAGAGAGATAAAACATAGAGAAACAAAAACTCGCCTTGGTATTCCATCTACTCTTGTGTGCCCAACATTGTCAAACCCAATTCTTAAAACCTTGATGGCAAAGTAACTAGGCAGGTTTCCAAGCAGAGAGAGCATATATGATCCGGCCCTTCCATCCTAGCAATAGCCACCGGCCATCTTCATCAATCATAAAATCTTTGTGATAGCTTGACCGTACTTTTTCTGTTGCCATCTTCACGATGTCCCGATTAAAAGGATGCTGCACAAACCCAGCTCTCAGGTTACATATTTGCCACTGCTTGTATGTCTCTGGCCTTTCAACTCGTTCCCAACCCTCACAAGCTATGACATTCAAAGCCTCTCTACCAAATATTTCTTTCTCGATCAGCATTCTCTCCCGATTTTCACGGGGAACTAGAGTTTCGAGCATATCAAAAAGTGCAGAGAAATGGAACAATGCCTCCCGAAATCGTGTAACAAAGAAGGGTGCATTGTAAGACCCATTGAGAATCCCGTGGATAAAAATATCCGGATTGATTCTTCTTATCAATTTAATGACCATATTTCTCGTACTGTCAGCAGCTACCGATTCATCGAGTAAGTTTTTTGAGCGATATATACAGTTAACAACAAGTAACTCATCCTTGTCAATTTTGAGTTCTTCAATCTGAATGGTTTCCCATTTCTTTGCTATTGCATTGTACTCAAATGGGACTTTGAAATGCTCAGCATAAGCTGCTAATCTCCGACCTGTTTCCTCAACTCGCTCCGCTGGCCGAAAGCCAGGTTGGGGGAAATCTATCCCAGTGATCCGAACTTTTGGGGGTCCACCAGGTCTTGCTGAGAGCCGTTGCATAAGCGTTGGCCACTGAAAACCATAAAGAATACCAAAATCAATAATGTGGACCCTCGTGGAATCTGATGCTGCGCTCATAATTGTCCTGTTTGCAGTGAAGTTAGAAAGCTTCCTAAATGGGCAAGCAGCTAGGAAAAGATGGTAAGCTTTCAAAATGTTGGCAGCTGAAGTTCTCTTGTTAATGAGACCTTTATAGATCTGGCTACCCGTGCCAGCCTGGCGAGCTTCAAGCGCATCTGCAAGGCAGTGAGCTAATCTCTGATTTCCATCCCCAAAAGGAGAAGAATGCTGCCTAATCTGCTTCAAAAACTCGCTTGTGCTTAAATGGTCATCAGCTGCAACTGCTTGTGCACAATTAATCAAGAGAGTTCTCAAATCAACGACTTCCTTCTTCCCATTTTGTTTTCTCCCACGTCCTTTACCACCTTTTAATCCCTTAGATTGCCCATTGCGCAACATATTTACAATATCCCTCCCATCCTGCAAGGTTTCTTGAAGTACGGTTATGTGATCCTGATCTGCATCACAAATCAACACATTATCAAACATGTCTGATCGGAGAGGTGATTCAGAGAAAATGGCAGCTTGCTTGCTACTCCTCTCTTCTTCAAGATCGGCATCCCCTCTGTGGGGATTCTTCCTCCCCCGTGATCCATTAGGAGAACGCTCGCAATGATCCTTCCTCTCTAGCTTGGCTGCCACCTCACTAGATCTTACCTTCGACTCAGTTAAGGACCCTTTTGACACCGCATTATCAAAAAACCTGTTACCTCCAGGAAGAAACTTACTAGCTTCTTCAACTCCCTTATTAAACTGCCAAATGGATTGACTCTCATCACCCAAATCAGGACCCTGAGCAACACTAGCGGGGGAGTCTACAAATCCATCCATACCACCGACGCCACTATTGGAAGATGCGTAAGATGACTGAGAAATGCCATATAATGAAAGACTCTGCACTTGACGCAAGGAAGTGTTCTCACACGAATGTGATACCAGAGGATTATTCATTAAACAGCCATAGCTATTCACAGAGAGGTCATCCTCAGGACTCTCACCACTTAGATAGGTATTATTTGGGACTGGTTCAGGCGAAGGGGGATACTTCTTACCGATAGCCTCATAAAGAGATTTCTCAGCAGCTTGAAGGTCCAAGGACTCTTGAAGCATACAATTCTTTTCCTCCATATCTTCTTCCATAAGCATCTCATTTATGTACCTCAAAACCGCATCAGAGAAGTCGCAATCTTCCAGCGAATCCTCCTCCTGGGTCATACATGAATTCGAGGCACTTGGGGCTCCACTAATCTGTGTCGCCACAGGGGATGAAACGTATTGAACTCCTCCTCTGAAGCCATTGGTCTCCAATCTGGTTCCAGGAACCAAAGTCGGATCCGCAAACCAGGGCAACGATTGCTTATCCAATGAAAGCCCGGCCACAGAAGCGGAATACCCATTAAAGCGAGGATCCATACCCATCCACTCCACAAGATCTCACCAAACAGAGCTTGGGACCAGAAAGACCACAATCCAAGCCGCCGCCGCCGCCGCCGCCGCCACCAGGTCAGAATTTCGGGAAACAACAGACGCGCCACGGGCGACCCCCTTCTAATCCTCCCCGGATAAATCCGCGCAACCCCACAGTGCCAATGCACACCGAAGAAGGTGCAGAAAGTCAACCGATCCGACCGCCGGAGTTTCAGAGTTTTGACATACTGAACACTCCTATGCATATATCCAGCGAATCACGAGGCGACAGGACACATAAAAATCGCGATATTAAAACGGAGCATACACAAACTGGGATACCCAGATAAAGCTTTCGGTCACTCAAGCCCGAGCATCCAAAAAGCCGCGAGCTTTTCAGTCAGATTCACGAGAGAGGAAACAGAGCTTAAGCAGGCAAGAAACAAAACCCGGAAAACATTCAACTCCAGCGAATTCAAATGTCCAGACGAAGAACAAGCGAACGAAGTGCGTACCTCGACAGAACCCAGCTCCTTCCCCGCACCGAGAGAGAGAGAGAGAGAGAGAGAGAGAGAGAGTGGTTAGATAAGCTGGAGCTGGAGTCGCGCTTTGTTTTGGGAAGAGACTGGGTCGTGTGGCGAGTCACAGAATATTTTCTTACGCGAGGGATGGCGAGAGACTAACCAATCTTGATAATCTCGGTCGCGCTTAATATTCGTATTCTTCATAGGCACCCTCAAGAGGAAGGAAAAGTTTGCAAAGTTTGATAAGGACCCATCGTTTCGATTGGATTAGTGGGTGTTTCACCCTTTAGCATCCGCTTTTTCTTCTAATATCTCGACTCTTTTTAAATAATATCTCGTCATTCATCCTAGGTTTAAAGCATGCGCAGTGCCGCATGGCTGCGTGTTCAAAGGAAACATAGTAGTGTCGGGCATGGAGCAGGGCAGGTTTGAAAAAGTAAGGGCAATTTGGGGATTGCGATGGCGTGAAAAAATGAGGAAAGAATGGGCCGGTTAATGGTCATTTGTTAATGATCTTTGTTAATTAGGGTCTCGTGAGAATAATCAAAGATGTCTAATAAAAAAAAGATATTCATCTTCATGGATACGAGGGAAGACAATGCTTTGAAACAGATAAAATTTCTTTGTCAAGATGTGAAAGAAAGAAATGTAAATTTAGGAAGTCTAAAAGGGAGACAAATATGTGTTTTTTGTATATAAGAAACCTATATTTGTTACATACCTGTATCTCACTATTAAAACTAAAAAGTTACCCATAATTTTTCACAATTTTTCTAGATTGAAATGCTATTTTCGAAAAAATTAGGCACGGCTCCAGGTGCATCCAATTACATGAAGGGTATTTCTACATTTGTCTTTGCCTTTTTTCTTCTCCTCAAATTTGTCATGATTTAAATGATCAACCGTTCTTAAAAATAATCACTTATATTCTTGCAAAAAATGAATAAATAAAAAATATTTTCTTCGCTCATTAAATTTTTTAGATATAAATTATTATCGATAATGAAAATATTATTTAAAAAAATATTATTCAGGCTATTCATTTTAAAAAAGAAAATTGTGCCGTATAAAAATTTGAAATTTCAATTTCTTTATTTTCTCGTCTGGATGGCAAACAGAGTGTCACTATATGCGAGAGATTCCACAAATCTAATCACATAATTTTCCTTCTTTTTTTCTTTTCGATTGGAGCTCTATCACATAAAGTAAATTTGTCTCTCAGCGAGCAAGTGGACCAAATCACCCACCGTCCGTTGCTGTCCGCTAAAACCGCGTCCCACCGCCCGTTCTCTCCCTCCGCATCAACGCGCGGTGGACTCTTCTCGCCCGTCCGCTTGCTTGACCGCCAAGTCAGCGCGTAAGAGCAAAAGCACCCCCCCCCCGCCCGCCGCCCACGTGGCACGTCCCCCCCGGCGGGGCCCGCACGCGCATGGGGTGGGGCCCCCCGGGCCAACAGTCACTTTCGCCTCGCCTGCGCGGGGGGCGCAATTACCGTTCTGCCCTCGAGGCTGATGCGTGGGCCGCGCGTCGGGACGCGAGAGGGACGGTGGGACTCCGATCCGCATCGAGGGTGACGTGGAGCGTGGGGCCCGCCCACCGCCAGAATTTGCCTGATCCGTCTTAGGTTTTTTTGTTTTGGTCGAACGATCCGTCTTAGGTTGGCTGGTGGTTTCGCGTGCGAGTGGAAGTCTGACGTGGCACTGTCGAGGTTTTTCTTTGTAGTTCTTACTTTTTTCGCTAGCTTTCCTTTTATCCCCCACGTTATAGTGTTTGCAACCAAAAAAAAAAAAGAAATACTTCGAATCACTTGTTAATGCGCGATATCTGATAAAGTAACTTTATAACTTTAGTATTGGCTCGAAAGTTACAACACATCATTTTAACAATTTTTCCGAAGAAGTCCTATTAAGTATGTCCAATCCAACGTAATTTAATTTTCAAAACGATCGACTACATATCACATCAGAATAATTTGTATATCAAAAGGCCCGTAATTTTATTAATTTAATTGAAATTTGATTATCTATGTAACAAATATTGATGCACATAGAAAAGATAACTTAGTAATTTAAATTTATCTCTCGTAAATTTCAATTTATCATTTGCATCTTCAGCACACTAAATAATATTTTTTTTGAATTTGAAATATTTTTCACTATCAGCAGAATATTATTCTTTCATTTGCTATTTTGTTGGCGACATCTATAGCAAACACGGTGTGTATAAGCATTTCAAATTATTTTAGCTACGAAAACACAGTATGAATTTCTAAAATTTTTGAATTAATTAATTCTATATAACAACCCAATCTTTTTCTCTATCAGCAGTTGGTGGGGCAGTGCTTTTGATCCGACCCATGTGGTGTGAGTTCAAATGAAGATAAAAATAAAAGTATACAACATAGCGAAACGGTCCACTTTTAACAAAGCAAGAAGTGAGGTGAAATGATAATATTTTCCATATTTACGACACGTAGAGAAAATACATGCAATTAAATATTTTTTACTTTTCATTTTCATATAGAGAAATCGAATCAAGAAATCACTTCAGAAAAGGAAGCATCAAATAGTAGAAACCAAGAAAAATGAAAAAGGAAAAAAAATAATGGAATTGGTCTTTTCAAGAAAGAAAAAGGATGTAGATATCGCACCACATAAAGTCTAAAGATGTTTATTGTATAACTGGGGCTGGAATTTCCAGCGCTAATCGGAGAGTGGCTGGCAACTTCCGCTGTATTCTCTTATCTCTCTCTCTCTCTCTCTGCCCCATGGTAGGCGGGGACCATATACTGTCAAGGCGGTCCATGACTGGTGGAGCGATCCACTGATGCAATGACCATATAATAACAGAACCATTACGTCTTCACATGTAGATTGATTTGGTGCAAATCATATTATGGTTATAGAAAGGCAGGTGGTTGGTTTCGGAATAAGTCAGTTTTTGGCCTCAAGTCGGAAATTGACCCTATAATTGGAACGGGGAACCAAGACGGTTGGTTTCAATCAAGTTCTTGGATGGACCATTTTTTTGTTTCATGTGGAAAAATCAAATCCTTATATTGAAATTTAAAAAGTTGTACCATTTCACCAAAAAAATGTATGCTTTGTCATGTGATCATGTTGTTATTCTTTCTTGTTTAAAACCATGGTTTTGATTTTCGATGGGTGCAGATTGTTTCCGTCAAAGAAACTTCAAAATCAGTTTAGAATCGGCAATTTTGTATTCTTCAGATCCTATTCAATCTGATTAGACATGTCATTGAAACGATCCGTTATCTTACAATCGAGGACCAAATTGGTCTTTGGCTAATTCTAGGTTCACGGAACTGGGAATCGAACAAATATTCTTTACAATTGACCCTAAATCGATCAGACTAGTTTGGTCCCATTTTCGGATTGAATCCGATAATATGCACACTCCTACTTAGAAGTACCTAAATGAGTTTGAGTTGGGTTCCTAACATAAGTATGATCAATGAATGGGCACATTAACTTGTCTCCATCCAAAGAAGCCAATTAAGAGAGTTGAATTTTCGGTCTTTCGCTGATTCATTTTTCAGACTTCTTACTTTGATTGGTAAAGGTCAATGAGCTTTTCCTACATATTTGCTTCACTAGGGCGTTTACTCAGATAGTGAAAAATCTTATGCCAAAAGCGAATCCTTGGTTTTTTAGTGGAAATGGTTCTCTTGTGATTTTGGACATGAACATACTCTACTTTACAGTGAAGATGAAAAGGAAAGCACGATAAATGATGAATGATTAAGGAAAATGAAAAGATGATAACTATAATAAACCGAGAAAAATACATTTGGATTGTGTCCTCTCGTGGCTCTCTCCTCCATGATTACACGCTACCATTTATATAGTCCACAAATAATCACCGCTCACCAACAGTTATTATTTTAAGCGTGGTTCCAATTGCACTACCAAGATTCCAAGCCTCCTATTCACACGTTGACTTTTTTCACAAGTAGCTACAACGTTCAAAGTCACTGGAACGTCGTCATTCGGTATCCATGCATTCATTCGAAATTCTACTCCATGAATCTTCTTTTTATCTCCAAAACTTAGCCAAATTTTAAGATGGCTACCCCCCCGCTTGTTTCTTCAATAAGTCTCGCCAAACACCTCTTGACTACTTGTGGATGTCAATTCACATAGCTGTCCATGACTATACTTCGTCGATGTTGGTATTTATGTCATGTAGTTGTCTACAGTTCAATGACCTAACTTACTTTCATCAACCAATCCCATCAATTAAATTTTGACGTATGTCAACCACAACGAGCTGATTATTCTTTTGTGTAAACAATGTTATGATGTTCCTACATGAATTGTCATTTCTATGTGATCCAAGTAAATGAACCTCCATCTGGTCGAAATAAGGAGGGGGGGAAAAACCAATCAAGTCGATGTGTTTCAATAAGCTGATCTTAACAGATGGGTTAAATCCAAATAATGATTCTGTCGTTTGGACTAAAAGTTAGGCGGTCTTTGATCAGCCTATTGAAGTTGTATCCAATGCTTAATAATTTCTATCAATATTATAAACCTCGTAGAATTTGTTAGATAATAATTAGGGGTGACTAGCTTCATGATGAGTTGGTTCCCATTTTAGAACTTGAAATCGGATCGAGTAGGGTGAGTTCTTAGTTTGTGGAATTGGCCCACAAGGTTAGTCTCAAAATGAGTGATTTCTTTTTATTTTATTTTATTTTAGTTCTTCTATTTTCCTAAAATGAGAGTCTCCCAATATTAAAAGACAATAAATTTAGTAATCAAGGTTGGACCTGGACCGATGCACATTTGTAATAATAACTTACTAGCAACTGCTTGTGATGATAGATAATTCAAAGAATGTTTTTGTCAGTCTTTTATCTTTTGTCTACTACTATCCAATATATCAATTTTGGGATGCCTAGTTTAAATAGATGTATTTTTGATATTTAGTTACTTAATAAATGTTCTAAAGTCACTCTTCAACGAAATCATTACATGGATGAATAGCTGCAAGGGAAGTTGATCAATCAATTGTAAATGTAAATTTATTGTATAAATACTAATTGAGTCATTAACTTTTTAGTTTTACCAATTTAATTTAATGCGAAATTTCAATGTAATTTTTTTGGTCAATTTTTATCCAAAATCGCTAACTTGACAATGTACTATATAGGATGGCCAGTGAAAAGCAAATGATCACATCAGCAATTTCCAACGAAAATTTGGCACAAATTTTTGAGAGAAAATTGAAAATTTTAAAATTATACCGGTCAATTGAGTAATTTTTCTCCCTCCTGCTTTACAAACTATCTCTATATTTTCTTTTCTTTAGACCACATAGCCTCCTAACAAACTATCTCATAATCTCAACTATGGGCCGAACGGTAATTGCCGGTCCATCTTAGGTTGACCGGTACTTCCGTGCGTGATTTGGAAGTGCAACGTGCGACGTGCGACGTGCGACTGCCTATAAGTCTTCTTTGTCGGTTTGCACTTTTTTTTCGCTAGTTTTGTCTTTTCCCCATGTCCTAGGGTAACCACAAGAGTCTCTCACGTCCAATGACGTGCTTTTGCATAATACCTAAGACCGCAATTACATTTTTATTATCGATCTCGAAATTATAATGTGGCGGCTAACAAGTATACTTAACTCATAAATAATTTAATTTTCAGAATGATTGATTTCATATGTCACACAAAAAAGATTGATGTATCGTTGTCATCAACAAAATAACAAATAGAAGAATAATATCAAGTGAAAAGAGAAAAAAAAATTCAATATGAACTTTTTTAAGAATGTCATTTTAGAATAAAATTATGCAAATCTTGATATTGAAATTTTTGAGAGATAAAGATAAATCATTAAGTTGCGCTTTTGTCCATGGATGTAATATTTGTTGTAGGAGGTCATTTGTGTTTTATACCATTAATATAGATAATCAGAATCTCGTGTAATTGTGCAAGGTGTGTCAAAGCATTTCAAATAATTTTAGTTACTGAAACACTGTAAAATTTTTAAGTAATTGATGCTAAATAACAGCACAATATCAGATAAGCCCACGAGGTGCAAAGCAGTTGGTGGCACCGCTCTGATCCGATCCACGGGGGTGCAAGTTCAAACCCCAGTTTGCATTGTATCTCAGACTTATTCAGAACTACGCATGGGGCCCTCCTAGCATCCTATAAAAGAGTTTAAAGTACTCGCAATACGTGCGCATATGTGCCAGTAATATACGAGAGACTAAATTTATTAGAGACTAAATTTATCAGACGCTGAGAAAAACATGACAATTGCTACATAAATGACTTTTTGAGCCAACATTCTCTTTTTATGTGTGCTTTGAAGGGGAGAGAGGAGGGAGAAAATTGGGCCAGTCAATTGGAAAATGTGGCAATCGTCGGGTCAAAAAAGCAGTCACCAAGAACTCGACATAACCAATGTATAGATCGGATCTAGACAGTCAATTCAGAAAAGAAAGCATCAGACAGTTGAAACCAAGAACATGAAAAGGGAAAATAAAATATAAAGGAATTGGTCCTTTTCTAGAAAAATAATGTAGATGTCGTACCATATTAGCAATAAAGATGCTTATTATAAAATTGGGTCTGGAATTTCTAGCACAAATGGAGACTAGCTAGCAACCATGAGATTTTGTAGGATGGCTATTGATTATTATATAAATTTAAATTGACAGATGAAGATCCAATTTGATATTTTGAATATTTTAACAGCAAATTTCATTAAATTTTCTTATTCTTTAACAGGGAATCTCTCTCGGAGTCGATAAAACGTCAATTCTAGAAGAGGCAAAGTAGACTTGGACCGTGGCCCAAAAAAAAGTAGGCTTAGACCAACAGACCAAGAAAAAAAGAAGAAAAAAGGCAGGCTTAGACTATAGTATCTAGATGGTTTATAATTGTTGGAGCAAGAAATTAGTGGAATGACCATACAAAAATCAAACTAAAAATCCATGAGTGTTAACACATATGTATTTTAACAAAGGATAGGTACTTGAGTTAGAGTTATGAATTTCTTGTAAGATGAAAATTAATTTGAGGTAACTATGTTACAAGATAATAGATTGCGACTTTGTGAGACAAAAATCAGTCCAAAGTAAATTTTATATAATGAAAAGTAATTTGAGATAATTTTATCATGGAGCTGTTTCTAACGGTATTAATACATATTATAATTGATTTCGTTTGTCATATCATATCATGTGAGTACAAAATAGTTTAACCAATGTGCGCACCACCATTAACTATAGTAGATATATTAAAAAATAGAATCATATGTAATCATTGTATTTCAACGCACTTTTTAATTTTTTTTTAATTTTTTGTTGGCTCTTTTTTAGTTGGGGGACAAGAGAAAGGAATCACGTGGAGTTGGGAACGGCATCTAGATTAAACTTAAAGTAAGATGGCACTTGGAAAGAGGATGCAATGAACCTGGCCGTGTGTCTGCGACTCGATGCGCATACGAGGCCGCAGAAGTAGCAGCAGAATTCTCTTTCAAACCACTATGCGTCCTCGTACGAGAAATCCTCCGAACATTGGGGCATCTTTTTGCGCGCTCATGCCGGGGCTCGAAGCTCGAAACCTGGGCGAATGACAACTTTTATAGTGGGACCAAATCTAGGATTTAGTTGCAGCTCTCCTGCTCCTTGAAAAGGCAATGTAAGAGGGGCCAAACCTCCGTTCGATAGATTCCCATACTAAAGAACTTCGTTTATTTCACAAAAAAATAATACATTTTTAAAAATAATTTCTAACAAGTCATTTTCTAAAAAATATATATATAATATCTGGCATTTGGTTAAAATATAAATGAATATGTTTTTCATTTTATAAAAAGAAAATTTTAATTTAATTTTCTTAAAAAGACATATACTTTTCGAATGCTAATAACTTGCATACAAGTAGTTGGAAAATTAGCTTAGGCAATAGGGTTTGGCCTCAATGGACCCCAACGCTTGGGTCCCTCACGCTCGAGCTCGGATCTCTGACACTCAGGCCCTCCTCCATTGACACGCTCGTGTATCAGTCCTTGGAGCTTAGGCTTGAGTCTATTGAGGCTAGGCCTCGAGACCTAGTGCCCATGCCCTGGTCCTCGACACTCGAGCTCAAGACCCTAGTATCGGTGCGTAGATTCCTCATGCACGAGCTCAAGATTGGGTCCTTAGTGCCCGAGACCCTAATGTCCGTGCATGTAACTATGCCCATGCCCAAGTCCATTAAGGTAAAATCTAATATTCTAGTGCTTGTGCTTGGGTCCATCGAGGCCAAGCTCGAAACTCCAATCAATCAAGGCCAAGCTTGACCTTAATTAACATGGGTGTGAGTGCTGGGAAATCGGGCATGGGTGCGAGGGTCCCAAGCTCAACCTCAATGGACCTAAGGAGTCCCAAGGTTGGGCTCGAGGATCTCGAGCTCAACCTTGATGAACCTAGCTGTAACTATTAGGGAACTAGGCACGAGCACCTAAATATCGGCTTAATCTCAATGGACTTAAGCATGGGCTCTGGGGGTTTTGGGCTTGGCCTGCCCAATGGGATCTAAGCATGGACATCAGGTTCCCAAGTTCATGCCTTGACTGGACCTAGGGGAACCTGGGCATGAGCACTGTGGTCCTAGGCTTGGCTTCAATGGATCTGGGCCTAGGCGCTGAGTAGCCAATCATGGGGACTAGGATCTCTAGCCCGACCTCTATGGACTTAGGTGTGGTTGTTGGGGAACTAGGCACTACACTTAGGTCCCTTGACCTAGCCTTGATGGAACTGAGAATGGGTGTCAGGGTGTCGAGCTCGGCCTCATTGGACGTGGGCACTAGTGCTAATGACCCACACACAAGCACTAGGGTCCTAAGCTCAACTTTTGTGGACTTGGGCTTGGCCTTCATGGACCCATGTGGCCTCAGTCTTGGCCTTTAGACCTTGGTTAACTGCCAAGGTATTGAGAAAGAGCATTGGGGTTCTTGTGTCTAAGCATAGAGTTTCAAGTTTCAAGTTAAAGTGTCAATATCCAATCATAATTTGGATAAGAAATCATTTTCCTAAGTTTAAGTATAGATTTTAAATTGACTCATTTTTCTAAGCAATCAAACGCTAGAAAATAAGGAAAATATTTTCCGAAGTTTTTTTTATGTGACTATTTATTAGAAAATGAAAGATCGGGTAAATATTTTCTTAGCAATGATTGTTTATATTGTTTAAAATAATTATTAGCTAATGAAAAATATTTTTATCATGAATAACAATTTATATCTAAATATTTTCATGAACGTAAAAATAGTTTTATTTATTCATCTTTATAAATGATATATGTAATTATTTGTAAGGAAATATATTTGAAATCATTCATTTATCGTGAAATAAATGGACCATTTTAATAAACGATTTGGTAAATAAAATTAAGTGCATATAGTATTATCTATAATATTATATAATACAAAAAGAGTCTTCTACCTTGAAGTGACCACACTCTTCTTTCTTTTCCAAAAGATTCTCAACCAGTTATTTTGTAAACATTTTATCGATAGACTAATGCGTAAATTAATAATTCTATTTTTATTTCTCAATTATATCAATTTAAAAATTTAAATCTTTCTATCTTATAGATAAATTAAGAAAAACGTCCAAATCTTAGAATTTTTCTCTTTCTATATCTACGTAAACAATTTTCTCATATTGTGTAAGCAATTTCTTTTTATCAATTGATACTTCAAAATTTTTGTAAAAAGACAATTTTACAAAATGATTTTAATGTCAATTTTTTGCATACATGCAAACCGTGTGTGCTTTTGTTAGTTTTTTCTGTGAATAAAGCAAAATAATTCTTAAACCATAAGGAAAGCTATTACTCGCATAACTTTCAGTCGCAAGACAATAGAAAAACCAATGTAATTAACAACTGTGAAGCACCTCAAAAGCGGGAAACGGAAAAGGAATAGAAATGCGAAACCCTGTTCAAGGCGTCGTCCTAAAAGAATCCGCAAGTTCAGTGATCTGACCCAACACTTTGAACAAGAAAGGTCAACATGCTTACCGCGCTTCTCACTGCAGTGATCTGCTGATGTCAAAATGTGTTTATTGTCTTATCCACCCACAATTCTGCAGCCTACACGAACCTTTAGAACCCCGGAATGACAATGAATCCCCAACCTAAGAAGAGAAGACCCACATCTATCTATGAAGCTCTTATAAATCACATATGATCCAGTTTCTAAAATGAGTTGAACTGCATTATTCATGGAAAAATGGTACCGTTGGGCATAAATAGATACCTGTGCTTAAGGCTATCCTACCATACTTAGGGATGATCATACATATCTTACCCATGGTATAATTAGAATGTCTGCAGTAATAATCCATGTGCCCCCATCGGCATCCCATACTCGCTCATGAGATATTAGCACGGGATAATAAAATCCCACCAGCAAAATTGCACTCAGAATAAGGAAAGTTCACATCCCAATTGTGGAATGCAGAGATTACACACTATCAAGTGGACCAAGTTCATACTGACAATAAAATAAAATAAAAACTTAGCGCAATTCACAGACATCAATACAAGAAGAATAGATGAGATGTATAGTACTCAGAATGTGATCTCAAGTGACTATTTTAACACCATGCTGCAGTACAGCCGGGGGTAAATTATACAATACGATCTCCTATGAATAAAAAAATGCCGAGTAGAAGAATGGAGGGGCGAATAACATGCTAATCGCATTCAAGACGATCAACTATGATATACATTGGCCACTACATAAGAAAAAGGAGGTGAAAAAGAAGTATTCAGGAAGTAGAATTTGCACTAGATAACTTATTCAGCAAAAGTTGCCTAGTACTGCCAGGGATTGAACTCAGTTGATTGAATGTCAGACTCTTCGATGGTGTCTAGACTGTCTACAACAGCCCGATGTTCAGTATACTTTCCATTGTAGCAGTACACTTCCAAATCGCCCCAAGGTGTGGAACTAATTTCGTCAGTCAGATCAAACCACCTTGGAGTGAATTTCTGGCCTTTCATTTCTCGGTTCTTTTTCTCTCCTCTTTGCCTTTCCTCCAAGCTGAAAAAAAGAACAAATTGCCTGTAAATAAAACCCTTCTCTGTTTTTGCCCTTTTCCAGAATGTTGCCACCAAACTAAGATGGAAAAGGAAAATTATCCATTCCAACAATGCAGCTTACACCATATTCTCAAAGCAAATTAGTCTTCATTTTTTTTTCGCATGTACTAACTAATGTGAAATTAAAACTTCACATCTAAAGGTCAAGAAGATGAAGAAGAAGAAGAGAAACCTGCTCTTTTCAGCACCAGCTTTAGGAAGGTCACCCTGCTCAAGTGCATATCTATCGGGGCGTAAACGAGAATCAGATGCCAGAACTTTTTTGGGAGCAGTATTGAAACTGTTTATCTTGTGTCCGAAGTATGTGTACTGATACTTGTCATTTTTCGGGGCCTCAGCAACTCTCCAGGCCTACAGGAGTGAAAATATCAAGATTAACGTGAGGAACTCAGCCTGGCTTTCTAACAAGACAAAAAGTATGACAGTAATCACTGAGAAACTGTACAATTTGACATAGAAAGTTACAATGCACCAGGAATCTGATCAAGTGGACTGTTTATCCCTTTAAACTTCTAAAACTTTGTTATTTGCCTTAGCAGGGTGGTGTTTAGGTGCAGGGAACAGCAGGACAGGTTCCCATTGTGCATGGGTGAGATTTAAGCCTGGTAGACTAGGAAGCAAGTGTGGCAGTTGACAATGACTCCAAATACAAGGGTCATCTGATTCTTTTCCTTATGCAAACACACCAATGGTTATTCATATCAAGATATGATGAATTCTTAACAGCATTTGACAGTAGTTCCAACTGCAAATCCTAGACTCCCTCCCTCCCTCCCTCTCACTGTGGCTCTTGCGCTCCCTTCCTCCCCCTCTCTCTCGCTCCCTCCCTCCCTCCCTCCCCCAACCCAACCCCCAACCCCCACCCCCCCCCCCCCCTTCTCCTTCCCTATATATAAAAAGCATGTTGCACCTAATGAATAAGAAGCGGTCATATTAACTACCCTCTTCATCCAAACAAACACTGATCATTTAAGTAAAAAGCGATCCACCAAAACAAAATGGATCCACCAAAAGCCACGGCTTGATCTCTCTCTCTCTCTCTCTCTCTCTATATATATATATATAAAGCATGCTGCAACTAATGAATAAGAAGAGGTCATATTAACTACCCTCTTCATTCAAACAAACACTGATCATTTAAGTAAAAAGCGATCCACCAAAACAGAAAGCCGATCCTATGGTTGGAACTCTCCCTCCCTCCCTCCCTCCCTCTCTCTCTCTATCTATATCTATATCTATATCTATATCTATACATATACGTATATATATAATGATTAAGAAGGGGTCATATTAACTACCCTCTTCATTCAAACAAACACTGATCATTTAAGTAAAAAGCGATCCACCAAGACAAAAAGCTGTTCCTATGGTTGGGACTGGGAAGTTTACTTCCAATCTTAAAGTAGAAGAATACAACACGATCCCTGTAAACATATCACAATAAAAAAATAAAAAGATAAAAAGACTAGGCATATGCCAGTAGGATATACTATCAAAGAGGAGATCATCCTCGTAGCAATATGCATGCATCTCTATTGATTCATGAAAGCCAAAATTTAATGACACATGCAGTAAGATTAGTATAAGCTAATAGGTGTTCCAAACTCCATTATTCTATTAAAATAGTGCATCCTGAACCTGAAAAGAAGGGCTAGAAAAGTCAAATTACATGGATGACTAAGATGTACAAATGCTCCAAAAGATAGTAGTTTTGTTTCTTTTCACTCCTGTAAATTCCAAAGTCATCCGGGATTTAATATACTAAGAGAGAATATGTAATGTGCAAACATAATCAGAGGTCCAACCACATCACCAATAAGCACATAAGACAACACATACGAAATCACCATGAAAGCATACACAACTAAACATTTATGTTGATCAAACAAGTACTGTGCATGTGCGCGTGTGGAGTGTAGAGCATGCAAGTAATGCTCAGAAGTACTTGAAATCTATCTGTCATGGCCATTGTGAGAGACATAAATACCAATAAATGCCATCTTTACCAAGAAAATTGAACATGGATAAGAAAGAACTAACCTCCTTTAGTTCAGTGCCTGGCAGTGGTTCCCCTTCTTTGTCGCAGGGTTGGTAGCTCATGCACTCATTCCACTTCCCTGTCATCAATATCTTCGGTTCCTCAGCAGCATCATACACATAGCCATCAACTTCATAGCGACCAGCCCTGCAACAAGAAGGAATTGAACTGCGAATGTTAAGACTGAATACAGATGATTTATCACCTTATTCAACGCAGAAGGAATGATGGAAAGAAATTTCCCAACAATGTGGAGTAAATAATGCCACCCTGAGTTGGTAGTTCAACCTGATTACTTCGCAAGTCTATACAGTGGTGAAAATGAAGGGAAAATCAACATACATGATCAAATGACAGAAGCAATACACTGAGCAGAAGTTCCCACAACCTTGATAATAAATCTAGCAAGGCCCTAAGATATCACAGTTTTGCCACTAGAAATGTTTGCTTTAGAAAGTATGTAATGTAAGTGATCAAAGTATACATCTATCTAAAGCAGATGCAAGGAAAATACTCTTTAAAAGAAGATAACATTACCCAAGCCAGCCACATGGTTGAAAATATAGCACGACTTTTTCCCCATTTGTCAAGTTTGTCAAGACCATTTCCCCTGGAGAATCAATCCAAGTACGCCCAAAGATTAGATTGTTGACTTTTGTGGGTGGAGGGACCAAATCAAAAACAACTCCATCTTTCTTGAGGGTCACACGAGACCTGTATAATTATGTAGACAATGAATATTGAGATGGAGTCGACATAGTAGCACGAAGAGATGGAGAAGCATTAAGGACCAGACAGAGACCGATGAAACCAACATATATTCACCTTCCAAGTGGATAAATGTCAATTGAGTTCCCCAAAAACTTGGTCTTCACTTTTGAAGTTACGTTATATATAAAATGTTCATTTTCGGCATGTGCAGCACTCATTGGAGGGTGATGACTGACCTGATAAGTAGAAATTTGAAGAAGAGAAAGAAAGGTTTCATTATTTTCCCACTCAAAAGGTATCATCCAAAAAGAGTAGGAAATAAAACTGAGCTTCAACAACTCACCTGCTCTGCTATAAAGGTGATGCCATCATGATTCGTCATTTCATAAGTCTCACCAAGAATAGGATTAAATGGCTTCCAGGCCCTTTGAAATGCATAATAGATGGATATGAACCATGACACTGCAGTCATAAAGACTATGAGTCCAATGCCACATAACCTACCATACAAAGGCTTATACATATATAAACATTCATGTCTCTATGTACATATATCGATGCATCTATGGGCACATACAACAACAGATGCCCGCATGTGCCCCATCGATTCAAAAGAAGAGATTCCTTACCCACATATACCGATCGCAAGTAGGGATCCTCACATTCATCAGCCTGATCTAAAAGGTAAGAATACTCCGTGATCTGCAGCCAATGTTTACAAAATTGTATAGTGTTCCTCTAACATGACAACATCCAGACTAATCAGTTCATTGAATCAATGAAGGAATTGGTGCAGACAAACCTCGGCCATTCTCTGCAACATGGTCATGGGCTCAAATATGAGAACTGGAAGTGTCACCATTGATGTGACGTCTGCACCAATATACTTCTGCATCATTTTCCAGTAACTATCCCGATCCTAGAATGACAAGAAAGGATGTAAGAAAAGAGAGTGCATCTATCATGTTCTTATAGGTCATAACACCAATTATCATCTTAAAAGAACAGGGATGAGCATTCCACAGTTGTGAAGGGTTCTTCCTTCTTAAAGAGCAAGGTTCGACGCAGTCACCAAATACCGACGGAATGCTTATATTGGGCCTCCTAATACATTCGATAAGAACAACAATTTTCTAAAGTTCCCACTGGAGTGATAGTTGAGAACCCAATACCATGTCACAGGGAGTAGATATATGATGAGTGACAAATAAGCAAGACCCCTGTTTACGACTCAGATGGAAAGGAAAAACAATTTCACACTCTTTTGTGTGGTCTTAATTTCAATTTTTCAGGGCACATTATAAGCCATAATTTATTATTGATATCACATATGCCCTGGTCCATGTAGCTAGCGGAACAGTCACAGTTAATTTTTTAGCTCAAGAACTTCAGAATCTTGAGTTGCTTGCGTGATTGTGCATTTCCAAAAATCATAATAATGTTATCATGAAAAATCATGTCTCACCTACATCATGCGTGGATGCTTTGTGTGGTGAAATAAACAAGGCTAATATAATTTTTGGTGTTGGGCGATGACACATGCAGATGAGACATGCAGACAGTACGTTGCAAAATAATAGGTTAATAATATCTAACTATGCATAATCACTTGAAAACTTTATATGGATCAATGGAGCTTACCAGGGGTGGTTTTCAATGAAAAAAAGAGTAGCAACTACGATCGCCTAGCGAGGAAACCAAGTACCCAACTGCAAAGAATAATCTATTGGCTATGACAAAAAGAAATGGCCAAATTAAATGAGGCAGCCTCGAAATGTCTCTGATTCCAACTACCCAATGCCAACGATCCCTTGTAGTTAGTATCATAGTTATTGTACACAGAACGAGAAGCCTGATGATGTTGACAAAAAATGTGCTGCCAAGCCCAGATGCAAAAGTATGTTCTATTCTATCTATTCCTCAATAATAATGACATCCAATTAATTCAATTACCAATTACACCCTAAAAAGTATAAAGTTAAAAAACATGAAAGACAAAAAAGCGTACTTCCTGTTTCCACCTCCCTTTCGTCGCTTCCTCTTCCGCATCTTGGGTGCCTCCTTCTGGATTAATGACCTGCAGTCCCTCATAACCCAGACGCCTATAAAGGGAAACACGAATTAATGTTGCAAGCCCAATATGTATCCCACAGATTAGTCAGGCATTATTGCGTACATTAGCCCATCCTAGAAAAGGGAAAAACATACAGTTGGGATTTCACGTTTTGACCAACTTTTTATAGCCGGATTTGACTCTGGGAACCACTCTCAAAACCCAGCTAATCGGTTCAAAAAGTCGGATGGTCATGGTATATTGGTTTCAAATAAGACAAAGAAGCCAACTTCAGTTCAACAATTTATCATGAGAAAACCAAATACCAACAACCATAACAGGTAAAGTCATCACTTTTGTTACTGCAATGTTCTCTAACAGCTTGAACTTTTTTCAACAAACAGGGTGCACGCTCAATTTGAAAGCGAAAGATATATCGAAATTTCAACGAGGTGGGAACTTTACCCATCGCCACAGAACAACAGACATTTACATAAAGTAGCAATCTAGCACCGAAGAAGATCAAATAGATAAAAGTGAGAAAATTGGGTTCGCCAGATAGAGTCGCATCGTATATCTCAATCGCACACACAAGCGCAACACATCCCAAACACAGAGCGCACCCTCTGAGCTAAAAGGGCCACGGACGGGAATTTCAAGCTTAGATTGATTCCAAAAACCTGCAGAAAATTTTGCGGAAGACGGAAAAAAGGGGAGGAACATATCAAGAAGGGAAGTGGGCAGTCACCCGTTAACCGATTTGGTCATGGCGCTACCGAAGGTGGAGATACTCGAAGCTATGGAAGCGAAGAAGCCGCCGCCGCCGCCCTGCTTGGGATCGTCCGCAGCCATTTCCCTCAGTCGGGTCCTCGGAGATCCGTTCAGCAATGAACCCTTGCGAGTCTAAACGGAGACGAAGCGGGGAGAGAGAGAGAAGAGAGAGAGAGAGAGAGATCGCTGAGCGATGAAAACTGGAGAAGGAGGAGGAGAAGGGGAGGAAGAAGATGGACGAAGAGAGAGAGAGAGAGAGAGAGAGGGGAACGATCCAATTTGGCGGTTCGGTTCGTTTGAAGTCGACTCGAGAGTCGAAGATTTTTCTTACGTTGACCGGCCGGTCCCTTCTCTCTCTCTCTCCCTCTCTGTACGTCCGACGCGGTTAATGCGGAGAAAACCTTTTTTTTGGCGTTTCAAACCTCCTCCCTTCGTCGATGGATCCCCCCGCCGTGAGCCGAGTGAATGATGTGTTAGCCGGCGAGCGGACCGCCGCGCGCCGCCCCATGGCATGCCGTGGTCGGGAGGCATTTTTTGAGTTTGTCGGTCTCGATGAAACCGGGGATCACCTATTGAAAAATATGTCAGAGAACATAAAACTAATAATAATTATTGAAAATACATTAAAAAAGATAAAAAGATAAAAATAAAGGTCCGAGGTATGAAAGCACCGTCTTTAAGAATAATTTCGCCTCTTAGAGTATACGAAACTTGGTAAATAAGACTTCAGCTATTACTTCTCAAGATACAATAGATGTTTTTCTATACTTCACATTGAATATTAGAAAGAACATAACAATGTTACGTGTATAACCTAGTAAAGAAGGGAAAGAACAATGTTATGTGTATAACCTAATAAAGAAAATAAAGATATGTAACAAGATAAGAAAAAAGAAATAAGAATATTCTAATTTTGATATATCGACATCACTTTCCAATTATGTTTGGGGTAACAATTTATAAATAAAAGAAAGAGAGGTGTTAAGAAACAATTATAAATAAAATTAGTAATTAAAGAAGAAAATAACTGTCATATAGCCGTTATAAAAAAATGAAGAATTAATGTAGAAATAAATGAAATGTTATAAAGCCATTATAGTAGACAAAAACCGTAATAAATCGGTCGTTACATGACCGTTAAATAATAGTAGTAAAACATTACAAAATAGTTTTATATTAATAGTAGACAAAAACCATTACAAATTAATAACGGTAAAAAACCACTACAAAAATCAATAGCTTTCAGTATTTGATAATTGTTGAAATATCCAACATCATTGGCAGAGTTAAATTGAACGGCCTCTTCTAATTTCGTTAAGAGGTTCATCTGAAATATTCGCGCTTTCTTAATCACTTGCACTATTCCGAACATTTGACTGTAAGTAGCTTTGTATTTCTTCTTGAAAATCTCCATTGAGATTCACAGGAGTTTAGTGCCTACTAATTTGGCCAAATTCCAAAATAAAAAAGGACATCGATTATGCACTTCCGCAATCAAAATTGGTACAAACTATAAAGCCAAAAAAAGGTGTTAATTTTCATATTTGGATCAAGTGTGGCCTAACCATATTTTAGACGAAATATTCCGTCAAAAATCACAAAAGATTTCCAATTCTATCTACTCTCTTGCTCTTGCTTGTTTGTGAATTTTTCAAGATTTTCTTTTTCTACAATTGAAGAATGATCCAATTTTTAAATACAAATTAACCAGTTTTCTTCTATTTGAGACTCAATTATCTAGAAAAATGATACCAATCCAGATTTGAAGAAAGCAACAATATTTGGGTTTCTTGAAACAGAAAGAGTTAAAAAAAACAATCCAACAAATGCATTTATCATACTCATGAGTCAAAGAATTTGGATCCTCCCCATTGGAACGTTTTCCTTCCCAATTATGATCAACATAATAAATACAGTCACGAAAATGATAAAGACCCATAAGCTAACAGAACATTTTAAAATCAACAAGATAAGAAACACCTTTAAGAAGCTCTCATACCAATTTAGAAAATAGATCATCTTTACTCTTTCAGAGATTGCGTTTTTTCCCACTTCGTTAGTGAAATTCCACCATCGAATATAAAGGACTTGTAACAAGACCTAAATTTGCTTTGTTTGCCTAAAAATACGATGGCAATTATTCTAATTCAAAACTCAAGTTACCCAGAAACATAACTAAAATAAAACAAGCAAGCAAATTTAACTGTTAATTTGTCGAGCAATCGCGGTCCAAGTCAAACCGAGTAACTCTAGCGAACAACCGTTGACTTTGTTCGGATGGTTTACATTTGAAGAAGTCCAATTGCACTTGCATGGAGAAAATATTAGGCGGTTGCATAGGGCCACGTTCTAGGCTGACGCTATTAGCATGCTATTCTCCTCCACCGATTTAAGGCTCAGCCCAATAAAACAAAAGAAAGGGCTCCTATTTTCATTAAAAAGAGAGAAAACAATTTTGGACTTTCCCTTTTGCAGACTGCATGCTTCCTCCTGTACAGGCCCTGGCCGGTTTGCCCTTTTTCCTTTTTTTTTAATATATATATTTGGTAAAGGTAAGAGATATATATTGACTTAAGCCAAAAGCAACAAGAATGCTATACAGCAAAAACTCGACACCAAGAACTTGCACTCACAAGGACAACAGTCAGAGTGAGTGGAAGGGTATCAAGGTAAAAGAAAACCAATTGCACAGGAGCAGAGGAAAGCCAAATAGTGGCAAAGCAAAAACCTACATAGGGATCACAAAAAAATACCAAATCCCAACAACTACACAAGTGCAGGGAGACGAATACAAATGTAGGAATGGTAGGACAACTCGCCAACTGCACTAGAGAAGCTTCCAAAAATTCGAACTAGCACCTTGAGGGCTTTAGCTGCATGAACTGAGGAGGACCTCCGACCAAAACCGGAAATGAGAGAACCCCTTACTCGAAATGGTCTACTGACCAATAGGTGGATCATTCCGCCAAAATGAAGGGTTTACTGACTAGCAATGCAACAATCTATGATTTGTGGTGTTGGGAGGAATCCGGTGAAAAGACAAAGCCTTGTCCCTGACAATCTTTACCAACCGCACCTTCATGGCAGAAAGGGAGGGCAGTCTACCCTTGAAGAGAATATTATTCCGCTCCTTCAAAATGATGTTGCATAAAGCAGCAAAAGCGAACTGAGCAAGGGTGAAATGAAAGGAAGTTCCGGATAAATACTTGATTGCCTATTGCAAGTTATCCATCCAAGATTTGTTCGTCCAAGCAAAATTGAATCTAGAAGCCCAGAAAGTGACAAGTGCGGCTGGAATGGAACAACCAAAACAGAGATGGTCGACTGAATCCGGACAACAAGAACAAAAGCCACAATTCACAACTGGGATTCTGCCATAAGAAAGAAGCATCACCTGAGTTGGCAGCCTGTTCCTAATGATCAACCACGGCAGGAATTGGTAGCGGGGGACCAGCGTTTTGTTCCAAATAAAAGGAGCCCAATGCAAAGTCTGCCCTCTTGGCCGAATAGCTTCCCAAGCAGAAGCAGCATAAAAGGTACTAGACGGGTTCCCCAACCATATGAAACGATCAAGTTCGTTTTTAAGCTTAGGGAAGGGGTCATCCCAGGCAGTAATCTCATTCAAAACACCCGAAGTTCGGTTCGGAAATAACATAAAGTCAGCCACAGAAGCTCCCTTGGGGAGCTAAGAACGGTAGATGTTAGTATTGGAGAACAACAAGTTAAGCGGCCCTTTGGGATGCCAATTGTCGAACCAGAAGGAGATGGAGGTGCCATCCCCCACTTTATATTTTATTTTACTTTAAATAGTATATTTATTAAAATTCATAAATTTTATTAGTATTTTTATTAAAATTTATATTTGGGCTAAAACAACGTTGTTTTGGGTTATATTTCGTATTTTAGCCACGTCAACGCAATATACGAAAGAGAAAATAATGAAAAGAGTCACATTGGTATTTTCCATTAATCAAATTGGATAGAATGAACAAAATGATTCGATCATTAACTTGACAAGTTTTAGAACTTGATTAGGTTTTCTAAAAATTTCTGGACTCATCGTGACAAGTTTTATACTTCTTTGAAAATATCCCTTGAACAAAACTTTGCCAAGGCAGGTCAGGTGAAGCGGAGCAACCGGCGTGGCTGATCTTTTCCCCCTTTCGCATTGGCGAAGGAAAGCGAACAAAGGGCATCGAGATCGAGGTCTCCGTCCAATGGAAATCCTGCTTTCTGATATGGGAGCCGTTGGATGATCTCATTGTTCATTAAACGAAAGTCTCAATAGAGAAAGCTCATAACAAATGCCAACTTCAGTACAAAAGCCATCGAACCCCTCTTCTCTCCACGAGGGAGGCATCTTCCTCATGCAACATCATTATCATGGTGAGCACACCTGTTATCCTCAGTCGTGCCAATCTGCATAAAAACTTAGGTTTAGAGCTAATATAAAATATGATATTCCAAATCTCTCTAATCTTATAAAAATAATTGATTTTTTTGCTTTACCATCCAAGATAATTTTGGCAATGTGCGGCCTCAAGATTTCTTTGTTATGACGATAAGGACACTAATAATTTGAATAGCTATGTAAGCTTTACATACGATCATCTTTGCGAATAATTCCAATATTTATCATTATATAAGATGATCGGTGCGAAGTTCATCATAGTCAATAACAAGTACAATAAGTATTAAATTATAACCAAAGGTGCTCTAGTAAAAGTGTTCGTTAGACAGCATTACTAGAACCTGACCATTGTAGTAGGTCATAATGCATACCTCTCGGTGATCATCACATATGTTACAGAAAATTCTCTTCAATTAGTTTTAGTGTTGAAAGAAAAATGAATGTAGCAAATGTTAGTACAAGATACACGAGTGCGATGACGGTAATTCCAATAAAGTTCATCATAGTCAATGATAGGTACAATAAGTATTATGGCACACTCTAGTAAAAGAGGTGGTTAAATAGCGTCACTAAAACCCTGATGATCATGGTCGATTGTAACTCATTAGGGACGTCACATACGCTATGGAAAATTCTCTTTAGCATGCCTTACTGTTAAAAACAAGATAGACGTGGCAATGGTGATATGAGATAAGCAAATCTGTTAACCGTAATCCGAATAGCCATATTACCTATGATGATTGGTAGGTACAATAAGAATTAAGTCGCAACCAAACACACTAGTAAAAGGATTCGTTAAACAATGTGACAAATCCTTTAAAATTCATGAGTAATTTATGGTTTTGTAATTATCAAAACACATGAAGATTAAACAACGATAAAACTATGCAACGTTATAATGAAGACATTGTCATAAAAACTTTAAAATTCCAAGAACTCAAAAACTCTACCTGAATACGTGCATATCAATCATATACGAATATTCAACAGTCTCCCTCCTATGTGAGTGTACTCGATGTAGGAAATAAGGGATGAAATGCCATTAACTCTGCCTAAGCAACTCAAATGGTGAAAATGCAAATCAAGTGCTGGGACTTGGTCAAAGAAACTGGTTTGGTCAATATATTTGTTGGATTATCCACCATAAGTATTTTATTCATCTTAATCATTCCCTTAGTAACCTCATCATGCCCAAAGTGATACCAAATGTCGATATGTTTCACTCTCTCATTATACATCACATTCTTGGTTAACTGAATAGTACTTTGATTATTGCAAAAGATAACCAAAGCTCCCTTCTACTTTACCCCAAATTATGTAATGAAATGCTTTAACTAAGGAGCTTCCTTTGCTGCGTCCATCGCTAACATGTACTTTGCTTTGGTGGTTGAAAAGTAACTATGTCTTGTAAAATTACCCTCCAACTAACTGCGGAGCCATCAAATACAAAAACATAACCTATTAAAGATATTCTTTTGTCAAGATCACCTGCATAACAAGAATTAACTAGGCCCACAACCAAATGTTCTATATCACAACCTTTGTCAAATACCAAACCCACATCTAAGGCACCCTAGATATATTGAAAATCCATGGCTTGCCAATGAGTTTTACCCGGATATGCCATATACCTACTTACAACACTAACTGCTTGGGAAATGTTTGGACGAGTGCAAACCATAGCATAGATAAGACTATCCAAATCACTAGAATATGAAACTTAAGACATCTCATCTTCCTCTTCTTTCATTTTAGGCAACAAAGAAACCGAAAGCCTTAATTGCCATGCCAAATGGGTACTTAACGATTTGGCATTATTCATGCCAAAGTACTCAAGCACTTTCTCAATATACATTTTTTGTGAAAGGTGAAACTTCCGATCTAGTTTGTCTCTGTGAATCTCATACCTAAAATCTTTTTGGTATCAAACTCTCTATTAAGTTGCCTTTCCAACCATTGTATCTTTAACATGTTCTTTACATTGCCATGGAGATTACTTGAGACCATACAAAGAGCGTTTCAACCTGTAAACATCATCTTCTTTACCTTCAACAAAGAATCTCCTCAAGCTCACCATTTAGAAAAGTGGTTTTGACATTAAGTTGCTCAATTTTTAGATCATAAAGGGCCACTAACATGACCAACACACAAATGAGATTGTGTTTCACAATTGAATGAAGTTAATCCCCTTCTTCTGACTTAAACCCTTTGTTACTAAGCATGCCTTGAATCTTTCTTCTTCAACCCCTAGAGTTCCCTTCTAACAAAAAAAAAAAAAAAAAAAAAAAACCCTAGAGTTCCCTACTTTCTTTTGAAGACTTATGTGTATCCAACAGCTCTTTTGCTCTTAGGCAATTTCACAAGACCTTGAGTTTAGTTCTTTTGAAGAGACTCCACCTCTTCATTCATCGCAACAAGCCACTTCTCAAATTTTTAAATAGATGGTAGCTTCATGGAATGTAGAAGGTGTTAGCTACATGCCCTAAAACAATTACGTAATAGTTGCATGTTAGGGATTTAAATTGCATTATTTATTTACTTGCAAAGAAATATTCATTTATCGTCCCATTTATATTAATGAGTCCATAAGATCAGTTGTGGCTGAACCTATCTTTAAGGGGTTGAAATTTGTGTGATAGGTTTATAGTTAAACTGAATCTCTCACTCGGTCTCACTCTTACACTCACGCCCTCACCATGCTGTCGCCTCATCGGATTGCCAACTCTTGGCACCATCCTTAGTTAATTGAAGGTAAGTAGAATCTCTAACTCTTGGTTAGGGCAATAATCAACGTCGTCGAGTTTAGTTCTGTACGCATTCATATTTAGTTTTATGCATGTTGATGATTGATTGCTCATGTGTTTACATTCCTAAGCTGAATCATGCTCCGGGTCACGGATGGGTCTCACTTGACCTTAGACCATAATTGAGGAGTGTTAGTTCAAGGTGTGAGTCACGTTGCTCGAACTTGGTTGCGCTCTCATTTGGGCTTAGTTTGTATACATGTTGACCGGGTCACGGATGGGTCTCACTTGACCTTAGACCATAATTGAGGAGTGTTAGTTCAAGGTGTGAGTCACGTTGCTCGAACTTGGTTGCGCTCTCATTTGGGCTTAGTTTGTATACATGTTGACGACCGGTTTCCTCATGCATTTGTACGTAAGTAGAATTTCTAACTCTTGATTAGGATAATAAGTTAAGTCGTTGAGTTTGATTGTGTGCTTATTATCCGTATAAGCCGTGTTTATGTTGTAATATTCTTTGGTACGGTCTACTCATGTTTGCACGCTTGAATGTGTTCACTATCAAGTCCTAAATCATCTCACACTAAACTTATCCTTAAGCATCTGACTTATAACACAAAGTGGAAGCCTTAGCTTAGGATAGCTTGTATAATATGAATTATAAACGATACCTCAAGACAAGTTGAAACAAAAGGGAATCATGCCTTTATTTATATCATAACTATGATCAGCAATAGGAAGGGGGACTATACAACCAAAATTGGAGGATCTAACAACGATAGTACATAAAAATGGGCCTCTCGTGCTAAGCCCATACTAATAGGTCCTCTACCTTGCATATGTCCTCCATCTGGGCCATCCGTCTATTGGCACCTTACTCAAAAGGGTCCCATCGTGCCTTAGTCTACACGATTCCTCCCAACGCTCGTCCTATCCATGCCTAATTCCCTCCTCCACTACCACCATCTTCGGCCACGCCAGGGGTCGTTAAGCACGGAATGGGCCCAACCAAATGATCTCCCACCTTCACAAAAATAGTTGCAAAACTATATAAGATCAAATCAGACTGTCTGATATCTACACGAATCTTAGTAGTGAGACGGACAAAAGTGGTGCTAGGAAAGTGTGGGTCAGTGAACTCTTGAGTCTCAGTTTTCAGCACTACAGGCGCGCCATAAATAGAGGTGGGGGTAGTAGGGAGAATAGGCATTTCTACTTATCTAAAAAGATAACAACAAAAGTGAGCTAAAGCCCAGCAAGAGAAAGAAATAGATTTATAAACCATTTGATCTAATCAGCAATCAATTCCTAAGACACAGGCTAGCATACAAACACACAATTACAAGTCTATAAACACACGACATAACTTCAGTCCTATATAGCCGCGCACATAAAGTCAAAATACATAGATTTCGGACTTACACACACTCGTGATATATCGGGAACAATTACAGCATGCTTTAAATTTCCACATAACACCTGTATGATACCACCAACTTCAGTCTCATTTCAATTGTTCCCAGTCCATGAACAATGACTTTAGCAACCCACGCTAGGCATATACGACACTAATCTACAAGCATCCCAACTCTGGGCCATCGTCGGGTATAAAACTCTCAGGATTTGTCCCTTCTTGGGCTTCCCTACTTAAACCTACTTAAACCCGAGGCATCTTGGTTCACTTGCCAGGGTATTCTCTTCCAACATTCCACTTGGGGTCATCATTGGGCATCTAAGGATTGTGTGCCTTGAATTCCACATCCATCTCATGCATCACACACACATAAACATTTATAACTATATATATAGCATTGCATTTTGTTCAACTTTGGAAATGGGTCTTGGGGAAATGCAAATATCTTTAACTAAAGGGCTTTGGGGAAATGTAAACTGCGTTTGGTAAAAATTTCTTTGCAAAGTTATTTTAGCGTAAAAAGTGTTTGGCAAATCTTTTTTTTATAAAGGACTTTTGGATTTTATTTTTCTTTTTTATTAAAAAATATTAAACTCTTTGAACGAGTCTGGTGAAGGTAATGGTGAAAGTAAGGGTAGTTTTGAAACAATGAGAGATAAAACTGAAAAATTAAAAAATTTATGATATTATTATTTTTTTTTATAAAAAGAGAAAAGTAGTTTTAGCATTGGGCTAAATGCTAAAAGCCCAAAGTTGGTCCCTATCAGGATTGGGTTTTCAACTTTCCCATTGCCAGCATTTGACTAAAAGCCCCTTGGACAGGCTTGCCTAACACCCCAACATTTCCTAAGGGCTGAGGCTGAAAGTTGCTTGCCAAACATCCTAGCATCCTAGCATTTCCCAAGGGGCTATGAGGTTGAAAGCCCCTTAAAGAAACTGAATCAAATACACCCATAGCACTCATGGCATGCCACAATTTTCATAATTCATCTTTCATAGTATAATTGTCATGCACAACTATGAGATGGGCACCACAACACTACAAAGATCATCAGAAATATTACACGAAACACTCAATTAAAGCATATCACATTAACATCACAAGTTTAGCATGTGATATCTTAGTCGAAAGTCAGAATCCATCACCAAATGTCACAAATTAAAGTCTCCTTACCTTCGGCATAATATTGTACCAATTTCGGAATACATCACCAGGGAACCAGAATTGTACAATTTTAGAAAGAAATAGAACAACCTAATAAATGAGATCGAAAAATTATGAAATTTTAATATGTTATAAATAAGACCTAAAAGAACATATTTCATGGATTGTCCGAGACCTAATTAGAATGGTACAAAGAGCAAAGACTCTCCTAAACTAGCACTATCCACTGTTTCTTCGAGCATAATCATCAACCAAAAGGAAATATCGATTCGACATCCAAATCTTAATGAAATGCTCTAAAATTTTGACATGATGTACATAATGATGTTCCCTACAATTCTCATGAAGAAAGCATAACCAGATTTCGCTTAGAAAATTTTATAAAATTTGGAGAACACACGGAGGTCTACGAACTATGCTATTGAATAGATTGTTCATTGAGAAAAACGGGGTCTTCGAACCAACCCTTCCAACTCAAAAATTCCCGAAATAAATATATGTCATTATTAGGGTCTCTTGAACAATTTTTATGAAGAGAACTTCACCCAGATCTCATCCTAACGAGCCGCACCAAATTGACAAAGCAGATGGCTCAGGAATTCACAGTTTTGGAGAAAAACAGCGGGCAAACTTGAAATATTTGCAAACTCAGCTTCTCACGCATACATTTCTCACATGCATGTCTATTTCTAGTCTCAAAGCACACGTATAGAGCATCTACTTAAGCATTGACCACAAGAAAAATCCTTGCAAGCTAGAACAAGCACAAAAGACTACATGCAAGCCATCGAACCTCCTATAACCGACATGCACTCCAACTCCCATCCACAACGCACGACCACAGCTCCTTCTTTTCACATCCACACCATCACAGCAACATGCAAAAGCACCACAACCAACAGATTCACCAGGACAATTAAAAGACCACCTATTCTACAAAATCGAGTCCTAAAGAGATCAAAAGGAGTAGAAATCCATCATTTCTCCTTGCCTCAAAGTCTCAGCACTTCGTCTTCTTCTCCTCAACACGCTGTGATTCTAAGGAGGCTCTCAACTTACCAATTTACTCGAGCACAAAGATGAGAGCGAGAGAGGAGAGAGTGAGCTTGCGGGCGAGAGAGAAAAACCGAGAGAGAAAGGGCGAGTAAGGGAGAGTGGGAGGGTTCAGTGAGGGAAGAGAAATGAGTGAAAAGAAGAAGAAGAAATGAAACAAGAAGAAGAAGAAGGGAAGGAGAAGAAACTTGCCGCACCTAGGGAAGAGAAGGAAATGATGAGAGCATGGGAAATGCTCCCTTGCATGAAAAACCATTGGAGTAAGGGAAATAGCCATGATGGACGCCCAAAGGCAGGCTAATAGGCCTATTTAGTTCTATTTAATAACAAAAAAATAATTTGCATGGCCTTTGCAAGACCATGGACCGCACGCCAAGATTAGGCCAAAAAAATTGTCTAAATTCTTTCACATTTAACACTAAGATGGCCGGCCCTATTAGAACAATCACATAGAAATTAAGTTATGTACTAACATGAACATTAGCCGCACATGACATCCATACAAGGTGAAAATTTATTTGCCTCAATCCCTAAATTATCTTACTAAATTTAAATAGCCTATATTACCAAACTTGCCATGAAAATTAAAATTAATAGACCGATAAAGCTTGCCACGACTAATTAATTAGTTGAATAAAATTCGGAGTGTCACATTCACGCCTTGGGACAAAGTCAAGGTTCACTTGGCTTAGAATAGAAGTCAAGTCGCGATGGCCTAAGCTCGCGGGGCCTTGAAAGCGGTATTGAGGCGTGTTGTTTCTAAGTTTTGTTCAGTGTGGGGATCGCTGAAGGCCATGAGGTCTTGGATCGGTATTGAGGCGTGCTAGTTTCAAGTGTTGCGTAGTACGAGGATTGCCCAAGTCCACAAGGTCTTGGTACAGCGTTAAGGCATAGCGGTTCCGAGTCTTGCTCGGTATGGGGATTGAGCATAGGCGTTTGGTTTGAGCCATGAGCCAAGAATCGTGCTCGATATATTGTATAGTGTAGTAATGAGGGTCATGGAACACACACTTGAATGTGCATGCCCTTGGGCCTTATATTGTCATGCCCTGATCCTTGGTCACGTGTCCATCCTTCATCTTTGATCGATTTTTTAAAATTTTATATCCCAGGACTACGTATCGCCAACCCTTTCATTTTCAATAGCACATGCGCAAGCAGTTATAAATCTCTAGACAATAAAGCAATGAGATAGAAAATTAGGGCCATAATTTTCATACTGAAATTCACAACCACACTTTTATACAAACACCTCATAGTATATAATGCAATACTATTCACAAGGGTTTGATCTAACATTTATCCACATATAATCAAGGTTCGACAAAACAGGATGGGATCTCAATCCTCATCAAGGGTCACACTCAGGATCCTCCTTGTGGTCATCTTCTTCTCCAAAATCTTCCTCATCATCTGGTTCCACATCAGGGTTCTCCTCGTTAGATTCCTCCTCCTCAGGCTCCTCATCAGGGTCCTGAAATGGTTATTCAATAACCATTGAGACCACGTCTCAGCAAGTTCTACCCCCTAAGACTCGATTAGTAAACTAATACACCTTAGGGCTGCCTATGCACAACATGAGTCAGAGGACTTACCTTGGCCTCAGATTCCACCTGCATATTAGTACAGATCAAATAGGCACCCAAGAAATCACATCATAAATTGAAGCATCGATCAAATCAACATAGTTGATTACATCTCAATCGAACCATTCACTAGTTGTTTTCATTCAATCAATCAATTTACGACATCAGATCAAAGCAATGATCAATCGACCTAGTCGATTACATATCAAACAGACCAACTCTAGGTCATTCCCAGACATCAATCACATGTACTCTCTCGGGCGTCTTTTTCGCCAACTGCCATACCATCACCGATCACGTGCATTCTTTAAGGCGCCATTTTCGCCAGTGATGTCCCAATCACTGAATCACGTATCATTTCTAGGGCGCTGTTTTCGCCAAGTTGAGGTATGCAATGGACAGCACTCGTGCGTTCTTTAAGGCGTCGTTTTCGCCAGTGATACTCTCCATCACCAAACCACGTATGTCCATAATGAAGCAAGGGATAGACAGCACTCGTGCGTTCTTTAAGGCGTCATTTTCGCTAGTGATATTCTTAATCACCGAACCACGTATGTCTATAAGTCATGTACATTCTTTCTCTCTAGCGCTGTTTTTGCCAACGTGACATATGTAATGGGTAGCAACATGCGTTCTTTAAGGCGCCGTTTTCACCAGTGATATCCTTAATCACCGAACCGCATTTGTCCACTTACATCGTACCTGATTGGTCTCAGTCGAGAATTTCCCCAATTCACTCTCAAAATTTTCTCTTCTTTACAGCTCATCAAAGCATTATCAATGCTAAATAATCATACTCAGCCATCTACCAATCAATCATTCAATTCCACTTAATTTCAATCAATTAAGGAACAATTTCTCAAATTGCACAATCAATTCAATTCAGCACAATGTGGAGCTCAAATAAATAAACGGACTGCACCACGACAATCAGCACGAAATTCCGGTCACCACCATCACAGTTTAATTTCCGGAAAAATAAATAATTAAATAATTAATTTCGAAAATTAAATAAATAAATATTAAAAAATCCAATTTAGACCCGTGATGCCTAATTGAAATCTGAAACTGGTCGGGAAAACCCCGGGATGCATTCAATAAATATTAGAAACTCTCTACTTGCTAATGACTAGGTCTAACCACGTAACATGCATCATTAAGTCACTAATTCCTAAACTAATCTAACCACCTAATTGCACTTAATTAAATCTAATCAACCCTTAAGCATAATTAGCAAACTAAGAAAGCATTAGTGAGTAAAACTCACTTGGCAAAGCGAAGATCGGAACACCGCGACGGTGACGCGACGGCGGCCGAACTTGGGCCAACTTGCTTCACGGGCCCAAGATGGGCTGAACTTGCTGGGTCTCGCTGAAATACAAATGATGCTGGGCTTGAAACTAAACTGAACTGGGCTTCAAATTGAGATGGGCTGACTGAGCTTGGGCCGAAATGCAACTGAACCGGGCTGAACTTGTTGGCTCGTGGACTGCAATTGCTGAGCTGTTCTTGGGCCAAAACTTGTTAGACTGAAATTAGAAGTGGGCTGTTGGGCCCGAGCCAAGAAGAAACTGCTGGGCTTCAAGTGGCACTCAATTCGCTGGCTTCGTGGACGTGGGCCTGCCTTCAACGCAAAATGATGGGCTGCATGCTGGAATTTCTTTGGTCAAATGAGGGCTTCCATGAGTGGCGTCGTTGACCAGTGTGAGTGGAGGTGGACGGCAGAACTCGGTGGATTCGTGCAGCGTCGATTGAAGAAGCTGAGTCGTTGACAATCGTTGGGCCAAGGACTATCGGGAATTCATGAGCTCGCTTCGTGCGAATCGCATGGCAAGATGGAGACGACAAGCTGAGCAGATCGAGGCAGCAACGTTGAAGATTCACCGAAGTTTGGCTTCGTGCCGTTCCAACGATGACACGAAGAAGCAGCTGCGTCCTTGGTCACGTGGAGAGATGGAGCAGCTTATGTTGGGCTGTCAGTGGATTCCTTTGGGCAGTGGGAATCGATGTGCGGCGTTGAAGAAATTGATGAAGATACACGGGCAGGTGTTGGTGTCCAAGAAGCTGCAGGTCGGTGGAGTGGATGGTTTCGCTGGCAACAAAGGTCAACAAATTGCGCTTCCGTTGAAGATTGGACTCACGGTGCTATCTTCTTCGGACGAGTGGCAGTGGAGAGAGGGACGCAAGGGAAATTAAATTTGGGGGTGTGGGCTTCGGTCTTCATGGGCAGAAGACGTGAGGAATAATTGAAAAGGGGATGAGGGCAGAAAGAAAAAGAAATGAAAGTGTGACAAGAAGCATGGGGAATCGAAGATGGAGGGAAAAAGGGAATGGATGAGGATGAAGTGCCCAAAAGTCTACAAAAATATCTTGGCTCATCATGAGATTGTCCAATAAAGCCTTCAAGTTTATCTACTTGGTCTTCTATTACTTTCCAACAAGTAGATTCTACAAACTACTCCAAAATGAAGCCAAAAAGAGGCTGTCCAAGCATAATTCCGAAATTCACTTAATTTAGTTTCAATTCCTCACTCAGTTCCCCAAATTGAGGCCTGATTTTGTCGAAGGAAAATCCCATACCATTTTCTGCCAGTCCCCAACACTCAAAGGCTCGGATTGGAAGTCGAAATTTCCTTTACTTTGGCCAATCCAAATTTCCGTTGATTTTCCGCGGCGTCCGAATCGATTTTCCGTAAAAATCTCGGAATCTCCGAAAAATCTTCTGAGACTGAGTCGACATTCCTAGAATTTATTGTGACATGATAGGAACTTCAATTTCTGAAATCGGACTTGAATTCACAGTTAATTTCACTTGGCGCGTTTTTAGCGTGACCTAAGCTATCGGATAACTTTCAGACATTTTTAAGTGTAAATGACCCGTGGTCGATTTTCTTCGAGCCACGATGAACCCACTCGACTCATTGGCGACTCTCGGTTGTCGTGAAAATCTCGAGGATTCAAATACGGACACAAGGTACCAAAACAATAAGAAAATCAGTCTAGTATTGGTCGACGAGAATTTTCCAATTTAGTGGTGTCACCCACGATTGGTCACACATCTCTGTTGAACTAGCTTATCTTTGATTTCAAATTGATTTTATACTGTACCACAATGGCCTCTAAAGATAGACACGGTCGAGAAGCTGATTCCTAGTCGAATTCTCAAGTCTATTTGCCTAAAAATCCTTTTTGGTTTCCCCAGATAGTCTAGTTATCTCAAGAGTGATCACCTCTGAGAACAGCCCTATAGGCGCTTTAATGAAATGCCCGATTTATTCAGTAGAAAACAGAGTTGAAAATTTGAGATGTCACATATATAGTTGGCTAAAAGGAAAGATAGAAAATTGACTTGTGTGATATATAACATTTGGTCATATAAAGGAAAGTTAAATTGCCGTAAATGCATCTTAGCTTCACCAAAGGCAAATCCTTGTGGGGGATGGTCCAGGAGCACACCCTAAAGAGGACAATATCGGGTTGGGATGAGGAATGGTCTAAGAGCATGCCTCTACCCTAAACGACATGTTACGTTGCCTCGTTCATGAGAACAAGATGTCCTGATTGAGCAGGAAGCCTTTGAAAGTATGGATTGTCTAGCCTAAGGCCAAATGCTCAGCTTGAAGTTGGAAGCCCCTAAAAGTACGGGAATAACCGTTTGAGATAGTTAATGAACTTTATTGTGCATTTTACTATGTGTAGTTTGATAAGCTTGTTTGGTGAAATAGCTTGTTTGGTAAGTTGAAAGTAGATCACATGCATATAGTCAAGAGATAGCAATGGGTTTGCTATTGGTCTGCCATCGACATTGTATTACGAATTTTGTACTCGTTAGATTCGAGGATGAGATGTCCTAGTAGAAAATTAGGAGTTTTACTTACTGAGTCCCTCGACTCACTCTTTTGTCTTTCAGTTTTGTAGGTATGGCACCAATTTTGGAGCTGCAGCCTCCATAGAGGAGATATGGATTAGCTCCAGCCTCTGTGGATAGATATAGCAAGGCGTAAATAAAAAAGTGCCCATAGAGAAGGGCTTTGTAAATGTATAAACATGATATAAAATAAATGTTACATGCTATGTTTACTTGGCTACTTGTTTGTTGTGTTGTTTGAGTGTCGATTAATGTATATGCTTCTATATGCTCTTAATGAAGAGATAAAAGAAATGGGATAGCGATGCCCTTGGGACATCGCAACGATAATTCTTGTTGGTTGCGATTGGAGTCGAGTCGTTACACCTTCTATCTGCTTGAAATTGATGAATTTGATCTTGAAAATGTGGTTTTTGGAGTTTTAGACTTGATCATCGCTGTACTATCCACCTAGTATCCATTCACTTTACCAAAGTTTATTGAGTTAAAATCTGTTCGTTCGTTCATTTATTCTATTAGAGTTTATAACTTGATATGATATGATATTTTTTATTTTCCCTTAGTTCTATATCAAACACTAAGAATGTACACTTGACACAGATGGATGCGTTAGTGTCAAAATTTTAAAAATCTACACTTAAGTGCTAAAATCGGAGAAGAAATGAACATTTAAGCGTCAATGGCGAGAATTTTTGGCCAAACAATTTATGTGCCATTTTCCGGTGAGAATTTTAATGATGTGGTATTTCTTTAAAGAAATTTATCTACGTGGTGTTGATGTGGCTAGATAAGGTCAAAACAACGTTGTTTTGGTCCCAATTTGATTTTTAATAAATTAAAAAACTAAATTAAAAAGGGAAAGCTGATTTCCTTTATTAAATCAAATCTTTTTAATTTAATTTAATCAATATTGATACAAACAATCAAATTTGGGCAAAATGACGTTGTTTTGGGACAAGGGTTGCTGAGTGGACATTCTGACAAGCCACATAAATGGTTTTATTAATAAAATAACTCAGTTGAGTTTTCAGTAAGTTTCACTGGAGTTGGCACTTAAGTATCCATTTTAATTTAAAAAAGTGACATTCAAGTGTACATTTTGGAAGTTTTGGCACATATGTATTAATTAGTGCCAAGTTTTGACACTTGGAATGTACTTCTTCCCAAAAAGTTCTAAAGCAATCTCTATAGTGGTAATTTTTTTAGATTCTAATATTGTCACGCCCCGGATCCTCGAGTGCATGCACATCCCTCAGTGGTCGATAAAATTGCAACGTCCTAGGACGCATCGCTGACCCATTCATTTTATTGCACATGCGGAGGCGAATTAAAAACCCCTGACAGCAAACAACATGAAATAGAAAAGCAAGATAATCACATCGAACCAAGCACCTTTATAAATGAGTTGAGTTTATATACAAAGGTCTACAAAAGATTGTCTTTCCAAAAAGGAACTGTTCTACGACCTTTTAGTCGGACACATTCATCGATCCTTCGAACTCCATCGGCTTTGGGGGCACCGGGTTCTCCATAGCACCATCAGAAGGGTTAGCTGCACCCTCGCCAAAAGCGGCATCGACAACCACAACGGGAATCTCAAAATCCTGGAGGAGACCCACTTTGAATCCATTGAGTCCAAAGCAGAACCACGCCCTGAATCGATGAGGTACCCTCTCAGGTAGGCCCTTATCGACCTAGACAGTGGTCACGACTAACTCATAGACCCAACGACTACCAGGGATAGGGACGTCTATACCTCGCTCAGTAATAGCCCGCGGCTGTCCAAAACGTTCCGGAGGAACCGCCATCTAAGGACTTGAAAAGATTGAGCCAACGATGAGGTGAGACAATATCTCAACAAGTTCACCTCCTAAACTCCGATTAGGAAGGAAATACGCCACACAGCCACACAATCACAGAGACTTACCTTGTCTCAGATCCTTTCTGCATGTCAGTACAGTTCATATCACAGACATAAACAATATTCATACTCAGTCAATTGGAACGCCACAATTCATCTTTCAAACAGCCACAGGGGTCCCGATTATAGGGCCATATCATTATGACACATCCCATTCCGTGTCACACAATTTTGTCCCATAATCCGGCGAGTCAATTTCACTCAACATGCATTTTAATTGTTAATCATGGCCACACACGGGCACGGCCTACTCAACGTTCGGCGGTCTTCTGGCATAACCAGGCATCATCTCGCCCCATCGAGCATGGCGATGTCACTACATTGACGGTATTCCACAAGGGAGCATCGGTCCAGCCTCTACTGCGACCGTCATCCATTGCTAGGGCATCTCATATAGGAGCAACATCCAGCTTAATAGTCTGGGACGGGTTCTCATAACCATTCATGCACCCATCCAATTTACGGCCAAGATATCGTGCTTTGCACTTAAATGTCCTAATTAAAATAACGTACTTGGCCCATTTTCTTCGTATTAAAAACACACGGTAAAAATAATCGTGTGTGGGTACACGGTCGATTTGAACCAGAAAAACTGATACCATTCCTTTTAAAATCCCACGGTTTGATCTAGTCTTTAAAACTATTTTTGGTGTCAAAACCCGACACCTAGTAATTTCTAAATAATTACCAAAATTTTCAAATTTTAAATTAAATACTCAAAATTACAATTACCACTTAATTTGCACAATTTAACACTCAATTGCATAAATTAAGCACACCATTGCAATCAACACGAAATTTCGGTCATCGACTATCTTGGTATAATTTTCGGAAAATAATAAATAATTAAATAAATACCAAAAATAATTAAATAATGCAATTAAAATTCAATAAATACTAACTTAAGCCGGAAATGCTAATCTAACCACCTAAACGGGTTTAGAAAATTTCCGAACCTATCTAGATAAATAGTATGATCTAATTAGCCCCTAATTAGTCTATTCTAACCACCTAACATGCATAAATAAGCAATTAAATAACTAATCTAATCTAACTAACCACATAATCCTTAATTAGCTTAAACTAATCAACCCTTAAGCATCATTAACTCCCTAAGTAGAGTTTAGCCAGTAAACTCACCGATTTAGCGGGTTGGTGAGTTCATGGCGACGACGATGCGGAGGTGAGCGATAAACAAGCTTGCGGCGACACCAAGAGAGGTCCGAATGGGCCTAGAAATGGGCCTTGAAGACCTCAGCCCTTGCTGAACTTTCGGCTCTGTCCTTGGGCCAAAAGAGCTGGAACAAGCGACTGGGCACCCCCGTCATGGCACTTAAAAATATATGCGATTGCGTTTATCCTTTTGGCACTAAGGAACTTCTTTTTGCGGTTGTCATGGTGCCTCTTGATTCCAGTAAGTGAGATGGATTGGATGACTTGGAAAGGTACAGCAACGGAGAGTAGAAGAAGGCATGATCTAGCATTCAATCCTTGCAACTGCAAATCTGGATTTTCTTGCTGTTCTATTCCAGTCTGCTACTTTGCCAATGAACTCCCAGGTTGATGAATTTGATTTTCGTAAGTTTGACCTAAGACAAACAACAACACTAGTTCTAGAGGTTTGATCAGCCTATTAGCTTACCAATGCACATATCATAATGAGTAGATATAAGAAAACGAAATCTCAATGTTTGCATATTTATATCAGATTTAAAGCTTTACCGTGGATTTGTATCTTCATTTTAGATGTTTGTTTTCCATTTTAAGGCTTGTATTTGTTTAAATGTTTATTGTCAAGCAAAAAGAAAAAGAATTTGTAATATTTGACATTGTTTTTACTAGGTCAAAGAAAAGGTGGTGGGACCCACTTTAAATAAAGAAAGAAAAAGAAAACAAAAAGGGGAAGAGATAAAAAGGAAAAGAAGGCCCACGTTCAGGCAGCAAAAGAAAAGAGGAAAGAAGAAGAAAGAAAGAAGAAGAAGAAGAAGAAGAAGAAGAAAGAGAAGAAAGAAGAGAGAGGACTTTGTGTGTTCACACCGCAAGCAACTCACCAAGCTTATTTACAATGCCCAGTATAGTGATTGCACCATTCGTTCTTCCAATCGGAGTAGTTTCGGAGTTAGGGTTTGAAATTCGGAATTTGGGGAAAATCGAGCGGTGAAGTCCGATTTTGGAGTTGTGAGCCGCGTATTTTTATAGAAATCATATTTTATGGTGTTGTGGAGCCATAGGATTTTACGGATCATGATTTGAGCTTGTGGTTTGTCCAAAATAAAATTTTGAAGTTTCCCACGCGCAATGAACAGTACGCATCCAGCAGCTTTGGGCCCATTTTTGTCATTTTTCGACTTGATTTTGGGGCGGCCAAGTTGGGATTCTTGTAGTATGTTTGAAAGGCTTTCTATTGATTATAAGTACGTTTGAATCGGGGTTCATAGGAGAAAGTTAAGGCGCGATCAAGTTTTGTGCTTAAACTCTGTGTTGCGAACGGCTTGAACAATTGCTTTGGTTATGCGACTTGTTAGCTCGTAGGAGTCCTTTTGTGAGAGTTAAGACATAGTTTAGTCGTTTCATAATTGAGATAGAGTTTTATTTTGATTTTAACATTATTCATCGGTTATTTGATAGGGCCGTGAGTTCGACGATATGAGTATCGTTTGTCGTTTGGTCATAGATAACGAGGTGAGTGATACTATATCTTCTTTGGTTTTGTAAAATCATGTCTTGAAGTATATATATGTATATATATTGAATCAAGAAGAGCATTTTTATTGCATAAAAGTTGGATTGAGCAATTGCTAGGTTGATTGTGGATGTTTGAAAAGTGTGTTATACAAAGTAAGTGGAGAAATATATATGAAATGGCTTTGCGACTGATTTATGAAAATGTTTATGATGATTTGAGAAATGGATATGAAATGGATGATGGGCTATGCTGCAAAATGTTATTAGCTCGGTTTACGATATTGATTTCTAAATTGGATTTCCGGTATTGGAGGATGATTTTTTATGCTCAATATGACTGTGAATCTAGTGAGGGGTTTTTATGGGTATGCATACCAAGTTTAGGATATCCTTCTAGGCCGAGCCACTAGCTTTATAGGTGGAGACCTTGCCAAGGGGGGAATCTTAGTCGCCTTATCACAAGGCGTTGTGTCGTGACCATGGTTAGCTATTGAGCAAAAGATCGGTCGATGGATGGACCATCGACGCGTGTTTGATATGAGATGAATTAATGGATAGACCATTAATAAGTGTTTTTGATGGAGATTATTCAATGGACTTGAACATTGATACTTGACTTTTGATGGTGATTTAAATGAGTTTTCATATTAGTATAAGGCTTTGATGGTAAGAAATAATTCTTATATGATTTGATATGTATTTTATATATTGAATTTGAGTTATGAAGTTTGGTATTGCTTTGTATACATGCATAGTGGTTGCTAGATTTGCTTAGAAGATATGTACTACTCATTGAGCTTGTAGTTGCTCACCTCTATTTCCAAACCTTTTCAGGTCTTTTGGTTAGCAGCTAGTAAGTCAAAGAGTACTATTGACAGGGACCTTTGGAAGTGGACTTTGGGTATGGTTTGAGGCTGTGTCCTTCGGGTGGAAGGACGGCCATGTTATCCCCATCCTTGTACGATTTGGGGTGTGATAGAAATAATGAACAAATACGTCAACATCTAAATGACATACTATTTTTGAACTAGAGATCATAAACTCAAGACAAAAATGTGACGTAAAAGTTCTATTATTATTCTAGCTCGAAACAATCTTGTCATATAAAATAGCATGTTCGTTTTCCGTTTTAATGTTGACAATAATTGGCGCAGCCTTTGATAAAGGCACTCCTCTAAAGGGATTGGTCCAATAAGCTTTTGGTATGGCAATTGTTTGGAAAATTTGATTGCTAATAAGGATAGAGTAGTAGTTATAGATGTTTGATGTTTTGATGCATGATGATTATCATTGTCTTCAAGGTATTATTTGCCCCACTGATGGGTTTAAAACAAATATACCTCTAGGATATGCACTAAAGTCGCAAAGAAATGAGTTCAATAATTACTCAATTGCTCTATTGAAATTGAACTCTAAATGTGTTATCAAAGTTGTGTATATGGAAAAAAAGAAGAATTGAGAGTTACGAAGAAGTTGTTTTGAACAGTTGTGTTACTTAAACAATTGTGATGAGGAATGTATGACTTGATCCTATTAATAGATAACTAATCAATACTTTTCCTAGGAATATTTATCTTATCCCCACCATTTTCACTTTTCATGATGAAACGTTGCCACTTTTCATGTCAACAATAATTTCTTTTCAAAACTAAGAGTTACTTCCTTTCATAACAAAAAGTCACCTCTTTCATTAAATAGTTGTGATAAGCAATGTATGTTTCGAAGCTATTCATAGATAACTACTCAACACATCTTTTGGGAATAGGTATCTTATCCTTGCCATCACAACATTTCATGTCAGCAATCACTTCTTTTAATAATAAAAAATCACATATTTCGTGATAACTAACTATTTCAACAATATATTAATCTACATTAATTCATACATACAATAAGGCATCTATTAAGATTTGAACATTTTTTGACCAAAAAAAAGAAAAAGATTTGAACCTTCAATTAATGTAAACAATTCCATTAACGAATTTAACAGTAGATAAAACTTTGAACCATGATTCTATTTATTCATTGAACTACCACACTTATGAATTTACACACGTTTGGATAAATTTCCTATGCCTTTTTAGGCCTTATGCTCCCTCTCGCATTCATAAACATTTACAAAAGTTAATCCGACTTTTGTTAGAAGCGTCACCACTTCTTATGTTCATATAGGTGAAGTTTCTAACTTACCTTAGCATTGCCGTTCTAAAGCCTTAAGCTTCATTAGGAGTCTTTTCTTACACCTGTCTTTCTAACTTTCCATGACTACTAACCTTGTGCCCTAGTACTTGATTACCGTCGAGATACAATAGCTCATCGTTATTCATTGAACTTTAATAATTTCGTTAGAGATAGTAAAGTTGGGTTTCGACTATGCTTGACCTATTCCTTTGATGGCACTACTAATTAAACCTCTCGAGAGTCCCTTAGTAATTGGATCGACCACGTTATTCTCTATCCGAGCATATATTACTGGAATAATTACATTAATACTTAATTGTTATCCGAGCATATATTACTAAAATAATTACGTCAATAATTAATTGTTAAACATACTCATGTTGTAAGCTAGTGTCTATATCTTCCATTGCATATTTTACTATGTGGTCAGATATTGTTGCGTTACTATTACAATGTAAAGATATGGTTGCAATGGTTGTGACCACAAATCTTTATTCAATAGCAAATACTATAGTCATTCAGTCTCTTTACCAGCCGTAGGTAGTGAAATAAATTAATATTCCATCATTGAATTAGTTATACATGTTTGCTTATCTGATGCCCAAAAAAATTACACCATTTGCAAGCTTGAAAACCATCTAGATGTTGGCTAGTTATCAATTTTGCTAATTATCCTACTAGAATATCCTTCTAGTACTATTGGTTGTCTTCCTTGAATAGACCATGTATTGTTTTCTTTAAGTAACCAATTATTCTACTTATGACCTTCAAATGCACAATATTAGGATTATCAGTAAATTTGGACAATTTGCACACAATAAAAGCTATATTTGATCTAGCGCAATGCATAACATATATTAGACTTTCAACTACACTAGCATATTTTGATTGTGCTACAAATTTCCTAGTATTTTCCATCAATTTAACTGACATATCATACAGTACGTTTGACTCTTTAATTCCCAAATGCTAATATTTTTGAATGATTTTTTTTCCACATAGTGGCCTTAACTTAATGCATAACCCCAACTATGTTGATCCCTTTAATACTGAAAATTTTCTCCACTTCTTACAAAATCCTTTATTTTAAACTAAGAAGATAGGAAAAGAAAACTGAGAAGATAAATACCATTTAGTTTCATTCATGCCAAGCATATTTGTATCAACAACCAAGATATTATCTACATTTAAACATATTTTAACTTCATACTCTTTGATGAACTTTCAATAAATGCACATATCAATATTGTTATGCTTACATTTGTATGATAATACCACCAAATCAAATTTCTCATGCCATTGTTTCAGTGATTTCTTATCTTTGCTCATGTCGTCATTCTCAACAAAATGCACCTTATTTTTAACTTCTTTCACATTATTAGCCTCATGATCCCAAGAATCTTGTTCAATTCAAATGTGTTTTATCAAATTATCCACAATCAGGGTCTTAATTGTGTGGAGAAGCTTCTTTCGACAATCATTCCAAGTTGAAGACAATTTTTAAATAATTACAGCCACTTGAAGAGGTTCATTAACTTCAAACATAAGATCTTTGAAGTTCATCTACTACCTTAGAGATAGATTTTCCATTAACCACAATAGATTCAAAATATTTCAAAGCAATAAATTTATCCATATCTTGTTTGTCAATATTGTATTTGGTCTCCAAGGAATAATGTCTTTGGGATTTGTGTAAGATTGAAAAATTTCATGTAGATGATCTGACGGATTATTGAGAATTCTTCCTCGGTACGTCCTTTCATAATCATTTTCTTATTAATATCATCATATAATATCATCACTTTTATTCATAAATTTTAAAGTACCATATAGCCAACATCAGATAATCTATTTTGCCACAAGGAAAATGACTCAAGTATATTAATATAAACAAAAGTTTCATTAATACTTATCTATCAAGATTGCCAACACTTGATGGAATCACTATTTCCATCTTCATGAAAATTATAATACCTTAAGATTGTTGGGGAAAATTGATTATTGATGAAGATAAAGCAATAGTTATAAATGTTTGATGTGTTGATGTGTGATGATAATCATTGTCCTTAAGGTATTATTTGCCTCCACTATTGTTGCTACCAGGTTTAGAACAAATATACCTCAAGAATATATACCAAAGCCGTAGGGAAATGAGTTTATAATTACTCAATTTCTCTCTTGAAATTTCATCTTGATTGTGTTATCAAAGTTATGTGTATGAAAAGAAAAGAAGAGAGAGTTACGAAGAAGTTGTTGTTTTGAACAGTTGTGTTCCTAAACAACTATGATGAACAATGTATGATTTAGTTCTAATTATTAAATAACCAATTAACACATTTATTGGGAATAGGTACCTTATCTCCATCACCACCACTTTTCATGTCAATAATTATTATTTTTTTATAACCAAGAGTCATCTCTTGTATGATAACAAACTACTTTAACAGTAGCATGTGAAGGCAATGCGTTTATAATATTCAGATTTTATTATCACCTCAAAAGAAGGCATCTACAATGACTTAGTAACAAAATGGTGAACACAAAGGGTGACATACATCTCCATCTTACCATTTAATATTTCATGTGTTACAAGGGAGAGTAAGAGGAGTGACTACATAAGAAATGAATCTAAGTTGTGTCACACAAGTTTTCGTAGCAACCTTAGTAGAGTAACCCAATATAGACTTCACTTCAAATCCCCTAAGCTCTGGGATTGCCTCCTTTAAGTTGCGGATGTTCTCAGGTGCATAGTCTACACCTTTTAGCCAAGAAAAATTCCAAATAAGGAGTCGACATGGATGCGTTTTTCAAATAAGGGCTTAGGGTAGACGTTGTCTTAAATAAAAGGCCTAAAGTTGTCATTTAATTTCAAATAAAGGTTTAAAGTAGTCATTTGATCTCAAACAAGGGTATAAGCTCGATGGATGACCAAATCTTTGTTGACCAGCAAATACATGCTTATTCCAGCAGCACGAGCAAGGACATTTTTGTCTAGAGACTTTTTTTCCCCTTTTTATTCATTGTTCATCTTCTTCAATGGAGGTACGTTGTAGGTCTCCATGGTGATGATGATGGATAGAAACATGAGTGAAGGAGCTTAAACCATGACACGCACACAATCTCTCTAATTAGAGAGAGCTAAATCATCATCAGAAGATCAAAGAGATTGTGTGTTGTCTTCCTCCTTCACCCACTTCAGCCTACATTCAAGCATCTTCCATGGCCACTAGCTTTTGCCCAAAAAACTAGTTTATGATAAAATCACCCTCGATCATTCTCTTAATACCTTAATGTTGCTGCCAAAAAACCCCCAAAAGAGCCATTGGACAACTACGACAAGAAAACCCTCCATTGCTAGTTCGACGGTTGTAAGCAGCACGGCTCCAACAAAGAAGAAGAAGTTTGAGCTAGTAGCACTGCCCTCACACATTGGCAGCAGAATGGGTCATAAGCCGCTACGCAGCCTGACCATCATGCCGTTAACCAAGTGCAAGCTCCAACTACTGAAGTCGGAGCGGATCAAGGACTACCTGCTCAAAGAGGAGTTCATGACAAAGGAAGATCGGCTCAAGCCATGGCCATAAGTAATGATGGCTCATTCGACACCAATGGCCACGGACAACTAGATTTAAAGAGCCAAGCAAGAAGACACTTGAACACGGGCCAACGGGCTATCGGTGACTACCATGGAAGACAGCCAAATCTAGATGGAAATGCATGTGGAGGATGAAGAAGAGAAAAAAAAAGTGAAAAGATAAAGGGAAAAAAAGAAGAAGATTTGTCTTTGGATGATTACGCCCCTAATTGTGCCATCAAAATAAGGATGTGCTTGATGGCTGATGAAAATTAGACTGACCAATGAGCATTTGGTAATATTTTTGTTCTTAGGAACACTTTCTGTTCAGATATAGTTTTTTCCATTTCTATTTTCTGGACGAGTTTTTGAGTAAAAGAACGTGTTTAGCCCAATTCTAGAATTTTTGTTCTCAGAATAGAAAAAGAAAAAAAAAAAAAAAACATTTGGGTATGATCCTCAAATTCTTTTGAGACGTGAAACTTTTTTTTTGGTCTTTAATAATTTTTTTAGATTTTTTCCTGTTCCTTTTTTTTTCCTTCCTTATTCTTCCTCCTCTAGCCGGTCTCCAAATCTCGATGATGCTTGACCTCGTCATGGCTGGGCGAGGTCAAGCCTCACCCCTCAACCTTGCCTAGCCACCACAAGGTCGGTTTCGCTTGACCTTCGCTGAGACCTAGTGACCGGCTAGAGGTAAAAGAAGGAAGAGAAAAAAGGGAAAAGAAAAAAAAGAAAATGACCTTGTTTTAGAAAAGGGAAAAAACCATGAAAAACCCTAAACTTTGCCCAAAGTGACAAATTTGCCCCAAACTTTTTTTTTTGTGACGTGAAATCCCCTAAACTTTGCCAACCATGACACATTTACCCCAAATTTTTTTTTTGTGACGCAAAAAACCCTGAATTTTTGTCCGTGTGACACATTTACCCTAAACTATATAGCATTTTGTTCTTTTTACTTTTAAAATTTTTTTTTCTTCTTCTCTCTTCCCTCCACCGACCATGGTGGAGCTAGCGGAGGGAAGCCGGCGTCGGGTGAGGGCGGCCCTTGGCTAGGTTGGACGAGGGCCTCCCTTGCGCCCTCGCTCGACGTAGAAGAGGGTGGCCCTCGTTGGTGTCGAGCGAGGGCCTCCCTCGCCAGAGTCCGGCGAGGGCACCCCTCACTCGAGTCCAGCGAGGGCATCCCTCGCCAGGCCCTCGCCGGCATCGGGCAATGGGTGCCCTTGCTAGATCTGGCGAGGGAGGCCCTTGCCCGACCCAGCCAAGGGCCGCCCTTGCCTTATGCCGGCGAGGGCAGCCCTAGCTAGCCTATGCAAGGGCAACCCTCGCCCGATGCCGGCGAGAGCAGCCCTCGCCCAACGCCGGCTTCCCTCCGTCGGCCATGGCGGAGCCGGCGGAAGGAAGAAGAAGAAAAAAAGAAAAAAAAGAAAAGGGAAAAACATTAAAAAAAAATAAGACAAAAATGCCATTGATGGGGTAAATGTGTCACAGTTTGAAAAGTTTGAGATTTTTCATGTCACAAAAAAAAGTTTGGGGTAAATTTGTCACTTTAGGTAAAGTTTGGAGTTTTTGATGGTCTTTTCCCTTTAAAAAATGTTCCCGAGAACAAAGAAGTAGATTTTTTTTTTCTTATTTCCATTCCAATCTACTCCATGGCCACTTTTCTATTCTGGAGAATAGAAAATTTAGTTAATTTTACCAGATGAATTCCTGTTCTTTTTTAGTTTTGAGGGGAAAAAAAACAAAAAAATAGATGATTACCAAACATACCCTAAATGACCATTTTAAATCCTTATTTGAGACAACATATACTTTGCCCTTTTTTTGAGAAAACTTATCTACTTCGGGCACTTATTTGAAATTTTTCCCCTTTTGTCCTATTAGAAGAAGTGCCAACCTACAAAAATATTATTGAAAACCCATAAAGGATACATTAGAATTTGATCTAATATACTTTACAGATTCTTTTTCGTATGCAATTAGTGTAGTGTTTGGTTCACACGATTGTTAGTGAAGGACTAAAATAAATTGTAACCTTATTAAATGACTTACCAGCATAGTTTGAAGGCTGACAGGCTTCCTATCTTGTATGTTCCTAACATGATCCTAAAAAAAAATCTGTAGTTCATATATTTGGATGAATAATTGTAGTCATTGACAATCATTGAATGATGCAGTGGTGGAATTTACAGAAGATCGTCTCACCGTTCTATGGGGGATGACGTTGGTGACTTTAAGGGCGTGTTTGGTAACGCTTCCGTTTCGGGGAACAATTTTTGAATAGAAATAGTTTTTTTTTTTTTTTTTTCTGTTACAGGGAATAATTTCTGAGTATAAAAATGCGCTTGGTAACTGCAAAAAAATTTCTACTTCAGGAATAGAAATGCGTTTGGTAAACTTGTATAATTTTTTTGTTTTTTTTTTTTTTTAATTTTCAATATTTTTATTATTATTATTTTTTCTTCTTTCTTCCTCTTGGCCGGTGACCTCACCGGCCCTTTGTGAGGCTGAGCTCGCCCAGCCACTGGCGAGGCTCCGCCTCGCTAGATTTGGGCGAGCTCGAGCTTGCCTAGCCAAGGCAAGGCCGAGCCTTGCCGGCCGACACGAGGCTCGGCCTCGCCAGGCTAGGGCGAGGCCAACCTCACGCCGCTTGGGCGAGGTCGAGCCTCGTCAGTGACCTCGCTAGGGGATGGCAACACTCCGGCGAGGTCACCAGCCAAAAGGAAGAAGAAGGAAAGAAAAAAAAAAGAAGAAGAAAAAAGAAGAAGAAAAAGGAGAAGAAAAAAGAATTGTTTCTCGAAATTGTTCCGAGAATAACAAACAAGTTTTTTCTACTTCTCGTTTCTGTTCCAAATTTGTTCCCGGGAACAAAAGTTTTAACAAATGCGTTTATGTACTTCTTTTGTTCCCCGAAACAATCGGAACAAAAGAACAGAAATTTTTGTTCCGAGAAACAAAAACAAAAATAAACTAACAGGCCCTAAGAGGCACTCAATAGTGTCTTCTAATGGTTAAATAATAGGGGTTTTCAGTAATTTTGACCTAGCCCGGGGCCCAATCATGTCAAAAATCTCAAACATAGTCACTGCTTTCGTTTGTGTTTGGCAATCCCACAAAATCTATATCGCCTTCATCATCTCATGCAACATTCTTGGGAACACAACTCAGTGTCTCGAATCAAATAATACCTTTGAAACATTCTTCGTGTCCGAGCCTACTCCATCATTCTCTTCCATTGCCAACTCAAAATCACATACTTAGTTGCCATTGTAGTCTTCTAAACCAACTTTTGAAGTTTTAGTCCTTTGTTATGCAGCTTGAAGTTCTCATAAAAGATGCCACAAGCAAACTTAATGTTCTACTTTAGGTATTAGATTTGTTAACACTTGCAACAATCCTTGCAGTTTATCAGACAAGGAAGTCCAGTACTTTGACTGTTTCTTGTGCCTCTACTACCCATGCAAAGGGACAAATCATATTGTCATCTATACCTTTGTATCATGATGACACATGATAATTATCACACCTTACAAGGTGTCAACATCCTTCTAGAAAGCTACCTTAACACATTTAGAAAAATTTATACTCTAAACTCGAATTACTCTTAACATGCTTAAGTCTTGATTACACGTTTGAATCTTGCGTTGGTGCCAAGAAGTGCTTGGCAATAGCTGCTAAGACTGCGCATGACAACGCTTCTTGGCTGGAGAAGAGTTTTTTTATTTTTTCAAAAATAGTTATTTTCTATTTCTATTCCAGGGAACAATTTTTGAGTAAAAGAACGTGTTTGATAACTACACAAAATTTCTACTCTTGGAATAGAAAAATAATAGAAATGCGTTTGGTAACGCAACAATTTCTTTTTTATATTTATTCGTTTTTTATTCTTGCTCACGGATTGCTGATCGCCAACTGTCGGCCGCCACCGTCGGTCGCCATCGCCGGCCACTGCCGCCACCTCGCCAGTGGCCGCGAGGGCGGCCTCGCGTTAGGCGGCGAGGCTCGCCGGCCCTATGTGAGGCTGCCCTCGAGGCCTGGGCAGCAAGGCTCGCCCTCGCCGGATTTGGCGAGGGTTGAACCTCGCCCATGGCTGGCAAGGACGAGCCTCGCCAACTCGGTGGGAGGCCAGTTCGTGTCCTCACGTCAAGCTGGTGAGGCTCGCCCTCGCCGGCCATGGGCGAGGCTCGACTCTCGCTAGATCCGACAAGGGCGAGCTTTGCTGCCCAAGCCTCGAGGGCGACCTCGCGCCGGGCGAGCGTGTGGCACCCCTCAACGGCCCCCGATCCGTTGGGGTCGCCACAGTGCGCTTACTTTTCACTTGACGTGATAATATATCACTCTGATACCAAAGAGTTATAATAAGTCTATAAGTCCTGAGGGTTTATATCTTTTCCATAGGTCCCCGCGCAGAAATATGGCGGAAGCACATCCATCAACTCCCCTTTCACAAATTAAAACGATGCACACCAACTAAAAACTTTTATAAGTTAAAGCCGAACACCTTTATTTACATAAACCTGATGGACATCTTAGTCAGTACATCAAAACCTCCGTGGTTTTCTATACCCGGCTACGTATCAAAAGATAACCGACATCTTTTCCAACAGTCGTATACTTAAAGTCCATCGATCAGTGTCGGCGTCCAAAAGTTCCTTCCTTTGTTGTCCTCCTCCTCGCGGTCATATCCAACCACTCGGTCCATTTGCTGGTGGCGGTGACAGTAGAGGCATCTCATCTAGTCTGAAATTTTAGTCCCCAAACGGGGTGAGTACAACCACTCAGCAGCAAAAGATTCAACAAGCTATGTTGAGCATAACAATTAGCATCCAATTTCATACAAGATAGACAAGGCAGGAAATCAAGGGATAAATGGATATCAATATCATGGAATTCTTCAATATTAAAGCAATTGCAATTCTATAAGAATCATATGCCACATAATCAGATCACAATCATGAAACCCTTCAATGTGATGACAACATATCCAAGATAGACAAATTTCAATCATAGGGCCAAATTGAAACATCATGTTCCGTTCCATGCCATACACTCAGTCTTATTTCCAGATCCCACACATTTATAGTCGAATTATTCATTTTATCATTCAAAAGGGTTTCATCCCCGGAGGACCAATGTTTGCATCTCTCCAGCATTCGCATCCCTCTAGGCATCACGAAAGCCTCCGGCATTCAGCCACTTAAGGCCACTGGGCATCTGGAGCATAACACGCCTCCAGGCATCTCGTACCCCACCTGGCATCATGAGGAAAAACCTCCAAAGCTCACCATGAGGATGGTTGCTCGGCCATCCGGGTTTATGTACCGACAAGCATACAACCGGGCATCCTGAAGCTCTCGGGGCATACCTCCAGCATTTAGCCTCTTAGGGCCACTGGGCATCCACAAGGCATCGACTCTTTCGATCCTTTGGACCTCCCGACTCCCAGGGCATCATTAACCCGAGGGTTTAATGGTAACAATTTGCATTTTAATTCACATCAGCACCTCATACATCAAACAAGATATCTCATGGACCTTTTATCAATCACAAGATTCCACCATCAGCATCATCAAGTCACACAGCAATTCGAATCACACTCTTATAGAACAATCTTGTAGAAATTCAAAGCAAACAGTTTAATTCCTACATTTGCACAGCTCTAGTAACAATTCCAAATTAATTACTAAACGGGCACAGAAAATTACGAAATTTTAACAAGTTATCAATGAGACTTAGAGGGACAAATCTCATGAAGAACACCAAGTCAAATTCCTTATGTACCGTGGGTAAAAATCTCGATTTTCCCTAACTACCATTCTGTAAAATTTCCAGATTTAGTGTCTTTATAGGAAAAATCATTTCGATGGTCATCCCTTGTTCTTTTATTCTGAATTTTTGATATGTTGTTCGTGAGGATGTTCTCTAAAACTTTCATCAAGAAGTCGAAGTCGAATTATGGCTAGATAATTACAGAAAAATCGAAGAAACACCGATAGTCATTCTGTCTATTGCAAAACAGTATACTGACCAAAGAGAATTTGTTCCTATTTCATAGATTTCGACTTTCAACCTACACAAGTCAATATGTACACATACCAACACACAATATCACACCATATTCTTTATTTTACTTCCCAAAACCCATCCTTATTAGATCTTTAAATCTTGGTTTTTCCTTCTGAAAATTCGGAATCCCTTACATGCCATGTTTTCACTTCCTTTCCAGATCTAACTTCATCTAGAGAGAACCAAATCAACATGCAAATTCGAATTTCTCCTCTTCCTCACATCTATCAGCATCCCATAGACAATTTCCAGCATGCACAGGCATAGATAGGTGAACTTTCGCTTGCCTTAAATCCTCTCTCTCGGTGGCTGTCCGAAAATGGAGGTGCAGGGGTCGCAGCTTGGCCGACCGGAGACAGGGACCAGCGACGGCGACGGTGGCAGCTCGGACACGGCGGGGGCGGCCCTTCCTTCTCTTCCCTCGCTGCCCGCACTCACGCTCGAACTCTCTCCCCCTCTCACTTGCTCAGTTTCACTCAGCTCTCTCGGTTTCTCTCTCTTCCCCTCACTTCCGAAAACTCTCTCCCTTTTTGTTCCTTGATTAATTGGTTAATTAATTTCTTGCATGCAGAATTTTAGGTGGCTGAAGCTGCAATGGACAGGTGGAGGAGGCGAGGACAAGTGGGTGGGAACATGGCTTGCATTCGGTCTACTCTCTCGCTCTCTGTTTTGCTCGACTGCTTGCTGTTTTCTGGTCACTGGTTTTGTTGAAAACCAGTCAACAATTGAGGAGGGTCTCAGTAGCAGAAAGGGGGTGAGGACGTGTGGAAGCAACGTGGCCATCGTTCGGTTCTCTTTCTCTCTTCGCTGGCTACCGAAGACAAGGTCACGTGGCAGCAGCTGTCCAAGTTTTCTTCTTCGTTGGCAGCCGAGTGGGGGAGGCTACGTGGCCTTTTGGTCAACATCTCCTTAGTTGTTGACCCATCCAACACGTGTACATGGCCAGGGAACAAAGGTCTTCGAGCAGTATGGGCAGCATAAACGAAAAAGGGAGTCTCTCGGCTCCTTACCTAGGGTACACTCCTAATGGAAACGGCTAAAATTTCAAATGATAGGTAACTTGTCGACATATTCTTCAAAATAATCCTCGGTCTCGCTAGTAAAGGTACGTAGGAAAATTCTTGACGAGACCATAATTTATTCGACGATCGGACCATTACTAAACGAGGCACATTGGTCCGATGATGATGACAAAACAATGTCCGTACATGATACTAATAACACAGTCCGATGATAATTCCATCACTTAATTATGGGCCATCGCATATTCGAGGGTTGTCAAAATTTCCGGATGCCACAAAGTGAGGCTCGCCCTCGCCATATCCAGCAAGGTGGCCAGCGAGGTCGACCTCAACCTCACCGGTCAACAACCGGCTGGAGGAAGAAGAGGAGATGAAAAAAAGAAAAAGAAAAAAGAAAGAAAATAAAAATAAAAATAAAAAATTCAAAAATATTAAAATATTATTAAAAGTTGTCTGCCTCCTAATACTACATCACGTGAGTATTTTGATTGCTTGACGGTTTCATCTCCATAATTGAGGGGGAGGTCCATATTGTGAATAAAATATGACTGATGATAACATCCATCAATATCAAAACACCTCCATTAGACAAAAAAGAAAAGGTGGGCCTTGATATAATAACATCCCTAGCTTATATATATGGAAATTAAGGTGAATTGGTAGATGAAGGCATGGCCAATTATTATGGCATCTCGACAGACTGGCATGCCACGTTTGTGTCTGTGAAAGAAAAAAAACGTATCATGAAATGTTTATCGAGTTGAGGCAATTGGTAGCATTTCGATCCTAACAAGACATGAGAGTCTCGACGCCACAACTAATTGAGAGAAAAAAGACAATACCCTTTTCCGGAGATACATGATGGTAGTCAACTGACCATATGTATGCCTTTTGCTTTCTTGGGAACAGATGATTGGAGCCTAAGATTACATAGTACTTGGAAAATTACAATACTTAAAAGAGTCCCCATGCCACAACTAATTTAGTGAAAAAGACCAACCCTTTTTGTAGGTACATGATAGCACTCGATATATATATATATATATATATATATATATATATTTTTTTTTTTTTTGTGGCTGAAAAGTACTCAAGTGACCGGGGATAAGTACACTAGAGGTATTAAAAGTTGTGTACAGCGCTCATTTTAGTGCAAAAAGTTTTTTTTCAAATCACTTAAGTGCTACTTTTAAAAAAAAATCATTTAAATACCAATTCTAATTTGGGTTGCCGGAAATTTAACATGGCTATATTTTATTAATTTCTCAGTTTTACGTGGCTCACTGGCATGTCTAGTAAGCATATAACCCCTAAACGACATCGTCTAAAATTGCAAATAGTGATCATTTATATGTCAAATTTTATTTAAAGTGATAATTTCGGTATCGGTCGTTATTAAAAAGCAATCACTTTAGTGCCAAACATGCCATATGAAAATGTCCCGTGGATTGGACTTTTTAAAATTTGCCAAGTCATATTATAATCTTAACTATAAATGTCACATACTCAATTTGGCCGGAATTTCTCGCCGTTAACATTTAAGTGATCGTTTTTTTCTCCGATATGGTACTTAAGTGAGCCAGTAAAAATTTTTGACACTTAAGTGAATACTGTACATAATTTTTGGCATTTTTAGTGAACTTATTCGTAATTGACTGTATACAGATACTTGTATATTCCTTGAGAACATTATGACTAGAGCCGAAAGGGAAAACTGCAAGTGAAAGTCAAAAGATGAATTGAAGGGTTTGCAAATCCGACACTAGAATATCGGGAAGAGAGTTACGTATTTGACAAGAAGCATGGCAGTGGGTTCTTGTTGAAAGCACTATTCCTGACTCTCTCCCTCCTCAATTATCACGACAGCCACCTGGACATCCACGTCATGGGACTTAAAAATACACTCGATTGCGTTTGTCTTTTTGGCACTAAAGAACTTCCATTTGCGGTTGTCACGGGGGCTTCTTGGTTCCATTTAGTGAGGCGGTTTGGTTGACCTGGAAAGGTACAGCAACGGAGAGCAGACGAAGGGATGATCTGGCATTCAATCCTTGCAACTGCAAATCTGGATTTTCTTGTTGTTCTGTTCCCGTCTGTTACTTCGCCGATGAACTCCCAGTAGAATGAATGTGATGCTGGACAGTCCGACCAAAGACAAATATAACACTCGTTCTAGAGGTTTGATCAAGCCTATCAGCTTACTAACGGACAAATCATGATGAGTAGAAATAGGAAAACGCAATCTCAATTTCTTCATATTATACCAGATTTAGAGCTTTACCGTGGAGTTGTTGTAGCTTCATTTTAGATGTGGTTTTTGTTTTCCAAATTATGGCTTGTACTTGTTTAAACGTTTATTGTCAAGAAAAAGGAGAAACAAAAAAAGAAATGAACAAATACATCATCTAGAAGACATACTATTTATAAACGGGAGACCCTAAACTCAGGACAAAAACGTGACAATCCTCAGGATGTAAAAGTACTATTATTATTTTGGCCGAAACAATCTTGTCATATAAAATAGTATGTTGGTCTTTTGTTTTACTGTCGACATTAATTGGCACGGCCTTGCTACTGAATTGTTTATAGTCGGAAACCGATTGCGACTTCAATGATAAAGGCACTCTCTAGAGGGATCGGTCCAATCAGCTTTTGGTACAGCAGCATGCGAAAGCGGAACCTTTGTAGTATTGAGATTTTATTATCACCGCAAAAGAAGACATCTACAGAGACTAAGCAACGAAATGGTGAACACAAAGGGTGAAATACATCACCATCTCACCATTTCACATTTTGTGAGTTACAATGGAGAGGAAGAGGAGTGACAATATAAGAAATGAATCTAAGCTGTCACAGTGGTTTCCACAGCAACCTTGTCGGAGTAACCCACTTCAGACTTCACTTCGAATTCCCAAAGCTCTGGGATTGCCTCTCTCAAGTTGTGGATGTTCTCAAGTGCATAATCTGCACCTTTTGGCCTGTTAGAAGTGCCAACCTGCAAAATTTTTACCAAAAACCCATCAAGGATACATTAGAGTTCTAATATCCCTTTACGGTTCTTATTTGGTATGCATTAGTGTAGTGTTTGGTTCAGATGACTATCAATGGAGGACTTAAATTATTCGGTACCCTATTTAATGACTCACCATCACAGTTTGAAGGCCGACATGCTTCCCAGCCTGTATGTTCCTAACACTATCCTCAAAGAAAATCTGCAGTCGTAAATTTGGGTGAATAATTGACAGTCAAATCGAACGATGCAGCAGTGGAATTTAGAGAAGATTGTCTCACCGTTCTCTGGGGATTGATGTTGGCGACTCTGAGAGCCTGCTCAATGGCGTCTTCTGATGGTTTGCAAACGACAGGGGTTTTTGGTAATCCCGACCCATCACCGTGTCTGGAGAAATGCCCAATTATGTCGAAAATCTCAGACCTGGAGTCACTGCTTCTGGTTGTGTTCTGCAATCCCACAAACTCAATGTCATCTTCATCATCGGATGCAGCGTTCTTGTGAGCAGGATTCAGTGTCTCGAAGCAAATAATCCCTTCGAAACAGTCTTCGAGTCCGAGCCTGCGTAGTGCTTTGACTGCATGAATCTTATCCGCATTTGTGAATATCTGTTTCATGTAACAAACAGGTTAGAAAAACCTCAAAATTTTGGTGAAAAAATCTCTGGTATTTCGGGATAAGAGAGTTTACGATTTTACGGTATGGCAAGCTGAGCAACAGACTCCTTAGGACCGGGTCCGGTTTTAGGTTGTCGTAGGGCAGTCTCCCATGGACAAAACTATTGAATGGGTGCAAAAACAATATTCAGCAAAACCGCATAAATGCATAAGTGCTCGAGACAGGGAGACGTGTTCAAATAATGATACGCTGGAGATTTTTCTAACCTGTGGTAGTCATCATAATCGAAGTCATAGCCGATTGCCTGGAAAGTGAAAAACACCCAATTAAGTGTAAACGACAGTCGATCTTTTTGTCTACATTGCAAAGCTGAAAAAAAATGTGAAAATCTTACCCTAAGACCAGCCATTGTTGTGCCATAATTCTTGTACAGAAGGTTGCACAAGGTATCCATCTTGTCCTCATCTATGCCGAGCTTTTCGACCATATAATCTGGCAAAGAGGATCAATATTAGAACATGAAACCTAAACGATCTCGGTTTATGCAACATGACACAGCACCATGGAAGTGGATATGGGAAAAAGCATAGCTACCTCCGATGTTCTTGCGGCATGATGCGGCAAGGCCAGAGCTTACAGGATAGAGGGTGTCGTCAAGATCTAGAAGCACATTCAAGCCAGGGCATTGCATAATTAATCTATGTTCCTGTCCATTCACTTATTCGTGTCTAATGGAATAACGTGGAACTTACCGAACAAGAGAGAGTCATATTTTGGCCTCTGAGGCTGTCGGTACATCCCTTCAAACTCCATTTCAATCGTCTCCAAAGGGCCTTCAATAGACAGTAAGGAGTAAGCAATTAGCTTAAAGTTGAAGACCGAAAAAGCTTCCAGCTTGTGCTAAGATTCATATATTCTAATTCTCTCATCCTCTTCATAACAAACGAAGAAAAAAGAACACCGCTGAAATTAAATGAAACTAGCTGCAGCATATCAAACTATCAGTTTCTAACAACCGAAACCTGTCTGACCCGACATAAAAGCAAACGATTTGAGGGTCATAACTATCGAACTAGAGCAAAATGATTTGACAAAGATCAGAACTTGCATTTTCCAATTTGAAGATCATTTATGATATCAAGTTAGGCATATACTCTCAGTCACCGCCTTTCAATGCCATCTGGGTACTCTTTGAAAGGAGAAACAGAGCTCACTATTATCAGATTTGTCTTGCTTTATCATATATCTCGAAGTTTCACTTTCCATTAAAAGGAATCAAATCAACCAATTAAGTGAAAAAAGCACCGCTCAAATCAAATGAAACCAACTGCAGCATATCAAACCGTCAGTGACTAACAACCAGAACTTGCCTGACCCGACAAATAAAAGTAAACAATTTGAGGGTCATAACCATCGAACTAGAGCAAAATGATTCGACAAAGATCAGAACTTGCATTTCCCAATTTGAAGATCATTTACGATGTCAAGTTAGACGTATAGTCTCCATCACCTCCCTTTAATGACATCTGGGTACTCTTTGAGAGGAGAAACAGAGCTCCCTCTGTATCAGTTTTGTCGTGCTTTATCATACATCTCCGAGTTTCACTTTCATTAAAAGGAATCAAAAATATTGAAGAAGGGTGTCATAGAAGGTAAAATGCCACAAAGAAAATCCGCATGTGAAATGAGTTCGCATCGGAAAATCGACTCACCAAGATTGAACTAGCAAATGTTGACAGTTTAGGCAAGACCAACAGAGTTTCAGAATGGAAAGGCGATCTGTTCAGACTTCAGAGAGAGAAGTTGACCAGCAGCTCAACTCAAAGGAAAGATTCTTGAGATGAAATGCCGAAGTGAAAAATGCAAAGAGAGCGAGGAGGAAGCAGGAGGGACTTGGTGGAGTTTATATAGGCAAGAAGACCGCTAGCTCCATCATCTGTTGGCCCAAATGAATATAATACCTGGACATTACACAAGAATTTCGAAACTTTTCCATGTGAAACACTAACACCCCCAAATTTTCTTTTGTCTCACTAATTCCCTTAACCTGTACCAGTGACCTACAAATATCTTGTGGTAATTAAAAATCTGACGCGGCAGCATCGTGGACAACACCATTAAGGATTTTAAACAGTCATTACGTACAGAAGCGGACAACATTTTGGGGTCGATTGTATAGCTTTTAGTTATCGGTGAAAGGAAAAAAAAATTGCAATATTGGTGCCCACATGACAAAATAAAGAATTTTTGGCGGGATCGACCTTAAAATCTTATAAAGTTTGGATGGGTAAGGATGTACGCAATTATTGTGACTGGCGCGGTATAACGAGACAATTTTATTTATTTATTTATTGAAGTCCATGACAAGTGTCATCGAACATTGTCAACAAAATGCTTTCGCAATATTTATAATTAGATTCGGGTCTAAAAAAGCCAGCCTTTTGCTCTTCTAATTCCAGTAACAAGTGCGATCTAAAGCTGAAGATGAATCGAGCGAGTTTGAGTAATTGCTGAATATGCCTCGAACAGCTCAACTCGTTTGTACCTCTTCAAGAGGGCTACGAGTTCTATTGTCTGGATTCTTCTAGATTACACGATGCATCGACATTTATTATGAGATCGATTATGACCAGTTCTTAGCAAGGTCTAATTTGGGGTCTTTTACTTCTATTTTTTTTTATATCTTCTATGCCATTATTTGGCTGGATGTTTCACTAGATATACATGGGTTGTCATATTCTTCCACACTCATTTTATTCGACACCTCAACTTTGAACAATTATTTCTCAAGATTCCATGGCCTATAGATACTATTTTCATTGAAAAAAAAAGTATGAACAATAATTAAATCTGAAACCTCATGACATAACATATAAATCATCTTATCCAAATTATTAGAAGTGTATTTATGTCACAACTCAATAAAAAGATTTAACTTAATTTAATTTTAAACTTCCTCTAAAGATATGTGTTGTGTCAGTTCAATAATGTCTTCTAAATTCCATATCAGACTCAGAGAATGTAGACAATCCGCACTTGTCCATCACATTCAAATTACTCAAAAAAGATTCAAAGCAATCTCTATGATGGTCATCTTTTCTTAGCTTTCTCATGTGTTTGGCAACGACCCTTATCTTTGGGTGCTGACGTGTGTTTTTTTCCATTTTGGTATCAGGCATGTAGTGACACGTTGTTCAAATTATTGTTATTGCAATTATCATCAGCGTACTCCATCAAATGATGATGCAAATTTATGTGTCTGTACCCTAGTACTAGATTACGTGAGTATCTTGATTGCTTGATAGTTTCCATCTCCATAATTGAGGGGGAACCGCATGTCGGGGATAGAATGTGGGTTCGTGATAACAACATACATCAATATCAAAACAATCCCCCCAAGTAAGCATTTATATAATCTCTTCCTAAGTTGATTGAATACCAAGAAATTTTGATGCTAAACAGGTATATAAAAGGAATGGTCAATTGATATGCCATCTCGACATACGGGCTTGCTACATTGCGCTCGTGAAAGAGAATAAGTGTAGTACAAAATTTGTATTGAGTAGGGGCAATTGGTTGTACTTGGGTATTTACAATACTTGGGAATCCCAGTATCATAACTTATTTTAGTGAAAAAGACCAACCCTTTTTTGTAGGTACCTGATAGTACCCTATTAATCATATCCATATACTTTTAGTTTTCTTGGGAACCAATTATAGTAGTCCTATGATCACATGCCAAAGGGAAGAGTACAAGTAAAAGTTCAAGGACGAAAGTAAGATCACATGCCAAAGGAAAGAGTACAAGTAAAAGTTCAAGGATGAAAGTATTTGCAAATACAAAACCAGGAGGGTCTTATTTAGTCATAGATCCCTATTCATCACGGCCTTAAAATATTGGGAAGAAAGTTACGTATTTGACAAGAAGCATTGAAGTGGGTTATTGGGAAAGCACCATTTCTAACTCTTTCCCTCCTCAATTATCACAACAACCACCTGGACACCTCCATTATGGGACTTAAACATATTAAATTGCATTTGTTTTCTAGCCACTAAAAATTGTCAATTGTTGCTGTCACGGGGGGCTCCAGGCTCCAGTGGGTGGAGGTGGTTTGGTTGACTAAGAAAGGGACAGCAACGGAGAGTAGAAGAAGGGGTGATCTAGCATTCTTAATTTCTTAATCATGAGAGTAGAAGAAGGGGTGATCAGTCTTAAGGGTTTGATTAATTAGTGGCCAAACCTCAAAAAAAGAAAAGAGAAAAAAAAAGTGAGATTTCAAATTGGATAGTTACTCAATGTTCCCATTTAGGGTCGATTAATATCAAGTAACTTCCCGCAAATCTTTTTTCTTCTCGCTGGACTGAACAAATGGACTTATATAGTTAGTAGAGACTGACCAAGATTCCGTCTGGTTAAGTAGATAAGCGCTTAATTTGGATACGGCCAATTCTGCATTCAACTCATAGTATCTTGCACTCAAAGTAACCTTAGATCACACCCGTCATTTTGTAGGTGAAGTCTTAATCAATACATATGGACTGAAAGGCTTGCCTGCGTTCGAGGAGACTAACAAAATTGAAGGTTCAAATACCGTGTCATAAGAAAAGAAAAAAGGGAATTACCCGATAGTTATAACAAGAAATTCCTCGGTGATTTGGTGATTTGTAAATTTTATTCATCTAAAAATAGAGGTAAGTAGATGGCATCTCCAAAATATCTTGCGTAAGGTCTAGGACATGTGGTTTTTACTGTTGGCAATTAAGCATGACTAGGCCGGAATACATGAGATACACGTTTATGCTAGCTCTTGAAAGAGAGGCCAATAATGGAGTCTGTGAAGACGTATACCCAAGCATTTCGTTATACTTTTTTAATTCAAATCCACGGCACTCACCCGAATTCTTTTTTCTTTGGCGAGTTCCTCATAGATGTGAACGTTTACAAGGTGTAAAGAAATCGCAAGAAAGGACAGGGCACATGATTGCCAGAGGAATGACTGGTTTATAAGGGCCTAAATAATTCCTGGTATCGTCAGCCAAATTGGACGGTTCGATATTTTTTCGGGATGGATATGAGTAGAAATTGAAGAAAATATTGATTGCACTTAATTTAAATTGGGTTAGTTTCACATCAGACTGCATTGAAATACTAAATTCTCGTATTCATTTTATTTTTCTTTTAAATATGATCTCCACTTTTCAGAATTTCTGTTATGTTTTGGGTAGTATTGATCTTTTGTCCTTTTCTTATCATGACTAATTTTTTGTTTTCTAGCTCCTATTTAAATTGGTAAGTTAGGAGGAGATGTATATTAAGTCAAGTGGACGACTATCGAATTTAAAGAAAAGATAACAGATTACGTAGGTAAGATTATGATATCCTTACGTAATTTATAATTATGAATAAGTGTATTGAAAGTCCTAAAAGTTGTCACAAAAGTATAATCAAGTCCTAAAACTTATTACAAAAGTGCAATTAAGTCCTACGATTTTTAAAAGTTCAATCAAGTTCTTAAACTTTTTGCACAGTTTGAAAATTTTAGGACTCGATTTGACTTTATGAAAAGTTTTGAAATTTGTTTGTACTTTTTGAAAGTTTTAAGACTCAACTGTACTTTTGTAACAAGTTTCAAGACTTTCAGTGCACTTATCTTTTTTATAGTCTAAAACAATTTTGCTTTGGTTGAATATACGATTATCGCATCAAAGTAATGTTTATGGCTAAAAACTAAAATAGTCTTCTCACGAAAATTAGTTTCATGTTTTTCATGTACTTGAGTGTACTATCAATTAGTTGATCCTTTTGCTCTTATTCTTGAGTATTCGTTCTTTAAGTGGAACTTAGAGAGATATATTCTTTTGGTAAATTGAAAAGGATGGAGAGGGGTGACCAATATCTCTCTAAGTATCACCATAACAGTTTCACATTCACTAAGCAATGTTCACATTTAGGTTGAATCCGTTTTAATCGAGACCCTCAGCACCATTAATGCATAAAAGTCTCATGCGAACCTCGTCACCTTGGCACCATTAGAGCACAAGAAGTTTACAAACCCAATCATCAGCAGAAAGATCACACATTACTATCATAATAAGCTTGTTCGGCCTGTGGCCTCGTGGATGAGAGACAAGAAGTCTGGCACCTCTCGCTACCATCACTCATGGATGTCTTTTTTTTTTTTTTTTTAATATGACAAGATTTCCGAATCTTTTGATTTCAACAATCCTACAGACGTGTACAAATTATCAACTGCATCAAATAAGGTCTTATCCACAAGATGCCAGACGTGGTGCCCAAGATTATTTTGAGCAGGAGACATGATTTGATATAGGAGCGTTGAATCCAAACCAACTATTGAACTAATCAGCCAACCCGAAGGGTTAGCCACTAACGATGGTTAGAGCACAATTTATCTTACAAATAGTATGAATTGTTATGAAAGTCTGCTCATTCAGTGATAAGGCAAACTTTGATTTAGTGTTGAAGTAAATGGAAATCCCATTAACCTCCGATGTCGGTGTAGTTGGTTGGATAGTTAAGGAATCTCGGCTTATGAATTGGAGGTCATTTGTTCAAATTTCACAAATTGCGTACAAATCAGCATGGGTTAGGACTATATGCATAGGACAAAGGCTTAAACTTATCATGGGGTTTGCTGGATATTCCATAGACATCCAATAAGTTGGGCGTTTACACTTGTACCCTCAAATTATGAACAAAAAGTAGGACCCGCCTGCTATTTAATGGTCTGTTTGTTTGTATATTCAATATGGTCCAATAACATACAATTTAGTACCCACATTTTAACAAGAAATTTCAATGCATCTAGGCACTAGTGTGGCCACTCCAAAACGAGAAGGTTAATGGAGCAGGCATGATGTAGACTTTGAATTCCCTGCCTAATGCAACTCTCTTTAGAATTCAAAGTCCAATTTGCATCCTCCGTCTTCTTTCTTGTTATTGCAATGTCAAGGGAACTTTGACAGCTATAAAGCAAATACAGTCTAAAGTCAGGAGAAAAATCTGTCAGTTCGACTGATAGACCAATAATTGAGCAAGGAAGACTACCCAACTTGGCGGGCGATTATTTCTTTTTGATTATTTTCTAAGGCTTAATTTGATTGTGTCACGAAAGGGAAAAGCTTAATCAATGGTGGTGTTGGATTACAGGTAGCATGAATCATTATGCAGCCGCTAGCCACTAAATGCGGTTCTTGGGACATCTCGCGATCCACGCCATTGACTCCCCATCATTATCCGAACGGCCCTTGTGCTCGTACCACATACGACTCCTCAAAGAGGACAGAAGGATTAGCTCATCATGAGCAAACCCGCCAAATGATTGGCCACTAATTAAGAGAATCTAATTTCGTTTCATACCAGAAGTGGCTATTAATGTCTATTCCGCACTGGATCAAGCCAGTCATGTAAGCAAACATTGACATATATATCGAGTTCGATGACGGTACCAGATGTTATTTGCTCTGGATGTCTCTGCTCATCGTCCATCGTTTACTACAATGTTGAAACATGAGTCTACGCAACACCTTCAAGAAAAGGACACTGAAGGTATCCTGCTCATGACTCTCCGGAGTGTCTTTTCTAAATTTGAGGGGTTCAAGCCATTATTAAGTGCTACAACTTTTAAAAATTGATCATTGAAGTGACATCAGCCACTTTTTTTTTGGGGTCAAATCACTAGAATCAGCCACTTGAATCACTAGAAAATCATATGTGGCATTATTTTAGAATAAATAAAGTGGTGTGTCATAACGGAGATGCTCAACACTTGAGATATAGATCAAACAGTGTCATTTGGCAACACAATCTTGCCCAAAATTGAGAAATTAGGTTCAATTTGCTCCATAAACCAAATCTCCCCCCAAATTGAGAAATTAGGTTTGATTTGCTTCCCAAAAAACCCTTACCCAAAATTCCAGTTTCAATCTGAACGTATTGTTGAAAGGTGAGGCAGCCCATCTCGTACCCACGACAGTCAAGGCGTTGGTGAAACCAAACATGACCTCGTCGGAAGGTTCAACATTGGGACTAGCTGTAGAGGGCAGAATGGTGGGTATCAAGGACTTAGAGAGAGAGGGAGAGATAAAATGATGACGTTGGCAGCGGCCGAAGGAGGAGAGCACCTGGTGTGGTGTTCGAAGTGAAGCATTGATTTTGGCTTGCAATTGAAAAGAGAGCCTATTGTTTGTGTTGAATATCGTTCTAATTATCTCTTAACAATTTGGACTACAACCTAAATTAGTCGCAGATCCTCAAACGGGGGAAGGGGGGGGGCAAGAAGAGTTTTTACCTATATGGTTTTAAATCATCTTTGCTATCATTATCTTTCAAGCAAGCCATATCAGGTGTATAGGATTTTCAAATAAGTAATATCACTAATATAACGTCAGAAAAGAGGGCATTCATTAGCACAAAAACAAGAGATCGCTATAAATTTATAGGAATTGCTTGTGGCATCATCTACTAGCTTAAATGTAGTCCCAATAGGTAGAACTTATGGGGTCTTGTCTCATGTCTAGGAAAACCTGAATGATTGGTGTGGCCTAGGATTAGTTCTTTACTTTATTGATTGTCTTTCAGCCTCTGAGCATGGCCTCACGTTCGAGGCCCTTTTTGAGTCATCATCTAAAAGGAAATACTCTTTTCTTTGGATGCATTAGAACCACAAAATTAAGAAATTGAGCGAGGGATATTCCATGGCCAGGAAAACTAAAACCAGGGCTCTTTTTACCGACATTAAAGATGAGCTAGAATCTTTATGAATTATGTATTAATAATCTATCAATAAAATTCCTATATGTCTCCCCCTTGCTCCCCAGATAAGGTTTTTACTTCGTTGCCAGAAAGGAGTCACTAATCATTTAACACAATATATATCCTCATTCATTACATACAAATGTATATCCTAGTTTACTTTGCTATCTCATGATTTGTAGTTTACTAGAGAGGGCCCATGGCTTGCCACGGTATATTTCGTCACGGCATTTTGGTTTCTAGAAAAATCTACATATTTACGTTTACCATTTACTCTTTTACAGATAAAGCAATTTAACATGATGGATACTATAATACTGTTACAATTTTTCTAGAAGGGATTGAAAATTTTAAAAGTTCCGAGGATTTTGGCAATCATATTCTGACAAAGAAAAATTTGTCCGCATATTAAATTTATCAAAATTGAAGCGTTGGACTCCATAATCATGTGAATCAATTATTTTGTCCCTAGCAAATATAAATTTATTTAGTTTTCATATCCCGACAAATAAATGAGTAAAAAGAGACTCTGAACTTCATACAAGGGGAAAAAAGCATTCCTCCCTAATAAGTTTTCATTATATCATAATCAATGACTAATGGCTCCAAATAATAAATTTTAGTTCCATTTGAAAATTATGCGGATGAAACATCAATGAGAAGAAGGATCTATTACATGAAGAACGTTTGAAGTTTTTTATTTTATTTTATTTTATTTTATTTTATTTTTTTATTTTATCTATACAATGGAATATATCTAATTTGATAATGGTTCATGAGTCATTTGTTAGTTTTCAATGTCTTAAAGAAAATGCTTTGTCTTGGTCCTCGATAACTACATCAATTCAGAACAATTTTTTAGCTTTTAGACCTTTTTTACTAGAGTGTCTGATTTTTTTAAATGTAATATACAATATATATAATAAGGAAAAGAAGAAAAAAGTTTTAAAAAATTGAGACAAAAAACGGATAAATACACCAGAAGTCCTAAAATTTGTCAAAAAAGTGTAATTGAACCCCAAAACTTTCAAAAGTACAATCAAATCTTAAAATTTGTAAAACTAATATAATCAAATCATTTTATTAACTCCATCCAACTTAATAAACATAAATGTTGATGTGACATCTTTTTATTACTTTATCTTTCCTACATGGCATTTTAAAATTATTTTATGTATTCAAATTTTACTTAAATTAGATTAAATAAATAAAAAGGGATAATTTTTTTAAACCAAGTAAAAACAAAAAAATAGAGGAACAATCCCTTGTCGATAGTCACCACTATTGCCCATCGCCAGAAAGGGTCAACAAAGGTCCAATTCCCTGAATAAATGAATGAAAATAATTTTTTCTTCATTTACAAAAATATTTAAACATAAATTTTTTTACAAATAATTTTCATTGACTAATTATTTTTAAGTGATACAATCAATCCTTTTTAAGAAAATATTTTTAAATTATTATTTTTAATAAAATAAGCGAATTTGTATAATATGCCTTAATAATATGACAAGTATTGTAGATAAGGAAGATGACGGAGTGGGGCCGCCATAATTGAGACTAGAAAGCTACAAAATCCAGAAATCAGGATTGAGTAGTTCCAATTCCATGAATAGATGCTCCAAACAGTCATTCTTTTTTAATACACTCAGTTGGACGGTATAACTTCGACCTGCCGGTGGCCATCTCCATACATGGCTTATTTTGGCTTCAATCGAGTTAATTTATATTTAATGACTTTTGTATCTCTAAATATATTTTTATTTTACCATTTATCTTAGTATCTGTTTTGAGAAGTATCTAAAAATATCCAATTTAGATATTTATATCTCGTCCGAAAAATAAATTTGAGAATTTCATCTTGTACAGTTCAAACAAAGCCCTAGTATGGGTGTATTTTTTTTTATAAATCTTCAAGGATAAAGAAGTCTTCATATGTAAATGTCAAACGTATTAAAATATGTATACCTATATCTTGTCGAAATAAATGACTAGTTAATTTGAACATGCTAATTCGTGTAAATAAGCTTAAGCGATTGACAGGCGTAAGACATAAATATGCCTGTGAATTGTGTGTTGTGTCGTGTCTTGCTGATGGGTCATCTCGACGATTACCGAACCCTGTGTACGAGCAGAGGATGAGCATCTTTATCCTAAATAAAGGCCATTTCTTTTTACGTTGCGTAAAGGTGCATGAGCCCACGTCGACCAAGCTAGAATCCACACTGGCCACACGTTTAGGAATTTTCTTTCTTTCCCGCCTTTCATTTTCTCTGAGAAACTTTTCCCACCATTAAATAGTATGCCTAAATAAGTCTGATAATTATTATAGATGAGGAAGAAGAAACAGTGGGACCACCATAATACAGACATAGAAAGCCATACTATCCAGAAATCAGGATCCAGTAGAGTTATTCACTGAATAGATGCTCCAAAAGTCACTTTGCTAATAAATTCGGTCGGACGTTATAGCTCAGAACCGCCCAATGGCCGTCGTCCATCCGTTGTTTGTTTTGGCCTCATCGATAAGTTCTTGAGAAGCAGGTTGGTCGGAGGCAAAAAGGCACAATAATGAATAAATCCACTAAATCCTTACTCAAAAGCATGCCGAAAGGTCCCTCAGATTCATCAAGGCAATTCCCATCTGTACATCAATCTAATAGTCCAGCATATTCTAAGATATCAATTGGTCAAATTAACTGGGGCGTTTCAGTCCGTTTAGAAGAACGTACTTCGACGTCAAAGTCCTGTTTGTTTAAGACCCAAAGAGCAGAGATGGCTCACTTGTATTGTTGTAAAATAATGCCGAAGTTAATCCATCCTTCAATTCAAGTCAAATACAAGAACAAAAGATTACCAGAGAAATCAATGACGAATAATAAAGAATATCGAAGTTTTACATGATTCAGTACGAGTGTCAGCAGATACTTCATGAGAAGAGCTAGTGCCACAAAGAAATCCATTATGAATGTGGACAAAGATAGAGTTAAAATCATTGGGATACTAGCCAGGCTTCTATCAGGTTGGGTTTATGTAAGTTCAAACTCAAGATATTATTTAACGTTTCTCCACATTGGCTTGATTTTTTTAGCCAAATGATAGTGCTCATCATTTATGTCAGGTTTCCTTATGCCTCGACGAGCACTCAACCATAAGAGATGCCTAAGTTGAGCTTGGACTTGCTTAAAGGAATGAACTCGGTCCACATGCTCATATGATTCTTAACAGTAAGAAATTTCTTCTCTCTTGACACGCTATATATGATGTAGAAATCTCAATCACCTATGAACTCAACTCTCCTGTGATATCTCTAGCTTCTGTTGAACACCACATCAACCAATGTCCCATGCCAACATCACTAATTAGGTTATCACCATGTTTCCAACTTCGGTTGTTGACGAAACTACTGTGTCTCTCAATGACTCCTCCCAACTGACCTCACAACTCATTGAAGTAAAGGCATTACTGCTCCAAAATCAATCATCTTTCAGATTCCTAGCTCGACGCAAGTCACACACCTAGTTATTACCACACTACTTGCACTATATTCTCTGAAACATATTCCAACATCTACTATACCCACAAAACTAGGACCCAGTTCAAATCATCGCAATGTACGATTAGCTTAAGCATATACATTCTTCTTAGTGAACATGAAAGATCAAGCATAGTACTATCTACCCATTAACTTAGACAACCAACACAAAGCCTTTGAAGAATGGACAAGTGCTCCACCTCCATTCAAGTGTACAATGCTATCTTATACAATTTATAATGTATAGCAAGTGGGGCACTTACAAAATTTTTTGATTGTATGTTGAAGTGTCTAAACACTTTCTTAACATAACTTCTCCATTCACTCACAATATTCATGCAGTCTTCACCTTATGAATATCCATACCTAAAGCTATATTTACTACACCCAAATAATCCATTTCCATATCGGCATACAATTGTCACTTTATGAGAACCACCTTAGCTAATCACCTCAAAACTTCATTAAATGTGAGTGGTTATGAAATCTCGCAACTATACGAATACGGTCACATATGTTGCACTGTGAACATCTTTAGGCTCTCCTTGAAGTTCCTTCTATATCTGAATGTTGTCTGAATGTTTCTCTACAATCAATACCTCACTCCTCTCTTAGATTCATCAAAGGTAACCTCTCTACATAACATAAAACCTAGTGAATCTTTCAGAATGCACCATAGCCAATATCTTTTCATCACATGTTCATAGCATAAGAATATGCACATGCTTACCCTTGGCTTCTACACACTATTACTTGCATGAGTATAAGTAGGGCAACCAAACATTTTTTATTCGATGAATCAACAGGCTTACCTAACCACATTTCTTTAGGATTTTTCTAATCAACTATTGATAATGGCGATTTGTTCACTCACTAACAAGTTGTATTTGCTACTTTAGTTGATAAACTTTCACCCAATCCAACATTAGAGAGTAAAGACCTCTTTTCAATATAATTTAGTTCATCTTTTATGCGACTCCATTCAGTTGCGGTGTATCGGTATCAATGTTGTGTTTCACTATGCCTTCCTTTACACAAAATTGGCTAAGCTACTCATAACAGAATTCCAATTCTTTGTTACTTCTCAGGCATATGATCTTCCTTCTTATTTGCTTTTCAATCATTGTTGTCCACAACTTGAACTAACCAAGCATATTGCTCTTGAGCTTAAGAAGACAAAACCAAACTTTTCTTGAAACGCCATCAATAAGGAACAACATACACTTGGCATCACCCTTGCACATAACATTGAAGGGTTTTGATAAGTCTAAGTATGCACAGCTTACACTCTCTTAGGTTCAACGAACCGTTATACTAAACTTCATCCTCGATTAACTATTGATCTCATAGTGTTCATAGATGTTCAGCTTCTAAGTCTAATGATCTCCTAGTGACCCCTTGTCACGCCTTAAACCCCAAGCGCGCGAACATTCCTTAAACACAAGTGGAAGCATTTAATACAAACACCTCCAACAAAAACAGGGATAGTAAAAACATCACCACAACGTTTCCAAAAGCACAACTTTTATTTATTTACAGTTAACCTTATGAAGTTAGTAATTTACAAGACTATCCTAGAAGGCAACTCTCTAAACAACCAAGACACAAAAGGGTCTGGAAGGTCGGATTAACCTACTCCTCTAACATGAGGGCCATCCAAAAAGGTCATTTCCACATCAACATTAGTCCTCTACAGTAGATCATCGATCCTTGGGAAAGGACAATGGAGATCCCTATCGAACTTAACGAACCAAGCTATGAAACGATGGGAAACCAGGTGATCTAGTCCCTCCTGAACTCAAAAGGTGATGGTGTGCTTTAGAACAGTCGTCTCAATCCCTAACACAGCATATTAGGTCATGTCCTACTCAAAAAACACAGGGACCCCAAAATGATTAGGGTGCTCCATATTAAGGACCTGAAAATATTTAATAACAACAATGTGACATATAAATCTCAGCAAGTTAATGACCTAAGTCTCGAGTAGGACACAAATTCGTCTTGGAGGCAGCCTAAAAACATAATGATATACAATCTTACCTCGCCTTGGCACGCTCTTGCATGTTAATACATCACATATGCTAATATCAATGCATTGAGCATAATAAATAATCAGAACACATTCCATAATATTCATATGCATTGCCAACACATGTGTTCCAATTATTACAACACTTCGGGCCATGGCCAACACAAGAGTTGGCAGTCTTCTAGCATAACCGAATATTGTCCTGCCATATTGGACATGGCATCATTTAGAACCCCCACCTAGATGGCATTCCTTAAGGAGCATCGGTCTGGCCTCAACTATGACTTAGCATCTGGACCCCCACCGAACGTCCGATAAACATTGGGCATTGTCCCCAAAATCCCATTGGGCGACAAGTTCAATTAGGTAACCACTTAAGCATGACAACAGTCAAACCAATTTTATTTGCTATCAATTAGCCCAATGCAACAGTGTTCGTGCTCAAACAACAAACCTTGGAAAATTTTACATTTGAAATTCCGCTAAAAATAATTGCACGTGGTTACTTAAAATCAACCCACTAAAATTTGCACACTTCCATGTCAAAACCCCATTGCCCATTTAACATGTAAAACACGACGTCCAAACTCGACACCTCAAAATATGTCATTTTCTTGCCAATAGAACCTTCTTTAAAAATAATAATTAGGGCTTATGAATTGGACAATCAATATCATGGCATAACAAAGTCCAACAACCAGAATTATTCATAATTTCATCTAATTAATTAAGCATAAAATTTTGCTTAACGACTAATCCATCATTTATACTAATCTCGATTAATTAAGCTAACTATAATTAATTAAGTTAATTACGATAAATTAGACTAACCATGATTAATTAAAATAATCATTATTAATTAAGACTAATTTCTAATAGCCTTAATCTAATCCACCCTTAACCATAATTAGGGCTAAACCATAATTAACACAAACCACCATTATCCATAAACTAAACTTACCCCTAAACATAATTAACTCCCCAATCAAGGATTAGGAGTTAACTCTCGGTTTTTCTGACGATCGCAAGCTCACGACGACGGCGATGTGACGACAACAAAAACATGGGGCTTGTGATCCAATGGCAACACCATAGCATGGCGGTGGTAGCTCTTCAAAACCCACGGCCAAATTTGGGCTTGGCTTGGCGGTGGTGATGGTGTTGGTGGTGGTGGTGTTGTGCGATGGTAAGGACAGCAAACGGCAACATGAGGAATGGTGAGTGACAAGGACGAGTGACGGCGAAGGTGGCGTGGGCAACAGTGGCTCCTCAAAACTCACAGCCAAGCTTGGTGGGGGGTTTTTGATGGTGGCTTGCTCAGTGGTGAAGGACGTGAGTGGTTGGCATTGACAATAGCATGATGGAGCGAATGGCAGCAACGATGGCTATGGACGACAAGGCGAGGACGACTAAGGAAGAACAAGACGAAAATGAAGAAATAAGAGGGCATAGAGAACAAAATGGAGGGGCAAAGTTCAGCTAAATGGGCGGAAACATGGGGAATGGGGGAGAGAGAGAGAGAGATTTTTCAAAAAAAAATCTCATCATAATTCCAACAAAAATCCCCAATTTCCTCCCTAATTCACTCTCTTGCAATTTACTTTTTTTGTCTTTTAGCCCGTAAATGCAATGACATTTGATCATTCCACACACTTTTTTTTACCAAACTTCCAAATTTCTCCTTGGCCCCTTTTGCTTGAATTGGGCTTGAAATGAGCTTGGTGGGCTTGGCTTGGCCCACTTGGGCCTTCATGGCTGAATTTTGAAGGTGTGAGGCCCATTAGGCCTTCACCTAGCCTAGCTCCCTTTCCAGCTTCCAATTCTCAACTCGCTTAGTCTTTATCTGAAAATTTTAAGCTTGCCGATAAATCGACAGACAAATGAGGCGACGTCTAATAGGTTAGTCTTAAAATCCTCGAAAGCTCGATACCTGAAATCGAATTAAAATTTCATGATTAAAGTTGATCAAATGCAACTTTAGTATAACCTAAACTATAGTGTGGCTTTTAAGGTTTTTCGCACATATGACCTATGATTGATAATTTTCGATCCACGTTTATGCCTCTTCAATTAGGGATGACCATCAGTTGTCATGTAATCACGAGAAATCAATAGAAAATCAGTTTATCGTCGTTTGTAGCGAGTGTCGTAATCATGCGAAATCACCTAAAAACCGACTATGTACTTTTATCGAATCGATTTATGTTCGTTCACTAATTGGCTTATAACAATGTAATATTGTCCGTTGTCAATCCTTATGGTCAAGCGGTCAATCCCTAATTGAATTCTCTGGTCTTTCATGTTTTAACCATTTACAACCTCGCTCAATGGATTAATTAACTCATGAGTGATCAGCTTAGAGTAAATTAACTATCAGTGCATTGATGAAATAATCATTTCATAAATTTTGAAAGGAGTTGAATTTCAAGATATCACACCCCTCGACTTTGAACAATCATCTCCTTCTCACTCATGTGCCATAATTGTCTTGGGTCTCGATCTAGAGCTTTAGAAATTTTAGCAAATGAACCAATCGCTATGGCTCCCTAGAGGAGATGCAACCTATAGTCTACCTTCCCTCACATCATAGTTAGCATGCCTTGAGAGACTTTCCAAACTCCATCTTTAGTAGAGATCTGGTATTTGAACTAGTCAAGAGCACTTAATGAAATAAGGTTCTTTCTTAACCTTGGTATATGCTTTACTTGAGTCAACATTCTCACTGCTCCATCATACATCCTAATCGTAACGACCTGAATCTAGGTCATGGGGTTATCATTGCAACGTCCTAGGCACGTCGCCGTCCCATTTTCTTTTTATCTTTTCTTACGAACAATGCAAAAGCGTAAATACATCAACACCCGTACAAAAAAACAAACATGGGGAAACAAGGGATAAACACATCACAATACTATATTATACAAGACTATTCTTTGTACAAGCTCCTGTTACAGGCATTCTACTCTTTCTAATATACATTTGATTTATTTTTCTCCGTAAGGCTAGGATAACCTTAACTCCTATAAAGAGGACATCCTACAAACTTGGCTTCCCCTTACGATAGGCTAGCTCCCAACTCGTTGTCCATGGTCCATACCTACAAGTCTGAAAAATAATAAGAATAAGTCATAGACCTAGTAAGTAAAACCACTAAACATGGTTAGGATGGTACCTCGTCACTGGACCAAAGCATGTCAGTCTCGACTTCAAATAAGTGCTAGTGGCAAATCAACAGTATAACACGTGCTTTGCCTTGGCTAAAACAAACGAGAATCCTTGACTATTTATTAAACAGGCATGGCCAAGTTCATATAATGGCATATAAAATATGCTCGTGACTTTCATGACCCGAATAATAGCATATAAAATATGCACGTGACTTTCAAGACCCGAATAAGAGCTTATTAAATATGCACGGGGTTTTCAAGGTCAAGACAAGGCAATTAACATATGCACATGAATATTATAGTGTCAAACACATTAGATTCATTTATTAATCAACCGAAATCTGTTGGTTCTTCTGGAATCCACCGAGCATCGTCTCTTAATCCATCGATGATGGCATCGCCCCGAAATCCATCGGTGGCGGCATCATCCCGAAATCTATTGGTGGCGACAACGTCCCAAAATCCACCGGTGATTGCTAGTTTCTTCATGTGACCACCCAAGTAAGAATTTACACAAACTCAAATCTTATTTTTTATCATTAGGCATTGCAACCAAAACCCAAAAGCGTACTCATGCAAGTGTGTCATGACCTAGCAAAAATAACCTAAATGATGAATCGAGCACGTACATTATCCACGGCTTGAGCTGACCCGTCTTAGTGCTAGCCTAGAACCACACACGGCTCGAAGTCGGCACATCTCAATACCAACCCGAGACCAAGTAAGGCTCGTACCGTCACGCTTCGACCCTGGTCTCACAACCAAGTGGAAACCGTTGTGACTCGAGGCGTGTCCACACTTGGACAATTAAAAAATGAGTAAATCATACAAAAGACAATCAACAACATCACACACATAGTAAATCACAAGTAAGCCCATGCTCAATCCAATAACGTAGCGCATCGGCCTAGCCAAGTTTGGCCTAAGATGATCGAGCAAGGAAGGTGTGCAGGCAATGGGGCCTAAGAGGAGAAAGGGGCATACAAGGAGAGAGGGAGAGAAGAGGAAGTGGTGTGTGTGGAATGAGAGGTTAGTGCCTCTATTTATAGGCCAACCTCCCATCATTGCTCTTCCAATTAGACCAATAAGATTTCTTGACATATCACCCTAGATTGAGGAGGTGGCATGCCTAGATTTTAGGAAGACACTTGCTCTCTTCATATTGGACCACCAATGGCATGAATCATCTTGTATTTAATGAGGTGTAATGATGTTGAAGACACTTAAGCCTTATGACTCACCCCCTTCATTTAATGCCTATAATTGGTGCAATCGTGGGCTTTGGATTTGTTCTTATCCATTACTTACTCTCTCCAAGACAAGCCTCTCCTTCTAGAATCTTTTACCAAGTTCCCATTGAATTTTTTTTCTTTAAATTTTTAGGAGCATTTATTAATTGCTTGAGATACTTAAGGAAAACTTGTCTTCCAAGGCTAACTCTAAGATCATGATATCCTAAGATTATAAGGACACCTAAGACCATGAATCATCCCTTTCATTTAATAAGCATTGGACAACTAGGCTCATGAGTCATTTTCTTGCATTTATGATCAAGACAACAAGGCACATGACTCACCCCTTCATTAAATTACAAACTTCCAAAAGTCATTATGGCAATCCTAAGAATTAAGCTAATATAGATGCTTCTACTATTAGGTCAGAATTTTTCACGTTTATCTACGATCAACTATCCTATCCAGGCCAAGGTTCGCAACTAATTCATGGTCGGGCTCAAAACTAGTTCAGAGGCCATTTCCCTTAACCAATTGGGGGCCCGAATTATGTATTTCATACTAATCATGGACTGTTCCGATGCTTACTACTTCACAAGCAGCACCATTTCTCATTAACACCTTATCACCATTTGTACACTAATAGGTAGTAATCCGGGAGCACCATTTCTCATTAACACCTTATCACCATTTGTACAAGTTGCATGATAAGAACACCGAGAGTCAAATTCCTAATCATCACTTGATGAACTAGTGCTGACTACTAACACAACATTGCATGACTAGAACTATTATCTACTATGGTGAAAGCAGTACCATCGCTTGCAAACTCCATCTTAACTCCTTTATCATTGGATTTTGTACTATCTTTGTGATGGTGCCCTACCTCATCCTAATGAAAGCATCAATAATTCTATATGATGGGCCTCAATTTAGAACGGCTCTTCCATTTGCTATCTCTAGAGCCTCTGCGTCTATTTCTAGGGGAAAGTACACTAGAAGTACCAAAAGTTGTGTACAACACTCACTTTGGTGCCAAAAGTTTCCGTCGGATCACTTAAATGCCAAATTAGAGAAAAAATGATCACTTTGGTGCCACCGGCGAGAGATTCCGATCAAATTAATTACATGACTTTTATATTAAAAAAAACAAGAAGTTGTGGTGGCTTTTAAACGACGTCGTTTTCCATCCTCCTTAAGAAATGACGTTGTTTTGCCGTCATACGTGGATAGCCTCACAAAAACGACGCCGTATAGCTTATATGGGGACTAAAATTAGGGTTCTTTGTCCGATCCTCGCCCAATGTCGCCATCGCTCGGCCACCATTGTTGTTGCTCGACCTGGTGAGCAAGGAGAGGCTGAGGTTATTGCTCAGGCAAGAAGTGACGAGAAAAATAAGAGGCGAGGGTGGAGGTGGAGGAGGAGGAAGAAAGGGGGTCAAAGGAGCCATTACTAGTGTTGGCGCTGATGTCGTTGCTAGTGCTGCTACTAGTGTTGTTCTTCGGGGAAGAAGACAAGGAGGAAGCCCATGCCTTCTTCTCTCTCTCTCTCTCTCTCTCTCTCTCAATTTGGGGATTTAGGGTTCTTACTTGGGGGAAAGATGCCAAACGGAGTCATTTTGTTGTTTGGATGCTAATTGTACTCTCTGATGAGCCATATCGGCTTCAAAAATTAATAAAAAAAGTGTCACGTCGGATTTTCAGCCAATTAGATCGGTGTTAGCACTGAAATGATCGTTTTTCAAATTTGTTGGCACTTAAGTGATCCAAAATAAACTTTTGGCACCAAAGTGAGCGTTGTACACAACTTTTGGCACTTCTAGTGTACTTACCCCTCTGTTTCTACCTCGAATAATCAAACCTTGTGCCATATCTTACTCCTGGTCATCTTTTGGCAGCTTCTTTTGTCACTCCTTAGAAAACAAGATCGACTTTACCCATTGCAAGATACTTGTAGTATGCCCTATAGTAGTATAAATGCGAAAGTTAACAAATTTTGCAATTCAAATCTAACATAAGAAACAACAATGACCAGAGAAATCAACGGAGAATAATAAAAAACATCTAGGATTTACATAATTCAATCCAAGTATTGTACCTACTTTATGAGAAGAGCTAACAACACATAAATCCGCTATGAATTTGGAGAATTACAAAGTCACAATCGTTTAACCAAGTAAGGCCATGTTTGGTAATCGGCCAAATAGTAAAAATTTCTATTCTTTTGTTCCTAGGAGTAGTTTTGGAACAAAATCACGTTTGGTAAAATTTTTGTTCACGGGAACAAATATCTATTTTTTTTATTCCCGGAAGTAGATTTGGAACAGAATCAAGAATAAAAAAAAAAAGTTGATTCTTGTTCATTGGAAAAATTTTAGAATCAAGCCCATATTTTCTTTTTTTATTTTCTTTTTTCTTGTTCTTCTTCCCTTTTCTTATTCTTCATCCACTGCCGCGGTTGCCGTTCGCCACCCATCGCCGCTAGTTGCCAGCAACTAGTTCGACGAGCTCGCCGGAGGCAAGTCCAGCCACCGGCGAGGCCGAGCCTCGGTGGGGCTGGGCAAGGCTCGCCGGGGCTAAGCGAGGCTCGCCTGGCCACCGACGGGGCTCGCCCAACCTTGTCAAGCCTCGGCCAGCCCCGCCAGGGCTCGGTCAAGCCATGGCTAGGCGAGCGGCCTTGCCCAGCAGCCGGCGGGGCTTGACCTTGCCGGGCCAAGGTAAGGTTGACCTTGCGGTGGCTCAACGAGGTCGAGCCCCGCCGGCGGCTAGGTGAGCTCAGCCAAGCCTCACCCAACTGCCGATAGGGCTCAGCCGACGAGGGCCAGCAATGCTTCGGTGAGGTCGCTAGCCCTTGTCTAGTCAGTCGCCGGTCATCTCAAGGCCGGTGACCGGCGACTTGAAGAAAAAGAAGAAAGGAAAAAAAAAGGGGAAAAAAAAAGGGAAAAAGTAATCAAATTATTTAAAAATTAAAAGAAAATAATTTGGAGTAGAAATTTTGAGAGCGGTACTAAACGCAATTCTATTCCAGAATCAGAAATTTTGTCCAATTACCAAACGCGCTCTTTTGCTTAGAAATTGTTTCTGAGAACATAATAAAAAAGAATCATTTCTGATCAGAAATTGTTCTCGGAAACAAAAGCGTTACCAAACGCACCCTAAGTGTTTTCCAATACTCTCGAGATATATGAAATTATTATTTTATCAATGCACTATTAATCAAATATACTCTGAACTCTAATCACTCATAAATTAACTAATCTATTAGGAGAGGCCATCAAGGTTTAAAATGCGCACGACCAGAGAATTCAATTAGGATAAACCGCTTAACCACAATGATCGACAAGGGACAATATTACGTTGTTCCAAGTCAATTAGCGAATGAATATGAATCGATTCAACATGAGTACGTAGTTAGTTTGTAGGTAATTCCGCTTGATTGCGATACTCGCTACGAACAACAGTAAACCAATTTTCTATTAATATTGTACTCATGGTAATAATTGATTCCTCGCGGTTACATGACAACCGAGGGTTATCCTTAATTTGAAGAGGCACAAATGTGGGTTGAAAATTATCGACCGTAGGTCAAATGTGTGAAACCCCTTAAAAGCCACTCGATAGTTTAAGTCATACTAAAGTCGCATTTGATCGATTTTAACCATGAATTTTAATTCGATTTCGGTATCGAACTTTCAAGAATTTCAAGGCCAACCTATTGGACATCACCTCATTAATTTGCCAATTTATCGGTAAGCTGTAAATTCTGGATAAGAATTAGTAGGTCAAGAATTGGAAGCCGGGAAAAAGGAACCGCGCCAAGCAAAGGCCCAATGGGTCTCACGCTTAGGGGGCTCAGCCAAGTGGGCCCAAAGAAGCTTACTAAGCCCAAGCCAAGCCCATTTCAAGCAATTGAGTCCAAGGGTAAAATTGGGATTTTATGTTAAAGTTGGTGAAATGACTAAAATGCCCCTTCTATAAGACTTAGGCATTGGAGAAGATGAAGACACAGGGGCAAATAATGGATGGGAGGGTTTTAAAGAGGGTTAGTAAGATATTTGAGGAAAAATCTTAGTCAAATTTCTCTCTCCCCCCCCCCTCCTCTTGCTCCCTCACCCCATTTGGCCACCCCTCCCCCTCCATTTATCTCTCTCATTTTATCTTCTTCTCTTTCTTTACGCCACCACCGCCACTACCATTCATCGTCCGGACTGCCTCACGCCACTATCATTGTCTATTGCGCCACCGCCGCCATCCCTCATGCCGCTCATCATCATGCTTTGCCATTCGCAAGCCACCACCCCCACCAACCTAGGTCACACCCTTAAGCCTCGCCAAAGCCACCGTTAGTGCCGCCATTTGAACCGTGAGCACCACACTCTCGTTGTCGTCATCGTTAAACAGTGAGTTAACTTCATAATCTTTTATTAGGGTGTTAATTGCATTCACGGGTAGTTTTAGATTAAGGTTAATTGTAGTTAATCTTAATTAATGATGGTTTAATGGTTTAATGTGACATCCTGAATTTTCGACCCGTCCCGATAAAACGAAATGGGCTTTTTGTTAGCGCGCCTATGATCATTTTTCTCTGAGCTGATCACTCATGAGTTAAATTTATTGGGTGAAATCGTTAAAAGGTATAACCGCGGTAAAATCCCTAAAAGCTACCCGATAGGTCAGATTTGACTAAAATCGCGTCCAGTTGATTTTAACCACGAAATTGAATTTAGTTTCGGGATTCAGACGTTCGAGCGCGTCACAATTCATTTATAGGACGTCATCTTGTCTTTCGGAGAAGTTTCGTCGAGTTCGAGATTTTTACTGAAAATCAATACGGACAATTCGGAAAGTAACGGAAATTCGAATGGGCCAAATTGTAGGAATTGTTGGCCTCCTTACCGAGTTATTTGGCGAAGGGGACTTGCAGAAATTGTGTGCACTTGTTCTTCATCAAAATTGGACCTCAAATTGGAAAGATTGGGGATGAAATTGAAGTCCAAATTGAGTAAATTCGGAGTTAGGCATGGGGGGTGCAACATTTGGTATTAAATTGAGTTATTTGGGGGATTAAATTGCAAGAAAGAATTAGGAGACAAGGCTTTAATTGAATGGATAAGTTTGTTTGACTTTCTTCCCCTTTTTCCTTGGCTTCCTTCACACGACTCAGCTGCCCAATCTTCTTTGCACGTTGACTACCCCCCTCTACAGCTTCGCTTTCATTTTCCTTTCTATTCTGCCCCTCTCTTTCTTCCACACTGCCCATCTGCAAGCTATAACTCCACCATCTTTTGTTCCCCCAGTCAAACCAACAAAACCTCTTTCTCCCCAAAGTTGACTCCAATAGTCCACCAAAGCAGCCCCAACTCCACGAACTTCCATCGAAGCTGCCCGTGTCTTCCATCTCTGCTCCAGTGTGTATCTTGGCCCAGCATCTCCATCGTCCAACCCACCAGCGCCACATCCAGCTTCACCAACTCCACTCATCACCCCACACCTTCACCAGCTCATCTCCACTTACGTCTACCAGCCAACTTCACCAATGACCCAAGCCAGAACAACCCCTGCACCAACAACACTCAGCTGCATCTTCACGTCTAGAGCAGCCCCCACTCGCTAGAACTCGACCAGCTCCTTTGCCGATCCGCCAGCAGCTCTGTCTGTTTGTGCAACCTTCGTTCCACTGAGTAGAGACAGCCAAGCTGCGCCACAGCCACCCGACCAGCAGCTCAAGTAGAAGCAGAACGGAACCGGTTTCTCCTCCTTCAGCAGTAACTTGTTGGGCCATTTTCAGCCCGGTCTAAGCCTCCGTTGGTGTCGCCGTGAGCTCGAGTTTCGGCCGCCGTCGCCGTGAACCAGTTTTCGCGCTAAACCGGTGAGTTTATGCACTAAACTCTCATTAGGATGTTAATGATGCTTATGGTGGATTAGTGGATTTAATTAGGGATTAGTGAGATCCCTAGTTAGCCTAGTTAGCTAGTTAATGTAACTATGTGGTTAGAATAATTAATTCCTATGCTAATTTAGTTAGGATGGTTTGTATGTTAATTTAATTAGCTAAATTAGTTTATGTAGTTAGCTATTAGATTAAATTAAATAGAATGGTTAGATTTATTTGTTAGTTCGATTAATTAGCCCAGTTAGTTTAGGTTGATTTAATTAAGTGCTTTAATTTATTTATTTTGTAATTTATTTAATTACAGGTAATCTATTTAATTAATTAATATTTTCCAGAAATTAAACCGGGATAGCCAATGGTCGAAATTTCGTACTGATTGTAATGGTGTAAATAGTTTATTTAATTGAATGTTGAATTGTGCAAATTGAGTGGATTTGTAATTTTGGGTAATTATTCCAAAATTAAGTATTTTCAGTATTTAATTATAAAATACCGGGCGTCGATTTACAACGTTAAAAATGTGTTTATAGACTATTATTATTAGTGGGATTTTCAAAAGGGAAGATATTGAAATTTTGGCTCAGGCCGACCATATACCCACACACGGTTATTTTACCAGGCATTATTAACATGATGAAAATAAGCCAAGCACATTATTTTAATTTAGGCGTTTGAGTGTAAAGCACAATGACCTTAGCCGGGGTTAGATAATCGTGTGCTGGTTAAGAGAATTCGTCACCCGCTGTGTGTTAGGTGAACGATGTTTCCATGTGGAAAGCCGTCTTGAGGTAGACGTTGTCGTGTTTGATAGGATGAGACGACGCCTAGTTGTGTGACGGATAGATCTGCTATGAGTCGGATAGATCGTGCCTGTGTGACCAGAATCAATTAAAATGCATGATAGGTCGTGCCTTTGTGACCGGGATCAATTGGAATGAGTGATTGAATGAGTTAAACATGCCGGATTATGGGACAAAATTGTGTGGCACGGTATGGGACGTGTCATAACGATTTGGTCTCATAATTGGGACCTCTGTGGTAGACTTAATGGATGGATTGATTGACTGAGAAGTGGTGATTGACAGAGATGTGATTTGAGGCACTCCATCGAATCGAGTGTTATTGCTGCACTTATGTGTTATATGAATTGTACTGACACGCAAGATAGAACTGAGGCGAGATAAGTCCTCTATATTGTGTGGTTAGGCCGCCCTTAGGCGTATTTTCTTCCTAATCGGGGTTTAGAGCGTGAACTCGCTGAGATTTATATCTCACCCCATCGTGGGCTTTAACTTTTCAGGACCATAGGATGGAAGACCTGAAGTCAAGCTGAGGAGATCTGAAGTGTAGGTCAGATAGGACGACTTCTTTTGAGAACTGGTCTGTGGAAGTCTTTTGGTTGTAGACTTTGGTGGCTAACTTTTGTTATGACTTAGTGTGTATATAAAGGCACGTTTTGTTTGTGAATTCGTTGTCCTGCTTTTCTATCCCGAGATGGTTACTGTTAGGGGATTTGTTATTCGCTTCCGCATGTGCAATAAAATGAAAGGGTTGGCGACTCGTCCTGGGAAATCGCAAAAATTTTATCGACCACCGAGGGATCGGCACGCACTCAGGATTCGGGGCGTGACAGATAAGTTATCACGATAGGTTATAAGTAGTAGTGATAGGTTATTAAGGGAAGTGATAAATGGAAATGATAACCTATCATGAGAAGGAAGATAAGCTATCACCAAAGGGGCAATAAGCTATCGACAATTATGTGACAAGCTATCACCAAATAGGTGACAAATAGGTGATAAGCTATCTTTATAAATTGGTGATAAGCTATCACTAAAAGGGTGATAAGCTATTGGAAAATAGGTGATAAGTTATCGCTAAATGGACGATAAGTTATCAATAATAGGACAATAAGTAGTGATTATATGTGTTATACGCTTGAGTTATGGGGTGAAATTATACATGATTTATGTTGTTTGAAACTTGTGATGTCATGAAAAATGATTGTCCAATTTAGAAACCTTATTTGCTATTTTAAAGAAAGGTTTTACAGACATATAAATGGTAATTCACGAGGTGTCGTGTTTGGGTGCCATGTTTTATCTGTCAAATGGGACAATGATATTTTAAAATGAAAGTATACAAAGTTTGAGGGGTTAATTATATGTACATGATTACATGTGAATATTTTACTGCATTTATTTTACTGCATTTTTATATGTGAAAGTTGCAGTAATTTGTTCTTTGAACACGAACCTCGTATCCATTGGTTAATTGATGAGAAATGAAATTGGCATAAGTAGTTGGTGTGTTTGAATAGTCATTTAAAGGAACCCATCACCCAACAGTAGTGTGGAGACGATGCCCACTTTTATCAGATGCCTGGCGGGGGTTCGAATGCCAAATCGCTATTGAGGCTGAACCGATGCTCCTTATGGAATGACATCTATGGTGGGGAACCAAGACGATACCATACCTAATAGGGCAAGATGATGTCCGGTCATGCCGGAAGACCATCAACTCTTGTTTGGCCATGGCCTTGAGTGGTCGTAATAATTGGAACACGTGTGAATGTATTGTGTATGGAAAAATGTGAGGAGTATTTTGATTATACGTGGTACTTGTTGTGTTGTGATGGGGATGTGTTAATTAAAAATATGCAGGGGTGCGCCAAGGTGAGATAAGAATGCCTGCAAGATTATTTGACGGCTTTAATATTTGTCTTAGGGTCGAATTGTCTGATCATGATTATATTGAAAGCAAAGTAGGGGTCGTTTTGCTATTGATTTGCCATCGATATAATGCTACATGTATAGGCTACACCTAAGGCGAGTTAGCATCCTAAATGAGACTTAGGTTGTTAACTTACTGAGATTTTATCTCACTCATTGTTGTTTATTAATTTCAGGCATGTAGTATGGAGAACTGTTATATTCGGTTCGAGGTCCCTATGGACCAAGACACTATTATAACCCTATACCCTATCTCAGGGATCAATCATGTTTACGAACTTTTTGCTATGACGGTTTGGGTAGACGAGGGTTGGCCAACTAGGTGACTCATAAATTTAAAGCGTGATTCATTCGGGTTGGAGAGACGTTTTGGCCTGATGCATGTTTTGATGGATCACTTGGCAGGGGTCTTAGGGAGCAAATTTGGGACCCAATGGGTATCGACACCCCAAACAGTGCCGTAGAGGATCTGGAGACTAACCCAAATGAGGAGTCTAACCCTAAGACTCCACCCGAATACCACGGCCGGTGATGAGTGCAAGATGCATCACTTTTTGGTTGGCTCTTGCGTTAGAAAAGTTTAGATTAACCTTGACCCCTGCTGGTTTTGTGTTAATTGGTAGGAAATTGCCATGCAAGGGCTTGTAAGTATTTAACTTCACGGGATTAAAAATTATATAAATAAAAATAGTGCTTTTGGAAATGTTTGATGTTATGTTTATATTATTCATCTTTGTTGATTGACTGGCTATTTAGTATATCCTTCCATTTGCGTTTAATCAAAAGATAAAAAGAATGGGCCGGCGGTGCGTCCTAGAACATCACATCTAAATGACCAAAGAGAAATAGCGGTCGTCGCGTGATCGAGGGTCAAGGTGTGACAGATTATGCCCACAAACAGTCTCTTACAATCTCTCATAGATATCACTCCAAAAGCACATAAAAAAAGCCCTAACACTAGTCTTATTTGCTCAATGCGTAATAACGGAGTAAAATTTCATTTTTATATGTTCTTATATAACTTGCCGACTCAAACTTGGAAACATTGATTTGCTTTCTCTTTATCTCTAATCTAAGATCAGAATCCACCAAATTTTGGACTCCACTACATTTGCTTGGAGATAAAACTAAGAAGATATTCAATATATGAGTCAAACTTCTACAAGGTTGGTCTTTGCATATGGTCTCAAACTTGAGACCTAATTAAATATTTATATTGTACTTATTCGCTCCAATCTATTTATGAAAGAACCTCTCATGTGATTTTTGGAACTATAATTGATTTCTTCAAAGAATAAAATTCAAGAAATATAGATGAATACATTCAAGACAATATTATGCTGAGATGGAGTAGAGAAATGGAAATGCATGGTTCGACAATGGAGACGTGACCCATGGCCCATTTCTATTAAGCTCTATAGTCTATCGGGACTTATGGATGTTAGCAATTGGAAGGACGATCGATATTTCCTTACATGCAAAAGTCGCTTCCCTCGTGGCAAAGTTTTAACTCTGTTATGTGGTGCTTTGTTTAACATAAGTTAGCTTCACTAACTCTCGAACATTTTTTTTAAGGGTTAATTTCCTAATTATAAGATGAATAGTATCATTTGACACAATAACAAGAAGTTGTAAGGTTTTTTGGGCCACAGTTAACTAATCTGAAAGCTTAAGCGGATAGATGAAAGTATGATTTAAAATTTAAATATTCTAATATTCTTCCTCACGCATAGGCTAACATTTGGTAAGAGATCTCGAAAGATTTAAACTTAAAATCTATATGTTTAATACCATGTGAGTTTTTTTTAGACCACCACCAATTGTTCTAAAAGTTTAATTTAATAAATAAATGAGTGATTTAGTATCTAAAATGTTAACACAAAAATCTTTATTTTATTTTTTATGTTAGTGTATTTTTCTATCATAAGTTATTTATCTTTGCCTACAAATATGTTGAAATGCAAGAGTCAATTGTATTAGAAAAATTTCTCATTGGAGAATTAATATGGTGTGGACTAGTTAATATATTATAGTTGATTTATAACTCATTAACTTAAACTTTTGAATAAATGTAGGTCCAACTGAATATGTTGACAAGCTCAGACTTCAATTTTCGATGCAAACTCTTAACAAACGGTATTTGAGCCAGTGGTAAATTGGTTGGCCTCAATTTTGTTTTGGCCTTTGGTAAATATCTCAAGGATCTCATGACCAATACGGTTGCTGAGTGGTGGGCATTGTGGTGTAACAATGCAATTCTGATGGCCAAATGAAGATGAGTGTTGGGGATTCAAGTTGAGTATGTTGATGCAAAAAGATACCTACATTAAGTTACAACAAACCTAACACTAACCTCACACGCAAGGGGGATTGTTAAAATGCACATGTGAGTTGTGTTAGAAAAGTCTCATATTGAGAATTTATGTGTTGCGGGGAATTTAATATTTCATACGCTCTAGCTCATTAGTTTAAGTTTTTTAAGCAAAGGTAGGTCCAACTAGATATCTGACTAGCTTGAACTAGGGTTCTCCCTACCGACCAAAAAAAAAAAAAAAAAAAAAACTGGGGTTCTCCCTTGGTAATCTCCCTAGGTATAGTTATTGGGTTTATGTTGCATGTTTCCAACAATATAAAAGGCAAGGTTGTCTGTATGTCCATGACTAGTGTTTCATAACGATGTCAATTAGATCGTCTCCGATCAACCATTAAGCAAGGTTTGGGCTCTTTGACGCATGAAAAAATTACGAGAGCAGTCCATAAAAGTTGTGTTTGGATAGTATTCATCGATATTTTGGTCCATCAACTTAAGCAAATACTTTTTTTTTATGCTGAGTTGGTTCTTGCAATGGAACTCACCTGTACAATGTATATGTCCCTCTCTCAAACCATCGTTTCTTCTTTGTTTCAGCTAATATGGGGACTGAGGTAGCGGCACAAGGCTAGGATAATGGAAAGAAGTTAGTGGTGAGTCTTGGCAAAGTTTGAGGATAGGGACCAAGTGAGAAAGCATGCCGAGCACTCCGGAGGGAGAGTCAATTTCGTACATCGAACTTGTGATTCTTTACATGAATTGGAAACAAGAGAAGAACCTCTTCTTCTCCAATGTTTCCTTGATGTCTCAATCAATTTCAATCGTTGATCAATTTCTCATTTTCATATATCAACGGTCAAGATTTGTTAAAGCACCACAGGGAACATCGTCCAAGATAAAGTATCCACGTCCACCGGAGCCTGCTATGTCGTCTCCGTTTTCTATTAAAGAAAGTTTCTTTTCTTTTCTTTTTTTCTTTTGTACTATTGTAGTTATAATCGGTCCAATGAGGCGGTTTCAAAATACCAAAGTCACCCAAATTAGGCCTGACCTAAAGATCCGTCTGGACTCACTCAATGATTTCCTCCCGTGTCAATAAATATGGATTCGGGCCTACGTTTTACTCGGACTCAATGAAAAAATTAAAGCACTTGTTCTTTTTTCTTTTTTTTTAATCTTTCACCCTCATTTATTTAATTTCTGGTGCTAAAAATTTCCCAACACATGACTTATTTTATCAGACATGTTAAATGATAACATTAATATGCTTGACGCCAAGTAGTTTGTGCATCGCTATATCCTCATTTATTTAATCGGGAAAGGAATAAGAACCGGCTTTTGGATGCTATATGAAGCAAGACTGAAGCTGAATTGATAACACGGAGCCGCAGAAGCACAAGAGCAAGGATCAAAGTGCAACAAAGTCATATGAGCTGCTAAGATGCAGCTACAGGTAAGTGTCAAATGCCACTGATGTATGTACAATATTGATAGTATGTTTGGATGCGATTAGGTACGTTACAAATTTATTACTAGTTTCGAGCCTATTACAGTGTTTGCGTACGGTTCCCCTATAAAATAGTTCTTGCACCTTAAGCAATAATTATTCTCCAAATGCCCTTGTCCTTTAAATCCTTCTCATTCTACAGGTGTTTGATAACATTATTTATACCTACAAACGTGAAAGCAAACAACTTTCCCGTCAGAATTTAAAATATTATTCAAATTTGAGAAAATCTGAAAAAAAAAAAAAACTGTAGGTGAATCTACGTACCAACATTTGTATATTACGAAAGTTTCAAGTGCTTCAAGCTAAGAAAAAGCCCAAGTTCATCCACCACTAGATTTAGATCAATATTCCTAATTAGTCATAATTACGACTAATGTATCAACGCTTGAAAATTATGTCAAATGTACTAGACGCTTGAGATTTGACATAAATGCTTACTAAGACTAGTTTGGAACTGCTCTATTTACTACACCTGAAAGGCTGTTGACACCTATTTTTACAAAAATAAAAATAAACAAATAAACAAATTAAACAAATTTTAAAAAAAATTATTAATTAAAAAATTAACTAATTAATTAATATAAAAAAGTGGAAGGGGCTGGGTCGGGCCGAATCTGGCCTTGGCCCGGCCCACCTTTTTCTTTCCTTCCCCGCGCGGCCTGGCCCTAGCCTTCTCCCCCCATGTGGGCCTGGGCCCGGCCCCACCTTTTCCTTCCCCCGTCGGCCCGGCCCGCGCCCGCGCCCCATCCTTCTCCCTCCTTCAATTTTCGCACGACCTGCAGAACCTGCAACAAAAGGAGAGAACAGGGCAGTAGAGAGCAGGAGCAGCAGGGGATCGATGTGGCAAGCGGGCGGTGTGATCCGCAGGTCGGGGGCAGCCCGGCCGGTAGCTGGCACGGCAAGGGTCTTCATGTAACGACCTGCAGAACAAAAGTGAACAAAAAGAGGGGAACCGGGAGCGAGTGGAAAAAAAACCAAGACCGAGAGCGAGAGGAGAGGAGGGGAGGAGAAAAGGAGTCTCAAGACCCCCCACTACCATCGTCGACGCGCCCCCCGGGATGCCCTATTGCCGCCGGTGAGCCACTCGACCAACGCCGATCGCCGCCGTCTCCTCGGAACCCAGGTAGGCATTTCACCAAACACTTGGTGTGTGTGTGTGTTGTACCGAGCGGGCCAAAGCTCCCTCGGCCGTTTCGAGCGAGCTCCGGCCACCACCCATCCCCCTCGCATTTTCCTGTTGCTTTGGCGCACCTCACCGGTGGTCTAGACTCGCATTCAAGCCTCGGCCGAGCCTGAAACCCCCCGACTCCCGAGTGCCCCCTACCTATTTGTTGCAGCACCTAGTCGAAACCTGCGCCTGACTTCGTTGTTTAGAGCTTTGATCGGGACGTTTAGTCACCGAAGCGGTGCTGCCATCCGCCTAGAAGCCGGATTTTTCCCTCACCTAGCCAGTGCAGGGCCATCGAGCCCTAGCCAGACACCCCTGCTGCCCTCTCTGTCACGACCGGACGGTCACTAAACTGGAGTCACGGACCGGCGGGGCCCTCGACTGAACCCTCGCCACCATCAATGGGCCGCCTAACTGCTAGCCACCGCCGCCGTCAGCCCGAAAGTCGCCCGGTGTTGCCCGCCGTTGCGGCTCCCTTTGGTCGTGACTGAGCAGTCGCGGACCAGAGGGCTGGCCGAGTTGGGCCAGATCACAGATCTGGCCCACTCGGCCTTTCTTTTTTCTTTGCATGGGCCTACAGAAAGGCCCACTTACAAGAGTATAGGGCCCCCTCTGGTTGGGCCCAATCTCAGCCGCGCGAAGGCTCGACCAGTGCTGGTCGAGCCTGGCCCGCTCGAGCGAGTCGATCCACCCGGCTCCCAACTAGGCCGAAACCGACTCGCCTCGGTCGAGTTAGACCGGACTCGACCCGTTTTTTCCAGAATTTCTTTTCCCAAAAATAAATTAATTTTTTTATAAAAAATTAAAAAATTTTGAAAATCCAAAAAATGTAGGGTTTGGTTAGGAATTATCATATATTGCCTTCTTAGTGTAATTAGGCCTTTATTTGATCATATTTTGGTTATATCACGTGCTTAATTCGCATATTTTATCATGTTTAATTGCATGTGCTAAAGTTTATTACAATTAGGATTTTGATTGCAAATGGTTACTTTAATGATTATGCACCTGCATAATCACCTCACATGTTAGTGGATAAGTGTAAAATCAATCCAAACTGCCTAAAAAAAAAAATATTTTCTATTAAAATGAACAAGATTAGATATCGAAAGGGCACTAATTGGTCAATTAGTGTAATCAAGTCCCCAACCCTAGATTCTTTGGTTGCGTAGGAAGTGAGGTACACTCCCATACCTCACTTGGTTTCTAGCCGATCCCAATAGGCTAGTGGCGACTTCTTTTTGCGAAATTTTCAAGAATATCCCAACGTCACGTGGGGTATAGGTTTGGGAGAGCTCGTGCCTAATCATGGGCCTTAAGTCCATCCTTTAGGCAATACCCCTAAACCTATTCCCTCCCTCCGAGGGTAGGTCGAGACAAAGGCCAAGAATGATATGATTCTCTCGCATTCACTCCTAGTACAACCATCATGGAATGTGTGAGATATGTTGGCCGAGTTCACTCTCATGTGAAGGAAGACCAATGAATTGCAAGCCCAAGGACTTGAGCCTATATGATTAGTCATATGAAGAAATAGAGTTTTTTACTGTCTTTTATGCAATAGCCACAAAGAACATTAGTTGAAACACAGTAAAAAGAACGAAGAGAGTAGAACATCTAGGTTGAGGGTAGTATCTGATTTTCATCAAGCTGCCATCGGAGGTCGATTCGTGGTTTGATTGAACTAAAATTTGGTCAGCATCTTCATGGCATACTCTTCTCGAATCTGAATAGTTTGATTTTCATTTAAAGCTCCCTACATCAAGTTTTTCATGGGTTGAACAAAACCTACATTTTTTGTAAGATTTTATCCTTGATCTCATGTGAAATTTATGTTTATTGCGAAGAATGATGATCTTGATGTCTTTCCTACTATGTACCACAACTATTTAGTAGAGAAGAACTATGTTCACCCAGTTTTGTTGATAATGAAGATTTTTTTGTGGACTCCAATCCCGTGGTTTTAATCTCCTCACACCGATGAGGTTTGCCACATTAAAAAAAAAAATTTGTGTTGTGTTTATGTATTTGGAAATTTATATTACTTTATTATATCATTTGCTATTAGGTTTGAACAAGAGGGGAGATTATTTTGTTTCGTTACATTGATCCAATGTTGTTTGGATTGTTATTATTCCCCCAATAAAGTGGAAATGACTACAAGTAGAATGATTAAATTGAATGATTCAAATTATCATGTTTGGAAAGGGAAGATGGAAGACATTTTATATGTGAATGATTATTATTTGTCCGTAATTGCTTAAGAGAAACCGGAGAACAAAACTAATGCCGAATGCTATATAATTCATCATCAAGTGTGTGGTTATAATAGGCAGTGGGTGGATGATAATGTTTTGAGCCATATCATTAAGGAAAGACATGCACACAATTTGTGGAATAAGCTCAAATAGTTGTATGCTCGAAAGACTGGGAATAACAAGTTATTTCTAATAAATTAGATGATGGCTTTGAGATATCAAGATAATACTCGTTTGACTAATCATTTAAATTCTTTTCAAGAAATTATAAATTAGTTAGCTACGATAGGAATCAAGTTTGGTTATGAGATACAAGTGTTATGGTTACTTGGTATTTTGCTGAACTCTTGGGAGACATGTAGAACGTTTTGTCTAATTCAGCCCCGAATAGTACGATTACGATGGATTTGAGTAGTATTTTGAATGAAAAGATGATAAGGAAGACACAAGGATCATCCTCTTCACATTCCAATATCTTGGTTGTTGAGAAAAAGGGAAGAAGTGAGCCTCGAGGTCCAAAAAATAAAGATAAAAGCTTACATAAAAGTATAGACGAATACAATGGATTTGCAAATGTCGAGTACCATTACTGCCATCAGAAAGGACATATTTAGAGGTTTTGTCGTTAGTTCAAAAAGGAGAAACGAAAAGAGAAAAGTAAATGAAAGAAAAGTGAAAACGACAACAATGACAATCGTGTTGCTACACTTAAAGAAAACTTTCTCATTATCTTTGACAGTAATGTGGTGAATCTCGTATGTCATGAGACCAATTGAGTAAATTATAGATGTGCATCTATTCATGCTACATCTCGTAGGGATTTCTTTACACCGTACATGTCAAATGACTTTTGATTTGTGATATAGGAAACAATGGGCAGGTTGAAGTTGTAGGCATTGGTGATGTGTGCCAAGAGACCAGCAATAGCACGAGGTTAGTATTAAAATAATGTTAAACATATACCTGAAATTCATTTGAATTTGATTTCCATAGGTAAGTTGGATGATGAGGGGTATTGCAAAACCTTTAGTGATAGATGATGGAAGCTCACTAAAGGTTTTCTGGTTGTGGTTAAAGGTGAAAAATATTCTTTATTGTACATTATGTTAGCAAAGTTATCCACAAACAAAATTAATGTAATAGACAGTGAAGAGACGGCTTAGTCATGATGGCACAAGAGGCTCAGTCACATCGTTAGAAGGGTTTGTCAGTATTGGCTAAGAAGAAGCTCTTTTTGCAAATAAAAAGTTCAAGGCTAAAGAAGCATGCTCACTATTTGGCAAGAAAACAAAATGGACTTGCATTCAAAAGCACCATTTCGAGAAAGTCAAGAATACTTGATTTAGTATATTACTACGCTCGTGGTCCTATGAAAACAAAATCACTTGGTGGCTCTTTTTATTTTGTTACTTTCATAGGTGATTTTTCAAGGAAAATTTGGGTTATACATTGAAAACTAAAGATCAAGTGTTCTAGGGGCAACCATGGTCCGAGTTAGGCCAGTCCAACACCTAATCCAAGGGTCCTTAATTCTTAGAATTGTGGACTGACCTTGTTGAGCCTATGACTAAAGATTAGACCGACCTTATGGGTCCGATCCGATTCCAGGGTCAACTTGGGACCAACCAACTTTTTTTTTTTTTATATCCCTTGAATAGACAAATATACTCTTTCAAATTAAATATTTATCAATAATGCGATATTAAGCAATCAAATTATGAATACTGGTACATATCAAACATAAATCTAAGATAAGGTACCAACAGGAATCTCCATTAATGATTGTTGAGTAGCGTTCATAAGGTGGACCAAGAGGCAAGCAATTTCACTAGCTCAATTGCGCTTGTAAGGCGAATGAGAAGGACCATGAGGCAAATGAGGCTTAGGCAAATGAAGAGGGTTTCTATTTTTTCTTTGGTTGAATCTAGGCTGGGTTTCTACTTTCTAATTTACACAATAGAATCATACAAGAAAAAAATAGAGGTAAAGGTGTAAGGATTTAGAGTAGACAAAAATATATAATATATACAAGTTTGGTCCAAGTTGGACTAACCCTAAAGTCCGAGGACTAAGGACTAATCCAAAGTGCTAGGTCCAGGAGTCTCAAGACCAAGGACTGACTTAATTCCCCTAGGAATTGGACCAAGATCGACTAGGTTGGGCCTATCTGGGATCAATCTAGGGTCTCCTGGACCGATGCTCGCCCCTAAACAAAATCACTTGGTGCCTCTCTTTATTTTGTTACTTTCATAGGTAATTTTTCAAGGAAAATTTGAGTTTATGCCTTGAAAACTAAAGATCAAGTATTGAATGTTTTTAAGCAGTTTCATAATTTAATTGAGAGACAAATTGGAAATAAGTTGAAATGCATTAGAACTGATAACAGGGGAGAGTATACTAGACCTTTTAATGAATAGCAAACAACAGGGTATTCGACATCAAAGGACACCTTCCAAGACATCTCTGTCAAATGGCTTAGTTGAGAGAATAAATGTGACATTGGTTGAAAGGGTAAGATGTTTACTTTCACAGTCAAAGCTATTAGGATCCTTTTGGGGTGAGGCTGTAAGTGCAATTGCACATTGTATTAAATCTTACTCTATATGTTCCTTTAGAGTTTGATGTTCCTAATAGATTTTGGACAAGCAAAGATGTTTCTTATTATTATTTGCATGTCTTTCGGTGCAAGGCATTTGTGCATATTACCAAATACGAGAAGTCTAAACTTGATGTGAAACACAACAATACATATTCGTTTGTTGTGGGCAAGATTTGTTTGGCCGCAAATTCTATGATCCAATTGAGAAGAAAGTTGTAAAAAGTAGAGATGTTGTGTTTATAGAAGATCATACAATACAAGATATTAAAACATCAAAGATGATTTTATGCCACGGGTTAGACATATTTTGATTGACTTAGATCCAATTTCTCACACACATATTCTTGCATACGTTGATGAGGAGCAACAAGAAATGATGTTCTAGTAAGAGAAATTCTATGGAATTCATAACCGTCTCAATTTTTTTTTTAACTTTTTTAATTGGCTGAATATTCAAGAATCAAGACCATTCCAATGCTCCTTTTCGCCATGCATAAACTAAACCAACAATTAGGATAAGCACAAAAATTAAAGCTTATGTGTATACCGATACCCCCAATGCACATGTCCCAAAACATGTTGAGACAAATAATATTATTCTTGTACCAAAGGCTCCATCAGATGTTTCACCAGATTTTCTAGTTCGGAGATCAGTTATAGAACAACAACCTTCCACCAAATATTTAGCAAATGAGTATGTATTATTGGTTGATGTAGGTGAACCATAGTGCCATGCAGAAGCAATAGAAATGAAGGCAAAAGCAATTGTTTTATGCTATGCAGGATGAAATGCATTCACTTTATAATAATCATACTTTTGAGCTAGTAAAGTTGTCTAAAGATAAAAGAACTTTGAAGAACAGGTAGGTATACAAGTTGAAGCAAGATGAATGTGTTGGAGAAAACTCCTTTATCTATTTTGAAGTTGACAAAACGTTTCCATCAGTCTAGTCTGAAGACTTGTAAACTCTACCGTCAAAGTCTAAAGACCTCCAGACTCAAGATTTAAAGTCTGCCCTCATTGACAGTTTCCAGACCGATGAAGAGAAGTATTATCCGTTGAAGAGAAGACTTATCCGGATGGGAGTATATCTTTAAGGATTTGATCCGTATGGTTGAAGAAGTTCTCACGGCTGGAGATAGCACCTCGAGATCTTTATTCGAGTAATTTAGATTCGTTGATTGGCGAAATTTACTTGGAAGGTTCTACTTATGGAAACCTAGATCCTGATTGTATGGGCGAGCAGGATTGGTGGGCTATCATCATATTCCTTAAATAACTCGAGATCTCCCTAAATTGATTCTGTCCAACGGGTTGATTGGAAGAATTCCTTTGGAAGGTGCCAACAGTTATGAAGGCATAAAGGAGTATATAAGGAAGACTCTCAAGTTATTCAAGTGTGTATGTGTGATAGATAAATTCCAAAGTCTAAAGCTCCTTGTTCTTTGTTATTTCATTTGATGAGCTTGAACTTGTACTCAAAAGAGAGATTAGATACTTGTGAGACTTTGAGGAAGTGTAGTAGAGTTTCTACACTGTGGAATCAAGGACGTGAGACTGTAAAATCTCTTTTGGTTCTTAGTGGAATCCAGCCAGTGGGCTGTCAATGCGGAAGAGTAGATATAGGCTTGGTCTAAGCCAAATCTCTTTACTTCAATTTGCAAGCTCTATATAATTGTTTATAGTCCTTTACTCCTTCAGTCTATCATTGTTAAAAGTCAAATTAATTTGTTGAGCTTTGCAAAAATTACTTTGATCACCTATTCACCCCCCTCTAGGTGCTCTTACTAACCCTATCAATTGGTATCAGAGCTTGTGTACTCATTTAAATTGAAGTGTTTTTACTTCTGAGTTAAAGATCTATGGCTAATATGTTGGCTCCAAGTTTGGTTGAAGGCCAAAGCAACACCAGACCTCCTTATTTCGATGGAAAGAATTATAACATATGGAAAAACAAGATGAAGGCATTCCTAAGATCGAAAGATCCTCTAGAATGGGATGTGGTAGAAAAATGAATAACTCCTAAAGCTACATCAGTCTCAGAGAGGGAAAAAGAAGCTGCAGAAGCTAGCGAGATGACACAAGAAGAGATAACCAAGAGACAAGCTCTTGATGCAAAAGCAATTTATTCTTTATATTGTGCGTTATCTCCTACTGAGTATAATAGAATATCTTCCTGTGAAGCAGCTAAAGAAATCTGGGATAGGTTGCACATTACCTATGAAGGAACTGATCGAGTGAAAGAAACTAGAATCAATATTCTACTCGGACAGTATGAAGCCTTCAAGATGAAGCCAGCAGAATCTATCACTGATATGTTTAGTCGCTTTACTGAGATTGTAAATGGTCTAGAGTATCAAGGACAACCAATCTCAGGACCCATGAAGGTTAACAAATTGCTGCATAGACTCTCCAAAGACCGGAATCATGTAAAGACTTCAATAAGGGAAACACAAAGGATCTTGCCGCTTTCCGTAGACGAACTGGTTGGCACACTCCAATCCTATGAAGTGGAGCAAATCAATAATGAAGAAGATCCCAAAGGTAAGAAGTCTATTGCTTTAAAATCTAACGATGATTCTGATGCTACAGACTCTGAAAAAGATTTGGACGATGAAGAGCTAGCACTTATGATAAGAAGGTTCAGGAAATTGAACAAAAAGGGAAGAAGATTCAATTGGAAGAAACAAAGCACTCAAAAGTTTCAGAACAAATCAACGAAGGATGATGAATCAAATAAAGATGTGATTTGCTTTGAATGTAAGAAAAAGAGATACATCAGACTCAGCTGTCCTTTGTTGAAGAGAAATAAAGTAAAAGCTCAAAAATACAGAAAGGCTCTCAAAGCATAAACATGGAGTGATACTGAATGTGAAGAAAGCGATGATGATTATGCCAATATTTGTTTAATGGCAAAATCAAAGTCAGACTCATACTTTGAGACAGATCTGAGACTCGGACTCGAGACAGTGAAATTGAGGTAAGTAATTTAAAAATTCTTACTAAAGTCTTGAAATATATTGATGAACTTTGTCTTAGTCTCAAAACTTCTCTTAAGAGGATTTCCGAACTAAAAATGGAGAATTCTACACTGAAGCAACAAGAAAACTCTTGGAAAGAAAAGTTTGAAAGTTTAGACAAAAGTTTTTTCATTTCGAAAGAAAATGTAGACTTTCTTTCAAAATAAAATACATGTTTAAAAAATGACATTTCAAATATTTCAAAAAAGTTTTCATTAGGATCTGAGAAATTGGAAAAGATTTTTTCAGTACAAAGACCTTACTTTAACAAATCAGGTTTGGGAATGACTTCTGAAACCATTTCTCTAATTGATTTTCCTAAAGTAAAGGAAAGAATCAAACAAAGACCTACAAAAACCTTTTACAGAAATCATTTTCAAAAAGTCTTTGTAAAACATGTTGGCCGAAGTGTTCTCAAATGCTCTAAGTGTAATAGCTCAGAACACTTTGAGAAAGAATATCATATGGTTTGGAGACCTGTTAAGAATGATTGGGCAAAGACTATATATTGCACTAACTCCACTGGACCTAAGAAAATATGGGTACCAAAGAAAGCTTGAGTTTCCTTTTTAATTGCAGGTCACTATCAAGAAGAAGGTTAAATGATATTTGGATAGTGGCTGTTCAAGACACATGACAGGAGATTCAAGTAGTTTTATAAAGCTTGTTCAAACAAATGGAGGAAAAGTCTCTTTTGGTGGAAATAGCAAAGGAAGAATTGTTGGATGTGGAACAGTAAAGATTAGAGGTCTCACAATCAACAATGTCTCCTTGGTGGAAGGACTAAATTACAATCTTTTCAGCATAAGCCAATTGTGCGATACTGGGTTCAAAACAACTTCCAAGAAGGAACATGTTCAGGAACTAGTAAAGATTTCTCTCAATCTTTCACTGGGCATAGATATGGGAATATTTATCTTCTAGACATAAAACTAGAAAAATCTCAATGTCTAATATCAATTCAAGATGAAGCAAATCTATGGCATCGAAAGCTTGGCCATGTAAATATGAAGCAAATTGCCAAGATCTCTTCCAATAAGCTTGTTCGTGGACTACTCAATCTAAAATATCAAAAGTCTGACTTATGCACACCATGTGTATTGGGAAAACAGGTTAAACATTCCTTTAAACCGATAAATCAAGTTTCCACTTATCGTGTATTACAGCTCTTGCATATGGATCTTTTTGGACCAACCAGAACTCAAAGCATTGGTGGAAAGAAATATTGCCTAGTAATAGTAGATGATTATTCACGATTTACTTGGGTCTACTTTCTAGCAAGTAAGTCTGAAACCTTCTCTTACTTTTCAAAGTTTGCCAAGAAAGTGTAGAATGAGAAAGGATATGCTATCTCAAGCAAACGGACAGACCATGGAGGTGAGTTTGAAAATCAAGACTTTGCTAAATTCTGTGATAAATCTGGATTTCAGCATATGTTCTCCTCTCCATACACTCCAAAGTAGAATGGAGTTGTGGAAAGGAAGAATAGGTCTCTGCAAGAAATGGCAAGAACTCTTTTAATTGAAAGTAACATTTCTTCTCGTTTTTGGGCTGAAGTAGTGTCTACAGCATGTTATATTATTAACAAAGTTTTCCTAAGGCCTATTCTGGAGAAAAATCCCTATGAGTTATTCAAAGAAAAGAAGCCAATTGTTTCTTATTTTCATGTGTTTGGTTAAAGATGCAAATGATCGAATTGGTAAGTTTGAAGAAAAATCAGACGAAGGAATCTTCCTTGGATACTCAACTTCCAGCAAAGCATACAGAGTATACAACAAGAAGACTCAGTCTGTGGAAGAATCGATGAATGTCAAATTTCAAGACTCTTTGCAAAATCAATCAACTCAGACTCAACCTGAAGAATCTAAACTTGCTCCAGACTCTACAAAGTCTACTTCCCCTGAAGCAAATCAGACTTCAGAAGAACAACAACGAATGGATATTGGAGATTCGACTGAAGAAAAAGATCAACAATCTGTCAGAATGACCAGTAACTAGAAGCACAAGTCTAGTCATCCCAAAGAACTCATCATTGGCAATATCGATGAAGGGATTCGCACTAGATCTAAAAGACAAGAAGAGTCTAGCGCTGTGGCACTTATCTTTGAAATCGAACCCAAAAGCATTGAAGAAGCTTTAACTGACGAAAGCTGGATTGAAGTAATGTAAGAAGAGCTCAGGCAGTTCAGCGTTAATGATGTTTGGGAATTAACTCCTAAACCAAAAGGTAAATCTGTTGTTGGAGCTAAATGGGTTTTCAGGAACAAAATGGACGAAAAAGGAAAAGTGATAAGGAACAAAGCAAGACTCATGGCCAAAGGATATACGCAAGAAGAAGGGATAGACTATGATGAGACCTACGCTCCTGTAGCAAGGTTAGAAGCAATTAGATTATTACTTGATTTTGCTTGTTACAAGAATTTCAGGTTATTCCAAATGGATGTCAAAAGTGCATTCCTGAATGGATTTATTCAAGAAGAAGTCTATGTGGAACAACCTCCCGGTTTTGAAGACCCAAGGAAACCAGATTCAGTATTCAGACTGAAAAAAGCTCTATATGGGTTAAAACAAGCCCATCGAGCTTGGTATGACAGGTTAAGTAAATTCTTAATTCAAAATGGCTTTGTTAAAGGAAGAGTAGATACTACCTTGTTTATTAAAAAGGAAGGTAAAAGCTTTTTGCTTGTTCAAATATATGTTGATGATATTATATTTAGATCTCATAATGAAAACCTGTGCAAGAAATTCTCTAAGTCGATGCAGGATGAATTCGAGATGAGCATGATGGGTGAATTATCTTTCTTTCTCGAACTATAAGTGAAACAATTGAAGGAATGGATTTTCATTCACCAAGAAAAATATGCTAAAGAACTTGTCAAAAAGTTCGGATTGGAGAATTGCAAAAAGACTGACATACCAATGTCAAGTTCTTCGAAGCTGGACAAAAATGAAGAAGGAAAGAAAGTTGATCAGAAGCTGTACATGAGTATCATTGGTTCACTTATTTATCTTACTACTTCTAGACCTGACATTTTGTTTAGTGTTTGCATTTGTGCTAGATTTCAATCAAATCCCAAAGAATCTCATCTAAGTGCTGCAAAACGCATCATCAAATATGTTGCAACAACCTCTAAGTTAGGTCTATGGTATTCGAAAGAATGAGACTTTACTCTCCTTGGATATTTAGATGCAAATCTAGCAGGATGCAGAGTTGATAGAAAAAGCACATCCGGCACCTGTCAATTGCTTGGTAACATAACAGTATCTTGGTTTTCAAGGAAGCAAAGTACTGTAGCTCTTTCAACAGCAGAAGCAGAGTATGTAGCTCTTGGAAGTTGCTGTTCTCAAATCTTATGGATAAAATAGCAACTGAGAGACTTTGGAATCGAAGACTCTTGCACCAAAATCAAATGTGACAACACCAACGCGATTAATCTCACAAAGAATCCAATTCTTCATTCAAGAGCAAAGCACATAGAGATTTGACATCATTTTATTAAAGATCATGTTCAAAATGGATAAGTTTTGATCCAATTCATTGACTCAAAGAATCAGTTGGCGGACATATTTACAAAACCTCTAGAGAAAAGCCTATTTGAGTCTATTCGCTCCAGACTTAACATCTTATCTCTTGAAGTTTGAAGATGCTCAGACTCAGGGTCATAGTCTGAAGATGCTCAAACTTAGAAGACCAAGAGTTTCGACTGTAAGTTATTTCTGTTCTTACATTTTATCTTTCGGATATAAAACTCGAAAAGGTATGATTACTTATCGCAAATTGATTGGTGTTATATTTCCAAGTTTTTGAAGTTATAGCAATTACTCTTTTTCGAAAAGGAAGCTATCATTTTTTAAAAGACAGATATCAATTTTCAAAAAGGTAGTTATTCATTTTTTAAAAGATAGTTATCAATTTTCAAAAAGGCAGTTATTCATTTTTAAAAAGGCATTTTTATTTTTCCTTTTTATGACGATTCGAATACCTCGTTTCATTTACTTTATAATGTCTTTCTTCTTCGGTTTTACCACAAACCCTAGAACTCAGAACTTCACTTTCTTACTATTTCTCTCTAGTTTAATCGATAAAGTTTTCATCTTTCTCGCAAAACAAGTTCGAAAATTCTCTCAAAGACTGTGACAATGTCTTCCCAAAGAAAGTCGTCAATGATTGTAAGCAAGGGACCACAGCGTTTGCGTGAGGGTCCTACTCTCTTTGATCTGACCGAGGAAGAAGACTCTTCAAGGCAGCAACAGAGTCAGCAACATTCTTAATCGCGCCATTCTTCTCAGGCTAGACGTCAAGAGCCTTAGCAACAACAAGTAGAGGAAGAAATAATTGAGGATGTCGAACCAGTAAGGACTCTTAAGCCCGCATTTACTTTTAAACTCTACACCGCCTTGAAGGAAGGTGGTTCTGCAATGACCTTTATTGATGAATTTTTTAGGGAAAAGGGGTACCGAAATGAAACCGATTTTTTAAGAACGATAGAATGTTTGGGAATTGCTCCCGTTGGTTCGGTAGAAAGGGCTTTTGTGAATTTCCCAAGTGATCCTCGTTTTGGAGGAGTTAATCAACCAGAGGGAAAAGATGATGATGAAAAGATGTTCACTCATTTTATGCCTAGAATGGGTGTTGCTACGAACATCCATGGAAGAAAAGTAGATTTGTTTCGATCTAAGAAACACAAGCGAGTTTATTCTAAACTATTGAAGCAAGGGGTGATGAACCCAAGGAATGTGGATTTTGATTTTCTCAATTCGTTGAACGTAAAATTAAGGGAGAAGTTTGCTTTACTTCAACTTGAACGTTTCTGTTTTGAGACAACTGTAGCACATCCAGAACTTACTGTGTATTTCTATTACAATCTAAGCTTTTTAGATGCGAATAGATTTTCCTTCAGTGTTAAAGACCAGGATTATGTGGTAGATATGGACACCCTGGCTGATGTGATTGGAGTGGAGAGAGGGATATTCCAATCAATCAGCGTGTTTATTGGTCATGCTACTATGGAGCTTGTTCGAGATAGAATTGCAGAAGGCCGGATTTCGTATTTGAGGATGAGTGCCTCTAATATCCTGCTCCATAAGATCATGATTAATTGTCTCAAACCCAATCAAAGACTGATGTCTCCATTTCAAAAGCGAAGCTGATGTACGCCATCAACATTGGTTACAAGTTTTCTCTGCCTCACATTATCATGTTTCACCTGTATAGGTCAATGGTAAAGGACAAGGGACAACTTCCTTATTCTGCCCTTATTACTCGTTTGTTCAGACATCTTAATATTCATCCTCCCAACATTTGGTGTGTTCGAATCATTGATCCAATGGTTGTGGGACTGAAGATGGTTTCAAAGATGCGTCTGAAGGAGCTAAACAAGGTGTTAGAAAGATTTAAGGAGAAGACCCCTGTCAGGACTCGACAAGACCCTATGGCTGCAAAAAGGAAAGGCAAGGAGCCCATGACAGCTCCATCTAAGAAGAAGAGAACTCTCATCTTGCAGGATGAAGAAGATGAGGATGATATCACTATTTCCACCCTTGCATTAAAGAATCTACAGCATCTTGTTCCAGAGACAGAGGATTGAGAGACTCAAGACAGAGAAAAGACAGAGCAGAGGAATGAAGAGAGGGAATCGATGAGAAAAGAAGAATAAGAAGGAAGGATGGAAGAGGAAGAGCAAAAAGAAGATCAAGCAGAGGGAGAGTCATGGTGATTCTCCTGTAGAGGAAGAAGGACAAGATCATCCTGGCGTTGAAGAAGAGCCAGAGCAAGAAGAGTACTTCTCTCCACCTGAAGGCACTAAGACAGGGGGAGTTGCTGATAAAAGAGGTACCTCTTCACTTGTTTTTACCAGTGATGATATTAGTCGTTCTCCTGCCGATCTAGAGGATGTGTATGCCTCTCACTTTCCTGAAGAAGGTAATGAGGCTTCATCTCCAAGTCTGGATGTTCGTGCTGAAGTTCCATCATCTGGCAACACTCCACAAGCTGATCATGCTGAAGCAAGCACTCAAACTGACAACTCAGCAGACTTTAAAAGGTTGCTTGAACTTCTTCTGGAGATCAAAGGTCAGATTTATGCCTTGGGATGCGAATTTCAGACCATGCAGAACGCTCATCAAGCCAATTCAGTTTCTTTGCACAATCAAGTTCAAGCCCTTAATCTTCAAGTTCAAGCAAATGCTAAGGGTGAGGATTTAGCGCAACTGAAGGAGGATCTAAGAAAGCTAGAGGAGACTGTCAAGTCTATGGAGGATTTCCAGCTCGTTCGCGTTCCTAAACAATCTTGATTTTATTCAATTCTCTTTATATTCTCCACTTTTTGCTATTGCCAAAAAGGGGAAGAAGTTGATGCTGATTTGACTGATTTGACTTGGTTTTATTTGTTTTGCTTTTTGACTTATCTTGGTTTGGATGGACTGGTTTGGACTACTATTTTAATGCTTGCGGTATCTTAAGCTATGTTGATGTTTATGGTAAAGATAGCTGTTACTGTTTCTACAGGACTAACTTGTTTTCTATGGATGCAGAATCGCTACTATCTTTATCCTAATTCACTTATCTTTTATGAGATATCTTGGTTTGCTTAAGAGTTGTCTTGCATGAACGAAGGTATCCAAATCTGCAGGAAAGTTTTGTTACCATCAAAAAATGAGAGATTGTTGGAGAAAACTCATTTATCTGTTTTGAAGTTGACAAAACGTTTCCATCAGTCTAGTCTGAAGACTTGTAGACTCTACCGTCAAAGTCTGAAGACCTCTAGACTCAAGATTTAAAGTCTGTCCTCATTGACAGTTTCCAGACCGACGAAGAGAAGTATTATCCGTTGAAGAGAAGACTTATCCAGATGAGAGTATATCTTTAAGGATTTGATCCGTATGGTTGAAGAAGTTCTCACAGCTGGAGATAGCACCTCGAGATCTTTATTCGAGTAATTTAGATCCGTTGATTGGCGAAGTTTACTTGGAAGGTTCTACTTATGGAAACCTAGATCCTGATTGTATGAGCGAGCAGGATTGGTGGGCTATCATCATATTCCTTAAATAACTCGAGATCTCCCTAAATTGATTATGTCCAACGGGTTGATTGGAAGAATTCCTTTGGAAGGTGCCAACGGTTATGAAGGCATGAAGGAGTATATAAGGAAGACTCTCAAGTTATTCAAGTGTGTGTCTGATAGATAAATTCCAAAGTCTAAAGCTCCTTGTTCTTTGTTATTTCATTTGCTGAGCTTGAACTTGTACTCAAAAGAGAGATTAGATACTTGTGAGACCTTGAGGAAGTGTAGCAGAGTTTCTACACTGTGGAATCAAGGACGTGAGACTGTAAAATCTCTTTTGGTTCTTAGTGGAATCCAGCCAGTGGGCTGTCAATGCGGGAGAGTAGACGTAGGCTTGGTCTAAGCCGAACCACTATAAACCTTGTGTTTGGATTCTCTATCCCTAATCTCTTTACTTCAATTTGCAGCTCTATATAATTGTTTATAGTCCTTTATTCCTTCAGTCTATCATTGTTAAAAGTCAAATTAATTTGTTGAGCTTTGCAAAAATTACTTTGATCAACTATTCACCCCCCTCTAGGTGCTCTTACTAGCCCTATCAGAATGTACTTCACAATCATGATACAAAGCTAGATTGATCATTAAGGTATTTAGTCAAAGAAAGGGTATTAACTTTGATATTATATTTTATCTAGTAGTCAAAATACCTTCTATCTATGTAGTACTAGGCTTAACAGCTGGCCTAGACTTAGAAATTGAGCAAATAGTTGTAAAAATAGCCTTCTTAGATGGTGACTTAGAAGAGATATGCATGAAACTACCTAAGGGTTTCAAAGTGAAACAAAAAGAGAATTGTGTGTGCAAGTTAAAGAAAAGTTTCTATGGCCTAAAGCAAGCACTGAGACAATGGTACAAAATGTTTATGTCAGTTATGATGGACCAAAAATTCTCTGATGATGACATTATTATTCTCTTGCTTTATGTTAATGATATACTGATTATTAGTTGGAACGTTTCGTGAATTGAGTTTTTGAAAAAAGAGTTGAGCAAGTCTTTTGCCATGAAAGGCCTAGGCTAGGTGACACAAATTCTTGGCATTAGAATTACCCAAAATAGTGATGCTAAGAAGTTGTTCTTGTCACAAGAGAAGTATATCGAGAAGATTCTTCAAAAATTTTACATGAACGAGGCTAAAGTAGTTAGTACTCATCTTGCTGTCCACTTTAAGCTGAATGGGAAACAAAGTCCTACAATTGATAAAGAAAAGAAAGACATAGAAAGTGTTCCATATGCCTTGGCTATGGAAAGTTTAATGTATGCGATGGTATGCACGCAGCCAAACTTGGCACATGCAGTTGTCGTTGTTAGTCATTATTTGTCAAATCCTAATAAAGAGTATTGGAATACAATAAAGTGGATCATGAGGTATCTTTAGGGAATTTCCAATCTGAAACTCAATTTTGGGACCGGGAAACTTAAGTTTGTTGGATACACAGATTCTTACTTAGCTGGAGATATTGATACTTATAAATCTACCTTTGGTTATTTGATATCTTTTATTGGTGAGGCAATGTCATGAAAGTTAAGATTGTAGAAGTGTGTTGCACTTTCTACAACCGAAGTTGAATTTATTATGGCGACTAAATTTAGTAAAGAGATGCTTTGGCTGAAGAAGTTCTAGGAAGAACTTGGGTTCAAGCAAAATAGATATGTCTTGTTTTGCGACAACCAAAGTGCAATTCATATTGATAAGAGATCATCTTTTCATTCTAGATCAAAACATATTGATGTTAGATATCATTATATAAGAGATGTTCTAGATGTGAAGTTGTTGGAACTTGAGAAAATTCATATGGACCATAATGGTTCAGATATGATGACAAAAACTCTACCAAGAGAAAAGCTTGAACATTGCAAATTGATAGCAGGGATGTTGAATTCCTCCACATTGTTGTGAGGAGGAGATTTGTTGGTGGGGTTCACTCTCATGTAAAGGAAACCCAATGAATTGCAGGCCCAAGGGCTTGAGCCCATATGATAGTCATCTGGAGAAATAGGGTTTTTTACTATCTTTTATGTAATTGTTGCAATGAACGTTAATTGAGATACGATAACAAAAGAGAAAGAAAGAAGAAAAATTGGGTTAAGGGGAGTATCTGATTTTCATTAAGCCAGGATCAAAGGTCGATTTGTGGTCCGATTGATTTGAAATTTGGTTAGCATGTTTGTGGCACATTCTTAGCGAATCTAAATGGTTTGATTTTCGTTTAAAACTCCCTACATCAGTTTTTTTCATGGATCGAACAAAACTTGCATTTTTGGTGAGATTTGTCCTTTATCTATTGTGAAATTTATGCATATTGCCAAGAATGATGTCTTTATGTCTTTGTTGCTATGTACCTCTAGTATTTATTAGAGAAGAACTTTGTTTACCTAGTTTTGTTGATAGTGAACATTTTTGGGTAGACTCCAATCTTATGGCTTTTTTATCTCTTGACACCAAGGAGTAAGAAAAACGCATTGTGTTTGCATGCTTGGTATTTATGTTGCTCTACTATATTGTTTACTATTAGGTTTAAACTAGAGGGGAGATTGTTTTATTCCGCTGCATTAATACAATATTGTCCAGGCTATTACTGTTTTCCCGACGAGATATGCAGTGAGATATAATGTATTACTAAAGGTTGCAGGGGAATGAAGGCCACAAACATCGAGGCCTATGCCTTCATAATTGGAGGATTTCTTGCTGATTTTTAGAGAGTCTTGCGAGTCGGGTAACCTTTTATCAATCGATGTTGATGTAAGTCCGTGTAAAACGAGGCATTGCGTGAGATGTTTTCTTGTTGTTCCTGTTATTGGCTTCCTGAGTTCTGGTCTGGTCCTGAAGACATTGTGTTGTGTAGTGGGTTCATCCCACATCTCCAGTATGCAATAAAATATTCCGACTTACCCATCACAGTTCGCTGCAGCACTGACTCATGGAGACACCAAACGGGACAGAAAATCTCACCGAGCAGGGTCGAAGATCTCTCTATCCATGACCAAGTCACCCGACATGGATCGAGGAAGTCTGCATTTATCAGCTTAATGAGAAGAATGGAATAACACTCTCGTCGAAGAAGCGGAGATATCTTTTTCCAGTTTTGCTAAGACGTTTCAGGTGCCCGTTGATCCCACTAATCTGTTCGGCGATCATATTCAGATACAAACAACAGGAGATGGCACGGTTGCTGCTTCCACATCTTGACTGTGTCAATGTTTTCCAATGCAAAACAAAGCACCTGGTGCATTACTGCTAATAGAAACTTTTGACTCGATCATAATTGCACTCCTGGCCCTAATTTGACGTGGACAGATACCGAAATAAATGCCACCTTGATGCTGTACCTACTATGCTTTGCGTGATACAAAGCCTATTGTCGACGTACGATATCACTTTGCTCCGTGAGAGAGTAAATGGAAAAACCTTTCGAACTTCGCAGAGAAGCCGAGCATTGATCGATTTGCTTCTCCACGTACTTGTCAAAGGGGACGTGCTACATAACAAATGTTTAAGCATTCTCAACAAGGAACTCATGTTGTATCTTTGCCAAAATATCAATCCTCGATCCTCAAAATGCTTTTGACTTAGAGAAATAAATGAGTTGTCTGTACACATCTATTAGGCACCAAGGGCAAGTTCATGGACGCACCAGTATTTAAAATTCCTTTCAGATATTGAGGAGATATCACTAACATATCATATATTCTACAAATCATTTGGATATTTAGCATATTATGGAGATAAGTACCAAAAAGTCATAAGCCTATTATATTTGTACCAATTCAATTCTAAACTTTCCAATTTGATCAATTTAATCCTAAATATTTTCATATTTGTACTAATTAAGTCATCTAGCCAATTTAGGTCGAAAATTATTGACGTAGACACTGACCGTCCTACACGGCACGGCCGACACTGACGTGAACAATTTTTTATTATTTATTACTTATTAAATTTTTAATTTTTTTCCTTTTTTCATTTTCTTTTTTTTTTTAACCTATGGCTAGTACTTGGCCATGGCCGACGATCGGCCATAGGTGAGGGCAACCAACACTACTTGTGCCCGCAGCCTCTAGCGAAGGCCTCCCTCGCCTTGCTCTCACACAGATTCAGCGAAGGCAACCTCGCTAGAGGTCATGCGGGCCACCCTCGCCCAAGCGACGAGGGCCGAGCCCTCGCTAGAGGATGTGAGGGCGGCCCTTGCCAGATTCGATGAGGTCAAGTCCTTACAAGCCCTCGCAAACCCTTACCTATGGCTGATCACCAGCCATGGTTAAGTTTCGACACTAGTCAAAGGAAAATAAAAGGACAAAAAAGAAAAGGAAAGGAAAAAGAGAAAATTTTATTAAATTAATAAAAAATCGAGAAATTATTACAAAAATTATAAAAAAATTGTCCTGGCAACATCAGTCATGTCACAAAAGACAATCGGTATTCACGTCAGTAATTTCCTCCATAAATTGTTAGATAAACTGAATTGGTACAAATGAAAATGTTAATGACTAAATTAGTCTAATTGAAAAGTAAATGACTGAATTGTTACCAATACAGTAGATTTATGATTTTTTTTGTACTCTTCCCTAAATTATGTATACTTTGTGGTTGGATTTGTGTTTAGATTGATGATATATGGAGTATTAGACTGGATTTTTGCTGATTTTGTTTCAAGCCTATAAATAGGTCATTGTTGTAATATTGAAGTTAAGCAATTCAATCGTTCCATCATTCTTCTTAATTTTTGTAAATTGGTACCAAAGTTAGGCAATCCTGGTGTGCACCCGACTGCCTCCGCTAGCTCAATACACTCATATACAATTTCCTCTGCTAGCTCAACACACTCGTTCACAACCATTCATCTGTTTTCATCCACCTCGCTTTTCCCCGAGTGCCAAAACAAGATCCTCAAACTATATCAACCTTGTCGCATTGGCCCCAGCGCAACCAATCGTGGGTTCTTATTAAGCAGTTGACATGACAAGACGTCCTTCATTGCGTGCTTTTTGAACAGTATTTCACAATATGAATCGTCTAACCCAAGGCTAGTCCGAATAGTGCTCACTTTTAAATGATGTAATCGGCTTTTAGGATCGTCCACTTGAAAGCAAAGCTCAACGGCGCCAACTTTCAAGCGGTCTTAGTTATCACATATTCTCGTCGTCTACTCGGGAAGCTTATTTGGACGGTAATTGCTTTTCAAGTGATGTACGGACAAGCTGATGTGGATAGCACTATTGAAAGTTTTGCAAATTTTACAAATTTAGGTCATTTATCAATATCATTTCTAAACTCAAATAATCTATAGTATAAACTTGAATATGAGGGGAGTGTTAAGGATGTCTTTTAGATATTATGGATATATGATACATTACATATTTTGCAAATCGTTCAGATATTTAGCGTATTATATAGATCTTGTGCACAATCAGATCTATGTCTAGATTCACCATATCAAATACTAGACTGATTTTTCTTTTATTTCGTTTGAGGTTTATAAGTGGACCATGGACGTAATGTCTTACTCAAGCAATTTAATCATTCCATCATTCTTATACTTTTCTAAATCCCAAAGCATGTGAAACAACTCCATCCCTGCCATTAAATGTCAAGAGCAGTAGAGCACCACATGGAATCCACATGGAATCCACATGGTCTAATGTTTGAGATGAAACAGTCTCACATGCATCAAGTATTGTTTGTTGTTTGTAAAACAAATGACATTGTGATTTTCCTTATCCCATACAGGAAAGTTAGGAGTATGGCCACTATATGAATATGTATGTCTTTTAACTTGTTCAAATAAAGATATTGGGCTAAGTGGGTTAGACCGACAATATCTACATGTGGATGCATAATTATTAGACACACTTAGCACTTGCAAGCTCACAGGTCATTATTGGCACTAATCCTCATTTATTATTTTTTAATTATTGAAATTTGGATTTATAAAATAACTTATGTTACTATTGAAACAATGTGACTGTTAGCAATAGAGTATAGTTTTTTATTATTATTATTTAATTTTAGAAGTTTATTATTATTTTTGCCTAACAGTTATTAGGTACTCTTACAACCTTTAGAAGATTGTTTCTATTCGGACAAAACTTCTTAGCTTGTAAAAGATTATATTTGTTCAATCATTAAGTTTTAGAAATTACAATATTCAGAATTCTAAAAATAATATATAATTTTCATTATTTAATCTTGAATTTCCAATGTGTCTTTTGAGTAAACATCTATTCACTTTGCAATATTTTTCAAAGGGTTGCTTCCATTCAAAAGACTGAAATAAATTCATCAATTCTCCGTCCCATTTTAATTATGAAGTCTTATCTATTTTCTTTCTCAAAAATAGTCATTGTTTCGGATAATTTCCTTTTAAGAGTTATTGGATAACCACTAGGGCTTGCCCTAAAGGCCACCATTCCCACATAGAAAAGGGGAGATGGGGAATTCGAATCCCTCCTGAGAGGTAAGGACTATCTAATTTTAGGTATGAGTTTCGACTTTCATGCCTTATAAGAAGGCGGGGTAAAAGTCTGAGAGTGAGAGTTAGAATTGGAGTAGAGTAGGACCGACCCAAAAAAACAAAAAGAAAAAGAGTTATTGACGAATTGCCAAAATTGCTATTTCTTATTCTCATTCTAGACTTTATTGTATCATGTAAGATTTTTGTTAGTAACCATTAGTAACGTTATAGGGTAGATAATTCCTTAAAAAAAATGCTATCATGCTGTAAAGTCCAACTCCATTTCTTCCCATTCTCGGCTATATTTTACCTACACCGGATCTATACAAGGCTCTCAACGTTAAGGACATGGCGGAGGTCGTTTTGGCACGTGGCAGTGGAGAAGATGAAGCATCCTTGTCTCCCAACGAGCTTGCGAAAGGCAACATCACCAACTAGAACCAAGAAATGTACGACAGATGTCTCTGTTAAATATTCAACACCTAATCCAACACGATCCGTCAAAGCCTCAGATATCAACTGTGGAATTGTCATCGCAATAGTTTCCTCATCTGTCGCCTCCTCAACTCGATGAATGAAACTATGACAAGTAAAAATTGTCATCTGAAACTATAACCGGGAAAATTGTCGCCTAAGCATGCTAGCAACTGGGTGTCTGATTTTAACCAATGATGCATATATAAGACCAGTAAAAAAATTGCATAGTAGCATGAGGTCTCGATTTTCCGAATGCTGGTACACATGTAAGTTGATATTTCATCCTCAAGTCCACAGAACTAGGACGCATTTGACGACTTGCAGATCTTAAATTTAACACGATGAACATCGTCTCACCAACAGGCATTGTAGTCAAACTTGAAATGTTACTAGTCTTAGTTTAATCAACTTTGGTCAGCCCTATAAATCTCAAGTACTTTTTTACGTTCCAAGCAAATGATCTTCCTCTAAAAAAGCGTCCATTTATGTATATAGACAATAAATATTGGGTAGATAGGTTAAATAACATTCGTTTTACACATGTTCATAGTTAAAAATTTAGAAATGGTAGCTTTATCTTTAACTAGTACTTGACTACTAATATCAGCGGTGATAAACGCGGGATGTCTAGGAAACGGAATAATGAATCTTCGTACCCAACAATACTTAGTCTGTGAAATTGTTGGAAGTGGGTGTTAGAGCTGTTCATTGAAAGAGAACATGTAGGGGGTCATAATCTAGCATTAATAGGTTATAAGCAAAGAGCCAGTCATGCGATTTAGAGTCTCATGCACCATTACTTAGTCCCCAAGATAATCGCCATGAATTTGAACCCAAGTTAAGTAGAATGAACGGAAATATACCGAGGGAAAGGAGGTCATTTCTTCAACTACTACATCTCTTGCTTTCTCTGTCGGTGGTGAGTTTTGAGAGGATTCACCATGCTGTTGCAAAATACTGGCCACTGACCAGTAGGCTTCTGCTTCTTCAATGGTTCAACCAGTTACACAGAGAGAGAGAGAGGATCTAGTAAATGGAGTTTTTCAAAATCGAGGAAAATTACGGGCTTTCTATCTCTAAATGAGTTGTGTTAAAAAGATTTTAAGAAATGCGTTAAAATAGTGCAGTATCATTATATTTATTCTTCATCTAGTTCATTATCATCGCACCGCTACTGGTAGAATGGTGGTGGTAGTGGTGGCGGCAGCAACAATGTGGGCCGTTATCATGCCTGTTAAAATCTAGATCGTAATCTTAAAATTAAATTTTAAATGGGGTCAATCTTAATTAGTTAATGTCTTGGAGAGAGTTCTTATCTAGATTAATAAAACCATAAAAATCAGTGCGATTATGCAATTTGCATACAAATTTGATATAGGTAGAGTTGAAATATTAAACTTTAGGACTTCGGCATAAAGAAAAGGACTTCGCCTTCTAGTAGTATTTGTGGAGATCACATTGCTCTTCACATTACCAATTCATTGAAGTTTAAGTATCATGAAAGCCATAGCAATTAGTAAGTCACTTTCTCACACGTATCTGATTTAACATATTGCTTCAATAATTTCTAGAGTCTTAACCACTACCATTGATCTGATCATGTTCAACTACTCCGAGATATCCCATGTACAATCTAGAGTTTGCCAACCTCGGTTGGGGTAGTGGTGGAGTCGCTATGTCAGTGCCCAATGGTGGTGGTGGTGGTGGTGGTGGTGGTGGTGAACCGAGCGGAGCACCCCAACTCCGTCTCGATGATGGTCGCACCCTAGGCATATTCGGCAACCTATATACTATAAGGTGGGTTTTTCATGCTTTGCACTCGAAGGTTCTCAAGAATGGGTAGACACGGGACGGTCCATGTAGCAATCGAAATGTCCGGACAGTGAAAGGAAAGTTCTTACTTTGGCCACACTCTAAAATTCAGCACGACCAAGAGCAATTGCGGATCAGACAAGGGTGGACACCCTCGGACAGATCAAACTAACCGTGTGAAAACCCTTCACTATCATAATATTTATTTCTCTTTCAAACCTATTTTCTTGTCATATTCCACCTAATCATCCTTCGCGCACTATAAATTCGACCCTCCTTCTTCGAATGCCTTCGCACTTGGTGGTCCACGTATTTCATCACTTGCATTTGGCCAGCACATCATCGCTACTTCTTATAGCTGTAATCTTCACCAAATTGGAGAGATGAGATTCCAGAACCAGTTCTTCATCTTTTGCACGTTGCTACTAGGGTTTCTGAAGTTGGCAGAAGGCAAAACGAGGCACTACACCTTCCATGTACGTACATTTGTTAATCACTTTGTCATTCTATAATTTGGGTTGAGGTTATTATTTGGATTCGTGGCCACGGTGGTTCTGACGCCGAACTTCTTGAATGATGACTGATTTATAGATCGATTACCATAACATGACGAGGCTGTGCCACACGAGGAGTGTGCTGAGTGTAAACAAGCAGTCTCCAGGGCCGCGGCTTGTGGCGAGGGAAGGCGACAACGTCCTCGTCAAGGTGGTGAATCATGTTGCCACCAACGTCACGATTCACTGGTACGAGGAAGAGCAGTGTGACCAACTTCATCAATTTACGCTCTCAGAAACATTTGACTGCTGTTGAGAAAAATGCCTCTTCTGTCACTTTCATCAACATTATATGCTACTGTCTTCTATTTTACTCTCAATTACATACTTCAAAATTAAAAGAGTTCAACTGATAATTATTAAAGTGGAAACTGTTTACAGAATAGTATTCTTCTATTAAATTTATCAGCGTGTGGGACAATATATATACGTGCCGGTGTAATTTCATAGGAAGTGCAAGTGCACATATGGATAGATTTTTGGAACCTTCTAAGTTTCATGTGATGATATCTTTATACCATGAGATGGCAATTGAAACTAGGCAATATATGAGTAGATGGACATTCATGAGACAGGAGTGCCATGGCGTGACATTCTAAGGATATCTAGAATTTCTCCATCCATGTCGACACGAACATATCTTACTTAGGCGAGACACGAATGTTTCAACCTCTCCGGTCGGTTAAAATAACTAATAAAAGGAGCTCGGTGTGTGTTGATTAATGGCGACGGCAGGCATGGGGTTCGGCAACTGAGGACGGGATGGGCGGATGGACCGGCTTACGTAACCCAGTGTCCCATACAGACCAACCAGAGCTACACCTACAACTTCACCCTCACCGGCCAGAGAGGAACGCTGCTGTGGCACGCGCACATCTCGTGGCTAAGATCGAGCATCCACGGCCCCATCATCATCCTCCCCAAGCGGAACGAGTCCTACCCGTTCGAGAAACCCTACAAGGAAGTCCCCATAATATTTGGTGAGATATTTGAACGTTGTGTATGAAAGAGTTTTTATTCCATCCGTCGTCAATGGAGAAAATTTCCGCGAATGGTGTAAAGATGACCGAAACATGTGCAATGAATCTTGCACAGATACGTACATTATATGGCTCATTTGATAAAGCTTATATCTCTTGTTATTGTCTATAGGAGAGTGGTTTAATGTAGACCCCGAAGCGGTCATCGCCCAAGCGCTTCAGAGTGGAGGAGGTCCCAATGTCTCCGATGCCTATACCATCAATGGCCTTCCAGGACCCTTGTATAATTGCTCCTCTAAAGGTACCTCCCCATGCACATTGCACTAGTCAAAAACCTTTGTGGCCAGGAACTTTTTGATAACTTATGGTATCATATGAACGAGAGCTTTTTGGCCGCATCATACGCATGCACTTATATACGTCCGAACCATTCAATCCGGTGAGTTCCCCTTGCTTACATTTGAGACCCACCAGACTTAACGGTTCGGATGAATGAACCTGGTTCACTTAATAATTTTTCATCCATGCTAATCCTTCTACATGCTTACTTGGTTTAGTATGCTGCACCAATGTATGTAATGAGTCCAACATACGGCATAATCTCTCTTTACAAGTTGTCATAGCTCATGTACAACAATTTCTATTTAGGGGCCAAAATCTAGGATTTACTTCAATCCTACTGCCCTCATATTTATTGTAAAATTTAACTTATACTCGATAACATATCTGAAAAGACACGGATCTTATATCTACAAAGCGGTTTCTATGTTGTGTTTAATAAGATTTTACCATGGCAATCATCAGATTATAGCCTCAAATGTTTACTCGAATTAACGTCATCATCACAAAATATTTTATGACATTGCGGCATCTTTTGCTTCCTGACGTTATGTTAGAAAGGGTGATGGAGATTCACTGTACTAAATTATACAAATCACGTAAGTATTATGATTCATCCTAGTCAACCCAACAAATAGAAAAATCAAAGGTTTTCTCTGATTTTCTGCATTAAATTGGGTAAATTAATCCTATCATATTTCGTATACAGTATTCTCTCGCTAGGCGAGCACTAGACCTTACTCTGCTTTGAAACCTGTCCAACAGACACCTTCAAGTTGAAGGTGAAACCTGGGAAGACATACCTCCTCCGGCTGATCAACGCTGCACTCAACGACGAGCTCTTCTTCAGCATAGCCAACCACACCGTCACCGTCGTTGAGGTTGATGCCGTGTACACCAAGCCTTTTTCTGCAGACCGCCTCTACATAACCCCGGGCCAAACCATGAACGTCCTCCTTAAGACAAAAACCGACTTTCCCAACTCCACCTTCCTCATGGCAGCGTGGCCCTATTTCACTGGCATGGGCACCTTCGACAATTCCACCGTCGCCGGAATCCTTGAGTACAAACATCCAAAGAGCTCAAATTACCCGTCGCTCAAGAAGGTCCCCCAATATAAACCAACTCTCCCTCCCATGAACAGCACCGGTTTTGTCGCCAACTTTACAGGGCAATTGCGTAGTTTGGCCAGCGCTAAGTTTCCTGCCAACGTGCCACAAAAGGTCGACAGAAAATTCTTCTTCACCGTCGGCCTCGGGACCAGTCCGTGCCCCAAAAACACCACGTGTCAAGGACCAAATGGCACGAAATTCGCCGCGTCGATCAACAACATATCGTTTGTGCTGCCGTCCATCGCTCTCCTGCAGGCTCACTTCTTCGGACAGTCCAACGGAGTGTACAGCACGGACTTCCCCACCAACCCGCCCGTCCAGTTCAACTACACAGGGACGCCGCCAAACAATACCATGGTGACCAACGGCACCAAGGCGGTGGTGTTGGCATACAACACGAGTGTAGAGCTGGTGATGCAGGACACGAGCATCCTCGGCGCGGAGAGCCACTCACTTCATCTGCACGGGTTCAACTTCTTCGTCGTCGGGCAAGGGTCTGGGAACTACAACCCAAATAAAGACCCGGCCAAATTCAATTTGATGGATCCGATCGAGAGGAACACGTTCGGTGTTCCCTCAGGAGGATGGGTGGCCATTCGTTTCCTAGCTGACAACCCAGGTACATAATACTGTTACATGTGTGCAGTATAGTGAATATATCTTATAATCCATCGAATTTTAGTATTATGGAGCAATAAAGATAGGCAGTGGTCTCGGCTTCAACTTGTCATTACTAAATCGTCTCAATTAATTTCAATAAAAGATTAATAATAGTTCTAATAGGTTTTCAAGTATTGGTCACTAATAAATTCTCAAGGATTGCACAGTTGATCAGGGCGTCGGAAGACTTCCAAGTCAAAAAAGAGAGTTTACCATAGTCAAAGGCTAAACTTTACTTGTTAGCAAGGCTTAACAGGTGTTACGTAGGTTGTGCCCCTAAATCATAAAAAAAAAAAAGAAACATATAATATATGTTTGAATTGAAACAGGGGTATGGTTCATGCACTGCCATTTGGACGCGCACACGAGCTGGGGTCTGAAGATGGCATGGATAGTCCTGGACGGACCACAGCCCAATCAGAAGTTACCGCCACCACCGTCGGACCTTCCGAAGTGCTGACTCTGACAGCGACCCAGGACGATAAACGAGCCACCGCAAAAATGAAGATTTTCTCCGCCGAGTGTTCTTCCTTTTTTTTGGTAATTATGTATCGTTTGTTAGTATAATTCTTTTGTGTCATTCTTCTTGATCATAGCGACCCTGCCCCTTCTTTCAATGTTGGTTGAGAAAGACAGTACAACAGCTCAACTGCGACCATTAATGCGGTCGATTATTTTAATGATCTCTTTATCAATCTTAATCCTCAACTACCAGAAGTGGTTTCGCCCGACGAGATTTCTGTCCATCTCATGATCATTTTGCTTCTGATCAAAGTTCATTGCAAGCAACAGTTCAACTCTGCATTCACTTACTGCTCAAACGTACCATGTTAACAGCGACTTGCGCTCGAGAGGGACTGGTCATTTGCCACAATTTGGTGGCTTGTTACATATTTGGCAAGTGGCGATTGCTTCTGTTGCTCTTTCCCTATCAAATTGGCCTTGACCACTACTTGATTTTTCTTTCTTTTCTGTAATTCCACTTGATAAAACAGAAAGGGCAAATTGTCCTAATAATTAAGGATGAGCGATTCCAAGTGATTCTAAGTTCTATAGAGTCATTTAGAACTCGGAATTTACCCGTTATAACAAATTCCTCATTTTTTGGAACCTGAAACCTCCTCTGCATATCCTAAAAACTTGACCCTCCCCTATCGCAAATTTTATGATCTACTCAAATTCCACATATATTATTTATTGACCGATTATAGTGAATCATCACCTTTAATAATTACTACTTATTGCCACAATCTATAGACCACAACTTATATTTAGACTTACGAAGAATATAAAAATTAATAAAGTAAAAGTCTTAGTTATAAAATAGAAGCTTAAACTAGTAGGTCCAAATTATACACTCATCATTGGACGTCATGGAATACCGCAAGATCATGCGAAGATATAGACGAGAAAAAAACACAAAAACTTACTTCCTGGTTCCAAGTTTTACTTGCCTAGAACTTAGAATCAACATGTTGAAATAGGTTCCCTGATTTTTAAAACCTAGAACCTACTCTACCTATCTTAAAAACCTAGAATCGGATAAGTTCCCACCAATATGATTCTTTGGTCACAGGTTCAATCCTGAAATAATGCTCACCCTACTAATAATCGAGAAGAGATCAGGGGCAATACTAGAAGAATAACTATAGACACGGACACCAGGAACTACAACTAGGAGTCTGTTTGAATGATAATGCTAAGTCTTTTTTAATATTTCATACCAACTACTTTGCGCAAAGATTTCACTTGTTCAAACGCTCCATCCGAGTTTACACTTCCTAAAGAACAAAACAGAAGTTAAGGAAAGTCAAACTAATGCGAATGATGAAAACCATATAAGCTAGACGGATCAAAACGATTTGAATAAACTTGTGTCTCAACCCTCCATTTAGTTCTTTTGCTTAGTAAATAACCTGTCAACTTATATTCGAGCGCAAGAAGAAAAGTAAAAGCGACACGGCGATCTCATCATTTATCTGATAATTAAGTTGCTACGGTTTACTGGTTTACAGATACTTTCAACTGAAAGGAGTTAAGGGCAGGTTTTCCTTAAAATACCGGTTCAACAGCATACCTGATCAAAATTCTCTAAAACGTATATCCAATCGAATCCTGTATACATCTAAGCATTCTTAGGAGATCTGATGCGCTCTTTGACCCAGGAGTGAAATTAATACACAAGCGATATCAAAAGGGAGATTGGGGAGCAGTAAGCATTTAGAGTAACTTGCATCTTCTAGCGAACACGAGTATGTACATACATCCCAACCAAAAACAGGGCAATATATCATCAAAGAAAGTTCACTCAAGTTTTGCTAGCAATTGTATTTATTATAGAGTATGTAACAACTGAAAAGTAAGGCAAGACTGATTTATGATCTCTGTACCTAAGGCAAGAGTACAGGGCGATAATCTAGGAAGCTGATATTAGTAATATCTACATTTGATGTCTATTTCCGGCAATGCCCTGCTACAGCATGAGCATGGAGAAGTACTGCTCAAACTCCTGGTCTATTGTCGGTCTTCTCGTACTGTGTTGGGCTTCTGCAATGAAATAGCGACAGAGAAGTCAGCGACCAAAACATTGAGAATATACCAAGCCACCAGCTGGATATTGGCAGAATCAAGGATGAATTTGGAAAAGGCGGAGTAAGGAGGGGTGTTTCTACATTTATGCGACGCTCAACAAGAAAACATACCTTGGTTGACGATCCATCTTCCAGAGGAAAGGACAAAATTATTAGAAGGCTCCCCATTGGAGTAGATGATATCTTCAGTTTCATCATCATGGCATTGGTCGATGAAGTCCTTTCCCTCTTCCAAGCATATGTGATCTGCATGGTTTCCAAATTCAAGGAGATGTTCCTCCAAGATCTGTTTTACTCGTAATTGACTGTTGCGACTGAGAGGAATGATGTCTTGAAGACCTGGCACTAGATTATCATTACTATCCTCTTTATCCAGCATCATCAAGCCAGGCGATGAATAAGATGGATTCTCTGAATTCGCACACCCGCAACTGGTGGACAACACTGAATGCAAGTTGGATATTGAGGTGGACTCGGTTTCACAGTTATCCATTCCATACAATGACATTGTGGAATCGGAATATTCCACAAAACTGTAACTATCCTTTTCCAATTCAGGTCTCGTACCATCGTTGTTATCACTTACATCCACCTTTCCCTTGATTGCAACTTTAGAGATGTCATCTTTTTCTAGGTGCTTATCGAATGTAGAGAATTGAATAGTGCCTTGATCCCAGCATTGGTGCTTCGGCAGAGGCAGAACCAAGAGCTCAGGCTGCAACTTTCTTTTCCTATATAGAAAAAAACAAAAGTTCTTATCAAGTGCTAAGGTAATGTGAAAGCTTGATAAAATTGTAATAAAAATGCATTATATCATAGAGGGATCTTATAATGAATCCATTGATTCGAGATGATTTATTTACACCCCTTTGGACATGAAGCCGCTGGTCCTTTTTTCACTTTACAGGGCATAGATGGATCATGCATCTATCAACAATGGATATGACTAAGGTTAAGGAAGAGAGCACTGTTTATAAGAAATTGCTTTGATATTTTCATTAGATAATCAGGAGAAAAGAATCTTTATAGGAAAACTATATGAGTTCTGTTATATTTGTTTTCTCAATTATTTCCATATGTGCTTTGGAAATGAGACCAAAGGTGAAGCCATTTGAACAAAAGCCACCACCTAAAGTTTAGCCATACCATTCATTTCAGAAGGAACCTTCGACTAAGGACAACAAATTTGGGGACTAATTTATTCAAGATCGGGCCAAATCATTGAAAATGCTAAAGGTGCTTGATGGAGAACAATCTCAATTTTTAGGAGTAAAATAGATATCTTCTTTTTCTAACTAACAAATAAATACACCCGAAAAGTAATATTGATTACAAAAGGGCCATTTACTTAGAGTTAAGGGTAACCACCAATCTTCTGTAAAAAAACTTATGTCATTAAAGTACAGCGTGGAATGCATATTATAACAAAAGACTCCCCTCATGTGAAGTCTGATATGACAAAAAGTCTCCCTAGCATACAAACCCAATATGCATGCCCCAAGAGCAATGAATTGTCAAAACCCAGAGTATATAAAAGAAGGGATACACCATAATTGGGTGAAGAGGGGGAGTGAAGAATCAAATTCGAGACCTCAAACGCAATATCGATCTAGGCCATAGAGTTGAGTGTGTAACCGTGTCTCCAAAAGCTTAAGCCGTTTAGAGTACTAAAGCGTGAGTATCCGTGTTTTATTACTCTTGACATCATGAATCAGGCAGACGGGTGTGAGCAGGAACACCGGAAAGACAACCGAGACACGAAAATCAGAAGCGGGGTACTTAAACTTATGCGCAAGATCTAATTTCAATTCACAGCCTTCCGCTCTCCGGTAAAAAGGAATCACATTTTCATGAGAAACAAGTATACTCCTGACAGCTCACATCGCCTAATTAGCACAAAAAGACGGCACATTTTGCAGCACTTTTTCTCTCTCGCAAGCATCTCCGCAGTTCCTTCATTCTAGCCTAATCCTGGAAAGAAAGAAAAGATGCTCTCTCAGAAGTCCAGCTGCCGAATCTCTTCTTTCTTGGCAAACACCAATTACACAAATCCGACAGCAACTCTCCGGTTCTTGTTTAGCTTCCTAAATCCAACTCCACCAGACGACTCACCCCATTTCCCGAAATCATCCAAAGCTAAAGAAGATGACGCATAGAGACCCATCAATCATTTTAGCTATAAATTTCGGCGGAACAAGAACTGCCGCACTCGCTCGACATGAAAACCAGACAACTCGCAGGAAACAAAGCATAAACGAAAACCCAAGAAATCAAGGAGCAGCGGATCAAACCTATTGATATCGGATGGGTTCTCGTCGTCCTGATCCATGTCGAAGCACAGAGAGAGACAGAGAGAGAGAGGGCATGGGAGTTGTTTCTCTTTCGGTTACTCAAGGTTACCTTAACTCTGGCTTTTTCATCTTGTCTGGATACGAGGGCCAGACGCGGGTTGTGGCGCGTGCGCGTGTGCGCGTGCCCTTCTCTCTGTAGTCAGTGCGCGCGTGGCGCCAGACTTGCGTAGCGCGCGCGGGAGGGGGAGGCCATAACGGGGCCATCTCATCCCCACGTGCCGTTGCGCCATGTAATGAGGCTTAGTGGGTCCGACCTATATTATCCGTTTCCCCATTTTAGCCTATTTTTTAGATAAAACAAAAAAAAGACGGCTACAAATCCCGAACCATACCCGTATTTGAATTAATTCTATATTTTTTTGAGTAAAAAAATCTTGAATTTGTATTTGTACGATACATTTACCTTCCGTCAAGATCTTATTAATAAGCACTATTAAAAATCAAGACAAACGATGTTGACACGCCTATATGACTCAAGTGAAATAAAAATGCCCACCATATAATAAAACATTGACAAAGGAGAAATGTAACACACAAATATAAATTTTGAGTTTTTGGTATCACGAGAAAACAGTTTAAAGTAAATATATTATGATGGACATAGTTTTGAGTTTTTTTATATCATTGTAAGCATAATTTGAGGTTTTAAGTAACTTTTTCCCTAATTTTTATTATTGCAAAACTGCTTAGAAAAAAATCTATTGCATTTGGAATAAGACTGTAGCACATACAAATTGCCATAATGATGATAAATCAAGTTCTTAAAAATTGTTAGAAATGTCATTGACACAACATAAAACTAGTTTACCATCCAAAATGGGTATAATTAAAAAGATTATATTTTTTTTTAAATAACAGTTGACCAATGCCACCTACCCCTTTGAGTTATCATATGGGTTTCCCACACTCAATGGAATGTTCAGTTTAAACCATAATTTAAACCATAATTACTTCTCATTTTAAACAATTTAGGCATCACTACTCCACCATAATGTTAGTGTGAGTAAAGTCAGTGACACAATTGAACCTACCCATAGACAAATCTAGGCTTCTTGAGGTTGAGAAGTTAGCAGAGGTTTTGAATATGTAATTTAGTATTTACATATCTAGGCCCTCAACCACTAAAGAGTAAGTTTTACACCATTAAGCCAATCGCAGGGATAAAAAGGTAATCTCTGATTTAATTTAATATTTATTAGTAAAACTGACTTTTGCACATTGAGTGCATCTAATGCAATTACCATCAATCATAGAGTTGTTATGCTTTTCCAAATAAAATATCTAAGAAAGATGTATTCTAAACGTTAAATTCACATAAGTATGTAATTTTATCATATTTATCAAATTAACCATAGTTTAGACTTCTTTATTTATAATGTGCCAAGTGGTCTGAGTCAGGTTGATGCTTAACAAGATAAATGGAAAAACAATTGTTTTCATCCCCAACGTGCAAATGGCAAAAGTGAATGCGTGTAACTAGAAGTTCAAAGCCAATATCTATCTATTCTTTTTTTTTTCTTTTTTTTGGGTCAAATTTCATCATGACACCAACTGAATTGAACCAAAATAAATAGATATCTACATCCAAACAAATTGAAAAATGACTACAAGTGAAAAGTATTGAAGGCAATTATTTTACTATGTTTGTTGGATTCACATTTCGCGTTTGTAGGTGGTAATATCACTTATCTTAATAAAATTGCTCAAGGAGTCCTATTTTCTTCCAGTGAAAGTGCGTTTCATCAAATTATAAATACATTGTCATAGTATTATCTATATGTCAATCGATTTTAATATGGGCAAGAGCACCAATATAAACATATTCAGCTTGAATTTCCTTAAACTTACATTAACCTTTCAAAAAAAAATCCTTAAAGGTGATCCTATGTGTCTAGTGGTTCTATCTACAGTTTGTATCATTATCCTGAAAATGCATCTTCAAGATGCCAAGTGTGCTTATACTATTATCATATTGACTTGGCTTGTCTAACTTTTCGATAAGACTTCATAAAGATAATCAATCTTGGACACATTAGATTTTTGAAGAGAACTTTGAGAGTCAAGCAGTATAGGAGCATTAATAAAAAGAAGTATAGTGAATTCTAGAGATTCGGACATGGTGAATTGATTCTTCCTCTCATCACCGACACATTATTAGGTATAGAGTTTTAACCTTACTCTAATTAATATGAAATGGCTCTGATACCATGAATAAGTCTACTAGAGATGATCAGTTTTAAGGTGGGTCAATTCCTACCTTGGAACAAGGTCCCAAACCGGACATGGACAATTTCCTGCTTATGAGATTAGGAAACCGACCATGTCTATCCTAAAAGAGGACCGGATCAGCGAAGAACCGACAATGTTATTTCTTTTTATATATTATGTTTTCTTTCTTAAAAGTTCTTTAATATATTGAAAGTTACTTTAATATCAGATGAAATTACTACTCACAAGGAAGTTATTAGTGAAAGAATATATTATTCCCATAAATAAGATGTAATTTTTACCCTCACTGACTAAAAATCTAAAAAATAATATATTCTAGGTTGGTTCAATTCGATTGGTTCTATTCCTCTCAGGAACTGGGAATTGGACTAAATCGATTTCCATGAGAGCCACCCAAAACCACCCGGCTCCATCCGGCTTTCGGGTTGGATCTGGACCAATGCAAACTTCTAGGATCTATTGTATAAACTATTTATTATCTGTGACAAATATGCTGTCTAACAACACATGACCCTTTCTCGGCCTTTCAAAGGGACGCTATTTTAATCTTTAGAAAATTTTAATCTATACCATAAGGCTATACATACATACATACATACATACATACATACATACATACATACATACATACATACATACATACATATATATTTATAAGATTGCCCTCGAGATCTAGAGATATATATTGCCCTCAAGATGTAGAGATCTATATATAAAAAATAATAATAATAATAATAATAAGCTAACGTAGAAGGATTTTAAGTAAACTTATAGAAAATGGCGTATTGATTAGTGATTATACTTCTTAATTTAAACAACTACGCTCATTACTATTAAAGTGTGATTAAAAGAGTTCGGTGACTTCTATATCTAAAAAACAATCAAAGCAATCTATGAACTCAGTTGTGATTTCTATGGTTAAATTTATATGTTCTATGCAAACAAATAATATGAAACAAGATAAAATCTCGAGCATGAAAATTAATATATAATGCAAATGTAATATATAATATTATAAGCAAATAAGACAATAAATAATAACCATCCACAAGGGCAGTAGCCCGCACTCAAGTGAGGTATGATAGAATGTAATTAAATTCACAATGTGACCTCACTCATGGGCGGTAATCCATACTCAAGTATGGATTTCACTAATAAATGAACTAAAGGAAAATTAAAATGCGACCTTCTATAAGGGCGGTAGTCCACACTCAAATGGAGATCCCCCTTAGACATAAATAAAAGGAATGGAACTAAATTATAGAGTAATTATGCCAAACAAACATTGGTTGGTGATTCTATCAAGTGATAGAGAATACTTACAAAAGATGGAGTAATACAAGTGACGGGGTCATTACAAATTATTCAAGTGATTGGAAAGTTAATACAAGGTGTTTCAAGTGATAGAAAAGTGATTTGGGGTGTTCTTGTGAAGGAAAAAGAAGAGAGAAGAAGATGAAATTTGGAGAGGAAAGTGTTCAAAGAAAGCTTGTATAGTCTTAAGGCCTGCCCTTTTTCTCCTCTTTGCCTTCCTCTCATAATATCTTTAGCCACTTTTGTCCAGAGTGAACAGTAAAAAAAATTTACGCTATAGAATTGATTTTCTGTCATGATTTTTTTTGCAATGCAAGAATATATTGGTCTAGTGATTGGAGTTTTGCAAGCTAGGCTTGGGCAATTTTGTATTCAATGAGTGATTGGCTATTTGTGGGGTTTTGCCGATTCAACCATTTTATGACCGATTTTTCGAAAAGGTTATTAGTGAATTTGAAATTGACCCACAATTTGGTTTCGTATCTCCTAACTAGATTTGAGACATGTGAGAGATGAACTAGGTGATTAAAATCAGATTCCTAGGTCGTAACCCAAGATATTCTGAAATTAATAAAAAAATGTATGAGATTTGAAAATTTTGATTCATGTGATGTGGGTTTGAAATGGATAAAAAAAAATTGCAAGCTGTTTTTGTATTGTTCAAATAATATTTCAATAACAAGACCATGGTGATCACACTAACATCTAAATCAAAATGATAGTTGTTAAGTGGCGAAGTCTGTTGAAGTAAAAGAGCCATGTATGGCGATCTTCATCATTTTGGCGGAATAATGCATTTTCACCGTAGTTGTTGGTAATCCCAGTAAATATAAGTAGCAAGGGAAGGTAATTTGATAATAACTAGGCTTCAAATTGTAATTGGGTATGAACCGTTAGTTTTCACATGTCAGGTAAAATGACCTAAAGGATTGTAAGTGTGGAATGGTTAAATATTGTTTGGGTTTTCGGATAATAAGAAGTGTTTAAGTAACTAACTTGGTTTCAAGCAGAATTTGTTTATATTAAGGTTGGGTTTTTGATAAACCATGTAGTTTGTAATACCGATTTTCTACGAAAATATTTTTCGCAAAAAAATTTGCATTTTCAAGATAAAATTATTTTCCTATTTCCTTAATAAGTTGGTGTTGGCTGTTGGTGATGAATTGTAATTTTATGGAAGATTGTGATGTTACCACTAAGGTGGTAGGTTTTGTGATTGAGGAATAGGGTGGTTTTATAACTACCTAACTGGAAATTCGTTTGAGTGGTTGTGACTCTTTTGGTTTGTGAGAGGCTAATGGTGATGGGTTTAAAGTAATTTCAATTTGTTTTCATTGGTCTTCTTGGGCTATGTCTACCTAAGTTTTGATGAGAGCAAGAAGTGATGTTGTGATCTTGTGATCTTGTTTGGGGCTTTTATGATTGTGATGAAGAGGATTCCTGTTTGGTTTTTTGGGTGGATTTTGGCTTGGGGGAAATAATTGGGATATATGTGATAAAAATAGGGTGGTATCAGGTGATGGTAATGGTTGGGCTTTGACAAGGTTGGGATTAATCCATTATTTGTGGTTCCGGTTGTGATCATGAGATCTTTCCCTTTTTTCTTTTATGGATAGTTTTGGAGGTATATGACTATTTATCCTGAAAAAATTCTCATAAGAAAATCAAATAAAGAATTGAAAAACCATTAATGAATTCAATATCAAAGTCAAAGACCGATAAAATAGCTTGTTATCAAGCAAAAATCTGTTTTGAAGCAATATTTACTATATTTTTTTATAATATTTCTTTTGTTGATTTGCAATCGATGCATAATAGAAATTTTTGATTTAATGTCACCTTGAAATTTGGATATTGCCAAAAGAATGGTTGGTATTCCTTGTTCAATAGTAAAGTGATTTTGTTGGGTTTGATTTCAATGTTTGGAAATAAATTGGATGATTTGTTCTCTATTATTCTTGACCTTTTGAGAATACTTTCATAGTCTATTTCTTAAGCATATGTTTCTACAATTTTGAAAGAAGATGGTCAATTAGGTGGAGACAAGGTATTTCTTAAATATGGGTTTTAATTTGTCTAACAATATTAGTATGAATTGATGTACAAGGTAGGGGATTTTTTTTTTAATAATCTTTTATGTAAATATATATATATATATATATATATAATATGTTAATATTTGGGAAGAAATTAAGATGTAATTGAGAATTCCTAAAAATCTTTATAATTGGGTTTCACTTTTGATTTCATTAGGAAATTTTACTGTGAACAAAATTTATCTTTCTATTGGAATAATGCTTCATTAAGAAATGTAATGTCCTAGAAATCTAATTGTTGTTTGGAAAAGTAATATTATGGTGGGAGAAACCACTAAACCATTTTTCTTGATGATGCTTATGAAGATAGATATATTTGAAATGTTAATCTATGTTGGTTGAGAATATTAAAACATCATCTATGTATACCAAAATATATTCAAAATATGGACTGAAAATACCATTCATAATTCTTTGAAATTCAAAATGAGCATTTTTTAGGTCAAAATGCATCACATTCCATTCATACTGTCCAAATGATACTATGAATGTTGTCTTATGTTTATCCGCTTCATTAATTTGTATTTGTCAGAATCCCGATTCATATCAAATTTTGAAAAAAAAAATGAATTATGAAGTCTATTCAATAGATCCTCTTTATTAGGAATTGGATACCTAATCCATTTTGGTGCTTTGTTCAATGGCTTGTAATTGATGATTAATCTAGGTATTCCTCTTTCTAATTTAGGTTTTTCATTTACATAAAAAGCAGAGCAACTCCAAGGTGGTTGACTTTTCCTGATTAATATCTAATAAGTCTTGAATTTCTTTTTGACAAAATTTCAAAACTTCTTGATTCATTTGAGTTGGTCTAACTTTTGTACCAAAAAAAAAAAAAAAAAAAAAAATCAAGTTCATCTGGTAAACTGACAATATGCCTCTTCCTTTCCAAAAATACATTAGGTAAGATGGAACATATATTTTGTTCTATTTATTTTTGAAGGGATGCAATTTTGCTCGGAGACTGCATTTCCAGAATTTAAAATCCAAACCAGCTCCTCCCAAACTACCCCTAAGAAGTTAAAAGCAGAGAAAGTAGACCTGAGGGCAAGGGACCAGAATGACCGGCAATTTGTGTTTGCATATCGTGTTCATGTCGATTATTTGTGTCATCTCTTGTCGTTGCAAAAATGTTTCAATATAATCATGTGATTTTTTAAATTAAAAAATTAAGACGTGTCAATTTATGTCAATTTCTAATAAAGTCATGCTGCGTCATATTGAATTCGGTTTCTTTTCATAAATTGTGTTAGGCATGAATCGTGCTCAAAAAATTTACCAAAAAAAAATATGAAACTTACTATACGGATATCAATCATGTCATAAACTTTTCAGTTTGATCAATTTAATCCCAAATTTTTTGACAATCTGCCAATTTAATCATTCAACTAATTTTGGCTTGAAATAGCTAACTTGGACTTCATCCGCACATCAATGATTTCTAAATGACTAAATTAATAAATTATCAAGAAATTCAAAACTAAATTGGCCAAATTAAAAAGTTAAGATTGAATTCATGTTCCATAGATCTAATACTTTCTTGGTCAAATCGTGTCGGGAATTAGGGGTGTGCACGATCTGGGCGGGCGGTTCCCGACCTAGAACCAGGAACCCCCCGCTAAGGACCGGTTCCGAAAAATTGGAACCGGGATCCACTCGTTTGTTGCATGGATCCACCCGGGAACCGGACCGCCGGTCCGGTCCGGTTCCCGGGTAGATCCATGGAACCGGTCTCAACCAATCCGTCCAAACAACACAACTGCATCACTGACGCGCGATGCCGAGGCAGATCGTTCAATTCTACCCCCCTAAACCGAACCGAGGAACGAAATTCCACACAAGTGAAGCCACGGCCGATCGATTTCGACCGCGGATAACAGCCGCGAAGAGGGAGAGGAAACCCCTCTCCCCCCGCAACTCCAAGAAACTTGGTGTCCGCACCGAGGCTTACCTAATCGGCAGAGCCCCCAACGAGATGGAGCCTGGAAGGCGGTCGCTAAAACCCTAGAGAGTCTCCGAGGACCAAGAGGAGGGGGGCCCGACGACAACGGCGGATTCCCAACGGAGATCGAACGAAGCTGGAGGATCCCTTGGAGACCGACGGCGGCTCACCGGGAGAGATCCGAGAGGTGATCAAAGGATTGGAGGAAGGAGGGCGGAGAAATTCAGATCTTCGCTTGGCGTCCGCTGGAGAGAGAAAGAAGGGACGAAGTTGAGGAAGGATGAATATTGGAGCGTGCTGGAGGAGGAGGAGGAGGAGGAGGACCGATCCGGGTGGATGGATGGATGGATCCACCCATGGAACCGGGAACCGGACCGGTACTCACCGGTTCCCATAAATTGGAACCGGGAACTGAACTGGTTCCCTCAAGAACCACCGGTTCCAGGCAATTCCGATCCAATTCCAGGCGATTCAGGTGGATCCCAATTCTTTTGCACACCCCTATCGGGAATTACCACCACCCCACAGAAGCTATCAATAATCATGGGCGGCACTCTCTGTTTGGGAGCAATCTAGGTGCAGCAAATGCAAGAATACCATCCCGGAATTTAAATTTCCCCACACATGATAACGTATAACGGTCGATAGTCGAGGACGAACGTGCGCCTCCTAGAGTTAATGGTCTTGTACGATTTCCCACTTGGGTTGAACAGAGGAAAGCTAACGATAAAGGTGTCGATTCGAAGGCATGTGAGCTCTATACCATCCGTTTGATGAACTCGAATCTTATTTTCAACCCGTTTCATGCATTATAACTCTAAATGTATAAGAAAATGCATTCATGTTTCTATGCTTCCTACCAAACCTGTGGTACAAAGGAAATCTGGCAAGCGAATGATCCTTTTATATACCTTCTTTTTTGTACAATTGCAAGCCGAATTTCATACAGGCGTGTGAGCTCTATACCATCCGCATGCACATTAAGGACATCCAACCTATGACACAACAAATCAAAAGAAAGACCAAACTCCCCCTGTACCCAGATCTTACAAAGACTACACCGTGCCTTCGCATGTGGAAGGCTGTGCACCTCCAAGAACCTCGCAGCCAAAAGCTTCGGCATCAGAAAGCGGCTAGTCATGGAAATTCCCAAATGCAAAGCCACAGGAGCGTACAGTCTGAGAATCTCTAAATCAAATGAGGAGCGCTCTCCGCATTAGTGAGTTAAAAGAATGTGGAATGACTCGAGATCAATTCCCGACAAAGCAAAAGTGGCTATGAATCAGGCAAAGCCGACAACTCATCATATGAGGTGCGGAAGCGAAGACCGGAACCAATGTGTGTAGCTGTGGGGCATAACCAGCTTAATATATTGGGACCCAGTACCTGAAGGAAACAAAATGACGTGAGCCACTTGAGGCAAGACGAAGGAAAAAAAACAAAGAGAACAATCATCCTCAGTTCCTAAAGTACAGACTAAAACAAATGTTCTTTCAAAGTGAGGCAGCAATCGAGCCTTGTGTACATAGAGAAGCTATATGTCCGTTTGAGCTAAAAGCATTTGTTTCACCTTTGTATCTCTCAGTAATATCTTATTCACCATGTAGTAATACTACTCCACCCTATCAAAATTCTCAGCCCTGGAATCAACTCAAAGGGCAACATTGAATTTGACCACCCACTAATATTAAGGGTATATTGCTCTTACCATGGTCAAATTTTCGTAGGCACCAAGATCATATGGATGATTATAGACACTGCCTCCCTTCTCTGCCAACCACATTGCTCTCACACCTTCATGATACTGTTGAAAAAGAATAAGAGCTAAAAGAAGAGAGTCATCAGCAAATAACAATGGACAGATGATAGTTCTGTCAACTTTACCAACCTCAATTGTGGTCTTGTTATGCAAAATAAGGTAGATGTGCCAACCCAATAGGACACCTAATGCAATGCACATAGGTACAAGCAACAGCCCCGAAATAACCTGTAAATAGCAGACAATGAGTCAAATGGACTCAAGAGTATATGGAGTATTAAACCAAGTGTTGCGAGTGTATTACATATACAGTTCGGAAGGAGTTTTCACTTTGCTGATCATCCTTTTCAGGATCAATGATCAAACTACCCAGAAGCAAGACCTATATGTTCATCCAATAGGGTTAGCATAAATAAACTAATCTCATTCAAATGCTCTTGCTAAAAATTAGTCCAAAAGTTGTTGCCTATAAACTTAGATCACCAAAGAAAAGAAAAAAAGAAAAAAGGAGGTCCTTTCTGGATCGAATACAGATGAGGCACAATGAAGTTCATTAAAGAAAGCATGCCAGCATTAGGAACACAAGGCCCCAAACTGTGTAACCAAAATTAAAACTCTCCTCAAAAGGATAGATGGATGCATCAAATTGAATGAAGTTAAAAGGAACTGTGCAAATGCATATGGATTTAGTGAATTGGACTCATAACATAAATCCCTTGAAGGAATCCTCCAAGAATTACATACATACCAGTGAATAGATGCATGCGGTTACCGCATAGACAACAAATACAAAGAAGACCTTGTAGTTTGTGTGGCCAACACAATTGTTTATCCAAATGCAGTGGTGATCCTGACAATCAAGTGACACTAGGTAAGTGAACATAGTATGAAGTATATTAATCCACAGACGATAGCATGCGTCACGCATACCATTCGCAGAACACATCTTTTGCAGACTCGACAATGATGTGCACGTGGAGGCTTATAGAGGGAACACTTTTGGCAATATCTCAAATCGCCACCCTGCAAAAATCCACAAAATAACATATTTGCAGGTCCAAATTTCCAGATTTAGAGACTAAGGAGAAGCTGCATAAAAAGTTTGAGTATCACCCTCATATTAGATATAATCGCGTTCTCTTTGACAACAGAATACTTAACAACTAGCTTCTTTCTGTCTACTAACTCAAGTAGGACTTATCAATTAGGCAGCTCAAACAAGAACCAAGCACCAGCACTTTATGCTGAGCCTACCCTATTTACTAAGAGTAGCATCAGCGCAGATTCAGCAGCATATCATTCACAGTGTCAATGTCTCAAACAGAGAAATTTGTTCTGTAGCCCAGTGCCAAGGGATGGTAGGGAAGACATACCAGATCGAATGATGATTCTAACCCAGGCGTGGGAAACAAGATACTTGATCAGGCCGGACTAAATTTGAGAATATACTAAAACTAGATAGACAACATAAATGGAATTTAATTCCCCATACATGAATGTGCATAATATATGATATCAGTGATGAGAAGTTGAAGAGAATCAAGAACACACTCAAATTTGTCAACTCCTATAGAGCAAACCCCTAAGATCGGGATGTATTAATTCCATGACGAAATGACATTTCAAACAATTTTCTCAACAAATTGAACAGCAAATGAAAACAATTCCTTACCATAAAAAAAAAATGAAAACAATTGGGAGATGAGGAATATAAAACACAGGATATATGATTCTTCCAAAATTCTGCAAAACACACTGGATCCCCAAGGTGAAATGTGATTACAAATACAATTCAGTACACCCTTTGGCATCATAAATTTCATTGCCGAAAGCATCATTATTATGCGAGCATCATAATGAGTGGACAATTCAAACTTCACATAAATGACATCATTGAATTTTCCACAAAGGAGGCAATTTCAATCATTTTGTGATAGCAAATATGCGAGAGTTGGTGTTGCATTAGTTATAGGATGGCCAGGACACCTGACGAGGTTTTCAGAGTGCCATGGTCATATTGCAGGGTCAATACCTAGTTAAAACTACACAGTCAAAATCAACTATATTTCAGACATTAACAATGGGCCAGGTCCAACTTTTAAATTCGACAGCATTCACATTCTGCAATAGCCCACAAGCAATAATGGTAATGGCACCTCTGATGCTATTTCAATAGCTAGAGCAAGGAAAGCAGAGAGGAACACATTATTCTCGGGATCTATTTACAAGCTACAATTACTTCCAGAATCTTTTCAACAGGCTATCCCTGTCGACTCTTGCGGAATCGCATGGACGAGGTGGCCAAGACCACTAAAAATGGACTCCACTTCATATATTCTCAACTCAGCATCCCTTTACTTATTCATTGTTTACAAGCATTCTACACAGATCAACATTGCCGACACAATGAATACTCCACTCCATCTTTATTACAGGGATCGCATCAGCAACCCGCCAACAAAGATCTGATAGTTGCAAATTCACAACCCTTTTCTGGGAAAGAGAAATCTTGAAAACTAAAACAAAACCAATCACCATCATGCCCATATGTCCAGATCCCCTCCATAAATTGAGCACTACTTATCAGCCCATGCATGTAACAAGATTCTCTAACAATCCATTCAACGCGAGGAATCAAGTATCGAGGTATCAAATGCGCATAAACAGGAATCGAAAGGGGGCAAAGAGAAGAAACCAGCGATTCTTGGAACGGAATCAGGGCCATACCTTGCGCTTGATCTCGTGAATCGGGGTCTCGGCATCCTCGACGTCGGGCACGAAGGTGGGAGGGACCCGACCCGGGTCGGTGAAGACGGAGGCGGCGTAGTTGAAGACGCACATGAGGGCGACGCCGGTGAAGGCGGCGGCATTCATGAGGCCCGGCGAGGAGGCGAGGCCGAACCAGCGGTCGATGAAGACGAAGACGGTGGAGAAGTAGAGGAAGCCGATCGCGAGGACGACGGCGGCCACGGGGAGGGAGAACCCGATCCCGCCGCGCCGCTTCATGGGTCGCTTCCTATCGCGCAAGATATAGAGCAAAGAAAGAAACGCAAGCGCGCGCGCGTCCGTCCTCCCGGAGGCACCACCGGCGGCGAGACGGCGGCGGCGGCGGCGACGGCGTCTCCAGAGGAGCCGGCGCGGCGGCGGCCGAAAGGAGTGAGCTTGAGAGGTGGGAGGGGGAGATGCGGCGGCGACGCTTGGTGGGTAGCTCTCGAATTTACTGGAGAGAGGGAGGGGACTCCGCGGTGGGTGGCTTCGAGCAACCTGCGACGACGGTGGAGTGGGAAAGAAGGGAAAGCGAAAGCTGGACGTCTCTCTCTCTCTCTCTCTCTTTCTCTCTGCTTCGATTCTCGGATCAGAGATGGAAGACGAACGTGGGCGAAAGATTTTCACTCCTTTTTCTCGTCAACTAACAGCAATAATAATAATGACGACGGGAAGTCATTTTTACTTTCTAGTTTCTACGCAAAATCCTCCTTGGTCACTCGAACTCATTTCTCGAAAGTACTTTTTGTCGTTCAAGTAATTTGTCAATCAGCCTCCTAAATCAACGTAAGGAAAATGACACAAAAATGACAGAGATGATCCCTTAACTTGAAATTAATATGTAATTTGTTCCTAACTTTTCATGGGTTCAATATGATCATGAAATTTAGTTTAATGATAATATTATCTCTAAACTTTTGATTTTTTCGAATTTAGTGATTAAATTATATGAAAACATTTAAAATTGTCTCTCAATTTGAATTAATGGAATGATAACATTGGATCTTTACACATAGTCTAAAGACTCAACTAAACATGTATCAAAATTAATGGACCACATTAAATAAATTAAAAATTCGGAGACGACATTATGTATTAAATCAAAACTCATGAATTATATTAAACAAATCAAAAATTCAATTATAACATTGTATATTTGGTTAAAGTTCATAAGCTATTTGTGCAATTATCCAATTAACAAATTACTGGATATGATAGCACAAGGAATAATTAGAAAATAGCTACTTTATCCTTAAAGAATAATAATAGATAAAGAAATAAACATCATACAAGATTTGCTCAATTGAGCCTCTGATAAGGAGGAAAAGAGCTTATGCCCTCGTAGAGTTAAATAATTTCGTTATCATGATACATTTGCGAGTGTAAATGCAAATTCAATTATGAAATTGGAAGGAAATTAGTAATTAGATCCATAACATCTTATGCGTCGAAGTCCTAATTATTTAAACCAACAATTAAAAACATTGATATTAACATAAAAAAGAAGTGGCACTTTTCATTAACAAGATAACTCTTAGAATTTACACTATGCCTTTACTACGTGAGCCTATCTCTGTCTTAATAGAAAATTGGATTAATGCTACCAAAAACCTAAATTGATATACATGTGACAAATTTATCCTAAAATAATATTAGAGTCATTAAAATTTTAAATTAGTACACTTGCACAAATTTACTTTGAACTAATTTTTGGTTCACCAATAACTCCAAATTGGTACTAACGTAACATATTCACCATTTATTTGCTTCCATCAAATTTTACCATAAAATTGCTAGGCTATATAATACATGACAATAACTCAATTGACATGAAAACTTCACATGAAAATCCATATCAGTTTGAGGTAAAATGGTCACAAGTGTTTTAATTTTGGGTTTTTTGTGATCCAAAAATCAATTTAGAGTAAATTGATCATAAGTGTACCGATTTAAGTTTTTTCGTGGCATTAACCCTAAAAAAAAATTCTGCTCACTACTACCTATTTTATTTTCATAGGGAACTCATTATCTGTTGTTTCTTTATCGGTTCAAATTTAAGTGAGAAAGAATGACCAACAATAAGGGGAAATTTCAATAGCTTTCAAACAAGGACCATGTACTCATTGTGCCTGTACTCTTTACCGTAAAAACCTTCTGTCAAATGTATATTAAGGGAGATTACAGCTTTGGAATTAATTGAGACACATTAGCTTGTTAGACTCCCTTACTTGGTTGTGCTTGGGGGATTTTAATGAAGCATTATATAATTGGGAGAAAGTGGTAAACGAATGACTGAACATTACCATCTCAATGCATTTCGAGAATATTGAATGATTGCTCATTGATGAAAATTGAAACTAAGGGCTATGCTTACACTTGCGCGAATAATAATTAGATAGGGTATCATGTAAACTAGAATGGAGGTTCTTATTCCCAGAGGCTGAAGCCTATGCCCTTCTTATCATTGGACCAAACCATAGACCTCTACTGCTAGTTTGTTCGATAGCAACAATTAAAAGGAGGAAGGAATTCAAATTTGAGACCTATTGGATTGAAGATGTTGAATGTAAAGAGATTGTCCACCATGCATGGTATTCTGTCCATTTGGAAAATGCCGGGTTATAGAAGAAATTTTAGGAGGTTATTAGGGCCTTGATTTCTAGAAGTAACAAGAAGTTTTCAAACAACCATCAAAAAATAGAAGCCCTTAAGAAGGAATTGCTATTTTTAACAAATAGTACTAGTCTCATTCATGACAAATCCATATCTCAAAGTATAAAAGAGGAGAATGAATTATTATGGAGACAAGAAAAGATATATTAGAGAATGAGGTCGAGAATAAATTGGTTAAAGTAGGGAGACTTAAATACTAAATATTTTCATGCGATCGCTATTCAAATAAGGCAAAGAAATAGAATGTCCATGCTGAAATCTTCAGAAGTTGAGTGGACTAGGGAGAGAAACCGGATTCAGCTTACAACAACTAATTATTTTCGAGACCATTACACATGAGTAGGCCAATGAAACATAACTTCAGTATTAGATTTATGTCCTAGCTAGTTACTAGGTAGGAGTTGAAATGAATGAGTTATTAGCAGCTGATGTGACAATAGGGGGCAACAAAAGCCCTTGGCCAGATGGCTTAAATGATATGTTTTTTCAGCACCACTGGGAAATTATTAAACAAAATATTTTTTATGGCTGTGAAGGAGTTTTCCCTATCCGGTGTTATGGAACCAACTCTAAACAGAACATACTTCTCATTGGTCCTAAAAATACCCAATCCAAAAGAATTGGAATAGTTTTGCCCTATTAATCTTTGCAATTCCATGTATAAAAATCATCTCAAAGACTATGGCTAACAGATTAAAGCCCTAGTTGCTAGTTTTGATTTCTAAGGAGTAGAGTGCGTTTGTGAGTGGTAGACAAATTTAGGACAACATCCAGATTATGCAAGAGGTCCTCCATCAATTGAGGATCCAATATAGAAAGAAAAAGTTCCAAGCCATCCTTAAACTTGATATGTAAAAGGCGTATGATAGAGTGAAGTGGGATTTTTTTGAAGCATGTATGCTGAAAATTCGTTTTTGCGAAAAATGAGTTAGATTGGTGATGCAGTGTGTTGCTACAATATCATTCAGTGTAAAATTAAATGGAGAACTACTTCATTGATTCCACCATTACAAGAGGGATTAGATAGGGTGATCCTCTATCACACTATCTCTTCATTTTGGTGGCAAACTACTTGTCATCTTTGATAGATATCACAAATGGAAACTCATAGCATAAAGGGGATTAAGTTGAATAGATATTGCCCTACCCTTTCTCACTTGCTATTTGTGGATGATTCCATATTTTTTTTTCTAGATGGATCACTTATTGAATGCCATAATTTCTCAGCTATCCTCAATCAATACTGTTTTGCCTCAAGGCAACCGATCAATCTGAAAAAAAAAAAAAAAAAAAATCATGTGTATTCTTTAGTACATGATGGCCTCAATCATTGAGGGATAACATGGCTAGGGAGTTAGGAATTCCAGAGATTAGTCACTAAAGGAAATATCTAGGAATTCCTTCAAATTGGGGTGCCTTAAAGAAGCAAATGTTCTCATGGATCTTGGGGAGAGTGCATGAAATTGGAAGGGTAGAAATAACAACCGATTTCCAAGGCAGGAAAAGAAATATTGTTGAAAACAGTTTTTCAAGCCTTACCACAATATACAATGTCCATATTCAAAATCCTAATTTTTATTTGTAAAGCTATTGAGCAAAAAATAGCAAACTTTTTTATGGAAAAATAGTGATTCAGAGGCTAGATTACATTTGAAAAAGTAAGATACTCGGAAAACCAAGAAAGATAAATGAGGCATGGGGTGGTAAAAACTTACTGTTAACAAAGCTATGCTAAGTAAACAAATATGGCGTTTAATCAAATTCCCAGAATCATAATGAGTAGAATTTTCAAAGGCATTTATTTTCACAAAAAAGAATTCTAGCATGTAGAGAAAGGAGGAAAGCCATCTTGGGGATGGCAAAGCCCACTTGTGAAAAGGGAAGCAATCTCCAATTCGACAATGTATTCAATAGGAAATGGGGAAAAGGTAGATATAAGGACATTGGTGGTTGAAAAGAGGTCTTATTGGTGGACATGCAAATTGGAATGATTCATGGAAAGTGGCTGAGTTGATTCTTCCATAAGAAAAATCTAGATGCACTCTTTAATAAACAGACCAAGCAAGAAATTCTTTCCATCCCAATCAATCCTAATGAGGCAAAAGACTATCTAATGTGGATTAGTACAAAGTCTGGCTGCTACAAGGTCAAAAACACCTGTAATCTACTCAGAAATGTACTGACAGTAAAGCAAACACTATACAACCATCATCTTCATATCTGCCACCCAAAGCATTATAGACTTCCACATGGAACTTAAAAGACTCAACTCTAAAGTGAAGAAATTTTCTCTTTTTTTTTTTTAAAATGGAGCATATGCCAAAATGTAATCCCTATGAGGGAGAATCTGTGAAGAGGAACCTAACCCTATCTATGCATTCTATTGATACGAGGTGGAAACTATTGAACACATCCTCTTGCTTTACCCCTAGACACAAAAAGTATAATCAGCCTCCAACCTCCAACCTCCAATTGCAAAATATGTTAAATGAGATAACCGTTTTGGTGCTTGGATTGGGATGCTAATAAAGAACAAGAACAAAGTGCCTTCCCTTAAAGTGGTGGCATCGGTATTATGGCGCATTTGGGTAGCTCGAAATAATGCAATATTCAGAGTCCAATTCCCAAATGCGGAAATCATTATCGAATTAGCCCAAATCCTACAAGAAAACTTCAAAAAATGGGACTTTCAGGCTTCGCAAGTCGAGAAAAATAAGGAATCATCAACTCCTCTTGCCTAGGTAGTGTTGAAAAGAGGCGAACTTAAAATTAAGGTTGAGGGCGCTCTCGGGGAGGACACGATGAACGGCATCATAGCATGCATATGTTAAGACTTCATTAGGACCCTCGTCGCCAGGTAAACCAAGTCAATCAAATCTTCCACTCCAACTCGGGTTGAAGCCCTAGCTTTGCTTGAAGGTCTTCAGTTCGTACAAAGAAATTTAGGAAGTGTTTACATTTAGTCAAACCGAATAGATATGATAATAGCTCTCACCTCCGCATATCAATATTCATGGAACTCATGCTTGCTTATCATGGAATGCTCTCTTCTTCTTACGGGCCTCCCATACGTCAGGCTTGAATTTGGCCCAAGAAGATCTAACACGGTTGCCCGTTGGGTAGCAAAAGCCCATAAGAATTGATATCTTTCTCGTGACTGGACTTTTTTCTCCCCTACAACTCTTTTTGAGCTTTGCTTTGTAGGGATGCCCCCATTGTGGGCATATTCTTATGATATAAATAAAAATTTCAAGTTTCTAAAAGAAATGAAAATCCTTTTATAATTTTAACACGTATACAATATAAAAGAATATGAATTATCTATAAGATTGTGTTTGTCACTCAAGAAAAATTTTAGGATAAGATAAAATTTATCCTATCCGATGTTAGGTGTCTGCTTAAGATAAGATAAAGTCAAATATAATATGATATAAATCAGATAAAATTATCTTATCTTATAGAAGGAGTGGGATAAACGTGGATATAATTTTTGACATGCATAATCGGAAAGTTATTTTTCTCGAATGATAAATTTATTAAATTAACAAAATTAAAATTATGTTTAAATATAAATAATATTTGAATTTTAATATAAGAAATTCAAAATAAAAAATAAAAATTTAGTTATTTTAATTTAATCTTATTTAATATTTAAATATATATTTATATTTATTACATATCTTGGGTATTTTAGTATTTTAGGTATATTAGTAAAGTTTACTATTTAATAAAATTTTCTTAGAGAATGACGAACAAGAAGAAAGAAATCAATTTAAAAAGAGAGGAAAATAAAATAAAATAAGCAAATAAAAATGAAGTTTGCAAAAGTGTTGTGAGAGATTTTTACCATTGTCGTATGTAAAAATTTGGTTTACTTATACTAATATGTCATTTTATACCAAATAATATATATGATATGATGTGAAAATATCCAACTTTATTATTAAAATCACCGAATAGTGGATGATATATAACAAAATCTCTCGAATTTCATATATTATCATATTATAATTGGAAATTCAGACGACCAAACGTAGCAGGGTTATCATAGCCAAATTATCACTCGAGAAGAGAACGAAATTGTTGCATTAAACATGATTTATAGATGGACTCTCTAAGTTTATTAAACACAATTGAATCAAGAAAGAACGCCTCTAATAAACTGGAAAATGATTTAGAATTTCAAATTAGTTGAATTCTGAATTGCAAACATTATTCCCATTTCATGAGTTACATGGTGTTTACATAGAAAAATCTAGAGATAAGTGCAGTAAAAATCATAAAACTTATCACAATAGTGTGATTGGATTTTAAAACTTTTAAAATGTGAATTAAATCTTAAAACTTATTAAATTAGTACGATGTAATCCTTATGTGAAGTCCATTAAAATTGGCTAATGAAAAATGCTAACACGATTTTTCTCTCTCTCTTACATGGTTAACTAAAACTTGTTCAAAAGCTCAATTTTTTTTTTTAACTTCAGTTTTAGTTAAATTAGATTAAAAAATTAAAAAAAAAAAGTTTACAGTTTTTATTAAAAAAGATAAAAATACAAGCAGAGAGCTAGGACCAGCCCTCCCGCCTGCAGCCGCCACGCCAAGGGCCAGGCTTTCCTTTCGCTGGTGGTTTTTTCTCTTTTTTGTGTTTTTTTCTTTAGCCCTTTTCTTAGAAAATTGTTTTGATTTTTTTTAAAACTAATGTCATTAAGATTTGGTGTAGAAACTAGAATTCAGATAAAAAAGACGCAGGAGGAAGAAAAAAAATCACGTCATTATTTTCTATTAATCAAATTAAATAGAGTTAAAAACATGATGGCACCCATTTGACAAATCTTAAGGCTTTATTGCACTTTTTGATAATTTTTAAAACTCTATCGCATTTTCGGAATAAATTTTAAGATTTTTACTGCATCATCCCAAAAATCTATATAAAGTAGAGCATTGTACGATGCGCCCCCGTTGACTTTTTGGATTGCCATCATCTAACAACTTAAGTGCTCATTACAAAAAAACTTATCGACAAATGCTGAATCAATTGTTGGGATATATTTAACTAAAAATACGTATTTTACTAACTTACAATTACAAAATATTATATTTTCTACCGTGCATACTGATTTCACATGCTATAATTTATACACTTTAGAAGGTTTGAAGTATCCAACATTAAAGGAATATTCAAATTCAAACGATTTGCAAAACTAACAAGTACTTAAAAATTTATACCAACCAAATTCCATGGTTCAACCTGCCAACTCCAGATTTAGGAGGGAACATTGACATATCCTTTTCATCAAGCACCAACCAAATGCTATACCATGATCCAAAATCTCAGCGCACAAAGGACCAAAAGAGAACGTTGAACCACAGAATACATGATTCTTCCTAAGTAACTTACCTATTCATGGCGATTTATCCATCAGAAACGAACAGCCTCGGCAATGACATCACAAATTTCACTATTTCAAAAGGTAACCATTGATCCAGTAAACAGCATAGAAAATCAGCACCAGTTGTAACCTCTCTACAACATCATTCTACCTCAATTCTCATCAGAGCGCTATCTTCATGGATAGTGGCTCCAACCCTACATTCAATATGCTATCACAGCAGGACCAGAAATCATATGTCATGCAATCAAACCAGCCCTCAATGTTGAATTCCACTCTTAACTCCCTCTCCAGAGGTAGCTACGGGCGGGCAAACCAGTGCCAGCATGATAATTGCTCAAGGATTTCATCGTCCATTGCAAGAAATTCTTTGTCAAAGCATGGATAAACAAAGGATGCATCAAATTCAGTTTGTCTCTCTGTAAACTAAGCACTTCCACAACTCCCCGCAATTTATACACTGCTTTGAGTAACTCCAGAAAAAGGAACTGCAGCAACAAACACAATCTTGGGAATCGGGATGCCTGTCCACAATAGGAAAACAAAACTCCTAATAAAGTCGCAGTGTCGAATGAGATTAATGTCCAAGTCAATAGTGGAGCAATAAAAATTTCAGAGGATGTAACAACCAGAAAGCACATGCTGCAGTAGCGCCATGTTACTGCCAGATGCAAGACTTCCAACCTTCCATTAATTGTCGAATGCACTGCTTAAGGGAGTCTACAATCTCATGTGATGAGAAAGAGCATGAAGATTGTATTGTAGAGTTCATTTTGATTTTCGAATTGCATGACAGGTTTTACTTATGGACTAAAATAAGAAGTCTGAGGCATTAATGGCTAAACCATGTGAAATAGATCTCCCATAACCCCAAGTTTTAGGCTGTCAATCTTCTCACAAGTCCTCTACAATGAGGTGCTTTAACGGATGGATCAAATTAATCAAATCCAGAGGAAAGGAAAAAAAAAACACCAATGCAAAATTTCTTTAATGTTCATGTGTAGACTTTATGCTTTATTCTGATCACAAAGATCCCAGAAGTCACATGAGCATATAACCTGGCCATGAAAATGTACATGCAGGCAACTAGCAGACATAGTACCTAAAAGTTTCTTCTTGGTTGACAGTACCTTCGTTTATTACTTAAGCAAAATAAGTCAGAACGGCAAAAGCATCAGAAGTCCATCAAAAGTACTTAATAATTTATATCCAATTAAAAGAGTCAAACACAGCAAACACAAATAGCATTTTTCGGCCATTGGGTGAAAGAAGATACAGTCTATGACAAGCTTACTTCAGAATGTGTACATGCTACCAGATGGAGACTTGTGACAATAACACCACGAAATTCTCATGGCAGCCTAAGTCAATGGACACAGTCAAGTTTCCATTCTTTTGCTAAAGGAAAAAGTGCTTAATTTATCCCCAATATACCACTAAACTGCAACCTCTGGATTCTTGCCCTAAGAATCAATAACCATCATCTTAAGTACTAAAATGAAGCATTTGAAAGGATATGTTGCAAAGGATGAAGCTGCTAATTAGCTCCTTATAGATCAGCAATTAGAAGACCAAAGCAAATGAATTATCATGTTCCAGAGTCATTATTCAGAAACCCTGTCAATGAAATTAGTTGAAAAAGGCAGTTCATAGCAGCAACTGAACATACATGGGACCCATCTCTTAAAGCAGTTAGTTAATCAAAGAAGATCGTAATCAAATTGTGAAAAAATACACAACTTCAAGCAGATAAAACAAGCACTTGACCATCAATGGGAGCCATCTCATAGACGTTAGAGTAGATCTGTACTCGTATAAAACAATCCATCTTATAAAAGGTAACCATTCACTCTTACATAAAAGGCCCTCACTACTTCACTAAACTCGTGGCAATTTCTGTGAGGAGCAGAACTATGTAAAGATCTTCATAATGGCCCACAAATTGTACAGGACCAGTGACGCATACAACTATTAGGAGAGTAAACATCAGGTTGCGTTAAGTTAGAATACCCAAATAGTATCTTATATGGAACCAGAAAGGACACAAAAGATGAACAGGCACTTTGATAAATTAGAATGGAGGAAAAAAAAATAAGCAAAAAATTGCTTTCATAACTTTTGATCCACCAAAAACTGATAGAGTTCCTCTAATATAGCTATCGGCAGAGCTGGAGCCATACAGAATGACCTATTCTCTACCTCTGAAAGCCATATGCATTGCATCAGAAACTTCTAACTTGTTCCAGCCAAAATTTGTGTGGACACAAACCCTTACACAATTTACTCCTCAAACAGATGACCTTCAAAAGAGAGCTTCTTCATCCTACTTCCATTGGTGTTATTATCTACAATAACTGTGCAAATGTTCCACCTTTGCCATGTATCAAATTGAGCCAGCCAAATGCACCATCAAGTGCAGACTAATTTGAAGATGAGGGAAATGTTGACAGCTGCTTCCTCTTATACTAGAACAGGGCTTGGCTGCGCCTCCGTGCAGATCTAGCAAATACAGCAGTTAAGTGACTTCTCCTCATAGACCCCAGTTCAGGATCAGCACCTGACCTGGACGATGAAGTTCGAAACCTCCCAAAGAATGAAATGAAACTGCGAAATGCCCGACGCAACCCACTTCTCTCTCTGGATCTCCTATTATTTGACTCCCACGAAACCCTCCTTGGAACCCCGCCAGCATTGAACCCACCACCATCCATTTCAGTGTAAACAACGGGCAACTCCCTCTCAGCAGCTCTTCTTCCCCCTGTAAACCTCCCCACCGCAAACCCGCCACGCGGGAGCCTCCATATCGTCAACCCCACTGAATCCTCCTCTCGAATCCCATCTCTATCATTCACGTTGCTCACACTGCTTTGTATATCACTTGCCAATTCATGCCTACATACGGGACACGAATTCCTTATTAAAAGCCAGGGCAATATACAATCTGCGTGGTAAATGTGCTTACAAGGCATTTCTCTAGCTTCACCATGAAGCTCAAAAGCTTCCTTACAAACCGCGCAATGCGATTCAGTATCTATATGATTCCCAATGATCTTAACCACAGGCATAGACTCGATCGCAGCCTTTGAAGCCGGGGAATTCTCTAACCTTCTAGTCCCATTAATCTCCAACTGAGCCAGTTGATCAAGCAACCGATCAAACCCCGAACCCATCAAGAAATCCGACATACTCGGGGGCAACGGCCGCAAGCCAGAACCCAAACCGTCATCATAGTACAACTCGTAATTGTTACCTCCTTCGACCACAATCCCTTCGTCGCCGCCATCGGCTCCTCCACGGAGGACAATAACCGGATTAAAAGGGGATCTGTCGCTGCCGTTCCTCCTCCTGCGCCGCAGCGAGGGGCTCGTGCTGCGGTCCGAATCGGAGCTATTCCCGGCGTACATGGCGGCCGCGGGGAACCGGTGGTGGAGGGGGATCGCGGACGGGGACTCGAGCTCTTCCACGCACCCGCTGCCGCAATTGGGGCAGTTGATCGAATCCGAATCCTGGGTCTCGACCCGAATGACTTGATTGCAGCTGTGGCACCAGTACGAGTAATCCACGGACGCCATTGATACGCCCCACACGGAACTCGGGGGGGGGATCACAGATTGCACGGGAGAAAGGAAAAATTGGATCTTGGGGTTGAATTCTGGAGACCAAAGGATCGAGATACAGAAGCAATCGGATGAGAAAGTGAAAGCACGAGAAGGGAAATGAGGAATGGATTGCGAAATTGCGAAGCGGAAGAGGAGGAATTGAAGGGGGAGTGAACCCTAATTTTGCAGGAAATGAAGAGAGAGAGAGAGAGAGAGAGTGGTGGATTGTTGGATGGAGGGAGGGAGGTTGCGCTGTTGGGGGAAAAAGAGAAGCCTTTCTGCAGTAAGCATAAAGATGGCGTTCGCGTGGCGATTAAGCTTTTTTCGATTTCGTTTTAATGGATTGATTGGCCTTCTGAAAAGTAGAAGCAAAAGCACATTAAACTTTGTTTCGGAGAAAATTTTGCAATAAGAAAAAAACATTTTTTTCAAGCTTTTTTTTGTTTTGTACAACATGGATTCTAGCAATGAGGTACATCTTTGCTTGCTAAGCAAGAAGATCACAAGTTGCAAATTTTGTTTTGATAAGATATATATATTATTATGAAGTAGTTAATGGGGATAGCATCATGACAAATATTATATGTGTCCCTAATAAAATAAAAGGGATTTGTCTATCCTTAGTTCGAATTGCAAGTTACAATTCGCCTGTATGAAACATGATGCTAATAATTCTCGGTTAGTCATACGGAAAGGTCTTCTTGACTCTTATTAATGTATTTATATTGTACCTTTTAAGGTAATTATAGGTTTTGGGAGGCAATTCTAATTGGCCAATAAAAATAGATTTCAAGCTTCTTCTTCTTCTTCTTCTTCTTTTTCAGTTTTCTTTAGCTTAGACAATCTATCATGAAAATCAAAAGAGTATAAAAGCAACCTTGTACTGATTGTTTGAAAAACATTTTCCTAAAACCCAATCCTTGTATCATTTACAAAAATAAATGAACAAAAAATAATTTCGTTGTTCATAAAAAAATATTAGACATAAATTTTTATCTATAATAAAAGTATTTCTCATTGACTAATTAACTCAAGTGATCATCTTTTGGAATATAACTTCCAAATCATTCATTTTCTACAAAATAAATGAAGCCATAAAAACTCATTTTTCTAACTTTAAACATGCATCTCTTTTTTTACCATAAGTGATATTTTGTTAATTGATTATTTTCAACAAACCAAATGCTTGAAAGTCTAGAAAATTAATTCATGATAAATTCTTTCACTAAGATAAATACAGTGTAACACTGGATAGTTTTTGTTTGGATTCGTCAAAAAGTGTTTGACAAACTAAGTTCGGATAAAATAAATACTAAAATTTATTAATTTCAAAGTATTGTCTTCCTTGTATTATGAATAATGAATCCATTGAAAATGACAATATTTATTGATTAGGCATGATTAACAAGTGTTCTTAGTACGTTCACTAATATGATTATTTTTCTATTGGGCCACGCTTTTTCCACTCCTTTCGTAGCTAATACACTCCCTATTTTAGTATTTTGACTATATTATCTACCATGGGTCTCTTTTTTTTTTTTTCCTTTTCCAGCATCCTCTTTTACTATTCTACCAAAAGTGTTCCCTTTTTCTTTCTCTCAAATGTGATGCCCCTTTGGTTTCTTTCCTTTTCTTTTCTTGTGGGTCCCTTCCATCTTATCTCCCGGCAGACAATATTCGTTGTCATGTCGATGGTGAGGATGGAGACTCACTGCGCTTCGACGCTATGGCCTCCTAGTCGGACCCCAAGGGAATGGTGGTGGAAGGGGTAGAAGGTGCAAGCTTGGAGTGGTGTTTGAGGAAGGGGGAGACGATGTCGAGGGTGAAGGTATCGGAGTTACCGGAGGAGGTGGTGGTAGTGGTGGTGAGCTTCGGTGAGAGTCTTGATATCTTACGAGTAGGCCTTAGTGAATTAAGGGTGGATGAAGCTCAGACAAGAAAAGATTCACGGGTGAATGCTTGCCATGCATTTGGATGACGCAATTGATTGATCTCTCTCTCTCTCAATCAATATCAATCCAAGTACCACAAGAGTTTATCAAGGTGGTTGACGCGAAGGTTAAAAGGATAGTTTGTGTGAGTGAGAGAGAGTGAAGTAAGCGAAGATGAAAGAGAAGAAATGTTACACTGAGGGTGAGACTGTGGGAGAGAGAGTCAAGAGCGGTTAGCTGAAGCAAATATTACTTAGTATGTTTGTCACGACGAAGAAGAAGAGGGCGAAGAAATGGAAAAATCAAAGGCGGGGAGAGAGAGAGAGGGGAGGACTACAATGTTGATGGTCCTGTAGTTGATGTTCGTAATTCGATTGACGATGACTATGTTGAGAGTCATGTTGTTCATGGTCATCAATTCGGTAGCTGATGAAGAAAACAAGCAGTAAAAAATCAAACCTAGTAATGAGATTTCTCCTATTGCTTCCGATGAGAGTAAGAAAAACGAAATTTTGACTTGAAGTTTTTTCTTCTTTTCCCCTTTTTTTCATCTTCTTGGCTAATTGGAAAATTTAAATCTTCTTTGGAGCGCAATTGAGATGAGAGGGGGCATCTTCATTTTCGAATAATTGATAAATAACTACCAAGACTTTCAACCCTGATGAAATTTAATTAAGAGGAATAAGAGACGGCCAGAATTACCTCGGGGAGAGAGAGAACATAGAGAGTTAAGAAGGAAGAGGAAGATGGGACCTGCATGAAAACAAAAGGAAAGAAACTAAATTTCAGAGAATGCCTACAAAGTAAAACCCATGGAGGATAATATGATCAAAAATACTGTTATAGAGAGTGTATTAGCTAAAGAAGGAGTGGGAAAAGAGCGATAGGACACGTTAAGGAATGATGAGCTTAATTTGAATTAGTTTGATTTTTTAAAGAAGCAATTACAAATAGCATATCCAAAATCACAAATATTTCCAAACTAGTTGCTTAACAAAAAAAGAGTTATTAAAATCATTTTTTCTTGTTATATTGTATGACTAGAGAGTTACCTTATTAGGAAAATGAGGAAAATTTCAAGTCAAAAATAGAAATCAAGCGTAATTTTAGAAACATTCTGATTGTTTAACTGAAAATAAATGATTTAAAAAATATTTCCCTAAGGATTAATATCACGAAAAATTCCAAATTAATATATCTATGAAAAATTTAACTTAAACTAATTTTTTGACCACCAAAAATTTCAAATTGGTACATTTATGACAAATTTACATTTCATTAGTTTTTGTTGAACTTTACTATTAAATTGTCGAGTTGATTAACATGTAGTACTTATATCACTTATAAAAATAAATGAATGAAAAATAATTTTATCATTCATGAAAATATTTATACATAACTTGTCGTATATAATGAAATTTTTAATTGATTAATATTTTTAAGCAATACAAATAATTATTTTTTTAAAAAACATTTTTTAAATCATTCATTTTCATGAATTAAATGAAAGCATCTTAAGAAAAAAAAAATCGAGCATCGTGGAGTGCCACAACACAAAGGGACTGACCACGCAGCAACGACTGTATCTCTTCCGTTCGAAGATTTCCGATGGCTTGGTGCTCGATCCATCATTTCTGTTCGTGCATCCTCTAGAGAAACTTGGAAAGAGCCGCAAAAGAGCAGATGAGTAAGATCACCGGTCAATCTCAACATCCCGCTGAGGAACACCAATCCTTTGTTGGTGGAAATGAGGAAAGATCAGACCCAACTACCGGTTGATGCCGTGCTTGCTGTCCATTGTTTGAAAGAGGAAGTAGACAACTTGTTCGGATAGCCATATAAAATGCCTCGACTCAATCGACTTCTGCTGAAATTGAAGATGATGGTGAGTGATTTCAGGGTCGGTTCAATTTCGACCTAAAACGTGGAACTTATTTTACTTATCCTATCGAGACCGGTTCTTCAATTTTTGAAATTTGGAACCGACATTGTCAATCGGTTCCAAGGTCTACATGAGAACTGGCCAATCTCTTTTTTTTTTTTTTTTTCATTTTTTTCTTCCTTTTTTTTTTTTTTTCATTTCATTCTTTAGTAAAGCAAAATGAAAGTGAAGGCAATAAAAAAAATTTCCATCTATCAATAACGATGATCCATAAAAAGATGAATATGTAAAATAAAATGAATCATAAAATGTTCAAAACACGTAACATAAAAACCTAAATTATTTAACTTCATTCCTCAACCATCCATGAAAAATTGCTTCAAAATGAGTGACATGAAACCTTATCCAATTGCTCCATTTTCTTTTGATCTCTTACCGCCGACTAGTAATTATGCCAATTTCTTGATCCTACGTGCTTTTATAGCTAAGTGTCTTCTTGAATGATGGATAAAATTCAGAGGCCGAAACAAACCCAACCCTTATCGAGGTACACAGCATCGGGAATCTACTTCTACTCTGAATTAAAATAAAAACTTTACCAAAAAAAATAAAAATAAAAAACTATTATCTTCTTGTTTGAGGGAGACAGGTTTTCAAGATGTGAAGATGTGAAGATATGTACACACGAAGTTATCATCAACGGCTTAAATTTCGAGTATATACATATCTTGACATTCGAACACTCTTTGTTGACCATGCATATATGAATCTAGATAGTAAGTAGCTCTTCAAGAATACATCGTAATTCTAGTGGGAGCTTCTTGACCGTAACATAGACAATGCAGAGGAAAAGGAAAAGCACAAATGTCAAAACGAAGTCCACTTCGAGAATTAGGATTCCTAATTATTGGCAATCAACATTCATAGTTATTATTTTGTTTCGTGAGCGTTTTTAGGAAATTACTGATCCCAGAGTTCTCATGTCTTGCTTATGCTTTAGTAGTTTGCTTTTAAATGATTAGCCTTCAATAATTTTCTTAATATCAAAGTTCATTAAGCATTGTTTTTAATTTATTATGTATAGTCCTGAAAGTGGTCTCTTCTCGTCTGTCATTTTATCTCGAGGAATCTCCATGCAATTAGTCCGTTCTCAGTCGATGCAGGTACAAGGGGGTAAGTCTCCTGTAGACCAGACAGAAAGGACAATGGGAAAAGGTGGCTTATGTTGGCAGAAGGGCGGGTGGTGGAACTGATAGAACAGGACCAGATGCAATGGAGGAATGGCATGACATCGAATGTATTTGCTCTCTCTTTCTTTTGTTGTGCTTAAGGTCCGTTCGTTTCACGAAAAATAATTTCCGGAAAACATTTTTCGAATTTTCCGGCGTTCGTTTCACAGAAAATAAATTCTTTAAGGAAAATGTTTTCCATAAAAAAAAAAAAAGTCTTCTAAAGTAGGGAAAAATGTTTTCCACTTTTGAAGAGTAAAAAACATTTTCCTCATTTGATCTCTCATATCTCACACCTCTACAAATCCTCACTTCTTCTTCCCATTTCTTTTTCTCCTTTTCTTTTTTTATTCGAATTATATTTTAATTTTCTTTTTTCTTTTTTTATTCAAATTATTTTTTAATTTCTATTTTTTTCTTTTTCTTTTTTTTTTTTTCTTTACTTTTTTACTTTTTCTTTTCTTTGTTTCCCATCTTCTTCTTTTTGACTAGTCATCGAACCAGGTGAACCTTGTCGATCTCTAACTCGTGCTTGTCGATCTGGCGAGCCTCGAGCTCAAGCTCGTCAATTTAGTGAGTGGAAAATATTTTCCTCACCGAATACCGGAAAATATTTTTCAAAACATTTTCAGGTTTTAGCCGAACATTAGAAAATATTGTCATTTTCCTGAAAAATGACTTCTGGAAAAATATTTTCCGGAAATGGCCAATTTTCCATGAAAAAAACGGATCCAAAAAGACATCCGATTTTAAGGCTTTGTGGTTCATTTATTTCAGGTTGCATTCAAGTTTGAACAGCATACATTGCAAGAGTAAAAAGAGAATTTAGAGTTAATTCAACTCCAATTCTGATTTGGTTTTTACTTAGAAATCAAAAACTATATCGACGAGACAGATTTTTTTTTTTTTTTGAAATCGAAAGTTGGATTGAAAACTTTGGGAATTTTGGAATCAGAGCAATTTACAAGTCTATTTAGTTTGATTCTCAATTCTACTCATGGACCCATGCTCATCTATAATGAAAGATATGAACTAAAGAATCGAACAAATGGCGAATAAGAAACAAACACAAAGCTGAGGTCCCCCTGAATCGAAGGTGCAAGACGGGATGCACTGGCGAGAGTTCGCCGAAAAGGTTTCCTTGTCAATTAGCAAACAAGAGCTAGAAAAGAAGGTGGAAGATTTACATCCAACGCCGACCTCGAGAACTTCATCAGGGGACGAGCAGTTCTTGCCAGGTTTTGAGATGCCAACAGAATCTTAAGACGAGACGGCAGATCCGAGGGACTGTTCGTGAACTTTTGAAGGTGAAGAAGATGATTCACAATGCACCCAATGCTATATTATGCCCAACCTTTCCCGCGCGACACTCAAAAAGTGTTGGAATCCAAAATCATTTACCTAATGTTGTGCATTAGATCTCTTCTATGGTGACTTTGCCAACGGGGTAAAATCTTTGTCACGTCATGCATTGACATAGTTCGAACCTAATCCCATATTTAGCTGAATTAGCTCAAAATCGATCCCTTAAGATTATTGTTAGATAGATCAAAAGAAAAAGCACTTGTTTGGAAACAAAATGGGTAGATTTTTTTTTTTTTTTTTTTTTGGTCTAAACAAAATGGGTAGATTCATTACCGAGAAAAATCGGCAGTTTCATTTTGGAAACTTCAAGGAACACACCTCCAGTTCCAGAAGCGTGGAGAAGTCTCTCGAACGGCTCCCAGTCCCCACCGCCTAATCCCCCCCTCAAAGAAAAAAATATAAAAAAAAATCCCCGGAGATAGTCGTATATATATTTCCCTCCATTCCGTTCCGCTCAATCCTCATTTTCAATCTGCTTTCCTTTTCCTACGCCCGCCTCGTCGCCACCGCGCGAGCTCGATTTCGATTTCGATTTCGATTTCGATTTCTAGGGTTTCTGCAACCTCGGCCCTCGGCGGACCACCCCGCAATGTCCGGCGGCGGCGCACCCAACTGGGAAGGCCTCTTCAAATGGAGCGTCGCCCACTCCGACGGGACTCGCTCCACCCGCAACCTGAGGTTCGGATCGATCTTCGATAGGGCTCCGATTTTTGGGGGCCTTGGCGCGCCGTGTGTGTGCTGATTTCGTGTGCTTTTTGTGTTTCTTCCCATCTTTTCTGGCAGCGAGGAGGACCGGAGGTGGTTCATGGAGGCCATGCAGGCCCAGACCGTGGACGTGATCAAGCGGATGAAGGAGATTACGCTGGTGATGCAGACGCCGGAGCAGGTGCTGGAGTCTCAAGGCGTTACTGCTGGTGATATCGAAGGTAATGCCGCGGAGCTTGTGATCTCGGCTGCTCGTGAAGTTGCGTTACCCCTTCTTCTTTTTTGGCGGTGGCTGACTTCTGTTTTTATGGCAGATATGTTGGATGAGCTGCAGGAGCACGTCGAGTCTATTGACATGGCCAACGGTAGATTTTGTTTCCTGTTTCTTGGTCTTCATTCGCATAAGTGGTTTGGTGTGTTTTTTGTTTGTGTGTGTGTTTCTTTTTCCCTTTGTCTGAGAGGAAAGATTTGTGGCACTGAACTTAGCGCGGATATTCGTTGTTATTCACACTGCTGGTTCTGTTTAGGTGTGAGATATAATATAATTTAGGCTTCGTGAAGCTAAATGTGTTGATGTGGTGAAGACAGTTCGAACTTTTATAGTTGGTTGAACTTGGCCTTAGCAGTCTGCAATGCATCTTTAGAATTATAGAGACTGTTTCACATGATTGTTGGAACCTGATTCATTAGGATATTTACGACATCGGTGGCTATGTGATCCATGAGTATTTTCTCTTAAATGGTTTTTAGCTCGCTCGCTCGCTCGCTTCCTATCGGGACTGACCACGACAAATGAATAAGTCTTATCATTCAGGGCCTTGGCTTGTGACACTATCTTTGCTTCTCTGGTTCCTTGTTTTCAATCAAATTATAGATCTTAAGTGGTTGGAACAGATGGGAATTATCTGAAATCTGTTGTTGGTTTTAAAGGATGATTTTGTAGTCACTGTTGTTTATTGGTAGGTTTCTCTTTCAAGTTTTTCAAAGATTGTGGGTTTGCATTGGGGTATTTGGAATGACTATAGGTATAGTTCCTGGCCCTGATTAGGTTAAATAGGTTAGAGGATTTGCCAGTATAGATATATGTGAGTTGAACAGATTAAGTTGTGTAGGTTGAAGCTTGAATATAAAGATAGAATAGAATGGATGCCATGTCAAAGATGTTGCAATTACCAGAGTATTAGCTTAACTTTTCTTTTAGTTGTCTGATGCACTTTGAGCAGCATTATTATGAGCAGGTTGAGGCACTGTGCATCAAAAGATAAAGAGTATAGTTTTTATGGTGTACTCTGAAGAATCCAGAATACACTTAAGTCAGGGCTTAAAATAAAGTCGTATAGATAAAATTATTATACAGCTCGACATATTATATAGACTATGATCCTATGTTTAGACAAATGAATTGTGAGAAAAATTTCCAGGCACAGTAAGTAATTTGGTGTTTTAGTTATATTTCCAGTCACTGGTTTAGATGCAGCAGTATCTTATTTTGTCCACACTCAGGAAAGTCTTTTCTGTACAGCTATCAAATTACTTCCTGTATATATGCTTTTGTCTCAAGAACCAAAGCGATCCACCCTTCAGTATTCTTGGAGTGTTATTTGTTAAACTTGTCACCCTTTTAATGTTCTTGGAGTGTCATACTTTAAGCTCGTTGCCTCACTTCTTAGAATTTTGAATCAAATGATTCTCCTCCACCTACTTACTGTGTTTAGCTCGAAATGTCCTCAGGGGATATTGGCTTCTCTTGTTCATAAGGTCTATTAGATAGGTGACAATGAATAATCCTATTTGACTGGTGGACAGTGGTGATAGTACACATGTAGATGGACATTTGCACTTGCCTTTCTATGTAGTTTTGGTTTCCTTTTTCATGTTTTGCCCATCTTTTTCTCCTCTTGCACTTAACTTTCTTCTTCAGTACTGCTTTATTAACCTATTCTAATGGTTATGTCTCTGCTTTGTGGCATTTATGTTCGATTCTGTCTGTCTTCATGCTCCGTCTGCTTTTTTGTGTACCTTGTTTGGTAATTACTAGTTGTTTTTCTTGCAAGAGATTATGAAGGCGGCATTCTGAATTTTCTCTGCATTGTCATGCGCTGTTCTTTGTTTATGCGACAGATCTCCACTCAATTGGCGGTTTACTTCCTCTTCTCAATTACTTGAAGAATTCACACACGAATATTAGAGCAAAGGCTGCCGATGTTGTCATGACCATAGTTCAGAACAATCCTAGGAGTCAACAACTAGTCATGGAAGCAAATGGCTTAGAATATCTGCTTTCTAATTTTACTTCAGATCCTGATGTGACAGTCCGTACCAAAGCACTTGGTGCTATATCCTGTGAGTGATGCTTATTGCCATATATATATACATATAATTTTATTTTATTGCGGATGCATCAGAAGTGGTTTTTTCAGTGCAAGAATCTTAGTTATCTTGTTAATTTGCTTCGTGATGCAGCTCTGATTCGTCACAATAAACCTGGAATCACTGCTTTTCGTCTAGCAAATGGTTATGCGGCATTGAAAGATGCTTTGAGTTCAGACAATGTGAGATTTCAAAGGTAAGACCATTTACCACTTACTTGCAGGATGAGAAAGTAACTTGCAGGATGAGAAAGTAAGTTGTATTACCACTTTCTCATTCTGCAAGTAAGTGCTCTCTTATGAGTCTGGGGATAGGACACTGAAGAGCTTTGGTTCATTACAGTGAACAAAAGTGGGGAATGGTCGGTCTCTGCCTTAAATTAGCTGAAGACTCTCAAGACTCTTATAAAACCTTGTTCATTGTCCTTCAGGAAAGCACTGAACCTGATCCATTACCTTCTGCATGAGAATGGCTCTGATTGCAACATTGTGAACGAGCTGGGATTTCCGCGCGTCATGATGCATCTCGCAGCCAGTGACGACGCAGATGTACGAGAAGCTGCTCTTCGGGGCCTGCTTGAGCTTGCGCGAGGCAAGGACGGGACGAGCAGCAGACTAGCTGAGGACGATGAGAAGCTTAAACAGTTGCTCCAAGATCGTATCAATGGCATCAGCCTGATGTCACCCGATGATCTTGGAGCTGCTAGAGAGGAGAGGCAACTGGTGGACTCTATCTGGAATGCCTGCTACAATGAACCTTCGTCCCTACGTGAAAAGGGGCTCCTCATTCTCCCTGGAGAGGATGCACCGCCTCCTCCGCCTGATGTTGCCAGTCGCCACTTTGAACCACCTCTGAGAGCGTGGGCTGCAGCTGATGCTAATAAAGGCTCTGATGCTCAGAAGAGTAAACCCCCACTGCTATTGGGACCTGGCCCTCCTCTTGATGCAGCTCCGAGAGAAGAAAATGCTGATGCACAGAGGAATCCATAGGAGTCAGCTAGGTTATTCTCTGGCTTCTCATGGACGTGCTTTTAAATCGGCTAGGAATAGAAAGAATGTATTTTGTACCTTTGTAAATGCAGAAATTCGTATGGGTCCTGGGGAATGATGTTCCCCCCCACTTCATAACATATAGGGCTCTTGTCTGTTTTTTTGGTTCTGTTTCCTCCATAATTCCCTTTGTTTTCATAGGCAGCAGAGCACGTATCAAATTATGTTTCAGTATTCATGGTCTTGTTTTCTCCAGTCTGGAGTGGCCTTGTTTTTATCCCGTCTGCCTAGGGGTCAGGGGCATACCTTTCAGTTCGACTGTTCCAATTGTCAAATTTCTAAGCATCGAGCTTGTCGCCCCAAGTGCCCTCTGTTATTCTCGTAGCACCCATGGCTAGTTTCGATGATGAAATGCATTCTCGTTTCGATGGAGATATACATTGAACCCCTCGTCCAGTGCAGGGGTTTTGAGTCCTCGCCACGGATCTCAAAAAATAATCCAAGTGACATGAATTATTTTGAGCATTGCGACAAGGTTTTGGTACAAGATTAACCCGATGCAAACAACGTAACAGGACTAAGCTGGTTGGAGGATCAACAATCCTGATGTACTCGTTCAGCCTGAATAGAAGGCGTCAATTGGTAAATAAAAAGTCGGGTCATTAGGTTAAGGTTTAATTACCCATTGTTGCCATCTCAGTGCGTGCCTTTCGCTGCTGCTTCCTATAGATGGTCTCACTCCCTTGTACATTTTAACCGGCCTCTTTACATCGACCGTGTTGGTCGAGCGGCTCAAGCGAAAGACGTTCTCGGCTCATCAAGCGAAAGACATTCTCGGCTCATATCGGGTTGCCATTGCTCCATGCTCCACGTTTCCTGACTTCTCGCTTGTCCAAACTTGTTGAACACGCAAGGCATCTGCTTATGTATTCTCACCGTCATGGACTGTCCAACCACCATGATCAATGCTGGGTTTTCCACGCGTACCGTGAGAACATTTGTTCATGACGAGAGCATCTGGAATCAGTTTCACGGGCACGCACCTTGTGGTTGTCGTGCTCGGATCTGGAGGCCATCGACATCATCACCTTGCGTGAGTATAGAGATGATGCCTGAAACTGAACGTCGGCTCGCTTCCAATACTTGATCTGGCTTATTGCAAGTTGTGGTTCAGTGAGTAGATGCTCGTCGAATCCCATGATCAATGAAAGCCGAGTCTACAAGCTCCGTCTGCCACTCTTGGTTGAATAAGACTCGATGATTTCTTTCTGTTGCACGGCTTGTTCCCATAGCTTATAATGGTCCTTTCATAAATCATAACACGGTTGTGTAGGAATTAAACATACATGAAATCTCGCGTTGTGGCCGGACTGAATTTTGGCCTCTCCAATCCGCTTCAGATAACTGCAGAGACCACATGAAAATGTCTATAGCCTTGTGTGTCATTGGAATCCATTGAGAACTTGTTCCTCTCTTGCAGTGGCGACATTTCGAAGAAGTCGGTTGCACATTTCTCCATTGACCCATTCCGTGATTCGCTACTTAGTGTTACTGTTAGGGCTCTGAATTAAGCAAAGAGAGATGAGCCACAATCCTTAAAAACGAAAGCATCTAATTTTTCGAGAGTTTATCCGCCACTTTTCTCAATTGATAGAGAAATAGGGGATGAAAATGCGCTGAATAAATCCCAATTAGCGGTTGAAGTTATGAATATGACGGGGCTTTAATTCGCATCTCGGTTGATTAATATGTGATGTACTTATTGGTCTCCATCCCACGGACGACCTGGAAAAATCCCCAGCCTTTGCAAACGAGTCCAATTTTTTCAGCGCCAGGTCGTGCTTGCTTCAAAGAAGCGATAAGTCGAATTCTCGAATCTTCGATGGCAAGCACACATTTTTGTTTGTGGCCTTTGTTTTCTTTCCTTCCGGAGGCTTGCTTGAGGAACACTCGAGAGGGTCTTTTCTCGCCACATTTAGCCCTTGCTGCCGCCTGGCAATGGTGGGGTGGCGGCGGCTACAACCTTCGCCTGCTTCTTCTTTCTTCCGATTTTGATCGAAACGATCCTTTTAGCCATGTCTTTATCACGTAAGAGAGAAAAAAAAATAAAAAGTCATGTTAGTATTTTCCATTAGCCATATTAGACAGAGTTACTAGAAAGATTTGATTGCACAAATGTAACAAGATTTGTGACTTAATTACACTTTTTGAAAGTTCAAGAATTTTTAGTGTATTTATCCAAAAAAATAAGAACAAGTGTTTGAAGCGTACAAGCATGGTTCTTGAAGATAATTCCTTCCATCAGATTATGAAACTTGGTTTGACAGACTCTAGCAGTCATCTGAACAAGATACAACAAAATTTTCTCTTTGCTCCTTGAAAGATAATAGAGGACAAGGGAACAATAACGTTATATATAAAATCCAGCAAATAAGTGAAAAGAAAAAAGTTTCTTATTTTTCGGTGCATTTGATTGTGATTAGGATATTCTCTTTATGGTCAAAAGGAGAGGGTCAATAAAGAAATAAATCAAAGGGAAAATTCCAAATAAGGGTTTGAAGTAAAATTTGTTTCAAATAAAGACTTGAAGTACCTCTTCACTTTCTCAAATAAGGATCTGAAATAGTTATGGCTATTTCAAATAAGAGCTTAACTTTGCCAACAAAATATTCTAGCCAATTAAGGGTATTTTTGTCAAAACGTAATTTTAATTAAATTAGATTAAAAATTAAAAAAAGAAAAAAGAAAAAATATAGGCGAGAGGGCTCCATCCCACCAATGGCAGCCACCCAATCGTTGGTGGGGCGGTGGTGATGGCTAGCGGGGTTGTCGGTGCCTGGGTGAGGGCTGATGGGAGAGGGCTCCCAAATCTAGGCAAGGATGCCTGCCCCCTCTTGTCTTTGGTAAGGGTTGCCAGTGACCACGCCGGCCATCATTGTTGCCTCACTGGCAATGAGGTGGCGACCATAGTTGAAAGAGAGTTTGTTTTTTATGGAAAGAAAAAATTAAAAAAAAGAAAGAAAAAAGTTAAAAAAATTAAAAAGATGAAATTGCCCTTCACCTGATAGTAAATTTAGGCCATTCTCTAAGACTAAAGTGGTCACTTCATGCCCTTACTTGAAAAAAGATCCATTTTAGGCGCTATTTGAGAAAATAAAGACACTTTGGGCTCTTATTCGAAACAAGGGAAAAATCCAAATAAGGACTCAAAGTGGACCAATTTTCTCAAATAAGGATCCAAAATTAACTTTGTGTCAGATAAAGACCTAAAGTGGACCCATTGTCTCAAATAAGGACTCGAAGTGGTTGAATCAATTAAGCTTATTGATTAGCCAAATATTCATCAGCTATCAAGCATGTGACATTTTCGATGAGGCAATTTTGTCCAAAAAAAAAATCTAGGGAAAATTAACAAATCCCAAAATAGAAACAAAAAAACCCTAGGTTTTCTTCGGTCTCCCCATTCCTTGTACCCATCCTCTGCAAAGTCAAAGACCGAAGTTCTCCCCATTCCTTGTATCCATCCTTCGCAAAGTCGAAGACTCAAATTCTCTGCCGGTTGAGGCATGAATTCAAAAACAAGAAGAAAACCATATGCTTCTTTCGTTGTTTGCGGAGACCCAAATCCTCTGCCGGTCGAGCAAGGCGAGGAGCAACGAGAATCGAGTCACGATGATGACTGGGCAGCGATTTGGTTGAGGAGCAGCGGGGGAGAAGAAAGAAGAAAACGTAAACATCTAAATAAATAACCTAAACTTAATTAATTTAGAATTTTCCATTTTTTTCCAATCCCAAATTTATGAGAAAGTTGCCCCTATTTTAATTGCCGGAAAATGTCGGCCAGCGAGCTAAGGTCCTTAATAGAGATTAACTTGATCACTTCGGGTTCTTATTTGACACAAAATTCACTTCGAGTCCTTATTTGAAACAATGGGTCCACTTCGGGTTATTGTTTGACACAAAGTTCACTTTGGATCATTATTTGAGAAAATAGATTCACTTCAGGTCCTTATTTGGAATTTTCCCTCGAAACAATATTTATTTTAGTCCTTTATTTGAGATAATGAGGGAACTTCAAGCTCTTATTTGAAATTTTTTATAAATCAAATTAGACTTTACAAAAATGTTACAAATTGATGGCGGTCATAATTTCTGTTAAAGCCATTACAAAACAATGGCTTGAATATTTCAAAATAGTCAAAATATCAAACAATCCCCACATATTTCAAAAGGTTTTGAAAAGAAAACAAAAAATAAAAGCTCAATTAAACTCAAATGTAATTCATCGATAATATTGTCTTTTGGACTATGAACTAGACTTAGAAAGAATGGTGAAGTTTTAAATTTCTATGAACCAAAAATTTTCTTTGTGAAGTTTAATGGATTGTGCTTTTTCCACCCCTCCTTTGGCTTAGACACTATATATATGATTTTTGTTGTGTTTTAACCATTTTATCTTTTGTGTGGCCCACTATTTTGGTACAACTCTACAAAAGTGATCCTTTAAAAAAAAAAAAATATGTGATCAACTCTTTTTATTTTGTTTCATTTTTTTACTTATGGTTCCCACTTTCCGTCTTCTTCTTTGTTCCCACCCTTTGACATATGAGTTCTTTGCTCTTACAAATTGTCTCTGTGTTTGAGTTCTCCACTCTTGAAAATTGTCTCTGTGTTTTCTCTTGCATGCCATTCTCTTGTTTCTATGCCATTCTCTAACAAATCGTCTTTGGGCCTGTTTGGTAACCATCCAAACAATGCCTGATTCTGATTTTTTGTTTCCAGAATCAGTTTGGGACAAGAATCGCGTTTGGTAAAATTTTTGTTCCCGGGAACAGAATCGTTACCAAACGCACCCTTTGTGTTTTGGGTATAGGAGGTGTCTTTTGGCCTCCACTCTAGCTTTAAACCCAACATCTACAATCTTACAAAAGCGAAAGAATTTGGCCTCCATTATCATAGAAAAAACTTAGATTACCTAGTTCCCCTTGAGATCAAACAACTAGATTAATCATTTTTTGCATCATCATTTCCAACAAGTCAATTAATGAGAAGCAATGATAGCATCACAAAATTGATGATGAACTAATGGAAACGATACTAAGAAACTGAACCGAGAGGGAGCAAAAGTCTATAGGGCGCAATTATGTTACAAACTACAGAGCAATAGCACACTTAATTCATAAACATTGTTTTGACGCACGTTACACTCTAAATGCAAGATTGAAACACAAGATCAAGCATTTCCACTCAGAAAAGATACCAAAAAACACTCAATAGCAACTGAAATGAGTATGATGTGAGACCAAGAAAAATTAAAAAGGAAAAAAAAACAAGTTTTTGCTAGAATTATACCTTCGACAGCGAGGCTTGGGTTGTTAAAGTAAGCATTTATTTTGGGGATTGCAGAAGTAGGAGAGATTTGTGGAAGAAGAAGAAGAAAGAGAGGGAAAGAAGAGAATGACTTGTAAGAGACAAAACAAAGAGACAACATGCAAGTGAGGAGAATCGAGATGTCAAAGGTATGGAAAGAAAGAAAGAACAAGGAAAGTGGGACCCACAAGGAAAAAAAGAAGAAGCAAAATAAAAATGTTTGACCAAGTAATAATAATAATAATAATAATAATAATAATAATAATAATAATAATAATAATAATAATAAAAGATCACTTCTGTAAACTTGTACCAGAAGCGACGGGCTCCACAAGGGATATTATGTCAAAACAAAACAAAAAGAAGTGTCTAAGCCAAAGGAGAGTGAAAAAAAGTGACCTTTTGATTTTCACCAATTATATCACATCCCCACAAATTTTGTTGTTTAATGTTGTTTTGCACTAAGAGGCCAAGCACATGCCTAGCTTATTCATAAATGCTCTAGAGATTTTTCCAAAATTCTCATAAGAGTTTAATAGGTGATTTTGTCAAGTGTATAGTGTAGCCTAATACACCATCACTAATGACTATATAAATTAGAGCTTAGCTCAACCTTTTTTTCAATGTTGTCTTGCACCATTCTTACCTTAGGAGGGATAAATTTTTTTAAAAATACATCACTAGATCAACAAGTGACTTGTTATTACCCATATGAACATAACTCATGGGATCGCCATTGATGTAGGTCGGATGTATCATTAATTAGCTTACATCTCATTCCCCTCAATGTATCATTAATTTTCTTCCCAAAGGTTTAGTCGGAGAGTTGGCCAAATTCACTTCTAACTTCACATAATCAATGGACATAATCTCTAGATAATTACTTTACCACATAATGTCTCAACGGATGTGTCCTTTTTCCATTGAAAGCTAATTATTTGCAACGGCAATTGCGTGCTTGGCAATCACAATGCATATAGTGTCGGTTTCCTTTTCCTTCCCAAGAGCTTGACTAGTTCTCGAATCACCAACATATATATTTCTTCTCCTTCCCCTACTAGAGTGTAGGAAATAAAGCATTATATTTGTACATATATGCTTGGTAGCACTTGAGACTACCATCCATTATTTCACATTGGCCATAATATTGGCTTAGGAAATTACTCCAGTAATTACGTCATCAAAATCATCTACTTCAACAAAGTCGACTTTTGGTTTAGCAGGTTTGTTATTTTCCCACAATTTTCTTTTTTTGTTGATTTCCAAGTTACAGCACCTCCACCATGGGTGAATACATATTTACTGGTGGATTTTGTCTCATTTGAGTCTATTATCCAGTTAGTATCACTATATCCTTCTGATACAATAGGAAATCCATTATATAAAATGTCATTATTCTCTTTTTATACTATGCTGCATTTTTTTTTTCAACTATCGTATTACTATCAAACAAATCACTTTTTAATACAAGAAATCTATATACAACACCATGTTAAGCATAATCAATAAATGTGTCCACATGATGTGAAGTGACTCAACAGTATGCAAATTCATAAGAAGTCTAACATGGGGGTTGGAGGTATATAATTTCAATGATCCACGTAGACTAAGTCAAGCACACATGTGCCGATATCACTTCCTAACAAGATCGGGTTTAATGGAACTCAAATTTCATCACATGAAGTTGACTATGACATTGAATCTTCTCAGCAACCATCCAAAGCTAATATATATAAGGGAAAATTCCAAATAAGGGCATGAAGTGGACATTGTTTCAAATAAACGTCCAAAGTGCCATCATTTTCTCAAATGAGTGTTTGAAGTGGATATTATTTCAAATAAGAGTTTGAAATAACCATATTAGTCTTGAATAAGACTTGAAATCACTAGCTATGAAGGGTAATTTCGTCTTTTTATTTTTATTTTTGTAAAAAACAAACTAAAGAAAACCAATACTTTAAAAAAATAAAATAAAAAAGGAAAAATATAGGCTGTCCCGCCTATGGGTGATAGCCCAATGCCGAGGGGTAGTGGCAACGGTCGGCGAGGTCATCGTGCCTGTGTGACTACCGACAACCCTTGCTAACCAAAGGCAAGGGCCTACTAGCCCTTACCAGAGACGAGAGAGGGTCGCGACCCTCTCCTAGATTTGGGTGAGGGTCACCCACCCTCGCCCTCGTTTAGGCGAGGGTCACCGGCCTAGTGGCCTCGCCCCGAGCCCTCGGACCTAGCCGCATAGGTTTTGAGGTGGCGGGCATAGGTAGGAGGGAGCCCTCCCACCTCCCATCTATGTGTTCCCCTTCTTTTTTCTTTTAATTTTTAATTTTTAAGTTTTAATATAATAAAATTTAAACTTAAATTGTGTTTGGACAAAAATGTCCCTGATCGGTCAAAATTTTTTGCCAGCTAGTGAGCTGGCGAAACAAGGCCCTTATTTGAAATAGTTATAATTACTTTAGGCCCTTCCTTAAGATTAATATAACCATTTAAGATCTTTATTTGAAATAAAGTCCATTTCAAACTTTTATTCGAGAAAATGAAAGTATTTCAGGCTTTTATTTGAAATTTTCCATATATATAAACATAGCAATACATATTAAAACTCAGAATTTTTTTGGATGCCAAATCGGCTTAGAGGCAAACATGAATCACGTAATGCCAAATTGACGGAAATTCTTGTTATTTCTTTTGACCTCCAACATGGACACATCATAAGAAAAACCAATTTGCATAAACTTTATTGACTAATTACAAATAATCAAGAGCCATGAGATTAACTGATCACTATTTCCTATCTATTTACTTAAAGGACCAATGATTCAAAAACGATCATAGGACAAATATTAGAAAATGAACATGTGTGAATGCTCGTGAGGTTGAAGAAAAAGGATATGTCTGATGCTTATTGGATGTATTTTTCAGTAAGCTAATTCATGAGAAGAGAGTGTCAAATTACCCATCAAATTCAATAGCCACAAAAACTCGAGCATTCACCTCTTTAATCCCCCCAAAAAATAAAATAAATATAAAAAAGATTAGCCCGATTTCTTTTCTAGCTTTCCTTTTCTTTCTCTTTCTAAGTACCCATATAGAATCACAATGCCGTTTGAAAGATTTCTCTAAATAGGTAATTGGAAATTTTGTAAGCATTCTCCATAAAGAGTATAGAACCACAAATTCATGGAATATGCTTGATTCATTCAATCAATTTCGAAGAGAACACACACAACGAGAATTCACCATAAAATTGCTTTCAAGACGTCAAATTTCAACATTGGAATGAAAGGATCAAGAGCTACGTGTGTGTTCATCGACTTCCGGTGCTATAACAATAATTAGAAAAGCTGTTACCAAAAAAATAATAATAATAATTAGAAAAGCTTGACCTCGCTGTTAATGGCAGATTTTACCAATTATCACTATCGAAGGGAGAAAATTCACATACCTAAATTAGTAATATCACTATCTGATGAACATTCTACTCTTCCTCCCCATCGATGACCTTGCCGTTGACACCTCCATCGTAATTGCTCTACATCACTTGCTCAGGTGTGTCACGACACGAATGACAGCCAAAGTTCACCCATGGTTTTCCAAGCTTGAGAAGACACACAGAAGCAGAATATAAAAACCTTTAGCGAAAAAAAAATCAAAACATAAAATTGATTCTAAAATTTATTTGGAATCCAACTTATCCTTAAGATTGTTGGAAAATCAGTTGGAAAAGATGAAAAAATAAGAACAAATATTTGAGATGTGAAAGCATTGTCCGTAATAATAATTTCGCCTTAGTACGATGGGCTTTGGCGTTTATCCTCCTGTGATGCAACAAATCTTCTTCTTTCCTCTGCACAAATTATAGAAGGAACAATATCAATAATATTATATATAAAGCCCACCAAATAAATGGAAAGAAAAGTGATGATTTCTTATTTTTGATATATTTGATTATGATTTAGAGATTCTCTTTATAATCAAAAGGAGAGGGTTAATAAAAAAATAAATCGAATTAAACGTTACAAAACCATTACAAATTTATGGCAGTCATAATTTCCGTTAAAGTTGTTATAAAACAATGGCTTAAATATTTCTAAACCATTGAAATATCCAACAAATCTCCTGCTCATAAGTAAGCTCAGTGTAAGTATTCTTCCCCTTAATTGAGGTTTCTTTTCACATTAATTTATCTTAACTTGAATCTCCAATGCCCACCTTCATTTGTGTTCTCTCTCCGGACCAAACCATGGAGGCTACCATGGGACCGCATTGATACACCACAATGCCCACCTACCTGGAAATTGCACTGGTCACTAGATTTCTTTCTTGAGATATTTACTAAATATTGATATATATTGAGAGTAGGCCACCAATCAAACCATTGCGTCCGATACCATGTTTGGAGTGCGTGATAGAAACTCGACAACTTCACTTGAGAGAATCGCTAAGAGGGACTCGAGTCCATCAATATATTCAGTTGGACCTACTTTCACTAAGAGGCTCTATTGCCAGACTTTTTTTCGTTAATATAGCAGGGAGAATCTGACTTTTCTTTTGTAACATAGAGAGAAAAGAATGAATCTGAAGCTTTCTAAGTGGTCGGAAGACTTCAAAAAAAAAAAAAAAAAAGTGGTCGGAAGACCAGGAAAAATCCGCAGTCTTGCAAGCAATATCAAATTCCTTGAGCTCCTGCTCATCCTCGAGACCGACAACAAGTTGATCACAAGGACATCGGACGAGAGACAGTTCGCGGCTTTGTCCAAGGTATGTCTTTTTCGGTTCTGATGTCCCTCTGAGAGACTTGAAGAGGGTCTTTCCTCACCATCTCCTGCACATTGGGCTCTGGCATTGATGCCCCATAAACAGCGGTTTGTCGTGCTTCTTCAGGTCCATGATCTCCTTCTCTGAGGTTTACATTAGCGCTCGAGCCCATGTTTCGTTCCCTGAAGCTGTCGGACTGGCATTTTCTACTCTCGTCTTGAGTTGATTCTGAATTCGTCAACTTTGCTAGTTGCGTGAGGAAGCGGGCCTCGATCTGTTCCATTCCAACCTCGTTGACAGTCTGTTTTTCTCGTTCAGCGAATTGGATCATTCTCTATATTACAGGTTTCATTCATTCTGAATGGTTGGTGTGGCATGACTCAACCATGGTGATAAGAGTTGTTCACGATGATCGACAGAACCTGAATGCGTTATCTTTAATGATGGAATCAATCAAATAATATTGAGCTTACGGTGGGACATGAACTTCCTGGTGCCATCGCTTCTCCATCTTTGCTACCGTGGCTGCCGTTGGCCACACCATCATTGCGCCTGCGCTCCCGAAACAATCATCTCTCTCCACCCCTCTTTCCCCCAACCGAAAAATGAAGATCGCCATCTCTATTTCGAAGTCTCACCGCCTCAGATTTAAGGTCACACACCGGATATGAAATCTACGAGTCCCGATTCACAGTGGTAGAGTCGTGGCGGTGGCCCTCAGGTCGAGGTGGAGGTGGTGGTATTTCGAAAATCCAGATATTTGATTGAAAAAATAATTCAAATGATGAATTGAATGATAATTGAAGGTTCATATTCTCCCAGCCATTGCAATTATGAAAAGTAATATAGTACAATACTCTAATGAGACTGGAACCGTCACTTATCTTTGCAAAATAAAGTACGAAAGTCACAAAATTTGACCATAAAAAAGGCGTAAAGATCACTCAAACAGACGAGAGAAACAAAAAGCCTGAACAAACGGTCATATAGTCTCTCTTCTTTCTTGTTTCTTCTTCATCTTCATCTTCTTCACTTCACTGAGGAGGACAAAAGGTGATGACGTACCTCGACGCCCTACACTTGTTCAAGCTCTTGACATCGTCGAATGCATAACTATATGCCTTGGGACACACCGCCTTGAACAGATTCGCGAACAACGTCGGTTTGCAGTTCCTCGGACTCCCGAACCTGCCCGTGCAGCAATACTTGGCCGATCCCATCGCCAAGCACGCGCTCTTGCACCCCACCACCCTCCCCTCCCTCCTCACCTCCAGCGCCCCCGGGCACAGCCCGTTCAGGTCCGCATCGCAAGCCGCCACCCCGCACCCTCCACTGCCCCCCACCGGCCTCATTGACACCGGCAGGTTGAACCCATCCACGAGGCTCACATCGTAGAAGTGGAGCGGAGACAAACTCGTGCCCAGCGTCATCTCCACCACTGTCGCAGGCGGCTCGCCGCTCCTGCCGAGGCAGTGGAGGGCCCCGCCACAGCTGCCCGTGCTGCAGGCGCCCTTGCCGTGCTTGTCGAAGGCGCAGCCCTGCCGGGCCCAGACTCTGCCGGACCACAGCTCGGGGACATCAACGATAGATTCTTCACCGACGTCAAGGCGGAAGCCGCCATCGTGCGGGGTCATGTGGCCGGCGCCGCCGAGAGTCGCTGGCCAGACGGTTTGGTTGCAGTTGTTTACCAGTATGAGTTGTTGCGCGGCGTCTGAAAATGTTAGCGAATGACGGAGAAAATCAATCATGGAGCTAACGAAAATGATTAACACTAAATCAAAGCTACTGCTGCGGTTGTTCAGCTGATTTGATAAAACAAGAACTTTTACCAGTAAAAATGCAGGAGAGAGTCAGCCAAGAGAGGAGGAGCAGAGCGAAACAAGATGAACTCGGCATATCTGCTAGTAAGAACGCAGAAGAAGAGGAGCTATAGAGGGACAGCGAGAGTGAGCGAGGGAATGTCTAGTATATATATGTCCTGAGAGGGGCTTGGGTGCAAACTTTAGCGTCGGAAAGGATTTTGTGATGAGGAATCATATTATGGGTAAATTACGCTTTCGGTCCCTGTGTTTTCGTCCGTCGGGTTCCCATGTGCTTTAACATTTTCACCATTCGATTCGAGTACATTTGATCAATTTCTACAAATCTGAATGGCACTATCGGCACTATTTCCTACCGTGGGTTAAGTGCGTAACATGATTTAAGATTTTGATCGTTTGTCGATCGAGAACTCGCAGTTGTTTTAAAGAGGCCAGTGAAGATCTTGAGTTTGATGACGGAATTCACACGTCTGAAATGACACATGGTACACGACCATATGTTCCAAGTTGGAGCGATGATGGATTTTCGACACCTAAATCACACCAATGGTAAGCTCAAGACCTAATTAGGGATTTCTAAAACTTTAAAGTCCTAGATTGTGTAACTACATATCTTAAGTTATCATCGTAACAAAATCAATGACAAGGGATAGAGTTTACATCGTCACTTCACAAAAAAATGGTTATGTGCTCTTAAAATTGCTTTAATTTCAAATTAAGTTTACTCGGATATCACAATCGTAAGATACAAGCAAAATTGGAACCAAACGAAAATTGCACCGATCGAAACTTTAATTTACCTGACAATCGCTGTTACTTAATGAGTAAAGAGGAGCTAATCTTCACTCACATTGCTTGCCTTCTTCTTTATCCACTCAATCACCCCTTTTGGGGAGAAAGAGTACATATCCTTTGCTTGGAATATGGGCTGTCTTTTCTTGTTCTATCTTTAAAATACTTAGACTAGCAGATTCAAAATAACAAACTTCTTCGGCAAGAAAAAGTAGAAAGGGGATAAAGATGATATCAACAACAGAAAATGAGGAAAACTTCAGAGAATATCCCTTTAACAATGATACTCATATCAAATGTCATCTTCACTTTGTCAAATGTTCAATATGCGGCAGACCCGTGATCGGAAAGACTCAACCGCGCTGGACGGAAAATCAAACAATTCATGAATTATTTTTTTGATCCTGCTATATCGATAAAGAAGCTTTAACTGCGACCTTGTTTCGATCTTGTGTTAAACGTCATATTCTTAAATATTTAATTAGTGGTCGGATCCGTTCGTTTAGCGTTACTCCTATTTCATGAGTGTTCGATCCATTTCCGCGCTTTCCTTCACATTTCCAAGGCTCTCGCACTGGCGTTCATTTCTTGTCCTCCTCAAATCAGATATGGGCTATTCACGAACCATACGCCAACTGGATAGTGTCCTGCTCTCGTGCCGTCTGCGACCGCCCGACTCATTCCAAATAGGCCGAGCCTACAAAATGAGTGCTTTGAGTAACCATACTAGGTGATACCCACTTAGGGATGAATGTTTTACTTAAAAATCACTCTATAGAGTTTTTCCCGTCTGATACAGGATTTTGGGATGTCACAAAACCTTTGGCTAGCTCGTATATTGGGCAATTTGCTATCTCGGTAGAGAGACTACCTAACATCTAGCTCAAAATGAGGCTATTGTGACAAGCTTGTATATTTATGGTGGACTGAGTAGTTATAGGTCAAATTGGAAATTGCATGGCTAGCTTAAGACCCTTATGATAATGCAAAGAGGGATAGCCGTGGTAATTGCCTCTCCTCATACTTTTTACCAATTACAGTAGCCTCATATTTATCGTTTCGAATGATTTTTTTTAATAGGAGGAGATCATTACGCGATCGTAATATCTCGGGCATTTGCTTTCTCTTTTACTTTGTGGGAAAAAGTGAAAGCAAAAATGAACAGTAAAAGCTTGGCATTATATTCTATGGTCAAGCAACTTAATCTTTAGTTTGGTTGTCTTACTTGGCTCTTACCGTACTGGTTTCTGTGTGGCATAGTGGTATTTGTACCTTTGTTGTGCAGTAGGCAGTAAATGCCATTTAATCCCATTGTCATTCTAAGCAAATGAATGATATCAATCACATTTAAACATTTAATAAAATTAATTTTTAACAACACCTAAAAGAATATTGACCCAAGATATAATGAGCGGTAATTTCTTTGGAGTTTGCATACCCTTGGATGTTGGGTCAAAACTATCTCTCGATGATTTTTTCTTGATATAATGAGTACAAAAAAGGAAAAAAGGCTAACTACACCACCCGACGTGGTGGCTCCGTTGGGTAGGCTTCAGACTTCCATTCGGGAGGTCTGGAGTTCGAAGCCCCAGGTTGGCGGATCATTTGGCGACTTACCCGGGGTGCGTGGGTGGTGGTTTCCTACGTGCCTCCCCAGGGTTTACTTCTAGTTGTCGGCTGTGCGGGGTTCCCTGGGTCACCAAAAAAAAAAAAGGCTAACTACTTGATGAGCCACGACTTTGAAAAAGGTCTTCCGATGAGCATTCGTATCAAAGTGGTAAGCCTGTGATATATCCTTTAATTTGCAAGGGGTTGGTATGCCTCTTGGAGATGTCTATTAAGCATTAATGATTTCACTCTCGTTGTCCATAATAATAAAAGGAAACTTTGAGAATTATTTGAGGCATCATGTGGTGATCATAGTGGTGATTTTCCTTCTCTTTTTTTTTTTTAATAAATTCTTTTCGAAATCATACAAAATTGAAAAAAAAATTATAATTGTTGACTCAATTAAGGGGAAAAGGCCACTAACAATGTTATAATTCCGTATGATATTACTTTTGTGTCATAACTTTTCAATTGAATTGTAACTTTTAAGCACATTTGCTTGAGTGACATATGCAATTTCCCTTACCGGAAAATTTGATGTGGTATTTCTTCATCAATTCAATATAAAATCGTCTGATATGACTAGTTGAAGAACGATGTCCTTAAAGCATGTAGAACGACATCATTTAGCCTTTTCCATACCTCCAGTTGACAAATTGGAGCTAAATTTGTCTAATAAAAAACCCTTATGCCACATTCTCATTTGCAAATGAAAAAATTGCAGATTAATGAGAAGTTGCTCCTGAAATTTGCAATGGAGAGCAAGATATGGAAAATCGGTTCACGATCATCTCAACAAAGTTAGGCTTTATAGCAAATCATGGACGGCATTTTTGGTCGAAAAAGCTTCTATAACATTCTCATTTAAGTAAAAGTTTGGACAGATGAAGTACCGGCTTCAGAACACAGCAAATCCAAAAGACATGTTGGGGGATAAGAAACCCGATTAGTAGATAGAGACTTATTTCGGTGAACCTTACAACCTAGTCCGCCACTTGATTGCTCTCTCTTCTGCAATAGACAACTTTTAGGTTGGGAAAATTTTTTGCACGCACTTGGGCTTCGGTGATCAGCGCATGTGCTTCCCAGCGAACTTGATTAGTACCCTTAACTATCGCCTTCACCAATTCAGAATTATCAGTCTCCATCTCCGTCTTCAGTTCAGTTTTTCGTTTGAAGTACTTCAAGGTTTCTAGCACGGCCGCTGCGTCCGCCTAGATCGCTGAAAAAACTCTCACCGTACGAGCAAATTCGTCAATGAGGATACCTCAGCTGTCTTGACAAACACAAGCTATGGCCCCTTCCCCTATTTCTTCAATAGAAGACCCATCCACGTTGATTTTAAGCACGTCTAGGGAAGGGGGAGACCAAATCATAGGTACGTTAGTTCGCATATGCAATTTTCCTTCCTTTTTTCCCACCCATATGTTAAAGTTCTTCTCCATGGCCTTTGCTGAGGTGAATACATGCTCAGGATTCAATGGTTTAGCTCTGAACAACCAATTGTTGCAAGATTTCCAGATTTACCATAACAACAAGGCAATCTACTGGAATGAGACTGAGGTATGTTGAAAATTAACTAGCCACTCCTCTATTCGGGTCACCCCATGACCATCACTTTGTATGTTCACTGTAGTACCATTACAAACATGTTTCATCCACGGACACAAAAGGAAAAGATGCTCGATGGATTCGAGGTGCTAATCACAGATTGTGCAAGTGCCCTTAGGTATGATATGTCTTCAATATAAATTCTCTTTGGTTGCTAGCATGCTTTGACAAAGTTGCCAAAGAAAAAAAATGATTTTGGGCTGTTTTTGGCATTCCATATTTTGTTCCACAATTCTTTAGGGTTTGAAAGGATGATGATGCTCGATTTTGTTTATAGATTTCTCCTTGTGCCTTGAGATTGTTATATGCACTCTTGACTATAAATTGGCCTATTTTGGTTGGCTTCTACACTATTTATCTTCTAAAAATTGAGAGTTTAGGTGGATAGCCAGAATCTCCTGAGACGTTTCACAGTCGAACAACTCTCTCACTTTGTTTTCCTTTCCAACTGGCATCCTCTTTGTTTATTAGGTCTAAAACCCAAGATGGGTCATCTTTATTTGTAGGTCCTCCAATCAAACCTCTCGGTAACCATTGATCTTCCCTTATGTTGATTTTTTCTTCATTTCCAACCATCCACTGTATTGATTGACTTATAATATTTCCTCCGATGATTAGACTTTAACATCCCCAGGAGGGTCGTGAACCTTTCTCTATATGCAATATATCTATATGCGGATAATATAATCCTTTAAAAATTTGACTCCAAAGAGAATGAGGATTTTGAATTAGCCTCCATGCTTGCCAACCCAACATCGCCTCATTGAATTTAATTAAGTTTTGAAATCCCAATCCACCTTCATTCTTTCTTGATTTAAGTGTGTCCCAATTTCTCCAATGCAAACCTACCCTATTTTCATTATTTTTTCACCAGAAAGTGGCTATCTTTCATTAGCTCGGTAAATGGATAGGGGAATTTTAAAAATGAACATAGCATATTGCAGTGGAACTTGCATCACAGTTTTAAGGAGAATTTCTTTCCTCGCTTTTGATAAAGAGTTCTCTTCCCAGCCCTCGAATTTTATGTTGACTCTTACAAGGATCCAATTGAACATTAAAACCACCCCAGTCGGAGGGTATTTCGAGATCCTTCCCCGTCTTTTCTGACTCTAGTACTCTCATTTTATATGTAATATATTTTCTTAACTCTCTTGGACAATCTTTGCTGAAGAACATGCCTAACTTGTTCAAGTTTATGGCTTGTGTAGACATGAAGCAATATTCATTGAGGATCATAGCTACATTCTGACATTTGACCAATTTTCCTTCTAGGAATAGTATAAAATCATCCGCAAAAAGTAGGTAAGATAATAATGGATAGAATCTATTCAGTTTAATTCCCTTAATACTTCCATTTTCTATTTCTCTTTTTAGCAACATAGATAATAAATTAGCCACGATGATGAATAGACAGGGAGAGGGAGGTCACCTTGTCTAATACTACGAGTGGGCTGAAAGGAGGGCACAGGTTTCTCGTTAACTTTGACACTAAATGAGATTGTTCCATAACCCAAGAGACCTAGTATCATGGAAACCCATTTTAAACATGCTTGCTTCGAGAAAATCCCATTATACACGGTCGTATGCTTTCTCCATATCTAATTTCAACACTGCATGAAATTTCTTTTTTCTCTTTTGGGTACGTAATTGATGAAGCACCCCCTGCACTATCAAGATATTATCTTGTATCTATCTCCCACTAACAAAAGCACTTTGCTTCATTGCTATCAAATTAGGAAGCAATTACTTTAATCTATTTGCCATAACCTTTGAAATTATTTTATATGCAAAATTACAAAGGCTAATAGGCCGAAATTGTTCCAATTTCTCTGGATTATGAATTTTCAGTATGAAGGTGACATAGGTGTTGTTCAACTCAGGATTAAGAGTTCCTAAATTGAAGAATGACCTTACCTACCTAAATACTTCCTCTTGGATATCCTTCTAGTGAGGTTGATAGAACTTTCCATACAAATCATTTGGTCCAAGAGCTTTCAAGGCACCCAACTGGAAGGTTGCTTTAGTAACCTCTTTTAGAGTCACTTCTCCAATCAAGCCCTAATTCTTCTTTTTTTGGACAGAAATCAAGCCCTAATTCATCTGCTCTTTTATAATGCATGAGATTTGATTGATTACTAGTTGGAAGTTTATTGATGCTTTGGAGGTGTAAAGCTCTTTGAAATACTTGATTGTCATGTCCTTCAGTCAAGTGGGATCTCAATACCATTCATTTTGCTCATTCTTCAGTATCGGTATTCTATTTCTTTGCCTCCTTTGCACTATGGTAGCATGGAAATACTTAGTGTTTTTATCCCCCCATTTGAGCTAATTAATCTTGGATCCCATTTCCCAATATACTTCTTCTTATCTCCATAATCTTTCTACCTCTATTTTTAGCCAATTCATTATATCCCTATGAAAATGTAAATGTTGGTTATTAGTAATTACCTGCATCTCTCTTTTTAGCACTGAAATTTATTTTTCTGCATTTGTAAATCTCCTCTTACTCCATTCAGCTAGCTTTTCAGTCACCTTTTTTTAATCTAACTAATAAATCTACTATCTCCCCTCAGAAAGAATTCTAGGATTCAGTACTCCTCATCATTTACCAAGAAAACTTCGAATTTGAATTCCTTTTGGCGTCTAACATATTCAGGAAAAAGATTCAATAAAATTGGGCTATATCTAACCTCTTCTTAATCAACTCTTCCCCCTCTATGTTATTTGCCCAAGTCTAGACACAACCTTTACATTCCAAGTCCATGAGAGCACAAGTATTCATGAAGCCTTGAAAAGCTTTACATCTATAATTTTCTACCACTCTTCTTCCTATTTCTTCCCAATGATATAATATTTCATTAAAGTCCCCAACACACAACTAAGGGTCACAGGTCGCCTAGTAATTTGACAAATTCCATCCCACAATCGTAGTCTATCCTGAAAGTCGTTTGGTGCATGAAATGTGAGACACTTTTTCTATTTAGTCTCTTCCAAAACGTAGACCAAATCAACAAAAAACATGGTGCTAGAGATAATGGAGATGGTAACCTCATCATTCCAGAACACCGTTGATCCTCCAGCCAAACCCCTTGGATTTACTATAAAGCACTTATGGAATTTTGAGTCTTTGCCGCATCCTTTTCACGAGATTTTCTTTATTCTTCATCTCCATTAAACATATGATGGTGGGCTTTTCTTGAGCTACTAAGGCTCGTAAGGCCTAAATTGTCAGTGGGGAGCCTAAACCCTTAACCTATGACTTATTAGGGCTAGCTACCAAAGCCCTTCTTTGAGCTTCTTCTAGAGTTTGTATAGGAGTGTCCATCAATTAAGTGTCATCTAGAACACCATTGTTAGATTGCTGCACATCATATGGCAAGTATCTTTTCTGCTTTTTGCTGACATGCTTCTTCATGTTTTTGCATTTTTTCAAGTTTTTGGCTTCAAAGGACCCTTGTTGGTTACATGCTAAAAGTGTTCCCCTCCAACTTGTCAACTCTTGCTCAGGATTCGGCATAGTCCTATTTATTTCTTCCCATATCATGGCTCATCATTACATTTCCTCTATTAGTGACCCTATCCTTGCTATTTTTCTTCAAGTCTATACTAAGTTGCCCTTATACACTGCTAATGGCCTTATCTCCACTAGTTTGTCAAGTATGGTCTCTTCTTCCATCAGTTCCTCAATTGATTTCTCATAAAATAGTTCCCAACAAGGGTTGACTTTATTGGCTTCCGCCTTCAACCAAGAGTGGAATGGCAATTCTTTCATATTTCTAAACCGATCATTAGTAAATAGAAATTTCTCACGGTGTTGTGAATGGTGTCCCAATCTCTTGCATGAATAATAATAGTGAGACAATCTTTCATACTTGAAATCCATTCACAACTCCTGTTATTGAAAATCGTCCCTGTGGTAACAGGGGGGCCAAGATGTCAAGCGAGACCCTCACCTTTCCTATTTTATAAAATGTATACCCTCTAGATTCAATCTTAACATCAGAGACATTACCTATTTCCCCAGCCACTTTTGCTATAACCCTATTCGAGATCCATTATGTCGGCAAGCCATATATATGCACCAAAACTAATAGGTATTAAAATTGTAACAAGCAAGAGGTGTCGGGCTCTCACAATTTCAACAAGAGTTGATGATTCGCAAATGACCAAGGGCCCTCTTCAAGAACCTTATCTCTCTATTTCCGACCAAAATCAAAATTCAAAAAGGCCAAGGGCTACCGAAATATCCCCATATTTTCCATTTTCTAAACCCTATGTATTGTATTTTGAAATACTTGAAAGTTTACCTTTGGGTTTTAATGAAGTTAGATGATTAAGGATAATTTGCATTCTTCTATTTTCTTTGTAGTTATCTCCTCATCCACAACTGTTATCTTCCTCTTCAGCCACAACCTTCCTAGTCTATTACAAAGAGTAGCAAGATGAATTTTCGAATCTTTTGACTCCTCCATAAAGTGGGCTTACGATGTATATGCTGATCATGTGCAGTTTAAGGGTAATAGAAGAGGGAATGGGTAATTTGAGTGAGCTTGGTAGTCTCAAGTATATGGCCAGGGGATGAAGATGGGAATGGTTTAGGGTTTACAATAGAAAGAGGGTAAAGGGTTTAAGGTGGGAAAATGATCTATGGGTTATTGCCAAGTGTATCAGCCATAGTCTCAAAGGATGAAAAGTAGAGGCTAAAAGGGTTGTTGGAGATAGGTGGAGGAATGATTCGGGTTTTTTGAATTTCAGGAGCTACCAAATGGTAGAGAAAGCTCTCCAACGAGAGAGAATTCTCAAGTTTTTTAGTCTATGTGGTGTTGCATGGCAAGTAGTTTGCTCAAAAGGGAAGGATGAGTAGGATTGTCTAATTTGAACATATAGAACAAAGTTTTGCTAGGTCGCATGCTGTGGAACCTCATTAATCATATCCATCCTCTTCCCTTTAGAGCATTTGGGTTCACAACACAAAATGCAGAGGTACCTTAATTTTGTAGCTCGACATTAGGGGTATCATGACTTGGAGTTGACAATGTCTCCTCAAATTACGACATGTTCTTATCTTAGTTTTATCTACTTAAGGTACTAAAGGTACTATTGCTATGAGATATATATATATATATATATATATATATATATATATATAATATAATATAATATAATATAAAACAAGCTCAGACATGGGGGTCTGGTTGTGGAGTGGTACAATCTAATTTAAAGTAGTGGTATTAGCAAACACAATTTTGTTGGCTGGCTAGTTTGCATAGATGGACTATTGACAATGGAGATTGTAGCACGATGGATGACATCAATTGATATGCAATGTAACTTCTACAGGGTCGATATAGAAGACAAAGCTCATATATTATTCCAGTGCGAATGGATAGGCAGCATTTGTGTGGTATCCTTGCATAACATAGGATTAGGCATTCTTTAGGAGATGGAATGAGCAACTTCAATGGATGATTTGGGCAAGAGAAATGATTGGATGGCAATTTTTAATTTGTTGTGAAAATAACAATCTACTCTAAATCACAAAACACCAAATAATAAATAATTATAAATTGTATTCTCACTGTAACCCAAATACTATTATGCTAGCAAAATCCATTAGAGCAACAAGGGGCAAAGATTTGGCGACGAAACTCCTCAAGATATCTTTCCTAGCAACTATATATGGCATTTGGATGGAGGGTAACCATAGACCTTTTCAAAATAAGTAATTGGCATCCATATTATTTTGGCCAAGGTGTGAAAATGTAAGAGGTAGAGCTTCACTTTACTAAAGAACTAAATATTCCCATACAAATGTTGTATTGGCTATACTATGTGGAGACTTCCTACCTCCATCGTTTTGATTTATTAGCTATATTAGTAATGCCAAAGGATACCCCTAAGCTATTGTACTTCATTTGCTCTAAATTACTTACATTTTCAACCCAAAAAAAAGACACTAGGCTCTTTTCGCCAAGCAGAGATGAATATTATTTCTATTGTGGGCTTCAAATTCCAACAACAATGGCTAGGACTAGATGGAATAGTGAGAAAATATTCCATGGATGCGCTAGGTATAAAGAAGACTTCATTAGTGGATATGTCATATTGGTTGATGCAAAATTTTGAGTTCAAGCAAGAGAGCTGATCTTCAGTAAATTCCGATTGAGTTTAACAGATTGCTAGGCAGGCACAAATAACCCTCTTGCGAGGGATTAGCCTTATGGACTGCAACTTGATTATCTATTTATTATTCATTGAATTTTTAAGCTAGAGTCCTCATTAACCTAGCCGATTAGGAGCCAACTAAAATGCAAGATTTCACCTTACTCCTCCTAATAAGAGATCTTAGTTTGGGAACTTGTTATGCTAGTTTTCCGACTACCTTTCTCTAGTAATAAAACGTTGTTTCATCCGATCTTTTCTGATTTTTGATTTGTAAACATGTAATCCTATATTTTACACATAAGAACTCAAATAATAAATTAACCTATAATAAAAATAAATAAAAGATGGGAAAGAAAATAACCGGAGCCATATCTTGCAAAATTGTAAACCTCTTTATATAGCCTCAAGACAAAACTCCACCGGTTATGCATAAAAACAAACACGCAGTGTCTAATAAATGTAACTTCCTCCATCTATTCAATGATTCTAATTATCTAAAGCAGAATGATGAAAATCTTATAGTGACATTACAATGTTTAAGACTTTTTATTTGTTCAAGCTCAATTCAGAAGCTTTTAAATCCATGAGATGCGTTACAAGTGCAAAGGAAGGATGCTTTCTTTGTATGTATTTGACAATCAAGGATATTATTAACGAGAGGAAAATCAAAGGTTGCTTTCTTTGTATGTATTTGACAATAAGAGATTATTATTTACCAATTTGTCCCTTCATGAAATATCCTTGTAAAGTTCTCTCATTTGCTTAGTGTAGACGGTGAAAGGGTTAAAATGAAAAGATTCTTCTTCCCCACACGCATATGCGCGTAGGGTTGACGTTGTTGTTGAGTGCATCATCTGATCTCCATCTTTGGAATTAGAGAAGATATGTTCAAATTAAACGAATTGCATGTAAACCATTCTACGTCAAAGCCACTTATAGAAGCTATTTTGCTGAAAAGTGTGGACGACCTACCTTTTGAAGTATGGTTCGATGTTCAACCTAAAGAAGTTTGGTTCAATGTCTGACCAAATGAAAACGAAGTATGGTTCGATGGGTGAATCGACAAAGCTTGTAAAAGGTCCTTTGTCGATGCATGAACAAAATGTAAATGATAAGATAATTAAAAGCAACAATATTTGAGACCATCGTATTTAGCCATATAAGGGGAAATTGTTTAATTAGTTTTAAAGATGTTGTATGGACGCCGATTTAGTCATTGAGTCTTAAATTTTTCCGTGATGTTTCATTGTAGTCATTCTAGTCATTTTTTTAAAAAAAGAAAATCGTCAATGTGGCTATGCCAACAATGATTGAATTGTCACTCCAGCAATTTTCAACTCAGTGAAGGCCACATTTACCTTCAAGGTGTAGATCAAGTGTCTTGGGAAGTTCATGTGCTTATCAGAGAGTGCAACCACTTGTTTATCAAAGTAAAGGTCTCCAATTGGTTCATTGTGCGAGAGTTCATAATAAGGTTGCGCTTTAGGTTGTAAACTAAAAAGCATCAACACTCTTCGAGAGCTTTCATGTTGTCTGACACATATTCGACACTCTCCAATAGATGATCAATAGATGTCGGAAAATCCAACACCTAATCAACTTTCCCGACACTCTCCAACATGTGAGTCAGGAATTTTGACATGCAAGTTCGGCATCCTGACATGCATGGAGTCAATTTTAAAAATTTTCAATAAATGTGTATAAATATATAAGAAAATAAAAAAAATGATAAATGGGAAAGAAGAAAAATCTCGTTGTCTTTTCTTTTGACTCTTACTTCATATGACACAGAAATCACCTCCAACTTCGTTTTTTACTCCTCTCCCGACACACTCTAACATGTGAGTCTAGAATGTGGATTGCTCATTTTTTTCTCCAAGCTTTATGGACTATTGGAGTGGAGTTGAATCTATTAAATTGAAACAATGAATGATATTAACAAATGATGAATTAATATTTTTAATGAAAATTCATTCTATGCTATTTTTTTATTTTTTTTTATTTGTGAATTTGAATCAAACTAATTTGACTAAAATAATCATAACAATGATAATTTATTATGCATATATAAAATTATACATTTAACATACGTGTCCGCATATCGTATTATGTCGTGTAGCATATCATGTATCGGTGTTACTTAAATTGTAAAGACCAACCCAAAATATCACTTCTCTTAGTTAGGTTCCAATCGAACCCAACCCTTTAAGATTTATTATGCTCAGAAACCCACATGATACACTTATCAATTTCTTCAATGCGAATGAAATGGTACTTCTTGCCAATAAAAAGAAAGGCATATTCATCATCCATATTTTTAATTGAATTCCGAGCAATTAACCCTACAAACAAACAACTGCGTTATGGACATCTTTTGAATATCGATCTATCGAAACTTACTTTATGGCCTGCGGATTGACCTCCACATAAACCTAAAGATAGTTATGAGAGTAGAGTAACTATAAGTTGAGCAAATAGATAATAAGTATATCTAGCAGTATGGTGAATTCAAAGAGAAAAAGAAAAAAGAAAAAGTGAAAGCTAATATCAAGATAAGCACCCATTATTCATTGCCAATGTTGAAATTGAATTGGAAAGCAGAATCTCCAGGCATGTAATGGCCACGACTTTACAATACAATGTCAAAAGAGAGATTTTGAATTTGATTACCAAAAAGAGAGGGTAACACTTTTGTCTTCCGCATCTAATTTTGGAGCTTGGGTTGTGTTGAACTGATGTAATCTTTTGTTCACTGTGATCTAGCATACTTGGTTTTTTTTTTTGGTATATCGAATTAAATCTATCCTAATTAATGACTAGTGATCTTTAACCCCGAGTATGACTTTAAATAATTGCCGACAACATAGGAAAAATCTAAAAAATAATGGAATTGATTAGGAGGAGAAATTAATGTATGGGAAACAAATGTATCAATCTATTTGCTTTCATGAATACAAGAACAATTATTTTCAGTATAATGTAAAGATGAATGAGCCTCAGAGGACCGAATCCTCTCTTGTCCTAATTGAATCGAGCATCGGGAAAATTCCCGACGATGTTTCAAGATCCTTCCGACTATCGAAAACCCATCCTCAAGAACTTGGCAGAGCGGGCGGTCGCTCGCCACAAATCGACGTCGTCCAATGCTCTCCTCTTCTTTGGATACAGGGAGGGCAAATGCAGCACCAATAGGTCGCTACTTGCTCTAGCTGAGCTCGAACGAGTCAACGTGGAGCTGCCGACAAAGAGGTGGGTGACATCGGCAAGCGGCTTTCGCGCCATTCCCCTGTCAACGATGGGCTTCTTGGGACACGGCCCGATGTCCACCGGCTTCGAGTCGATCTGGCTGGCAGAAAGGGGAGGGACGTTCTCTTTGTTGTCGTGGTGGGCACGAAGAGGGACGGCCTCCATTTCGGGTTCTGTGAAATGAAGGTGAGAGAGAGAGAGAGAGGAGAGAGAGAGAGAGAGAGAGAGGGGCAAATGAGTGTGGGCTTGAAGGTTGAAGAGAGGGAGTGAGTATTTGTAATGTTGGGTGCGGGTTCAAATTGTGGAGGGCGTTTTTCCTTTTGGGTGGAAGGTTGAATTTTGGTTTTGGAAGAAGGGAGGGAGCTGGAGAGTTGAATTTCATGGCTCGGTTTGGTTCTTATTTCCAGTTTTTTTTGCTTCTGATAGAGAGAGGGAGGGAGGGAGAGAGTGTTCAAACTTTTTGGGCAGGTTTAGGAGGAAAAGAGAGGGAGAGAAGGACTTTTTAGATTTGGGCGGGAGTGGAAGGAGCCAAAAAAATGAATGGATTAAAAAGGGAGGTACTCCAGCTTACCTCTCTCTCTCTCTCTCTCTCTCTCTCTCTCTCTCTATATATATAGTCAAAATTTTTGGCTCCATCCAGGGAGGCATCCAATAGGAATGCACGTGGACAGAGCCACGTCAGCGGACCTTGAATTTACTATTGGACAAACCAAATTTTGTTATTTTGGAAATCAACCCATTTTTATGGTTTGGATTAAAATATACAAAAAAAAAATTATCGAAATATAAAAGGTTATGTTTTTTTGTTACAAAAACGTTACTTCGTTGGTTCGTTGGTTCGTTGTCCTGTCGTTTAATCATATTGAATACCATTGTTCAAAATTTTATGGTAGCAAAAGTAATATTTTTTTAAGAAGAGGTTTCCAAACAGGTTCAATTCATAAGTGGGCAATTTCAACCTTGGGATTGAAAACTAAATCGATCCAAAGTCACATTTAGATTTTCAGAACCATGAATTAAATCATTTCTCTCTAAAACCAACTTAAAATTGTACCGATTGGGGCAATTTCAGCCAATTCTCAAATTGAACCAAATCCGATGCTCACGTAGATTCTTTATTATCCAATTCAAAGAAGGTAAAACTACTAATTCTCAATTAACCATTGTTTCATTCGTCATTCCCTTTCTCAAACACTACCCACTTATCGTGTCCATAGCCCATGACCATACCTATCTTAGAGAATCTTGTTGATGATGATTATATTTTCTATCTTTTGTTCGTTCATTCATTCATCCTTTTAAGCAATATAAGCGGTTTTTTTTTACATATAATAAATTTCAAGGCAATGATTTTCCACGAAACAATGCAGCCCAAATTTATTATCCTATTCAAGTTAAACTATTGTCCGCCACCACCAAGGTTGCGTTACCATTATCTTTAAGATAGACTATAAATCTCTTTAGATATAATGAGGTAAATATATTACTTACTACATTAGTCACATTTTGATCATATAAGTCCTAATTTAGGTATTTCTATAAGGACATCAATCTTATGTCTTATATATCTACATAAATAAGAAGAAGATAGATTTCTTATTGCGCACATATGTGCCTTCGTATATAAACAAATTATGACCATCAAGTATAGAAACAGTTCGACGAAGCGTCAAAATGCACTTGTAAACCACAACCATCTGACATACAAGTCAACATTGTGCCTTAGGTTCAAGAATTTTACATATGACTGAAGGCATGAATGATTAATCATTGACCCCACTAAGAGCTTCCTTGTTGCCAATCGTTCTATGCATATCATGTTCAGTAAACTTGTCATAGACAAGCACTTGTGCTTTAGCTTGGTATCATAATACTTAATGACTTGTGACTCATAATCCCCTAAAGTATCCAAAATTCAATGGTGAAGCTTGAGATCACACCGGTCTCAACAGGATCATCAATATCCTCTTAATGATCCATTGATGGGGAACATTTTAAAAGTTCAGTTTAATAGTAAACTTGTCACACATGTTCTTAACACCTTATGAATAGGTTCGGTCACAACTAATCTTATAAAATCATTCATATAATTGAGACTGAATGAATAACTCTTCGCCATTAATGACTTGTTTGTAAGATAATGTTATGACCTATTTAATTATTTTGTTATGCTTCCATTTGTGAATAAATTAATTTAATACAACACGTGTAGCACATAACATACCCAGCGTGTCACACCTTTGGTCATTTTAGGCAAATTTGGCCAAATTACCATGATTTTGAAATTGAGTTAATTTGGCTTATAACTAGGTTTGAATAGGGTTAATTGGAACTTTTATGAAAGACCGATCGGGGCCTTAAATTGGCATTCACGAATTGGCAGACCCATTTCAAACTTGAGCTGTCCAAATTGACTTGAAATTTTGATGTGTTACAAACCTCGTAATAGACATTAAGAAGGAAATTATTCTTAAAAATGGCTAAAATTTAATGAATTTTGAAATTTGCCAATCAAGGGGCAAAATTCTTGGTTTGGCCGAAACTCAACTCTCGCACATTTTTTTTCACAAAAATTAAGAATAGGAAGTATAATTAAGCTTATAAAGGATTGGATTGAGGAATTTTCAAAATTTTCAAAATTTCAAAAATATTGACTAAAAAGTCAACGCAAAAGTTAACATCAAATTTTTGAGGAAATTGATACCTAAGTTTAGACAGAATGTAATGAAGATTCAAATATTTTTAAAAAAAATTGAAACTCTTTTTAGTCAAGAAACGAGCCCCATCACAATCAAGATGCCTAATGTAGAGTTTTTTTTTTTGGTTAATACCTTCGTTAATCTTGTCGGCTAAGATCAAGTGTTAAGAGCTAGTTGTATTGGGTTTGGGCGGGTCATAATTAGGTTCAACTCAATTTCACTCATTTAACTCACATTAACCAATTTATTTTCTATACGATTCAAATGATCCATACCCAATCCAACTCAAAACAATCCAAAGCTACCCACTTAACTCACTCTTTTTTTTTTTTTTTTTTTTAAATTTTTACTCTCTCCTTCTCTCAAAACCTCCTTCACCATACCCACCAAGGTTGCCACCATCTCCTCCTTCCCAAACCCCAATCCCAATCTCTCCTCTTTGGCTCCCCCTCACCTTAGGCTCTCTTGCCATAGGCAGCGCCAGCTAAAATCGGGCTCTCTCCAATGCTCCACTCCTTCCCGGTGAATCGCTATGCCAAATTCACATCCTCCTCCGACGCAACTGAGATCCTGCTCTTCCCCCTCCCCCTCGTTCTCTTTCCGAACACAATCCTCCCCCTTTGGATCTTCGAGTTCCATTACTAGATGACGCTATGCACCCTCCTCTAGGCCAACCTCGGCTTTAGCGTCGTGTGCGCCAATTCTATCTTAGGCACAATGGACGTCGAAGAGGTCATCAAGCACAAGCACCTCGCTGATGATTGGTTCTTCCTCATCTACAAGGGGCAGGACGGTTCCGAGTTACTTGCATCATCCGCACAAAGCCCTATCTAGTCACGTGAGTTGATTGGCTCGAGGATAGGTCTTCTAGTGATGCAAGCAACGATCTGGAGAAGATGATAGCAACTGGCGAGAAGGAAAGTGCAAGGAGGGAGGGAGAAGAGAGTTTGAGCCCTAGAGGATTGGAAATAGGTTCTAAACTGAACCCCTCTAGACCCATTTATATAATACTTTAAATTTTAAAACCTATTAAGGGTAGACGTTTTATATTGGAAGTGACCTATATATGATTCACATCAAAATAAAATTGAATTATACATGGGTTTAAGACTAATTTTGATTGCTGTTGATATCTAAATTTTAACGACCTAATCATTCATTTATTTCGTAGAAAATTATGGATTATACTATCCATAATTGAAATTTCCAATATATTATCATATCCTATCCATAATATCGACTAGCCTTTTAAATTAGGGACTATTCCCTAATTTCACATTGTGCCATAGTTGTCAATCTGATCTCACGCCCAAGATACGACTCGCGATTGCACAAAAAATTGCCTACCCGATCTCACGCTTGATATACGACTCGTGATTGCACAAAAAATTGCTAATCCGATCTCACATCTGAGATATAATTTGAGATTTAGTGAAAAATTGTTCAATTCAATCCCATGTTCGATATATGATTCGTCAATTTATTTTTAAAATTAAGTGGACATGGATGATATCTTGCTTGATTTGTTACTATGTTATTTTTTATGCCTTTGTTCGAATTGCTCTTGCTTCCATAAAAGAAAACCCGAATAAATATATTTGAGTTGAATTAGGTTCATGCTAAAATATTGCCTATTTTAGGATAGTTTGTATATTTAGATTAGGAATTTTATTTATTCAGAATTTTCGAAATAAAAAGTACCAAAAACATTAATTTAGGATGTTAGATTTTCTTCTCATTAATTTAAATTGCATGTTTAATTATGGGGCAATTTTAATTTCGAATTTTATAAAAAGAAAACATAAAAAATATCATGCGTGTGTCATCTAAAATTAGGTCATCCCTTGCACGTCATCTAGTCATTGCATGTTTAGGATCATTTGAGTGCGTGACATATAAGGATGGCAGTATTTATCCTGTTATTAGATCATGTTAAATAATTAATGACGTGTGACATATAATTTGCATAATAGGTTGCATGTTACATGCCATTTTAGCTAGGCATTTTTGTATATTATTGTATTGCATTGCACATAGATTATGTTTTATTTAAGTAAGTGAAAATCCAAAAAAAAAAAAAAAATTAAGTGATTGTGTATTAATTAAAAATTATATCTAGGTGCTTGTTCTCGGAGATTCAACCGTCTGATTAGGCTGATTTTTGGAGGGTAGACTCTTCTATCCCTCCTCTACATCCCCACCAGACGGATCTTCAAGGGGTGGACTACAAATCGAGATCTACTTCGCCAAGGATAGATCGCGATTCTCTTCTGTTGGAAAGGGGTTTGCTCGGTTGGGTGGCTTTGCTGGTCATCTTAGCCTGTGCCTTGGAGGTTAGGGTCGCCTAGGCCGCTTCCTCTACCCCTCCAAGCCTTCCCCTCCATTTCTTCCTCCTGGTTCAGATCTGGGTGCTTCTTAGGGGTCGGAATTGTTCCTACGCTACTGCTGCTCACGGTTCGCGGTTAGTACACGCTCATGGGACTTGGGTTGAAAGGTTAGGAGTTCGTTCATCCCTCCTACCCCGTTCAAGCTAATCCCTTATTCTCTTTCGACTTGCTTCCCCTGATTGGCTTCGATGCTCTTGGCCTGGTCAGTTCTCAGCCCGTCCTTGCTGGTATTGGATTGTTCGTGTTCTGCTGGGCTTTGAGATCCGAGCTGCTCTTTCTTTTTCTCCGAGGTCTAACAGGGGTTTTTGGTCTCAACAGCACATGCCTTCGCTCGGTTAGCCTCTTACTTGTTACGATTCTCTTGATGGCTGTACTGTAGAGGGTTCGGGTGGAAGTTGGCTTGGTCTTGCTGTAGTTATGGCTGCTCCATCTTCTGTGGTTGGTGAGCCGAGTAATGCGGTCCAGTTGAGTGCTGGAACTGAGAAGGCTTCTAGCCCTCTCACTCGAAACAAGGAGGCCCAACCCTCCTTGCTCACAGGCAAGGCTTCTGTGGAAGTGGAGACTACAGGCCGTGGTTGTCCTAAGGATGCAGCTTGTGATAGGCGTTCGAGATGACAAAGCAGAGTGAGGTTGGCTTCCAAACGGCCCCAGGCCTTGCAAAAGCAAGTGAGGGACTCAGAGGCCTCGGCTGCTCGGACGTGGGCAAATGTGGCGAAGCTTGCAACGAAAGGGTATGATCTTACCTTTGTTCTTCCTTCGTTTGAGAATGATGTCCCTGTAGTGAATCTCCTTGAAGAGGTGCTGAATGCGGTGGATCCCAAATGGCATGAGTGTCTTGTTGGGTATTATGTGGGAAGGAGGATGCCTTTCCAGCTCACGGAGCTCTCGCTCAAGCATAGTTGGGGACCGAAACTTGTTGAGGTCTTAGCCGATGACCAAGGTTTCTTTTTCTTCCGCATCCCTGACCCCTTGTTCAGAAGAAAGATCTTGGAAGATGGACCTATAACAGTTGCAAGGGTTCCTCTCGTATTGCAACAATGGAAGCCTCTTCTAGAGTTGAAGAGGGAAAAGCAAACCACGGTGCCGATATGGATTCGCTTGAAGAACCTATCTCTTAACCTTTGAACAGCCCCGGTAATTAGTGCCATTGTGAGTACCGTTGGCAAGCCTCTGTATGTTGATCAACGCACGTAGCAAACTCGTATGATTTCCTTTGCAAGAGTTTGCGTTGAACTTCAACTTAATCAGCCGAGGGTCTCTTCGGTCAAGGTAAGACTTAATGGAGGTGGCTCGGTCTATTGTCATCGAGTATGAGTGGAAGCCAACGGAATGCTTGAATGTGGCTCCTTTGGACACACTTGTGCGGCCTCTTTAGCTGGTCTGAAGGCGGTGCAGGGCCAGCAGCAGACTTGGGCCATTCCCTCCCCACCCATTGAGGCCCAACCCCCAAGACTGCTCTGGTGTTGGTGGTAGATCTTAGAGATGATGAGTTGGGTTAGAAACAAGTTAGGGGAAAGAAGAAGAAATCTTCCCCTCCTAAGGCGACGAGCTTGGTCCATCCAGTCAGCTCCGGAGATGAGGGGCGATCCTTCAAGTAGAAAGCGGCAGCTGTCAAGAGCTTGCCCTCAACCTCTACCCGTAGGGCTCAAAATGGGCTTCGGATCCTCACCAAGGTGGATGCTCATGGCTCTACCGTGGAGGAAGATCCCATTAGCCTTCCTGATGTTTCGGTAGTAGACTCGGGTAGTGGAGCGAAGTCAGACGGGTCAGCCAACCACCATGGTAGCTCAAATGATGATCTTCTCTCGTCTTGTCCGCCGCCGAAGGCTCCTCCGACTAGGAGAAGAGAGGAGACTATCCGGGACAAGCTCTTAGCGCTCTCCTCAGCCCCGCCTCCTCCATCGGCCCGTGCGGCTCCCTCTCCAAGTCGCCACAAGCCTCCAAAATGGAGGTAACCCTTAGTCTCTTCCTCTTTTGTATATATATATAGGTTGCTGGAATATTAGAGGCCTTATTGACCGATTAGGCAAGCGGAGGTTCATAACCTTGTTTTATTGAACCACTTGTTATGTATTGGTTTGTTGAAACTAAGGTGCCTCAGGATCACTTCAACTTCATCTCTGAAGGTCTGTTGAGGGATTGGTGTTGGATTGCAAACTACGACTTCTCCCCTATAGGCAAAATTTGGGTTAGTTGGGATCCCTTAAGGGCTAAGTTTGAAGCCTTCTCAGTTACCAAGTAGGCTGTTCATGGGAACTTGGAGAGCCTGGATTCTAGAGTGGCTTGCTGTATCTCTTTTGTTTATGGAGATCACTCATTTTTGCTGAGGAGACCTCTTTGGAAGGATATCATATCCAGAAGCATCCATCTCCACGACACTCATTGGCTTGTCTTGGGGGATTTTAATGCTATTAAGGATCCATCGAACTGTGTCGATGGCTCTAAAGATTGGCTCCCTTGTTTTGATGAGTTTATACAGTGCTTGGAGCAGGCTGAGCTGGAAGACCTGAGGTTCATTGGTTTTAGATACACTTGGACTACGTCCTCGGGGCCTTCTAAGAAAGCAAGAAAGATCGACAGGGTTCTGATGAACGCCAAGTGGAGTCTGGATTTCTCTTATTCGGAAGCCTCCTTCCTGGCATCGGGAATCTTGGATCACTCGCCTATGGTGGTGAAGGTGCTTAATCCGACTCATCGGAGGAAGCCCTTCAAGTTTTTCGACTTCTGGATGAAACACTTGGAGTTCAAAGAGATTGTTTCGCAAGTTTGGGATGCCCCGGGGGTTGGAATCCCTATGTATAAGCTTGTTTGTAAGCTCAAGGCTCTTAAATGTCGGTTCAAGCAGCTCAATAGAGATTCTTTCTTTAATATCTCCGCTAGAACTCTTGATGCGAGGAAGATGTTGGAGACCACTCAAGCAGGCTTGCAGCAAAACCCCCTTTCTGTTGACCTTGCTGAGGTGGAAAAAAACCAAAGGCGTATCTTTGTAGAGTTGCATGCCTTGAAGGAGTTCTTCTTTAGGCAGAAGTCCAGGGTCAGATGGCTCAGGGAGGGAGACTGCAATACCAAGTTCTTCCACCAGTATATCAACAAAAGACATTTGAAAAACAAAGTCCTTTCCGTTCTTGACTCTTCGGGGAACCAGGTGACCGAGCCACGGCTAGTGCAGCGTCGATTTGTAGAGTTCTTTAAGGACCTCTTAGCGTCGCAAGGAGAGCTGGTTAGACCTTCGTTGGAGGACCTGAGGGAGGTTATCCAACATCCACTCTTGGATGATTAGGTTGCGCTCCTTGCTCGGCCGGTTATAGAGTTGGAGATCCGGGACATTATCTTCTCCTTGCCTAGGGGAAAGGCACCTAGACCGGATGGTTTCACAGTAGAGTTCTTCAAAGAAAACTGGGACACGGTTGGTCCCTTAGTCATGGCTGCAGTGATGGATTTCTTCACCTCCGAAAACTCTTAAGGGAAATTAACAATACCATCTTGGTGATGGTTCCTAAAGTGATCAACGCCACTTCCATGGAGGATTATAGGCTTATCGCTTGCTACAACACTATTTACAAGTCCATTATAAAGGTACTAGCTAATTGAGTGGCTCTAGCTTTGAAGAGCACGATAGACCCTTTTCAGACTACTTTTATAAAAGGCAGGCGGATCGAGGATAATATCTTGCTGGCCCAGGAGTTGTTCTCTAGCTTCCATCTCGAGCCTTATCTCCCTAAATGTGCGATACAGGTGGATTTTAGGAAAGCCTATGATAGTGTGGATTGGGACTTTCTCGAAGGTATGTTGCTAGCCTTTGGCTTCCCTCAGTTTGTCACGCGACTTATTATGACTTGTGTGCGCACACCCAAATTTTCAATTGCTTTGAATGGAGAGCTTCACAGGTTTTTTGCGAGCGGCTGAGGTCTTCGCCAAGGTGATCCCATCTCTCCTTACCTTTTTCACTATTTTTATGGAGGTGATTTCAGAGATCATTCTTAGGTACTCTTTGAAGCCTGATTTCAAGTTCTTCTGGAGGTGTAAGGCAAAAGGTCTTTCACATCTCTTTTTTGCGGATGATGTCTTCCTTTTTTGTGAGGCTCACCTTCCTACGGTGGCTCTCCTCAAGGAAGGTCTTCATATCTTTTCCTCTTGGAGTGGCCTTTGTCCTAACCCGTGCAAGAGTGAAATTTTTTTGATGGGTGGTGCACCCTCCTTAAGGAATGGTATTCTCTTGGAGTTGGGCTTTCGAGAAGGAAACTTGTCGATTCGGTACTTTGGGGTTCCTATAATCACTTCGAGGATCAGCAAAGTAGATTGTTGTGCCTTTGTCAACCGTATCACTATAAGGGTTCAGTCTTGGACTCACCGTTTCCGCTCTCTTGTTGGACAGCTTCATGCCTTCTCGAAAGCCCAACTCCATGCCTTCCGAAGGTTGAAGGAGGACTAGGTATCAGGAGGCTCCGAGATTGCAATAAAGCCCCCATGCTGAAGCATATCTGGCTCTTATTCTCTGACAAGGAAGCGTTGTGGTGTAGGTGGGTCCATTCCACTTTCTTAAAGAACAAGAACTTTTGGGTTGCTAGGAAGCCAACCTTTGGCTTCTGGGCTTAAAAGAGCTTGTTGAACCTAAAGAGTGATTTCCATATTGCCTTCTACTGGAAAATTGGCGATGGCCAAACAACCTCTCTTTGGTTTGATAATTCGCACCCTGGGGGCCCCTAAACCTGCTTTTCTCAGATTCACTTATCTACAGCTCAGGGCTCTCTAGGCAAGCCTGTGTTGCTGACCTCTTCTCAGATGCTGGCCAAGCTCTTAAGACGGTGCTTGAATCATGGGGTCATCCTCTCCCGGTCCAGTCGGGTGACCCAAATCGTTACTGCTAGCGAGAAAGCTCTTCGAGCTGGTTCACAGTGGCAACGGTGTGGAACTCCATCAGAAAGAAGAGAACGCGGGTCCATTGGCACTCTTTCGTGTGGGACAATGCCATAGTGCCTCGCTATCACCTTAATCTTTGGCTCATTGCCAAGTGCAGACTTCCAACCCAGGCTCTCCTTCTGTCCTATGGTAGAATTGGAAGTGCTGCCTATGCGTTTTGCAAGAGTATGCCCGACTCTGTTGATCACCTTTTTTTGATTGCTGTGTCACGGCTGGCGTTGCTTTCTTTTGGGCTTCTAGATGCAATTTGCCTTGGTGCAACAGAACTTGGAGGGAGAACCTCCATTGGGCTGCTACCCATTTGATGGGTAAAGATTTCTACAAGTGCATTGCCCGTTTTTCCTTTGGCACGCTTTGTCATATCATTTAGAAAAATAGGAATAGCATCATTTTTAGAGACCGGTCCCTAACGGTCCCGGCCATGAAGAACCACCTCTTCAAAGTGGTCCAAGACAAGGCTATCACCTTCAGGAACGTCGAAGATAATTTCAGAAACAAAAGGTTGCAGAGAAGTTAGGGCCTAGACCCGATTATTTTCACTGGGGACCCGTAGGTAGTTCGTTCCGACGGTGACCTCTTCCTCGCCTGTGGCGTGTTTGGTAACCGGTTGACCATGCCGTGCTTCTTTTTGGTCTTGGTGTTGTAGTGTGTGTGCCGCGATTTGCGGCTTTTACATCTCGTCACCCTTCCACTCCTTTTGTTCCTGCATTTGGAGTGTAAGTTTCTGGTGACGAGATCTTTTGTACATTTAACATTTCCTCAATATATTTCTTACATTTTACCAAAAAAAAAAAAAAAATCATATCTAGGTTGTTGATGTGATTTTCTAACTAACATTATAGATACTTTTGTTGTTGTGAGGTAAGTATTTCCTTCCTGTGCTCGCAATTTATTTACTGTTTTGCTTTATTGAGTGTTAAATAATGGTTGCGTACTCGCTTGATCACCTCACATGTTAGGAGTAATTTAAAATCAATGCAAGCTGTCTGCAAAGTATTTTTTTTTTTTTAAATAGAAGAGAATGTACCAAAATGGCGTTGGAGAAATCTAGTGTAATCAAATTCTCGAACTCATTTAATCTCTGGCTTGTAGAAGTGAAATAATACTGTCATTACTTTACTCGGGTTTCTAATTAACCTACCAAAACCCTAGGTGGTTCACCCAAGGTAATCAAGTCCCCGAATTGATATGTGCTTGGGAGAGTTCGAGCTAAGTTTAAACTTAGTAATCCATTAACCAACCTCTAGGTGGCTCACCCGAGGTAAGGTCACAAGCATATTATGCTAATGCTATGTACGGTTTAAAAGGGAAAATGACATAAATCATCTTGAATTTTTGCGCAATATGCAATGTTGTCTCCAGACTTTTGATTTGTCCAATGTAATCCATGAACTATTGATAAGTATTCAATGTAGTTCTTCAATTTGCTTAATGTCAAATCATGATATTATTTGATAATGTGGATTATTATGCGTAAGTTGGACTTTTAACGATGATGAGTCAACATGTCCATCTTTTTATTTATCCACTTTAGGCATTACTATGTCTATTATCATTTGATGACATGGATTAGTTATATCCTAATTTGAGATGAATATTTACTTGGATAATTCATGTGTAACTTTTTTGGTTGTCTACTGTTCAAACTTAATGGATAAGAAGTCATATCAGTAGATTATGTTAACTTGAATTAACATAATGACAATGTTGTATTTTTTTATATTGTTTAGGGACTGGATTTTATATTTACTAATTATTTGGTGATCACATTGAATAAATTAAAAATCCAGCGACGATATTGCGTATTAGACTCAAGTTTCATGAGCTATTTATATAATTTTCTGGTTTAAAAGGTTACTTGATTTAATCGGTAACAACTCACAACTGACTATTGAAGAGTCAAAATCAAAAGCAACTGCTATAAGTTGGAGACGTTCGAATACCACCAAGTGACTTCAGTGTAACGATAGCTTGATCCCACCAATGATGACCTACCTAAGTTCGAATAATAAGTGCACTTACTTAAGAAATCAATTCTGTGTGAACCAAACAATTTAGTCGACGTCTCATTGATTTGATTTGTTATTTCCCTTCCATGTTCCGGTGAATCAAGTAGGCTCCACATGTAGTGGGCAACACACAAAATTCTTGCAACGTAGCAATCTTCTTTTTGGCTAACAAAAGAGTAATTCATTCATGAAGCAGATTCAACATTACATCAAGGTAGCTTATTATAAAGATTAGCCTCAAGCAACTTACGTAGAGGAGGTGGGGGATAGGACTCGCAGACTAGGTTGCTCACCTCTCTTGTACAGAAAGTAGCCACCCAATTTGCACATTAATTAGCTTTTATACTAACTAAAGACAAGGTAATACTATGGAGATCTTTCTTCGTTAGCTTTCCAGCTTCCTTCCGTTAGTCCTGCAGTTGTAATTTTGTGAATTATGGCAGCATCATTTCAACACAAACTTTCCAGCCTCCACCTACGTAGTTTAACTACACCCGTGCCATGCGTTGCTCACTGGTGGTCTTGGTAGACCAATGGCCGAAATTTGAGAATCTTAAGCATGAATTGAGAATGTTATGCATGAATTACCAACGGATAATCAACCGGCAAAGCGGACATTAACGAGTGGATGGACATTTCCAATAGCCCCAAAACATACAACAGATGTCAATACCCATACTAACGAGCGCCAAGATGGATTAATTGATGTCTAATTTTGTTAACATTGACTTGTTACCAAAAAATCTGATGAAATGAAGTAGTTCAGTTTGTCTTCCATGGATTGGCAATTTGTAGCAACCCAAGGTTATTGCGTATAATTCTATGTTCACTTCTCGTTCTAACTAGAAGTTGTTCAACTGATGCTTCTCCTTAGTCTCTTTGTCTTCTTTGATTTGGTGATGCCGATGCATGACCTTGCTTGCACCATGAAAATAGAGAGATCAACGTGGTCGTCATTAACATTGATCCGCTCTGCCAATAGAACAGTGACCGGACTCGAAGGGCAGTAGCTGAAACTCCCACAAGCAATTGCTCTGAAGCATTCACTGGCTATCTGAACTTCCATAAGCTTCTGGCATTTCATCAAATCAATCTCCTGATATTGGATTAACAATGTCATCAACTGAACAATAACTTCGTTCAAATAAGTACACCAAAGTTTTGAGTCTTATGTGATCCTCACCCTTTGATCTTGACCAATGATTTGGCGGATGTAGTTAGTGAGACACTCGGTCGATGACAATGTAAATACACTGTCAAATCCACATTGAAAAGCCGATGCAGCAATAACACTTGGCCTAAAGTCCACAAAGTTGATATCTGAAACAATTCGGTAAGTCTTTCAGGTGGCTTCAAATTCTACGCGTTGCTTATGAGGGGTTCGAAAGTTCATGTTATTCTCAGATTATTTTGGATAATAGCTGATTAATTATACATTGGGGTGCTTAAGGTGAACATAATGTACTTGCAAAGTGTGATTTTTCCTTCTACTGTTTTGGCCATCAAGGTACTTTGAATTTAAACAGACCAGATGCTATACCCAGAAGCGAATGGAGGAGCAAGTCATTGACTTTTGTAATGAACTGCTCTTGAAGATGAGATGTCAAGAAGTCACTGTTACACGTCAGCAGTTCCACGTAGGAATATGCAGTGATGGGACCCAGACGCCATCCTAACATCTGGAGCAGCATCAACTCCATCCGTTGGATGGTGCTTGACTGGAAAGAATGGTCCAGATCCTCCATCTTCACGATGCATTAGCAATTGGTAAACAGCTCAAAGTAGAAGGAAACCCTCAAAACAACCAGATTAACGGGCATATACCAATGGGATGATAATAATCGTCACCTGAATTTCATGTAATGAAAGTGTGCTAAGGGTCTCGTTGAACTTTGAGGCGACCGATAAGCATGCGATGGACACTAATTCCACAATCCAGTGTTTCCATTCCTGGAAATTCAACACACGGGAGTAATGAAGAAATGAAGATATCGATGGATTAGGTGTACATCCGATCTGTTTGAGACCTTGGAACAACATAAAGGTTTTGGTGGCTTTAGTCTCGTTTCTTCATTGAAAAACTAACAATCTATGCAATAAATGACACGACAAAGTAATTTTGTTCGAGCATATGAGATATCTAACACTAATATGGGTTCTATATGCTTACAAAACTTTGTATAATGCAGGTTGATAAATATGGGAATGGAACTATATCCTATTTGAGAGGATAGTCGTCCCTTGGGAAAAACTCAAGTCGTCATACCCGACTGTAAGAAAAGATAAAAGAAACACCTCCTACCTGGCACTTACAAATGGAGACGAATCGATCAAAGTAGTTCGCAGCCAGAAATATCGTACCGTAAGACAGCTTCAATCTACTTCGACACTGAGAAGACAAAAACGAAAAGGGAGAGAAGGTTAAGTACTTATCAAGAAGATACCCAAATCGACAACAAGACAATAAACTTGTTTCCCAAGTAAACGATGGTCTATACACTTGCAACTCATCAACCTTAATGAGCCATTGCATGATCCTGGTCCTAGCAAAGACCAAACCTTTCTTCCAGACACTCCACATAACCAGACTCGGGCATGTAACCCCTCTCCTTCTCCAAGCAAATGGCAAGCTCTGCATCACAGTCTTGCTGGGTCATACCGAACAAGGAACCACCATGACAGACGTGCTCTGAATCGCCCGAGTTCTCAAACGCTTCGCGCGCGTGATGATCCGAAACCGAGTAAGGGCTCACGACCCATTTCTCATCGCAGAGCAAGCTCTCCATATCACTACTGGAACACACACACAACTGAACAGCGACTCCTCTGCTCTCTACGTACTTGATCAAAAAGGAAAGGTTTCGTCCTCAAGAAGCTGTACAGTAAGCCAACTTATAGGAACGACAGAGTTCGTGGACATGGTGGCTACAAGAAGAAAGAGGGAGAGAGAGAGAGAGTTATAAAAACGCCACGTTCGACATGAACTGCGGTAAATGCGAAGAGGCCCGATCGAGATATTTCCTTCGAGGGAGAGAGGGAGGGGGTTGGGGGAGGCCTTAATTTTTGACCGCAGTAGAACCAACTGCGTGAGAGCACGAGGAACGATGGGCACGATGATGACGATGGGGTTTTCGATGGGAAAATTCCTAGCAGGCTTCACGTACTACGTGAGCCCAATGCACTATAACCCCTGATTTTGACGCCCCGGTGTGGGGTCCACGTGGATCTAAGGGCTATGACGTGGTGGGCTCATTTGTGAAGGGCGGCAGGGAATAGTTTTCTGCTTTAATGCCGTGCATGCGTTGTTTCGCGTAAGCATGGGGAAAGAGCAGTGCTGATTGGGTCTGGGACCGGGGATGTTTGCGCTGGGACCTTTTTTTTTTCCTTCTCTCTCTTCCCCCACCTCGGGTGGGGCCCACTCGTTTCCTTCTTTTCGTGGAGTCGCTTTTCACAGCTGGGGTGTGGGTCCCCACCGCCGTTATCTTCCCGCGTGGGCAGCTGTCCTTGGAGTCGCCTCCTGCTCATGATCTGATCATGAGACGCGTCCTTGCTGGTGCTATGGGATTCGTCCCGGACCGGCCCGTCCGACACTTTCGACTCCATGACTGTATTTATTTTGCCAAAAATTAATTATTTAGAAGAAAATTATTTATATTACTCGAAATAATTAATCTATAATTTTTTTATGATTAACAACAATTCATGTATATATAATTTCGTAAATGATGAAAATATTATTTATTTATTTAATATTTGAGTGATACAAACGATCGATTTTAGGAAAACATTTCTAAAAAAATATTACTTTTTCGCAAAATAAATGAAGTCTATATATCTGAAATCATTGTAATGCTTATCTAATTCCCATATCTAACCTTGGAATTATTGATTTATTTCGAGAACAAGAATAAGTAGATTGATTCCATGTTTATTTGGAGGATAAGAGTAACACATGTCATAACTTTCATACGATACTTATTTGAATGTCATAATTTTTTTCTTGATCACTTAAGTACCATGATTTCTAAAACACGCTCATTTGATTGTCTAGCTTTTAATCAATCACTAACTTTTAAAAATCATTCATTACGATGTCAGAAATCTTATGTAGCATAACACTTGGGACATATATTTTTGAAAAGTTATGACATTCAAGTAATTAATTCAACAATTATACAGTACTCAAGTAATTGAAAAAAAATAATTACGCATTGTCCAAAATTATGTCGCTTGTGGTATCTCTTTTCCTTATTTAAAAGTTAGCTCCTTTACACCAATTCCCGAACTTATTCACCAAGGTTGACTCATTCGATTTAATCAGTTTGTTGTCCATTTCAGCATGATTGAAATTGGTGTAACCATTATGGTTCTTGATTTCTGCTTCCTAAATGACTGCTCAAACATTGAAAACTAGCATTAAATCGAATTTCCGATTTGTTTTAAAGAAAAAAGTTCATCTTTGACAAGTATTTAACGGGGAAATCGCTTCTAAGTTCTTTTGGAGAAGCAGAATTAACCAAACCTTATAGGCATGACCAGACATTGAAACTGTGTAGTACAGATTCCGCGCGACCATCAAAGCTGTTAGAAAGGTTTCGCGGGTTTTAGGAGGTGTTTGGCATGCAACGGCATCTTCAAAATTGCAACAATTTATGACAACTTTTAGGCAATCGCCATTGAAGTGTCATCGTTGTACGTGAAACATACATTAAAAATAGCACTTTACAACATGACCACAACAGAACACATTTACAATTAGGGAAAAGTACCAAAAAATTCATAAACGTCTCAATTTAATCATAAATTTTTCAATTGAATCCATTTAGTCCTAAATCTTTTCACATTAATATCAATTCAATCCTTTTGGCCACCAAAGACATTGACGTGGACGGTGGTTGGATGACAAACACTAACAAGACAATCTTAAATAATTTTTTTTTTCGAATTTTTTTATTAATCTTTTTCCTTTTTTGTCTCATTTCTTTTTTCATTTTCCTCTTTTGCCCCTTGGCCTTCTTCTCTTGTAGTAATCAACAAGCGCTCGCCGGCCACTAGGCGAGGGCTGCGAAGCCCTCATTGGCCAACGGCAAGGGTCATGGCCCTTGCCCCACCAATGGTGAGGGCAAAGGCCGCCATGGCCTCACCAGCTGTGGACAAGGTTGCCTTCGCCCGCAGCTAGGCCATGGCAAGGCTAACCTCACCCAAGGTCGCGAGCGAGACTTGGGCGAAGCCACCTCGCCTGTAGCCCTAGGCAAGGTCGAGGGAGGGTCGTGAAGCCCTTGTCGGTGATGGGCAAGGGCCACGACCCTTGTCGGCTGCTACAAGAGAAGAAGGTCAATAGGAAGAAGAAGAAAAGAAAAATGACAAAAAAGGGAAAAATTAATAAGAAAAATTCAAAAAAATTAAAAATAAAATAAAAATTATCACGTCAATGCTAGCCGGCGTCAAATTAGCATTAGCCAGCCAAAATTAGTCAAAATAACTGAATTGCTATCAATATGAAAAATTTTAAGATTAAATTAGTCAAATTAAAATATTTATGGCTGAATTAGTACTAACACTATAGATTTAGGACTTTTTCTATACTTTTTTCCGATACAATCATATCAAACGAATCCTCAACCGATCCACAACAGAACACAGTTAAAATTTCTATGAAACGAATCGGCCCCTCCATAATCAGCTTTTTGTTTCACCCCAATCAATCCACTTAACATGTGCCCATCCTCCATCGTTACAGCACGTTGAGTTCCAACAAATGTTCTTACGTTACATGTCTATTGCAAATTCACTGTTTATTACGGTATTTGCTTGCAATAATAACTATTATACGAGTCCATCTGAAATATATATGACTGCCTCATTGTAATAGCTATTTCCCAAAATGCACATATTTCTCTTCTCCCATTCACTCTGCTTTTGTGCAGTTGATATATATATATATATATATATATATATAGCTAAATTTGCTAAATTTGCTTATATATTTATATAATCATAACGCTATTAAATTATACTGACATAATCGCATATTATATGATTAATTTTATAGGTGATTATAATCATAAATAAAATATTAAACATTTGTTGATAATTGAGTAATAAATTATCTTATCTTGATATTACATAATTCTTTGTTATATTACAAATTATATACAGCATAACAATAAGCGTAGTATTAGTTGCTTAGTTGCTTACTATGAGGTACAATTATCCAAGTTTTCATATTTCTATATAATATTATTCATCACATAACGATCATCTCAATTGCTAACTATTTTGATTAACTTTAGTAAAGTGTTATGTAATTTCTATTTCACTTGCACTGGTAATAATATAATAACATAACATTTATTTTAATATTATGACATATTATATGAATAACTTTATATCACAATAATAAATTAATTGTTAAATAATGAATCCCCACACAAAGCTAATCCCTTTTGCTTCTCAATAATTAGGCATGAACCATTCAAAATTTCCCACTGGTTTCTAGGATAATTAGTTACATATTAATCATAGCATCTTGATAATATATTTGGGATATTACACTCTTAATTGGCTATTAAAGTAACATCAAATATAATATTACGTTTACTTTAATATAATCACACATTATGTGATTCAATTTTATTTTTTATTTTATTATTTTATTTTATTATTTTTATTTTTATTTTTATTGTGCCGGAGGATTCAATTTTATTGATAATCACAATTAATTAAAAAAATGATAGATGAAATTGCAATAACCATATTATATATGGAGAATTAAATTCATGATTGGTTACTAGAGAGATAATTATTATATTTCTTGTAATTTTGATTCTACGGGTATGCCTGGATTCTGATACTATTCCTATCATGCATGTTACTCATCAAGCCAACAATTGTAAACCATGTTACATTTCTTAAGCCAAACATAATACATTGCAATTGTCTCCAATGTTGCAACCCAATGGATAGTCGATGCTTTTTTGTGTGGCTTGATCATGGGTATGGCTCAAATCCATATTCAATCCAATTTTCAAAAGGAGCTGTTCAGAATTGAATCCAATTTTTTTCATTATTTTCGTATCAACTTTACCTATTGGGTTATATGCATTATCAAATTATAGTTGATTTAATAAATATACTATTATTTGGGCATGGACGACACATGTGTGCACATCTGCATATGTATGGAGGAATGAAAATGGGTAGTTGCACTAGGAAGTGGATGACGCGGGAAGTTACTAGAGATGCATTAATCATGTCCTTCTATCTAATGTAAGGGTAATATAAGAATATCCAACAAGTGAGCAAAACTCACTTTTTCCCTTACTAGTACTAGTGTTTTTTTTTTATTTATTGAAAAAGTTCTCATTTCATTTCAAGTAGATAATATAGAGGAACAAGCCAAATGAGCTTTAAAACAAAGAACATCCAAAAGAGATTGAGGGAGACTTGAGGCCCAATTCCAAGGTGGAGACTGGTGTAGTTGGGTTTAGCAACCCAAGTTGCAGTTTTATTTAGTTCTCCTAGTCCATGGGTCAAGTTTAAGAAAGGAATTGAAGCTAGAGCAGCCCGGCCTTTCTGAACAACTTCACTAACTTCCCAAGGAGGCGAATCTAACCCCAAAATCAACTGAACTGCCATGTAGCAGTCATACTCCATGGAAGACACATGTGACCCTTTTTCCTTTCCCCATTTCGCAGCAAACTCCAAGCCCTCGTAGATAGCTAGGGTTTCCATGTGCAGGGGAGATTGGGCTTTCACCGCTTGAGCAAAACCGCTGAGCAACACCCTATGAGCCTCCCTGTATACCCTTGCTATAGATCCATCATTTGTTCCTGGTTTGAAGGCTTTGTCGACGTTTATTTTTCACCATCTTAGATCCGGATGTCTCCATCTCTGAGGTACATATTTTGCATTGCTAGTGCTTTGCTGTTGTAATGATGATCGCTTTTGTAAATTTTCCTTCAACACGAGCAAATCAGCCACCACTCTCTGTAGATATGACATTCTTGCACAAAAAACCACGGCATTCCTCTATTTCCAGATGAGCCAGAAAGCTTCCGCTACTGTTTTGGGTTCGAGAGCTTGAGGAAGGTAGCTAGTTACTCCAAAAACTAGCAGTCCATACTTGTTAATCCTGTGCTTTGGGTTTGAATTTGGAAATGATGATCTGACCATATTCTGTTTCTTCAGGGACAAAGCAAGAACAAGTGTTTTGCTATTTTTGGGTCGCTTTGCACAGAGGGCACAACTTCTCAGGTAGGACTCTTCTTTTGGCTAGATTCTCTTTAATAGGAAAGACATTTTGACATAAGTTCCACACAAACACCCTAATTTTGTGTGCGTAGATTCTGGATTTTGCTCCATAATGCTTTCGGTTTTTGGTGTGAGATGAGGTTGATGACTATTTTGACTTGTTCTCCAAGTTTCTGAGATGATTATAACCAATTTTTATTGAATAATTGCCTGATTTAGTTGTCATCCATATGTATCTATCTCTCTTTCTATCGGATGGTAAGGGGACTGCCAAAATTTTGCTTACGATTCAGTCTTCAAACAAGTTTTGAAGGCTTTCTTCCTTCCATGTTGCATTGTTCCTATCTATTAGCTTGGCTACCATCTAGGGATCATCTTGGTTAGTTGGGCTTGGGATTATGTCTTGCTTTAATCATTTGTCTTCATGTATTCTTATCAATTCTCTATTACCTACTAATCATAATGTTGAATCTGAAATAACTTATTCGTCACTTAGTAAGCTTTTCCATCCCCACAATGGTCGGTGGCCTGTCTTGGCATGATAAAAGTTTGTAGAGGGGAAATAGAGTCCCTTGAATAGTTTACTCCATAAGGATGGGGGACTTTCTATCTTTCATAAGCCTATTTGGCCAACATAGCTTTATTATGTGTAATTATGTCTTTGAAGCCCATTCCTCCACTGTCCTTTCTCGTTTTCAACACATTTTAGCTTTTCCAATGAATTGCAGCCTTCAATTAAGTGTTCTTCCACCAAAAGGAAGCGATTTTTTTCTCAACAGCTTTACAAATGGAAATTGGAATTTTAAAAATGGGCATCGTGTATTGAGGTATTGTTTGAACTATTGCTTTCAATAGGATTTCTTTCTCAACTTTGGACATTAGCTTTTCCTTTCATCCTTCTAGCTTCATATTCACCCTGGCCAATATCCAAGCAAACATTTGTTTTTTATATGTTCCCCAATCTGATGAAATGTCTAGATAGTTCCTCGTTTTATCAATTTCATGGATCAGGGACTTAGCAACTCGTCGCGGAGCTCTCCCATGCTGGTCTTGAGCTCTTGCATCCTCGCCCAAAGCTCTTCTTTTCTGGCTTCCGCTCCTTCGACGGTCGAGCTCAAGTCCTCTACCATCCCTTGGACGTTCGAGACGGTCTCCTCCATGATCGCCATTCAGCGTTCCAGGTTGCCCATTTGATCTCTTGAACTTGAGGCACCCGGGTTTTCTTTGACTTGGGGTGAGCCTTCTTGTTGCCCTTTCTGCGGTCCTCACAATCCTCAACTTGAGCGATCGCAACATCGGAACGCTGGTTAGCCATTGCACTTGGAACAAAAGCTTTAATATCACTTGCCACGAGTTGGTCGATTCTGAATGATCACACACTCATGCAGCCTTAAGATCATGATCCCAAGCCAGCCTTATATGCACTCACTAACAAGAACAGAGTATGGGAGTGAAGCTCGAATGTATTATTCATGAACAAGAGTGTAAATCTGAAGGGGGAGGAGGGTCCCCTATTTATATATGAGCAGGTTTGATCTCAGCCATTGATCTCCTCTCGATCCAACGGTCCTATTCAAATATGTACAATCATTATAAGGCTACATGCAGCTTAAGAAGCCCTAAGGCGTGGGGAAGCCTAAGGGATGTCTGCCATGGGTCTGCAAGGTTAGTCCATGGGGAACCCAAAGGGTCGCCTGACACAACACTTGACACAAGGAACTAAATGGCCATGGGCTTGTCTTGTGTTGTGCATGGGCCGGTTCACAACTCGTGCATCGATTGTGGGTCGTTCTTGGATCGTTCATGGACAGCTCATGGGTTGGCCCTTGTATGGGACATGAACCTATTGTTTTGGACGGTCTTGGATCATAGTCGTCCTTGGGCTGTGTCACTTGACTCAAGCCTAAAAGACAACTAGGGAAGAAGCACATAGAGCCCAACATGATGGCTCCAAAGTTATAATTAAAAAAAAAAATTGAGTTGTAGACAACTCCGATAGTGCACACCTAGACAATAATGATGTAAGACTACATCCCTGCCTAGAGCCCATTTATTCATGATTAATTAATTGTATTTACAATCACGAGAGCATTGGCTCATAGGCTAGATGGACATAGATGAAGAAGGGGAAATTACCCAAAAAGTGTTTAACATATTGCACATGTGTTGATTTAGTATAAATTTTTTCAATTTGACCAATTTAATCCTAAATCTTTGGACAATTTGCCAATTTAGTATTCTTAGCCAATTTTTATCAAACCCACTGACGCAAATGCCAACCATCCTACATGGCACAACCATACCGATGTGACAATTTTTATAATTTCTGAAAAAATATATGATTTTATTATTTTTTTTTATATTTTTCTCTTCTCTTTTTTGTCTTTTTCTTTCTTTCTTTTATTTTTTTCCTTCTAAGCCCAGCAAGGGCCAGCAACCCTCACTAGACTTTGTAGAAAATAAAAGGAAAAGAAAGAAAGAAAAAAATCAAATAAAAAATTCATAAAATTATATATAAAAATTGTCAACATCAATGACTCTAACCAAAATTGGTTGGAAAACCTAAATTCACAAATCGTTAAAATATTCATGACTAAATTGGTTAAATTGATAGATTTATAATTGAGTTGATACAAATGTAATAGATTTATGACTTTTTTTTATGATTTTTCCGATAAAAAGTATATGGAGCCCAACATATAGTTGCAAGAAAGTACCTCGCTTTTAAAACCGCATATGGAGATTAATGAACTGAATATTCATATGAGAAGCAGCATTTCATATGCAACTTCTCAGGGGATCAGATGATGATAAGATTGATAAAAATTCAAGGAAGCATCTATTTTATCATGGAGATTGTTCATGAAAAATAAGATGTTCCGACTTAGAAATGGGTACATTTTGGGCTGGTCCAGAGTCATGACACGAAGGCCCGAAAAGATGACCCGTTTAGGTTTGCTCAATCAATTTATTGCCCTTGAGATTAAAACAACCGTTCTCATTTGTTAAGGACTCGACTAGGCTTTAGCCTCTTAGTTATTAGGTCGGGCCTATATACTCATCATCGGTTTGAAATCAACCTCGAGCATACTCCGGTCAAGCAATGTCACCCTCGAACTTTGATAAACCTCTCCAATACGGCCAGTCCATCTCATTTTTCGCTGCAAATTTTCATATGTACCATAATATCCGTCAGCTAAAGGCCGGACTAAATTAGAAAAATGAAGTTGGCAAGTTTGACGACGACGTGGTAACGTGTATGATTTGTTCAAGTGTTAGTTTCTTCTAAAGGTTTCTTTACTCTTAAGCATGCGTGATTGATACCACTTGAAAAGAGATTCATAGCTAAATGCCAAAACCTCCTTCACATCACGACAGACTTGTACAAGGTAGGCTAGACTTTTTTGTTTCCTTGGCCGGCCGAGTAATGCATCCCTAGCGAAACAGGTGTCTGGAAGAGACAAGAGCGAAGATCCAACCAAAGAACAAGAAAGTCCCCCCTCAGGAACGTCGCTCTCCATATAAGACGCCTTTGGGTAAGTGTCTGTCGATGCAATTCTTCAGCTCGTCATGGCGGAGGAGCACGGAAACGCCAACACTTCCCAAGACCAAACCGGTAAATTTACGCCACTCTCTCTCTCTCTCTCTCTCTCTCTCTCTCTCTCTCTCTCTCTCTCTGGGCAGGGGTGGGCTAGACCAGGGATGGGGGTGGGGGTGGGGGTCGGGGTCGAGCTGGGCTAGACCACAGTGGGTGGCACCGTTGGCATGGTACGGGCAGTGTTGGATTTAGGGCGTAGTTAGCATCAGCCCGTGGACTGGCACCGCACTGTCCGATTGTGTCCGCTCTCCATATAAGACACCTTTGGGCAAGTGTCTATCGATGCAATTCTTCAGCTCGTCATGACGGAGGAGCACGGAAACGCCAACACTTCCCAAGACCAAACCAGTAAATTTACGCCACTCTCTCTCTCTCTCTCTCTCTCTCTCTCTCTCTCTCTCGGCAGGGGTGGGCTAGACCCGGGATGGGGGTCGGGGTTGGGGTCAGGGTCGGGGTCGGGGTCGGGGTTGGGGTGGGCTAGACCACAGTGGGTGGCACCGTTGGCATGGTACGGGCTGTGATGGATTTAGGGTGTAGTTAGCATCAGCCCGTGGACTGGCACCGCACTGTCCGATTGTGTCCGGCCAGCACGATTGGGCTTTTTCACCCCTTGAATTCATTTTAGTTGCTGAAGAACCGGCCAATATTTTTGGCTATATGGTCGTTCGGCCCAATGGTTTCTAGATTGTTCCATCAACGTGCAATTCTTGTTTGTTAATTTTAGTTTGATCCCTCTTCTCGTCACCTTTATTTCGTATTTATTTATTCAATAAATAACCTATATTTACCCTAACGAAATCCTCAAAATTTTCATTCTTAGGTGAAAATTTCAATGTCAGTATAGGTTTCACTCTAGACTCTATGTCACAGCATAAAGTATGAGCAAAATGGAACAGGTAAAACACAAGCATAGCACAAGCACATGTCATAAGCACAGGCACGACTTGACCCAACTCACCAATTGGTCAAGCCAATACAAAGTTAGACTATTGGCCATAAATAAGCATACTGCTAAAAGCCCCTCAAGTCGAAAGTGCATTGGTCTTCCTCAATTAATAAATTGATACTTATCACCAGAATTGTCTCAATCTCACGATTTGCATCACCATAATTTATGCATGAGATCGGAAATTCGTCACATCTCGTGATAGCTACACCAATCATACTTTCAATATAGAAAAAGCATACTTTCATCATCAAATTATGCATCCAAGGTCAATCATGAACAGCCACTTTTAACACATCAAAATACCATCGCTTTAAAATGGGTCTGCTTTTACTCCACTTTGTATATTTTGCGCATGTAAAGCAAGGTTCTCGTATGACACGAAGTCGCCCATGATGTCCCACTCCCTGGTAATGGAGTTCGCTTTTCTGACGATTTCGGCCGGTTGCTGCATTGTTAAGGAAACACTCGTAGAAAGAGGTTCATCGCATGAAACAGTGACGAGAACGAACCGTTCGTTTTCAGGTGAAGCAAACGCGGCGCCGAAGAAGATAACGTGGCCGGAGCTCGTGGGGTCGACCGCGGAGGGAGCCAAGGAGAAAATCAAAGAGGAGTTCGGAGATTCGATTCGTGTCCAGGTCGTTCCACCAAGCACCTTCGTCACCATGGATTACGACCAGCAACGGGTCAGGTTGTACGTTGATTCCTCTGGAAACGTGGCACGGACCCCCCGAGTCGGCTAACTTGATCAAGCATTTTAAGTTTTTCCTTTCAATTATGTCATGTTAAGTTCGAGTTAGTGTGCTTTCCTTTGCTCTTTTTTCTCGTTAATGTTGGGATACGATCGATTTAAAGATAGGTCGTTGGTTTCCGTAAATAAGTTACGATGTCTAAGTATCAATATCATCATTCGATCCAAAGGGTGAAAAAGAGAAAACCATGAACATATGGTACATTTTTGGTACACATCCGTATCTTCGAACAAGAATAAAAATTAATCAGTCAAGCAGAAGGGAAAAGAGAGAGGAGCAAACGCATGCAAACGCCGCTACCCGCTGTCACCTCTACCGGTGAGGATCGAGATAGGGGAAGTCGAAAGCGATGCGAAACTGGCGTCCCGGTTCGCCACAAAGGAGGAGGAGCTCCTCTTGTCGAAGCAGGAGGAAGGGAAGGAGAGCTGGAAGTCCTCGAACCTGGATCCTTGGCCCGCCTTCGTGCAATCGAAGCCGCTTGGCGCAGTCGCGACCTCTGGCACGTTGATCTCCCCGTCCAAGCACCTCACCACATGCCTCATCGTAGGCCTCTCCATCGGGTTGCAATTCGAACACAACAGCCCCAATTTCAATACCGCCATCACCTCACCCTCGTTGAACTCTCCCTTCAATTTAGGATCCACCAGATCAAGGACCCTCCCTTCTTTGTACCTCTCCCACACCAAATCCACCAGGACCAGCTCCTCTGGCCCGGCCCCGTGGTCGATCGGCCGGCGCCCACACGCCACCTCCAGCAAGAACGCCCCGAAGGCAAACACGTCCGAGCTCATGCTCGCCTTCCCGGTCCTTGGCGTCTCTGGGGCCAGGTACCCCAGCGTGCCCACCACCCGGGTCGTGCCTGGGTTCGACCCGTGATCGTGCAGCCTCGCGAGCCCGAAGTCGCCGAGCCTCCCGTTCAGCTCGTCGTCCAGCAGCACGTTGCTGGCCTTGACGTCTCTGTGGATGACCGCCTGCTCGTACCCCTCGTGCAAGTAAAGGAGCCCGGAAGCCACGCCCTTCACGACGTGAATCCTCTGTTCCCAGTCTAGAGTGACCTTAGGCTCGTCGAACAGGTACCTGTCCATGCTCCCGTTGGCCATGTACTCGTACACCAGCAGGAGGTCGCCCCTCTTCCGGCACCAGCCCAGGAGCTGGACGAGGTTCCGGTGACGGAGCCGCCCGATGCTCGAGATCTCCGACACGAACTCGCGGAGGCCCTGCTTCGACTCGTGCGAGATCCGCTTCACTGCGACCTGAATCTTGGAGTTCGGCAAGGTCCCCCTGTACACTTTGCCGAACCCGCCTTGCCCAAGAAACCCCTTCTCCTTGAACCCATTGGTGGCCTTCTTGAGTTCTTGGTAGGAGAACCGGTGGGGACCGATCTCGAGCTCCCATTCCTCGACCACATCGGCGTTCTTGATCCTCCGGACGATCAAGACCACCAGGAAACCCGCGGACCCTGCAAGAACGACGCATAACACCGAGATTCCTATGGCTAGAGCTGTGCTGGGGTGATGCTTCTTCCCCGCGCCCGGTAACGGAGGCAGAGACGAAATCTCGAGAGCTCTCGCCGCCCCATCGATGCGAAAACTCCAACCCATCACGTAATGAGAGCTCGCGAGCAGGCCAGTCGAAGCAGAGAACCCGACATACATGAATTCGCGGAAAATCGGCGACAAATCCACGTTGTAGGACAGGATTGGCTTCGTGGGTTTCACTGAACTAGGGGCAATCGTCACATGGATCACCTTCTCGCCCGAATCGTAATCAATCCACGCCTGAAGCGCCTTCCCAGACTTCAGATTCAGATCTAGCTTGGTCGAGTTTTCGTCGGCGGCATAATAGGCCGCCGCGGCGGAGGCGTTGGAAACCAGGCTGTTGATGTCGATCCCGATGTGGTTGTCGTTCATGTCGCCGAACTCGAAGTCCTGGACGGTGTCGAACTCGACGGCGAAGAGGTGGCTGGAGGAGTTGCCGATGTCGCTGGCGTTGAGGAGGCCCAGGTACTGGCTGGGCAGGGCATGGAGGTCCCTGGCGGCGGAGGCGACGAAGGCGAGCCCGTGGCCGCCGAGCTTCGGGTACTCGGGGACGACGGCGAAGACGAAGGAGGTGGAGAAGGAGGAGACGCCGCCGCCCGGGGAGCTCTTGAACCGGACCGGGGAGGGGTAGAAGGCGTGGCCCATCAGGCGGCTCGTCTCATTGGTGAGCCGGAGGACGCCGCGGCCGTCGATCTCGGCGACGCCGCTGAGGGTGATGTTGCCGGCGGCGGCGGCGCGGCGGAACCCGGAGAAGAAGAGGTCGGTGGGGTACTCGCTGGCGGCGGAGGAGGCGGTGAAGGAGGAGAGGAAGATGAGGAGGAGGAGGAGGGAGAGGGGAGCCATGGCGATTTTAGGGTTTAAGGATGCGAAGATCGAGACATGGTTTCGCAGAGATTTCGATGGAGCTTGGAGGGATGGCGACGCTCTCTACTGCGACTGGTAGACTGGTGGTGGCGGCTGATTTTATTCAGCAGACAGAAGGATCTTGGCGAGAGAGATGGGAGAGGCGTAAATGATCCTCATCAGTTTTATTTTAATTTTAAAATATATACATATACGTGTGTGTGTGTGTGTGTGTGTGTGTGTGTGTGTGTGTGTGTTATAGAATGTTTTTCTGGGCATATATTTTCAAAAATGTCATGCTTTGATTAGAATAGGCTTGGGAGGGTATAAGGAGAATATAAATGGGCCGTGTTAAGGGAGACGAATTTCAACCTTATAATGTATAAGAATATAGGTAGAGTATGTTTTTTCATGTATTTTAATAATATTAGTTAATGCTATGGAAAACCTCAAATTAGTACACTGCAATAAATTTACCTTCCGTCAGTTTTCATTAAATTTTACTATTATATTGCTGAATTTGATAACAAGTGACAATTGATGGGATATCAATTTAGAGTTTTATCATTCGTTTATTATAAATATACAAATTTATGATTTTTCGTAATATTAATCCAATTTAATGGAAATTAACGAAGGTTTTGGATTTTTTATGGTAAAAAAATTAGTTTGGGTAAATTTGTTGTAAGTGTTTGAATTTAAGATTTTTGCGGTACCGACCCTTATTATTATTATTATAAATCAAGGATTTTGGTTTTTTATGCTTTGTTTTGAAGAACCGGCAGAGGGAGAAAATAAAATATTGGTGCAAAGACTTTTTAGAAAGTTGATTTTCCAAAGGAAAAAGAAGAACAGAAAAATTTAAAGTGTTCTTCAACCACTCTAATGTCTTTTGCTCCGCTTCCATTAATCGTCACCATTACCATTGCTATTTTTGTTTTCAAATTCTCGGGAGACTCAAAGTGGTGGGGTTCCAAGGAGGAATCCTGTTTATAAATTAATTAGGCATCGGTTTGTCACATGACCCACTTTCGAGTTGGACCGAACATAGAAATTGGACTCTATTAACTAGTGCGCTCCAAAATGTTCATTTATTGTACTTTTCGATTTTGTAAAGGAGTGCTTGTGAAGTAATGATTAGATAACTCAATTATGAAAAGTTCATCACTTTGAAATAATTATCTGTCTTGCATTATGGTTAACCAATAGATCAAATAAGAGAATATTTCTTTAATGATAATATTATCAAGTGTCTCAACGGCACTCACTAACAAGATTGATACACTTTATTGGATCAATTCGATTTTCAAAATATAAATTATAAAAATTCTTTAATCTGTTAACTAATTAGTGTTTATGGGACAATCGTTAATAAAATTCATAAAAAGGAATGATTTTATAGGAAAAAAAAACTTAGAACGTGCATCCGAGGCGATGGTGGTGTTTAATATCGCTGAGGATTTTTTTCCCCTCAGAGGCACACTTTCCAAGTAAGGTGACAACCTTGGAGGCCAGCGAATTTAAGCTAAGATAGATGAGTCCAATTTGCAAATCTTCTCCCTATTAGAGCACTAGATACACCTGTGAAATTTTTTTTATTGTGCTTAGATTTTTAGAATCAAATATGCTCGTTATTATCTTTAATTGTATTTTGACAAGCATTATTCTATTGATCGCTGGAAATTGACCAAAGATGATTCATATAAAGAACGTGCCGAACGTGAAATTCTATATAATTGTCAAATAATGCTACACACACCGGATCTTTATTAAAAAGATCCAAATCGCATGAAATGTCAATGACTTTTCACCTCTCGGTCGAAAAGTTGAGATCTCCAGTCAACTATTCCATCTCGAAAGATCCGCAAGATTTTGAATTCCCATGGCTAAGATGCTTTCGTTTTTGACTTCTAATTAGGGGCAGATCGGAATTCAAAAGGTGCTTGCGGGTCGCGAACGTTGGCAGCTTTGATTCAGTCAGAGAGAGGTGCACTTTTGCATTGGAGTCGCATCACCATAATGCTCTTGTTGCTGGAGGAGAATATACTCACGGTGGCGACTGGAGGACCTTTGACTCGAGACCACTTTCGTTTTCCTTTCCTTTTCATTTCTTTGTTGAATTAAGGACAAAGAGTGTTGATTACCCTCTTAAGCACGGTACATTCTTGCATGCTCCGATAGGGCGAATTCAATATACGCCATCCGCTAGATTTTATGAATTTCATGCAGAGGCCCGCATGATCCAATGGATAAACAAATATTGGGCTTACGTAATTCCGATGTGACTGATGATCTTTCTTTAACCTCGAGACGAGTATCCCTATTCAAATTTGGAGGCTATTTTGAATTTGATTAGGCAAATGATACATATAATTCATAGATTTTGGTTTAATGTGCACTGTGGTTCATAAACTTTTAATTTGTTTAATGTGGTCTCTGAATTTTATCTCAATGTATAATGTGATTTATAAACTTTTAATTCATTCAATGTGATCCCTAGACTTTTGATACATGTTCAATTTAATCCCTGCATTTTATGAAAATGTTTAATGTTGTCTTCGATCTTGAATTAATGAGAAGACTACGTCGAATAATTTTCATATAAGAACCACATTAAACAAAATAAAAATTTAAGGACTACATTTTATATAGGGTTAAAGCTCGGGGACTATATTGAACGAATTAAAAGTTGAATGACTATATTTGAATTGTTTGTGTTAGTATCCTAATCCGATCAAGAAACTAATATTTTTGAAGTTATTAGATTTCAATCATGTGCTATGTTGAGCATAGGAAGGGGTGCACATGATTGGCTACGCAGCACATGGATGAAGAGTCATGTCTGCTCTCCACAAATTGACTCATTTTGACCTGTGTCCTTTTCTTAGTAAATAATCCTTTATAAAAGAGAAAAAAATTAAATGTTTGTAGATGCTTTTGACTGGATAAGCTCAGATTTCGACCAAACTTAGGGAAAGCATCTCCGCTCCTCGATCTTCTGATCCTCGTTCGATCCGATCTCCCTCTGCTCCTAGTTTAGTTGTACTGGCTGTGGTCGTGTCTCTTTTTTCTATTTGTCCGAAAAGCGAAAAAAGAAAAAAGAAAAAAGAAAAAGAGTGGAACTTACTAATAGCACTTCAATAGAGTTAATGGTACTTGGATATTTCAAGGAAGATGAATTTAAATTATGAATTTCATTGGTTTGATTGAAAATACTCGAAAAGTTGATTTCTTTTTCAAGGATGTGGAGGTTGAATGTGTCACTATGTGAATTGTCGTTGGATTTTCTTGCAAGCTGGCTTTCTCACAAGATAGCCTACCTTTACTAAGAAATTCATAGATTCATAAGATACCCCACCAATAATTTATCCCTGGTAACATGAGCGCTCAGTAGATGATCCGAAAACATGGCATTTTGTAATAGGGGTGTGTAGGAGAACTTGTGGAACCGCCAGAATCAGAACAATTAGGTAAGTTTTTTGTTTTTTGTTTTGATAAAAGGTAAGAAGTATATAGACTTTTGCACAAAAAGCTATACAGCTGTACAACAAGGGGGCCCCGGCACCAGTTTACACTCAGAAAGACCGGAAGTCCAAACAAGTGAAAGGGGACCAGGGGGAGAAAATGGGAGGAAAGAGCTGTGAGAGAGATATAATGCAAATAAAAACAGTAGCATAAGAAGGCCAAAATAGTGGCCAACAAAGGAGACAATGGGGAAGAGCACACAACACTGTGGCTCGCACAAGGAAAAGACATAAGGCACCAAGCTGGAAACACAAGCCGCACCATTAGGAAAGACCCGGGAGAGTTCCATCAGAAGCATCACACAACAACAACGAGATGGGTAGCAATGTAAGGAGGCAGCTTCACCAACCATCAGGCCGAGGATTAGTTATCGCGTATGTTTCATGTTTCGAAATTCCAAAACGTATGAGAACAAGGTTTAATGTTTGGGGTCATATCACCTTCTACTCATCTTATATCTTGCACCTTATATATGTAGAAAGGTACTACTTATCGCGTATAATATTTCATAATAACAAATATGCATATTTAATTATTTATGAATTTCGATTTTTCCTATGAAACGTTCACATTACAATGTGCAAAATCTTATTAACATTTTCCAACTCCTTTCCAAAAAACAAATCTTCAACCCCACTTCGCCCATCACTATGTGGTGTATAAAAAGCTTAGCTAGGTCTAAGTTGTTCATTCAATTGCTTTGATTTGAATTATCCAAAAGATGCCTCGTATATATTAATATTATTTCATACTCTCCATAGAGTGGGATATCTTTTTTATGTAAACTCATGGATTTTAACCAAAGAGTGAAGGCTCATTCATATTTGGCTTTTTACTTTCCATGTTAGTATCATCGTAGGATTGTGTTACTATTAGACATGTACAAGTATTTGATCATGTAATCCGTTTAAGTTATATGATGAATGTTAATGGCATAATAACTAAAATTAAGATAAATTTATTTATATTGAATGAATTTTTGAAAAATAGATGATAGTGCATGGTACCCATGAACCTGCGAAACCACATGTTCCAAGTTTTAGGGTGGTTCAAAAACCTACAGGATTGATTTTAGGTTCCAAAAATAGGAACTAGTGCTTATGGGGTCAGTTCTAGCGCATGACAAAAACCCTACCCACTCTGAAACTTGCAATCCTTTGATTTGAACTTCTTGCGGGTGGATATTGTTGACCAACTTGGGAGGCATTTCCATTTCTTTTACCACGTAACCTATTAACTTGTGGGGTTTAAAATGCTAAACGCGGGTATTGACTAAATATGGAACTGCATTTATTTATTTTGTTATAAAAAATCTAGAACTTTATTGGGTTATAAATTAGAGTAAGGGGAATTGAGCTCCGATTTGGGCCACCAACCCACTTTCTTTAGCATGGAATCCCTTTGCGGTCGGAGCCACCACGCATCCAGAAGGGAAACCTATACACTAAGTTTTTTTTCTTTTACATGAAGATTTTCCATTTGCTTGCTTATATCATGGACCAAGGCATATGACACTTAATTTATATGTGCAAAGAATCCTGGAGCACCCAATGAGACAATCCCTTGTGACAAATTATTTTAGCATGCATAAAGCATTTCTAGCACCGGTTTAGAATATTAGAAAGTTAGAAGGCTACCGACAAAGACTCTTTTAAAAAAAGGGCGCCACGCCACAATCAGCAAGCTTGTCATACATCATTTTTCTTCTAGTGTCTTCCATGTCGGCTTCGATTGAATCCGTCATCTTTGTCAAACTTGGCACATAAAATGTGATTTTCAAGATACATTATGAACTCCAGAGTTCAAATTCTGATCCGACACGTAAGTACCATCGTTGTGTGCTACAGATTATCCCACTTGATGAAAGCGGACAAAGCCAGCGTAAAACATATTATTTTGTCAATATCATGTAAGTAACAGAAGGAGCATAAGCATTGTTAATCATAAACCTCACTACCAAATAGACCTTGGTACACACACTCCTCGGCAATCAAACATTTACCAAGAGTACACCCGCTTTTCTCTTTTGGGTAAAAGCGAATGGATTTCATTAGATACGAATTTGATAAATACCACATGGGCCAAATTCCACTAACTGCCCATGCTAACGACCTAGACTTAACTCATTTGTAGAGCTTATAGAGTATTTTGTGGGACAAATACTTGTTTGGACTAGGGCTTACATAGAGTCCATTGCGCAGTTGATCACGTGCGTCCCACATATGGCCAATGGTCATGATGGTCTTTGGATCCATGGACCCATGCCCCTGCAAAACTTACTCATGCCATAGTAGTTGGGCCTCTATGGCTCCGTTTGGTTCGACAATGTCTTTAGAAAAATGCAAATACCTTTGGGTTAAGGGAGTTTTTCGAAATGCAAATAGCGTTTGGTGAATTGTAATTTTAAAATGTATTGGAAAACAACTTTGGCCAAAATACCTTTACCAAAAAAAAAAAAAAAACTTTGGCCAAAATACTATTTGTTAAAAATTGCATTTGTAAATGACTTTTACTAATTAAAAAAAAAGATTTTTGTAATTTTTTTTTGAAGTCCAGCCATTGATTGGCCAGATCTAGCCGCCGAATTGCCGGATTTGGCCCCTGATTGCCTTCGCCTAAGGTCGCGAGACTCCACGAGTCGGCCGCCTAGGTTCACATGATCGCTTGGGGTCAGGCGACCACCGCCTGATGGTTGCTTCGCCCGACCCAAGTCGCTAGACTTCAGGCAGCCGCCTAAGTCGCACTATTCAGGCCATTAGACGCCTGGGTCACGACTGGGTCGCGCGACCCAGGCATCGCCTAAAGTCTAGCGACGGTCGCCGAGGTCGGGCAACCCTCAGGCGACGGTCGCCGGCATGCGCCACCCCTTTGCTAGCTGTTATCGGCCTTAGATTAGCTTTTCCATGGGGCGGTCTTTGGAGAAGATGAATAGCAACCGAGGCCAAGACTTGCATTCTGAAAATGCAATTTCCTAAAATACCTCATGCAATTGTATTTTTTCAAAGTTGAGCAAAAACACGAATCAAATATGTTTGCATTTGGCCAAGGGACTTGAGAATCCCAAAGCCCATTCCAAATGTCGAACCAAATGGGACCTATGCCCATTTCTCTGGGTTATAAAAAGAAAAAAAAAAAGTTAAACACTACGTTTTTTGGATTTTTATAGATACAATATGACGAGAGGAAACGGTAAAGCATGAGTAAACTTGCAAAAATACACCCGAAACGTACACGCACAAAGAGAAATCTCACTTTTTTATATTTTGAAAGAGGCAATATTGTTTGAAATATCGAAAAGAACAAACAATTTTTTTGCAAACCCTAGGCAGCATAAGAAACCTCGGAAATAACATTAAATAGTAAAGTAGGGAAAAACTACTAAAAAGCCTGAAATAATAGGAAAATAGACATAAAAATAGAAAGATAAGTCAAAACATATTTGAGCTATCTTCGATGGATCGAATATAACTCAGAATATGATAACTTTTATCCTATTTGGTGTTTGAGCAATGTGATATCCGGATATGTATAAATATTAACCCGACATAATGAATAGAAATATCCCATTTAGGGGAGGATGCATCAGGGTTGAATACATCTTCTGGCAAAAATTAATAAGAAAAAAAAAGGTTACCACGAAGGCAAAGGGGAAAGGGTTCAACGAGAGATAAAGCGTGCGTGCGAGCTCCACCACTTTTAACGTTGCCTAGCTGTCGGTGTGGGCCTAACATGTGTCGCCGCAATGTGCGGGCCGTTCCTATCCCATCCCATTGCAGTCCTCCCCCTCTTTCTCACGCTTTCTCTCTGTCAAGGACCATCGGATCGACACAGTCCAACACTCTAGACCTTGGATCTAAGGCTTGCGACCTTAGATTTGAGGTTGCCGGCCTCAAGGGACCTTAGATCTGGTGTCACCTGAGGCTAGGCCTCGTGAGCGGATCTTTGGCAAGCCGTGGATGCTCAACGATGTGTGTCACAACGTGACATCGCTGCGGAACTAGATGTTGTTCTTGACCATTGAAGGGCAGTTTGTGATGGTGTTCGGATCGCACTAGAAGCACATGTTGGGTCTGCTCGAGCTCATGTATAAATTCTTCGGGTCGGCAATGAAGATGGAGGAGGTGCTGGAGGTGGTAATGGAGCCCGAGGTGAAGCACTTCCTGAAGCAATTGGGCTCTCTGTCGCGGTGATCGAGTTAGAGGTTAAGCACTTCTAATTCTCTAATTTCAGTTTTTAATGTTTGAACTTTTTATGTATTTTTTGATCTTATCTTAAAGTGTACTAAACACTTGATAGAATTAGATATGTCTCCTTTTACTATCTGTTATTTTCATCTTATTTGATCCCATTCCAATCATTGTTCTGACGACTAAAAGTAACCTTGATGAAGTTTGAGACTCCAGATGATTGCAAAAGTTTTGGTCTGCTGATCAGGCGCTGCATGAATTCTTGCCCCGAGCCCATTTATCGAATTTTTGCTTGTCTAAACCATCTAGCTCAGCAGCAGCGTCCACGTCAATCCCCTTCCCTTGGAAAAAGCTCGCCCTCGAGTCAGGCTTAGGTTGAAGGATAAAATGGTTCTTCATCTGCAAAACAGGCATAAATTTCAGAAGACATTAAACATCGGAAAAATACACAAAGAACCTGGAAGGTCAGCCACATGGGCATTGTTCGTTGATTCTCTGCTTGATCTTGCATGGACCCGATGCTTGGCCCAAGCTTGCCATACCGACCCCATGAGAAATAGCTCTCGTTGAAGGAATACCATCACGTCATTGCCAACCTAGAAAACCCAGCGCCTTCGGTTTCGTCCAGCTGCTTCTCCGCCCCTTGTTTATACTTGTCATTGGCCTCCTCAAGCTTCTGTTTCACCTCGGTCTATGTCAACTGCAGCTGTTTCGCTAACAAGAACAGAGAAAATGGTTGCGCAAGAAGTGTAGCACATTGTTCTATATTACAGAAAAACCATTATACCCACCATGTATGAACCCAATGTCAAGAAGGTCCTTGAAAGATTGTCAGTACCGTGGACGAATGTCTTTCTATGGATTCATTAAAACTCTCCTTTAAATTACAGCAATGATAAGGTAAAAACCATTAGATTACATGAATGTTGTTCCCCACAACAAATGCATAAGCAGCTAAAAACCAAGATGACCACACGACATGCTTATTCCTCCCCCCCGTTTCCCAGATGTTGACTGAATAATGAACATCATTATCTTTGGAAAAAGAGTAGTGAAGATTTTCCTATTGCTCAAATTGTATTTCCAAGAAGTGAACTCCACATTCCTTCATGGGGTCAAGAGAGGAGAAAACCAATTGGAGAAGGCGCACAGAGACATTTAGAAAAAGAACAAATCAAATTTCTGAGGCACCTAATCTTTTCAGGTGCCCAAATCTAGCTAATCACCACTCTCTACCCAATTATCCACATTGTTATTCAATCTCCATCTAAAGAATATAGATATGAAAAGAACGGAAAAAAAAAAGGAAAGGAAAATCAAGATCATCTGTATCTAAATCAAAGCCGCTAATCAGACTCGTAGTAACACGATCGTGTATCCTCGTACCTATATATACAACTCAATCCAACAAGCACCTCCACTATGGCAGCCTCCGTCTTCTCTACGTCGGCGAAGTGCAGCGTCTGGATCAGCAACACCCTCCCCTTCGTGTCCAAGCTGCCCGCCCTCTGCTTCTCCATGTTTCGCTCCGCCTGCCACCTCAGAGTATCCTCCGCCAAGGGCCCCAGCCACCCCATCATCCTCTCCACTGCCTCCCTCCACCCCTCTGCCATCTCCCTGCCTCCTCCCCCCCCCCTGCCCCCGCTCCGCAGCCCCCTCAGTTTCGCCCTCACCTTCTCCCTCAGCTGCTCTGGCAACATCTCATACACCTGCCCCCGTGCCCCCTCTCCCATGCTCCCCGGCCCCTGCAGGAACTGCTCGGCCATCATGATCACGTTTGCATACCGCATCGCCAGGCCTGCCCCACCCACCGTCGTCCGTGCCGCCGAGTGGAGCACCACGTTGTTGCGCCGTAAATTGCCACCTGATGATTCCTCGCTCACACAACTATTTCCAGGCATTAGCCCAGCCAATAGCGAGGCCTTATCGGGCAATAGCAACATGTTGACGTTCAATTCACGGCTGTAGAACTTGGAGATGCCCGATTTCTTGGACGTGGATGTGATGGGGCCTGAATTCGACATGCTGTGGCGGCTCTCGTCTCTATGCGTGATTGGTGCGAATGTCTCTGGGTGGACCCGGATGTTATTCTGCTGCTGCTTCCGCTTCACAGCGTTCGGCAGTTTGGAAATGTAGGGCCCATAGAGGATGCAGATCCGAGCATACACAACGCACACGATTTTCGCCATTAGGCTGACGATCTTGTCGAAGGTCTGGTTCCAGAGCGACACATCCTTCAAGCTTCGCACCTGCTTCCTTTGGAAGGCGATCTTGCTCTCAAAGAGATCGAAGTTTGTCTTCTGCAATGGGTTTGCCTTGAAGTTTTTCTTCCATTGCTTCAATTTTCTTTCTGATGTCTCCATTTCTGTGAGTGATTCCAATGCCGAGTACAAGCTCGCCGTTGTGGAGAGGTACTTCTCTATCTTCTCGACAATTCGGTTCACCTTCCGCGATCCGTAGTCGAGCTTGCCAATGTCAATCAGCCCCTGCTTGAGGTTGGCATAGACAAGATCGAAACGGTTGAGGCCGCGGTTGGAGCACCGTGCGCAGAGGCGAGAGGTGGCATCCACGGCGCCCTCCAGGTCCTCAAGCTGCTCGGCGCACGCGAGGTTGAGGAGGAGACGCTCATCCCGAGAGTTCAGGTAGGCGACGCCCTCGGACCGGATGATCTCCTTCCGGAGACGGTTGAACTCTGCATCGGTGAGGGATCTGTAGAGGGCGACGAGGCGAGACATGGTCTTTGCGGCATCGAAGGCAAGGATCCCGAGGACCATGGGTTGGGGCTTGCTGTCAGCGTGGAAGCGGAAGAAATGGAATCCGCCAGAAGAGATGGCGGTCGTGCCGGTGGTGGTCATGGAGAGACCCGGGAAATAGGACATGGTGGCCGCGACCATGGCCCAAATGGTGAATGATGATGACGAGATTGGTTGCTTGAGATTGTTTGGGCGGTTGAGTTGTATACTTGTATGGAGGGGATGTCAGTGGTTATGAGGTTGTCACTTGTTAGGGTTTAAGGAAGATAGAGACAGAGAGAGCGACATGAATTTATATGGTGGTTTTCCGAGAGCACGCGCTTCGACAGGTGGGCTTATGGATGGAGAAACTCCATGGAAGTTGCTTCATGCAGACTGGAAGTCATATGAGAGAGAGAGAGTTATTATTAGCATTGGCTTGACCCGAGATTGAATAATTTTGTCCATTCTAAAAAAGCATTGTCAAGCTCACATCGTGCCACCTGGCAACCACATTTTGAGAGAGAGAGAGGGAGGGAGAGGTTCTTCATTCTTGCAAGCTTGACCACTTCTTCTCTTAGGAAGAATGCAGGACTCTCCCTCAAGAACTTTCATCAGCATATTCAGAGAAGCAAATCCATGTGTTAAATAATGGCAAAACGTAAGAACGCCTTGTACAAAGAAATCTACAAGGCATTGAAGACCTACTGCCACAAATGTTACAGAACTTGCACCATCTAGATTTTAGAAACGGCGGCTTTCTAGCACATGTTAGAATTTCATAGTCTGTCATCTTTATATTTAGGACTACGTCCTCTTTTGTTATTCCCTTCAAAGAAAATAGAAAAAGTATGCAACAATACGACAATTCAAATAAGATAAGTAGGTGATCTCACACCATGCATGGTCGTCGATTCTACATAACTTACACAAATAATGAAATTTGCATGCTTAAATTCTCGATGGTATAAATCGGTAGCCAAAGAAGTATTTGATATATATTTTGTTTCCATCCTATGAGCGTTCTTGTCGTCTTTGATTTCCAAATAAATGTGCTTAACTTGATACCCATCGCGTTGATCACTAGGCTTTTTTTCACCAAACCAACAAAATATTTTTTTTTTTGTATATAATAATTTACGTATGTACCTTAATGAAAAAGAAAATTCGTCTCTAAGAGTGTCATTTAGTTTATATGCTCAAATACATAAAACTCCATCTATATTCCGAAATATCATTTGATAGGAACGTAATTGTCAGATCAAACGCGGCTTCCATGAGCTCCAACAGCGAAAGAAACGAGGTCATGCGTCACTAATTTGTGTAAACTCAAAAGGGGAAATTGACCCGGGCAAAAGCAGCAGGAGAGATATTTGCGAGGAATTACGTTGCGTCTGAGGATGGGTCACGTCGATTTCAGAGTTAGATCCACACGTCTCTGCATTCTTCTCCTCAATTATTTCCCACTGTTCGTCCAAAGATTAATTAAATCTCAAAAACCCATCGGGCGTTCATTGATCTGATCTGAACATTCCCCTATAGGTCCAACGCGCGTGACGACTCCTTGCTTGAATCGATGTGTCATCACTTTTCTTCTGGCTCCTTGCGGGACCGATTGCGACTTGGGGAGGTCCGCCTGAATCATAGTCCGGCTGGTCTTCGAGTCCTCCGCTGATTTTTTGTTGGACTCTTCTCCTTGGCCTTTCTATATTCAAGTCGCCGAGTCAAGATTGCGAAGCACGAGCCGTGTTGTCGAAAGCACGACGCTTCCACCGTTCCACGCTTCAACAGTTAACGGCCTTTGTCGAAGTTATCTGATTTCAAACCTTAACCACAAGTCTCTCTTTCTTTTCACACAATCGATGAGTTGAGTTATACACATTACGTGTGAGTTGTGTTAGAAAAGTCTTGCTTCGAAAAATCGGCATGCTGTATTGACCCATAACTCAATGGTTGGACGGGCTTGGATAGGGCTCTCTCTTGGCAATTTACCCATGTGAAAGTATTAGATATCGAGTTTTTGTTACGCACTCCAAATAATAAATAGTAAAAATAACATAAATGATTCTTAAACTTCAGCTCAGTATACAGTATCCTTAAACTTTTAAATTGTTTAATATGGTAATTGAAGTTTTAATTCAATATGTAATGTCATATTTGAAATTTTAATTTGTTCAATATGGTCCATAAACTTTTGGTATAATTCATTTTAGTCCATAGATTGTATGAATATATTTCATGTTGTCTCTGAACTCACGTTGGACTAAAATTTATGGACCATATTGAAAAAGCTAAAAATTAAGAGACGACATGGTATATTGGATCAAAGTTTATGAATCTTTGTGTAATTATGCCATATGAATATATATCTGAACACTAAAGCAATCATGCTTAAATATATGCGCGTTCCTTAATTCCACTACTTAGAAAGTATTATTGAAGTTGGGTCCCGCGGGGGAGACTGAAACCAAGACCTTGACTAACAAGGTTTCTTTCGGTTCTTCTGCATCAGTCCAAGAAAATGTCGGAGGAGTCCCACCATCTCTTGCAATGTCCCACCTCTGGTCGTGAAAGAGAATTCGACTTGACAAGGACTGGGAACGAAAGTCGGATTTCCCGAGTTGACTCGCTTATGCTTTCGGAGGTGGTTGGGTTTGGGAGTAGGTGGGACAAGAAGGTTTCACACTAGACCTTACGTCAACCGGACATTATTGCGAGAAATATGAAGAAGCAAACGTGTGAAAGGAGAGTGACATATGAAAAGGATTGATGAACGAGAAGTTATTATCTGGTAAATCGAAAACAAATGTTAATTATTGTGTATAGATATCAAGAACAATATGATGAGTCAATACGTTATCACATATATTCAACCATAGAGGAACACCTTTTCGAGTGCCGGATTTATCATGGTCGATGACTTGAGGCCATTTCGACCCACCCGGATTTATCATAGTGATGAATCAACAAGGTTGTGGAAGAATCCATATTAAAAAAGAAAGTTGCTGAACTTGTTGAACCATGCGTTATGAGATTGTTTGAGTCCATATTGCACATGCCAAAGTAAGCACACATACACATAATTAGGACAAGATGAATCTAGGTAGTTATTCCATATAGATAGAATAATCAAGATCGCTATGTCTAGACGTTGTTCTTAACCTTTACTTGGCAAATTTCCCAATCTTGAACATTAGCAATGGATAGAATAATGCGAATGGTGGCTTGTTTGTATACCAGTCAAAATTTTTCTAGGAAGTCAATGCCCTCCTCTTGATGGAAGCCTTTTGCAACAAGTCAAGTTTTCATTTAGTCAAGCAAAACATCTACATGTAGCTTTGCTTTGTATACCTATTTACATCCAACCACAATCATCGATGAATCATAGGGAACAAATTCATATGTTTTGTTGATTGCAATAGCATATAACTCATATAGTGTGTGACATTCGAAATATTGTATGATTGGTAATAATATATAAGATATAAAGTTAAGTAGCTTGGAGTTTTGGATGACTGATGGAATTTCAAGTGAGTTACTAATTTTGTGACGATTGGAAAGGGCAAAGGATGATTTTCCGCAACCATAATCGCCAGAGTGCAATACTTTTGGATTAAATTGATAGATGTTAACATGTACATTGATGGTGTAGAGTAATGGAAATTGATTTACTGGTGTATTAGTTACAAAAGGGACCGATATGCTAGTATCGATGACTTTCAAGTTTTGAATTTATTAAGTTGAGATTTTCCTAGTATCTGTTATCTTTCACTTATAATTTTAGTATGTTCAAAGTATTTTCTTATTTATTAGTGTTTGCAACGAAAATTGGTTTCCTTACCTATGAACTAATTTACTAGATATTTTGATAACTTAACAAAATATCTACTCTGAAAACCATATAATTGAGCCATTTGTCACTTTCTATATTAAACACTTCTCACTCAATTTCAACCAAGTGTTTTTAACTTCAAGCCATCATTACTTTAGTTTGGTTATTTATTCTTATCACTTGGTAATTTTTGGTCTTTTGAGTTCATTTCCCTTGGCTGTATCATTGGATGGAACCATATGATTATGCCACAAGTAAATTTTCCACTTGAACACATTTTCAACTCGTTAATGGTATTATAAGTTTGAGTCCTCATTCATGCATCAAATATCTCCTTTTGACTACTCACATTAAGCCGCTTGTAGTTTTTGGGTTAGAACACTTATCTCTCTCTTACACATAGTGTTTAACCCAAGGTCATTATTACTTTTAACATTGTTACTTCTCCTTATCCTCTATAACCCTTGTATAGTTTTCTAGATACATCCCCTCTTGATAGTATATTTAACCCAAGGTCATCATTACTTTATCCTTGGTTATTTGATCGAAGAAATAAGTGCATCGGAAATTCTAAAACTTATCACAAAAGTACAATTAAGTCCCAAAACTTTCAATATGTGCGCTTGAATCCTAAAATTTGTTACAAAGTGCAATTGGATCCTAAAACTTTTCAAAAGTGTAACCAAATCCTGAAACTTGTCAAATTGATCCATTTTAAGTCCTTTCATTGTTTACAGTTTTAGCAAGTTTTACAACTTTATTGTACTTTTGGAAAAATTTAGGATTTGATTGCATTTTCGTGACAATTTTTAGAACTTGATTGTATTTTCATGATAAATTTTAGAACTTAATTACACTTTTGAAAGTTTTACGAGTTGCGCTTTCAAAACACATTTTAGGACTTCTAGTGTATTTTGTAACTTATAAAATATCTTCATGAAGCAAACTAATTATGGCCATGTGTAGCATTTTTACTTGGCCACATCTCCTCTCAAGTATCAACACATGTTTTTAACTCAAGGTCATCATTATTTTAATCTTGGCTAATCAATCTTATTCTTTTCTAAATCTGGCATGGTTCACCAGATTCATTCCCCTTGGCTTATAAATAGATCTTCTTATGTCTTCAAGTTTTAAAAGATTTCTAAGTTGTTCTTGCAAAGAAATGGAGATCTTTTATCACTTTTATATTCTATTTTCACTTTCCAATCTTTCAAGTGAAACTAAAGATTCAGTTACTATCTTTCAGGAGATATAGGGTGATTTGATGGACTTTGTTCTTTTCTTAAACTAGTTTTGTTAAAAGGTTTTTTGCTTATGTTGCTTTGAAGGTGGTTAAAGTTTTGATTTATAGAAGTTTTTTTTTTTTTTTTTTGAGGTAAGTGAAAACTCTAGGAGCCCAATTAGGTTGATTTACTTAGTATTCTTAAATTGGTTGATTAATGTTTGTCAATTTAGTTTAAATTCGATGGTAAGTGAAAACTCTAGCAGTTAAGTTAGATTGGTCTACTTAGTACTCTTGACTTGATTGTTGACATTTGTTAATTTAGTGTGAATTTATATTAAGTGTGTGTAGGTCTCACTAAAGGTGATGATTTGACTTGCATCTATGGATTCTTACATGCCTAAAATGTGGTTAATTGATTCATGTGAGATATGGTCTATGAAGCACTGACACTCTCCAAGAGCTTTTGTTGGACATTTCGACAAGTGTCCGACACTCGATCAACATGTGTCGGAAAATTCGACACCTGGTCAACTTTCTCGACACTCTTTGACACTCGAGTCGGAATTCTGACATATGAGTTTCCAACACATAATTCCTTTATCGAGGTCAATTTTAAAAATTCAATAAATGAGAGGTCAATATATATATATGTGTGTGTGTGTGTGTGTGTGTGTGTGTGTAAAAATAAAACACAATAATAAAAATAATAAATGAAGAAAGAAGAAAAACCTAATATTCTCTTTTCTTCTGACTCCCACTTCTTATGATACATAATTCACCCCTTAAGTTTTTTTTCTCATCTTCCAACAAATCTAACATGTGAGTCCAGAATATGGATCGCTTGTTTTTTCTCCAAATTTTATGAATTATTGAAATAAAGTTAAACTATCAAATTGAAACAATGAATAATATTAATAAATATATTCATTCTAGGAATTTTTAATTATTTATTTATCTATGAATTTGATTCAAATTAATTTGATTAAAATAATCATAAAAATGATAATTTATTATGTATATATAAAAATATATATTTAATATACAATGTGTCCGAATGTGTCAGAATTCTCCTTTTTTTTTTTAGAAACGACGTGTCAGCGTATCGTGTTGTGTCGCGTGTCACGTGTTAATATCGGTGCTACTTAGGATATGGTAGCATGTTAGATATGAAAAATGTGAAAATGACAAAAATGGAATTGAAAGTAATATTAACCATATGCCGAGAATACCCACTTATCGATTATACCCACTTGCCGATTATACTCACTGACTAATTATACCCACTTGTCAGTTATACGTACCTGTTAATTTTATCCACTTGTTGATTATTTGGGTTTTGTTGATATTCATGTTGTCGATTCTTTGAGTATTTTTATCATCAATTGCATGAGGAAGGAAAAAACCGTGAGGTGTAGTATGAAACGGGCCAAAATGGACAATACATCAAATGAGTTGATCTAGGAATGTCATATAATGGCTGTCCAACCAAGCTATTTTAAGACTGAATGGACTCTGCTTGGCTTGAGAGGAATAGTTGATATTGTTAGATTGAACTACCTCGGAATTGGCTTCAAGATCCCAGTCTTTCAATAGATGATCATGGGATGCACTGAGGATGTAGAAGTTTTAGGCTGAAATTGAAGTTACGATTCACTCTCCACTAGTTGTGGCATATAATGACTATAGTGTTCTATCTCTGGAGCTAGAAGTGCACGTTTGCGTGCCGAGTCAAGATCTGTCGGTGAACAGCCATTTGAACAATTTATAGACTACTAGACTAGGGCATAGTCCAATGATCACTAGCATCTGTTGTTTGTGATGGCCTTAAAAGTTCAAATTCCATAATCATTGCAATAATGTAAGAAGATACGGCAAATGAAAATAATGCTCATAAAAATGTGTCAAGATATATAAACACAGCCGATATATTTGATGAAAACAATGATACTTTTTGTGCTTTTCACTATATCCCGAAATACATACAACAAAGAGCCTTGTCAATTGTTTTCATTATGTAGTTACATATAAACTCTTCGAGTAATGAATAATTAGGGTCCTTGAATAAGACCGAGTATGAGCTTTGGTTTTTTAGAGTAGTGAAAGGAAGCCGATTGACCAAATTATCCATTGTCGTACACACTTCCACTTAATAGTTGACTAGCATGGAGATCTCAAGTAATGTAGCAAGCCCGAGTTCAACAATATGTCAATGTTCCTCCCAGCAACACCGCTTTGATCATGTGTGTTGACACCTAAATTCTAGTCAAGTAATTCAAATTTTCATTTTTGTAAATGTACCAATATAAATAAACCAAAAAAAAAAAGATAACAAAAATAAACGACCAAAAAAAAAATACCCACCCATTTGCATTAATTTAAGCTAGGCCCACTATCCAAATCCCCTCGGTAAAGCCCAATCAGAGAAAAAATCTATAAGAAATTAATTACAAAGAAAAAGCTGGGTTCCTTGTTCTATCACTATTCATGGTCAAAGACCATAGTCCCAAGATCTACCATAAGTAAAGCCCGATCAAGCTATAGATCTTCATTTTTCCGCTCCTTATTCAATCATTGCAACAAGATCAGAGCTAAAGACTTTCTTCACAATTTATGGCTCATAATCGCGCCTAAGGCGACGTAGCTATTGCCAAAACATCCTTCTCGAGAAGCCACTGTTCAACTCTGTTTTGCAGCCGTGAAGGTTAAAGTGACTAAAACATGCTTGAAGCATATCCACTGGGCTTCATTTTAGTTGACATTGAGAGTTTCCATAGTTGATCAACCCGCCTGATATGACTTGACTTGACTTCATTGACAAGGTAATCTCTGATTCTCTATCAGACTACTTTGTGGGGAAGGTGGTATGAATGTAAATCTCATTTTACTTCGATTAGGCTCAGTCATGTTAGAGTCCATTTCACATGTTAATTTCGTCTATGTGTATGGTCATGAATGCAAGTTTGAAATCTCGAAAATCTGCTCCTTAATCAATCAATTGCAATCTGTTCGACAAAATGTCTATAAGATTTCGATGTGAATTAATTTCTTATGTTCTAAATCTAAAAATAGGTTGACGTCGATCAAGTGATATTAATTGATTGTCGAGTCATTTAAACACAAGTTATAATGTTTTCAGAATAGTCAAATGCATTTCTGAATCATTATGTTTTTGTGTTTTGTGATCCACGATCCCCATGGCAGCGTGTGGTGATTGTTCGTGAAAAGTGGCATGGAGTTGAGCTTATTATTATAGAGTGCACACCCCTATTCTAATATCACTTGTAGGGTATGCGAGAGTATTGTGGTGGAAAAACGAGAAGATAGTAATAGACAACTCACGGTACTCGTTACACTAAACTGTAATATTAGTATAACACTAAAAAAATTTATCTCACACAACTATTATAATATATTTTCTCTCACCATACTCAAAAGACTCAAAGCAAACTAACCGATACAAGCACATGTTTGGCTATTCCATCTTCCCTCTCCCTCACGTAGGGGCAATTCGCTCAGACAGAGCTACTTTCTCTCTTATGAAGTTCACCGTCACATATGGTGACTCATCTTCAATGCTATCACTTAAAGGCCTATTTATAGGCTCAAGCTTCATCGCCTATTGGTCCAGTAGCTTGACTTCAATGTGAAAGGGAAGTTGCCGCGACTCTTTTACCCAAGCCAAAGTCAAAGCTGACAAGTTGAACTTTGCTTTCCTTCTTTATTGTTTTCTTTTGATTTTCTTTTGACCAACAGCTTGCACCTTGAAGATTCCAGCTATTTGTTAGAGTCAGTAATATAATTTTGCCTTTACCAGAGTCGGTTAAGGACTTTTCTTGCTTTCATATTAGGTGTTGATTGCAACAATGACATCTGGATTTCAAGGTGCGTTGTCCATTTGATTTCATTTCGGTGATTTGTGGCCGTAAATGAGGAGTAGTCGGCAGTGAAGGATTGGCCATCGTGTCGCGATCTTAGCTTGAGGTGCACCATTTTAAGTTCGGCTAATGAATTATTAAGCTCAAACTTAATTCAAGCTCTCCCAAGTCCATACCAATTCACAACTTATGGTTCAAGTTCTTGATTTTCATTAATAAGTTATTACTAATCAATTTACGGTGGGTCGAATAAAAACCCAAATAAAATAATTGGAGAATTACTTTATTCTTGTGAGCTAGAGACTTTGAATATGGAGACTTGATTACGTTAGATTTATTTAATGCTTTTTCGATACCATTTTGTTTATGAGAAAAATATATAATAAGTAACTTGAATTCATTTTATTACTTCCTAACATGTGGGTGATTATGCGGGTGCACGAACCACCAAATTAACATTCAATAAAGTAAAAAATGAATTGTAGAATTTACTTCAAAGCAATGAAAGCATCGCGATGTTAGCTTAGAAAACACACCAACACCCTAAATATGATTTTTAATTAATACATAATTTACTCAATGTTTTTTTAGGATGTTCACTTATTTAAATGAAATTTAGACTACATGCAATGCATGTAATGCAATTATTCTAAATGCAATGACTTACAAAAATATGTCAATATTAAAATGACATGCAACATGTAATTAATTAAACCTAACATGTAAATTATATGTCATACGATTTTAAATAAATGACCTAATCTAATGAGGCAATAATTGATGTTAACTAATTCTACATGACATGATATTTATTTTTTTTATTTTCTCTTTAATTTAAAATTCGTAATAAAAGATACTCAATATTTAAACATGCTATTCAAATTAAGAAAAAGAATTCTAATCTATCCTTAGCAATTTTTTTCTATTTTTTTATTATGAAAATTCGGAATAAATAAATTATCTAATATGAATATGCAATCTAATCTAAAACAGGCAACCGTTATTAACAAAAATCAAATCAAATTCTATCTAATCTTTTTGGATTTTTTTGTAAAATGAAAACAATCCAGCAGCACTATTCAATCAAATAAGGTAATCCACAAAGCTTATCTCATCTGTTTAAATTTGAAAACAGAATAAACCGGCGATTATATCTAAATAGTCAAGGATATTATGAAAGGTTTTATGTTTAAATTTGAAAACATGGTGACTCAACGATGTATCCAAGAAGTTATGGATACGAGGGAAGATATTCCATACCACCAAGTAACGTATCTCATAATTAGAAATCGGATTATCATCCAAGCACGTTGTTAAGTTAGGAAAATTTCATAACTTGGGGGTGGTATTTTAGATTTTGTGGATATGCACATTTGCTTGAATATTTAACAGAATACAAAAATCAATCAAAGTAGGCAGGTAAATAATTTCAAATCAATTAAGGATAAAAGAATGATGTATTTGAAGATTGAATTTTCAAATTTGAGCTCGACTTAGTCGGATCGAAATTGCATCATGGGGCTCGACGGTTGGGGCATGGTGGCAGACGGCTTGTGTGTTAGCGTGGCAACATGGGTGGCCGGCGGTGGTGAGTTCGATGTGGAGCTTGGCTCGCGTCGGGGCTGGGTTGGGCTCATGGGCTCCGCAACAGGGAGTTCAGAGCGGTAGCAGGGACATGGCAAGGCAGTAGGGTCATCGTGGGACAATGGCTTGGTCGTAGCGTGTTGGTGCAAGAGGTGGCGACATGAACTGGAAGTAGCAGCGTCGAGCTTGGTCAAGCAAGTAGCAGCTCGTCGGAGGAATAACGAGCGACGTCGGGGCTCTACGGGCAGCGTAGCAACAGGAAGTGGCTCAACATCGTTAGGCTCTGCTGCAGAGTGGGGAGAATGCAGCGACGCAACAATAGCTCCACGGTTCGTGTAGCGACTCAGTCGTTGTTGCTAGGGATAGCGCGGTGGAGATTAGGAAGTGACTGGCGTCGTCATCGATGTGGTAGCAAAGTAATTGGCAGCTCAAACATGGCTCGAACAGCAGCCCATCATTGGGGTCTAGTTGTGAAAGAGGGTGCTGGCGTTGGGCATCTCGGCCAAGGCTAGGCCGAGAACTCTCTCTCTCTCTCTTTTCTCACGTGAATCTTTATGTGCTTTAAGATTATGATTTGCCAACCTCGACTTACGAAACACAAGCATGTATTTATAATGTAAACCTAAGTTAAATCTCGATTTCATGGGCTTGAGTTTCGGCCTTTTAACTTGATGGGTTCTAATATCCTAAGGTCAGTCCCTAATTAGACTCCTAATGGGCTGAATTAAGCTGAAATTAGGCCAATTAAGGCCTTTTTTCTTATGATTTTCAGCCACACCTGTCCTCCCTAGCTTGGTCGATTTTCCCCCACTTCATGGACTCAGTTTATTCAATTAAGCTTAGAACCATCCACCACTAGTCTAACTAAATGCAATTAATTGAATTATGAAAGTCATGTAATAAAATATGCTTTTAATGACCGTATGTTATGCAATTTAATTCTATTATTTTTATTTAGCGGTTAAAGATTAATCCTTAATTTTTATGTAATAAATGCATGATTGGATTGCTAAGAATTAGGTGTCAATAGGTCAATAATGTCATTATTTGATAATTGGAGCCGGTTGGTGAAAGTAAATAACAATGGTGATTGATGGAAATGATGAATGGTAGTTGGTGCACATTTGTGGCCAATAGGAATGACTAGACGTGGTAGTCCAACGGCTAGAGATCGCTGGTAGTAGATTGGTGATCATTAGAGTAGATGATTGACGACGTTGTTCCGATGACTTGAGGTGATGACAAGTGGTAATGGTTATGGACGTGGATTGAAAGAAGATTCGGTGAAGAAGTCTTGATGAAGAGAGCGAACAAGGGAAACAAAAAAAAAGATATCAAAAAAGAAAATAAATAAAAAATAAAAATATATGTAAAGAAAAGATGAAAAAAACATATATAACAAAAAAAGAAGAAGAGAAAATATGGGCTGAAAATTTAGGCTGGGTTGAGAGTATGAGCTGACCGAGGAAAAAGTTGGAAATTTGGGCTACCGTTGTAAAAGCCATATCCCGACTGGGCCCGAGGCCCATTCCGAGTTTTAGATCAGACCCGGACTCTAGTTAGGGTGAGACCCACATTTGAATCAGGTCCTCTGACCCAATCTGAATCCTCATTTTTAGAAAAAAAATGATAAAAAAAAAAACTAAGGAAACGGTTTAAAAATTAGATTTTGATTAGTTTTGTTAGATATTTAGTATTAATGTTAGTTTAGAATAAGTTTAGATGCCTTTAGTTAGTGTATACATATTTTAGGTTTTAATAAACATCTTACTTTAGCATAGTTTTAGAATGTCAAACCTTTGGACAAGAAATTGAACCCAAATTGAACAAGCTCGTGAGGTATGTTGTTGGTGACAAGCATTACCGTGTTTCCATTTTCACATTTCTGTTTTGATTTTTTTTTCTTTACTTACGTGTTTACTTTCTGCAATTCCAATACATTGATTATTCTTCTCTTTTCTAGCATAGTAGGCTATTTTCTTTAGGATCATAATAAACACTAATAAAGACGATGCATGGAAATCTAACGAACGAGAAACTTAGGACACATAATTGGTGAAAAGATTGCATGAACATTTTAGTTGACAAATAATCAACTTTAGGTATTGAAAGTGCACTAGCTAAATAATTAGTGCAATTAAGTCTTCAACCTTAAAATCTCTAGTTCCATAGGCTTTGAGACAAGATTACTTGGATTATTTGTCATATGAGCATTAGCACTGATGTTCGGAGGCCATTCTTCATCTCGTGAGTTTGAGATATGAAGAGTAGTTGGGCCGTAGGGTTTTATACTCCGGTCTTGTCCAAAGTATACTTGTTATAATGTTTCACGCCTCTTCTTACAAATTTGAATGATAAGAGATGCGCTCCTGATTTTTAATTCAGTGGTGCATCGGTGAGTTTTGGTTTGCTGAGAAGTATTCTAAAAACTGCTGACCATGATTTTTTTTGAGAAAAGCCACGACCCATATAATTAAATATGAAGAACCTCTACCTCTCTCTAAATATTTTTTTGTTTGGTTGCCACCGTTATGTCGTTTAGGTTTATCCTAAAACCGGTCACCCTAAGGCAGAGCAATCCTGGTGGATGAAACTTTGTCTATCCCCCAAGTGACGCGTTCCTAAGTCTTATCCATTTATTTTCCAACCTTTTTCATTTTATTCATAAGGGAGAACTAAATCATATGCGTACCCGGATATTCATGTGTTAATATTATAGTTATTGTCCATAGAAGACGATCGTTCGAAGTCAATGAGAAATTGCCAATCTTATGAACCAAGGAGACTTGAATGCATTTATGCACTACAAACCGTCGATGTGTCTACAGATCACAATTGGGAAAATTAAAAAAACACACGCAGGAGACGAGTATACACGTGGACTTCAATGTTTAAGTGGGCCCAAAGCTGTGTCCATACTAATTCATTTGCTACCCACACTGGGGGTGGTGAGCCCACTTTGAGGTGGCGTTATTGGGCCGAAGCATGAATCGGTCTGTTGATAGAGTCGAGCTCTTTCGGGACGATATTATCCAAGGGATATCAAGTCCACGTGTCAATAAATCATCGAGCGTGGTATTCTAGTAAGACAGAAGTTGATATCATCTTTCATGAAATCACTAAGTTCAAGCCGTATCGTTAGCAAACCTCCAAGCAGCTTGTGCTAGATTCCAACATTCCACAATGGGAGTGCTAATGTCTAGGGTGGGTAGCTACGCATGTCACCCATCCCCACCCCTTTTTTTAATTAAAAGAAGATCTATTCAAATGTGGTTCTATATTTTTACCACAAAAAAAAAAAAAAAAGTGGTTCAATCCATTCTTAACCTGTTGCTATTCTCGAGGCTTATTAAGAATCACACTTTATCCGAGGCTACTTGCCTCAGCAATCACTCCTCATTCTTGACCCTGCCTATCCCATGTGGGCTAACCCCCAAAAGGAGCACCTTCAGTAGCCCTAGAAAGTGGTTACTATTTTGGGTTGGTGTTTATTAGTGAAACATTAGAAGGTGGAACTTGGGCGTCGTAGCCCAATCGCGTATCAAGCCGGTCCCTTACCGCTGCCCTATTTTGCTTGTAATTCCCAAAAACTTAAACTAATTAGGAAACGGGTTTACCAATATACATATAACAGGACTCCTTATTTAGCAAATTTTGACTTCACAATTTGGTGAAAAGGTAATGAGCTTTTAATTGGAAACAAGATATGTATCGTTTTATATTGAAACAAGGAGAGAACGTTTGGAGAGGGCAAACGAAATTATTCTGAAAATTCTTTGATACATAATGTAAATATTAGAAAGTTTTGGGGGCCAAGGCCCCTTGCAGCTACATAAGTCCCTACTTTCAACCAATTCCAGACCTCGACGGATTAATGCTTCATCAAGAAACATAATTTTCTCGAGAATAGAATTGAGGAAAAAAAAGGAGAAATGAAATTTGTAGGTGCCTCAAAAGGTTGACGTTGAAAAGCAACAAGTGTGGAATTTAGTTTCTCGCTTAGGCTAGATTAGCTTAAAGACCAGCTTTAACTTCAACTTTCTCCGAATAGAATTTTATTCTTTTGCTTAATATAAATCTCCCGGTAAAGGGTTTTTTACTTTTCTTTTAGCCATATATACCTTAACCTTTTACAACATACAAATATTGACACGTTGATTAGCATATATATTTTTCATAATTTTTCTAAAATTCAAGTAATCTTTTTTTAATTTTGACAAAAAAGCAAAAAGTTACGTTTGACATAAACTTTATTCTAAACAAACAAGCCCTTAGAAAATATGAGTTATAGCTAGCTCGACCATAATTTCTCGCATGGTTATGCCATTTTGACAATTCTCGTAATCATGACTTTTGACATCTGCTCCTTAACAAGACCAGAAGAATGGATGGATTAAAATAGTACCCAAGAAGCTAATTTTTCGATATTACACACCCAAATTCGAAAAAGAGACATACATATATATGAACGTCTCATTAATGGGTGGCCCTAATGAGAAACTTGTCAATCATACGCAATAAATAAATATTTTAATTTTTAAAGTCTTGATTGTTTATGATATGAGAAAGATAATGTTTTGTAAACGACAAATTTTCTTTATTTAAATGCTTAACGAGAATACACATTAATGAAATCCATATATAAAATGGAATAACGTCCATTTAAAATGTGAGTGTAATGTTCCATTGTTGACAAGCACTAAACCCTAGCAATGTAGAAAATAATTAAACAAATAAAGAACAGAACTTCCTGTTAGATCCTCTATCATTTCTCAATGCCTTCGTGAATTAGTCACCAAGCACGACTGTGTATATCTACTGCGAGAGCAGTTCAGACTTGTTGTCATCTCTGTGCACCACTTTCTCTGATAATCTCTTAGCCGAGCTGAACTGAACCGACCAATCACAAAGCGCACGAAGAAAGGTTACAAAGGGGCAATTCACAAACAGCTGCCTCCCAAGGATGGGAGAGCTTCTCTTTTGTTTTTGACTTCTTTAAGATGGTCCTGTGAAAGCAATCTTGATGTTGTCGGGGGGAGTCACACTCTCCACGGGCTTGCACCCTCTAATCTTGACCTCGACCGTCCGGCCCGTCAAGTCCGTGCCGTTGATTACCTCGCAGCACTGTCTTCGCAGGGCCTGCAATCGACACAAATAGTTTGATTGTATAGTTGTAACTTTGGTCTACAAAAATTAGGGGTGCGTAGTTCTAAATTTAGTCTAGATTTTATTGAAAACTACCTATCGGAAAAAGTTCCTATCTTATCATCGATTTTAAGGTTTACCCAGTATCCACCTATATTTCTAATCAAATGATTGTAATGAATCATTACTTCTAACAACTATTATTTGTTATAATTCACTAATGATAACTCATATTTAGACATGAAAATTATGAAATATTAATAATATAAAAGTTTCAATCATGGATATCGTTAGAAATATAGGTTCAAACTTTTGATTTTAGATTAGTAAAACATCTCTGGATGCTATGAAATGCTATAAGATCACGTGAAGATATAGAACAAGAAAAACATAAAAACTGGATTTAAAACCTAGAATCTATCCATTGAGACGGATTCCTCAAAACGTGAAACTTACCTCACATATCCTAAAACTTAAAATCAAACTGGTTCCTATTGATCTGGTTCTCAACTTCTTAATTTTACTATGAAACTATGCTCACTCCTAACAAAAACTAGTGGTTCATAAGATTATCTCTCCAAGACCATCTATTGCTATTCCAAAATCGAGTGAATTAGTCGACATAATCCCTATATCAATGCGACATCATCATTCATTTCTTTCAATGATATGTCATTTTTGGTCAAACCCTAGGATGGTAATCATGGAATGTGAAAGGGGACGGTCTCTTTTCGCATCCCGCGCGCATCGCGCAAATAATGGTGCTTTATAGGAGCAAATCAAGATTTAAATTATCGCATGCAACGTGTTGTGCGTCCGCAAAAGCCTCTTAGTCGTCTCCACGTCTTTCGTGACGTGATCATGTCAAAAGTCAATAGCAAACATTGGTCAAAATTAATAAAAAACTATAGTGCATCGACCTTTCGTTCTAGCCAATATTCACAGGCCAATTGTCCCACGAAAATCTATCTAATTGGGTGCCTCCTTTGGTTAGTTCACACTGTTAATTTCTAAACTCAACTCTAAATTTTTCCTCTCGACTTTGAGAAAAAACACAAACAGATGAGATTGAGAAGTCGACGTTCGTACCTTTTTCCACATGTTTGGTCTGAACGTTGAACTCGACACATTGAAGCTCTGGACGGCCAGAGCAGGAGCATATTGCGGGAGGTCACAATCATTCTCATCCGCGGACGGCCGCCTCACGTACGTGGTCAACATCTGGCCGTCCCCTACCCGGTGGACCTGGTCCAGGAAATACACCACAGGACGCTCGCACGGGTTCGGGCTGAGTTGCCGGGTGTTGAACGTGAAGGGTTCGTTGCCCCAGCTCCGCCACGTCCGGAACGTCTGCATTGCCGTCTCCAGCTCTTTCGCCGTCACGAGGGATGGGTAGAGCTGGACGGTGTAGCCCCAGGACACGGACACAGACCAGTTCCGGGCTAGGTCGTAGCAGAAGCTGTGCTGGAGGGTCCGGCCCGGGTCCGACTCAAATGCGGTCCGGAGTTTCTTCAACGAGGCGATCTGGTCCAGGCCAGGGAAGATGGGGTCTACATAGTCCAAGTGGTGGAGAGAGACCAGTGGGGCCAACGGGTGCGCTGCTAATAAGCCGTACGGGTTGCCACGTATGTCTAACTGAGGAAAAAATATGTGTGTTGTAACCGATCAATCAAATAACTTGAGAAAGATTCAAAATATTGATAGTATACTCTAAAAAATAAATGTGTGAAATTTAAATTAGCAATTTAAAAAAAAATTCAAAATGTAGTTTATACCGATATAATTACGGTTCGAATGTTTTGTGAAGATCTAATGATTTGTAACAAGGGTTGATGTGAAATAATTTGAGAAATATTCAAAATATTAACTTTTATTTTTTTATTTTTTTATTTTTTTATTTTTATTTTTATTTTTTTAATTAACTTTTATTTGACTAGTATACTTTTAGCAAAAAGAGTGTTAAATTTGAATCGGCAATTTGAAAATTCATTCAAAATGCAATTTACTAATATAATTACAATTCGGGTGTTCTATGAAAAGCAAGGGATTCGTAACAAGTTTTGATGTGAAATGATTTGAGAAAGATTGTTTGTGAACATATATTGCAAGTCCTTGAAATTTACTTTCCTAGATCACGAATTCCATTTTAGAAGACTTGCTAAACTCGCAACTGAATCAATGCGAATTAAGGTCATGATTGATTAAGTATATCTTAATAGAAATAAGCCCTTTAACCCTAAAGGGATTTCAACCCGATTTCTAGATTAAGAATGATTTTTTTCTAATGAAGCAATCAGGTGGTGGTGCCCGATTCAGTTTAGAATAACATTTATGTTTTACATGATGAATCAAATTCATGGACTAGCAAATTTGAAATGATATTACCTAAATTAATGAAATCGAGTACTGAAAAAGTTATCTAAATTATATTACCTGATGGAACCCAAGCTCCTTAGTGATGGGCACGCCAATCTCGCTCAAACAGCCCTGCACCTTCTGGTCGGACCCATACATCCCCGCATACCGGTCGATGCACCCGTCCATCACCCTCGCAAGCTCCGCCGCCAGCGGGTAGCTCACAGCGAACCCGCCGCCGCCGTAAGCCATCGTGTACGAGTGGATCACGTCCTGCTCGACACTCTCCGAGTTTCCTCCGATGTAATACATTTGGCTGTGGTCGTACTTGGCAAGGACGTCGACCAGGTTCTCCGGGAAGAATACTGTATCATCATCGCCCATCACGAACCACCGCACGCCCTCAAGCCCCAGCTCGAAGCTCTCCTTCACGATGCGGGCGATTCGGATCGCCGACCGCGACCCGTACCAGCACGTGTACTTGAACTCCGACGTGTTGGCTGAGATCCGGAACGGCGGTGAGCCGGCGGCTGGCCGCGCGCCACCGCCGCTGCTGAGGGAGGGCTCCTGGTCGAGCCAGACAAAGCCGCGGGTGACGTCGGGGCGCCACCAGAGCTCGCTGTAGCGGCGGCGCTCGTCCCACGTCTTGGCGGAGCCGCCGATGCCGAACAGGATGTGGGACAGATTGGTTGAGGCCTCGGCCTCAGCCTCAGCCTCGGCGGAGGAAGAGGCGCGGGCGATCCAGCGGAGGGCGGGGGGCTGGAGGAGGCGGTCGCAGTGGGGACAAGCGGAGAGGCGGGACTGGGTGGAGAAGACAAAATAGAGGACGAGGGAGATGGAAGCGAAGGTGCAGAGGGTGAGGGTGGTCTTCATGAAGAGAGAGAAGGCGTCGCCGGCCTTGGCCGTGTGGACGAGCAGCGACTTCCATGGCTTCAGCGCATCGTGAATCGTCGTTTCTCCCGTTGAAGACATTTTATCGAAAATACAAATGCCTAAAAATGAGAGAGAGATAGAGAGAGAGAGAGAGGAGAGAGAGAGAGAGAGATTGGAGGGGATCGAGATTTGATCAGCTCATTGAGATTTCGAGAAGATGAGAGAAGGAAAGGGATTTTTCCTGCATTTTCAACCGAATTTACGATCTTCTGATCAAGACTAAAAACCGAAAAAAAAAAAAAAATGAAGAAAAAAGAACCTGGGTTGATCGAATTTGAGAAAACAGGGTGTTGGATATAGACTTTTGGCAACTCTCTCTCTCTGTCTTCTCTGTCTCTGAACGTGCAAACCTTTAATGGATTTAGAACTTTACATGGCAAATATCTTTACATATCAAATATCGTGCGAGGAGGATATGGTTGCTTGATAGGGCTGATCAAAGATTGCGCCTGTACTTAGAAAATACACATATCATTCCATAAAAAAGGCATGGATTTATATGATATTACTAATAAAGTTCTAAATCTATTATAATTGTGTTAATTTAGTTATAAATATATTTTTTCTTTTGCCAAATTCGGCTAGCTAGTGTTGAAGTGGAAGTTGGCCAACGCTAATCGTCCGCCACTCTTGATGTGGATACTTTTTATTAATATTTTATTTTATTTATTTATTTTGTTTATTTTTCCTTCTCATTTTCGTTTTCTTTCCCATAATGGCTAGCTAGACTCCGGTGAGGTGAGGCTAGCCTGGCTAGCTGTGCCTCGCGATCTAGGTGCAAGGCCCTCTGAAGATGTTTTTTTGTTGAGTTGAATCGGACTCAATTTCTAAAATCGGCTGGAATTTGATTTTTAAAAAAAGAGAGGTTATGATTAGTTTGCTAAAATGTTGATTGTAAAAGGGAAGATTTCTGGTTGTGATTGTACTCCCCCATCCGACTCCCTAGCATGGCAAATCTGAGTTGATTTGTTTCTAGAACAGAGACGGCTTCTTCATTGTGAGATGCAACTCCTCCTTGGAACAGAACGCATCTTCCACGACCAACACACTAGTCATGATGGTTGCCATGGCGAGGTGAGGACGAGGTCGGTCTCGCCTAGCGATAGTGAGGTCAACCTCGCTGGCCCTCTACTCTAGCTAGTGGCTGCTCGATGATTGACAAGAGGAAGGAGATGAAGGGAAGAAAAAAGAAAAGAAAAATATATTAATAAATAAATATTAAAACTATTAAAAGGTTTCAATGGAAACCGATTCCCAATCCTATTTTCCGGGTTGGGTGGTTTGGCGTTGGCCGGTCGACCAAAGTTGGCCGATGATTGAATTGACACAAATACAATAGATTTAGGATTAGATGTGCCAAAATAAAAGTTGAAAATTAAATGGGTACAATTACAATAAATTTAGGAATTTATTTGACAATTTTCATTCCAAATATGATGGGAATAATATCTTCAAATCACCCATCTCTAGCCAAGTTATCTCGTGCTTCTGTCTCTCGCCATGTTCTATCCATGCTCCTCCTTACTATATTGTTTTGACCCCCCTTTATGTTAAGATTCTATTTTTCATTGGCAATTCTATCTTTCAATGTCTAAAAGAGGTTATGATTCTTTTGACAGTCCAAATGTTTAGTGTAAAAGGCGGTCTCACTTTTTGGCCGCAAAGTGGAAACACAGTTCAGTCCCACAGTTCTAGGTCAAGAAAATAGTCAAAAGCTTGGTACTTGGACATAAAATATCTTTCCATCTTACCAAAAAAAAAAAAAATCTTTCAAGGAATTTTATTAGCGGGCAATCGGGATAGGGAGGCGCTCGTACGTAAAGTTTCTAATGCCCCCGATTGTTATTGTGATATGCATAAGCAATATTTTGAAAATTTGAATTATTTAAAGTGAAGCATATTTAATAAATACTCTAAGATTGCTAATGAACAGAATCTTTTTGACCCACACGAAAAGATCCCGGTCGAGACTTCGGTATTGAAACTCGACTCAAAAGATAGTGAGGTCCCAATGACCGTCCGAACATGTTTCCGTATTTGGAATTTAGAAGGAAAGTAAAATAAAAAATGTGGCTAACATAAGCTATTGATGAAACAAATCAATATTAGTAGGTGAAAGAATTATCTATTTTATATAATTAAAACTAAAGCTAAGAAAATGTACACTTCAGTGCTGGCAATGTGGCACTTCACTTTGCCTCTATATATGCCATGTGAAGAGACATGTCGTGAAGTTTTAGCATGCATATTCGACCAATAAGCTTTCAGCTTAGTAATTTGTTGTCTACAAGTTTCTATCTTTGATCAGATTTAAATTTCAAAAACTAACTAAGGAGCAAATTATATAATAATTTTATCTCTTATTAAGTTTAAATTTGCAAATAAAAGTATAGATTAGAAAAAGTATTTCAATTATATTTTATAATCTCCCAATGTATATTCTAATTATATGGACTTTAAATGTTAGAAAATGGATAAAAAAAGTATATCACTATTTTATCTTTTATTAAGTCTAAAAATAATAAAAAAGATAAATTACAAAAAAGTTTTTTTGTTAAAAAAATTTCAATGCATTACCAAAATGATACATGAAAGGAAATTTCAAAAGTTATAATAACAAGGCAAGCCCATAGAGCTCCAAAACAAATCAAAAAAATAAATAAAATTAAAGCCTATTATCAGAGCATGATTGACAGGGATAATCATAGGCTTGTCCTTCAAGAACATATTTGAGACTGCATCCAAGTGAAAAGATTGGCGACTGATCACTGAATCACATAATTTTATTAGTGATAAGCACATGCTAGAATCTTCATATGTAGTTATTGTTATGGTAGATCCATTACATAGAGGGGGTGAATAGGTGATTGTGCGAAAATAAAAAAGTTTAAACAAATATTGTAGTTAGACAACTTCTGATGAAGTTGTCAGATCTTGCTAGTGTACAATTCTATCACAATTAATAAAAAAGAGAGAGAGAGTAAAGAATAGAGAATTGCATACAAAAGTTTATAGTGGTTTAGCATTTTACAAGCCCGTGTCCACTCTCTCGCACTATAGCCAATTGGCTGGAATCTATCGATAAGAACCAATTAGAGCTTATATGTACAGAGCTAATACTCAAGTTTGTGTGACTCACACACACTCTCGGCCTCTAAAAAGTTACACAATTTTGCTCATAGAGATGAATGTAAAATATCAAGAACACCCTTCGGACTTTGGAATCAAAAGCTTCAATACATGCGAATGCGAATTCTAATTCCTTTTGCTTCGAGACCTCATCTTATATTCCCTTAAGTCTAAATTGACCGTTGGACATATCTTCAGAAGGATTCTCCAGCCAATCTACCTGTTAGCTTTGGATCTGTTAGAGAAGATTTGATTGCTTCAAGATCACCGAGAGTGAAAGCTTCCCATATGTTTTGCTGCCCCACAACAAAACCGAGTTTCCAAAAGTTGAGTGTCTATGTTTGGAAAGAACGTTTCGCCTCTAGTAGGTAGTTTCTGGAAGGTTGAATGCTTGGTAGATATTGGGAAGACTTTCCTTTCAAAACTCCTTATAAATATAGCAAGGAATCAAACCAATTTGCTACTAGCCGTTGCACAGGTGATTTAGTCCTTCCTAGTCGTTTGATAAAATATATAAAGGAAGGAAGAATAATCTACAACCTTGATTCTGATTGAAATCATTTAATTATATCCCATAAGACTTTTTCACTTGAAAAATAATTTTTTTATTAGAAAACACAGTTTCTAAGTTTTGTCAATTATCGAAATTGTTGAGGAAATGTTTTCTCAACAATCTCTCCATTCTTTATGATTACAAAACTTGCATGAGTAGAACTTTTAAAAGGTTAAATATTGTGAAATTTAAATAGCTCTTGAATAAAGCCAGTTTAACATCTACATTGAAAGAATTTTAGCAAAAACTCTTATAGTCAATACTTTGAATTAAAAGATAAGGGATAAAAATTTTAACCAATCCCCTTAGCTTTGCGAAGCTTAGAGTCTCAGACAACCTATAAGGAAAATATTAGTATAGTAAAACTCGCAACCTCAGTTCTGCTGGTCCACCACTTTCTCCCCCTTTTGTCAACAACAAAAAATATAAAGGTACCACCACCTGCGGTGACCCAGTTGGATAAGGCTCCCATGACCCTTTGCGAGGAGGTGAGGAGTTCGAATCCTACTGGCCGCACGGGATCTTAAGTGTGACGTCGGGGTGGTGGGTCCTCCGCTAGCGTCACCCCGGGTTTACCTCGCCGGCTGCCGGCTGTACGGGGGTTCCCGGGTTACCAAAATATATATATATATATATATATATATATATATATATATATATAAAATATATATATATATATATAATAAAGGTTCAAATATAATACTATTCGCAAACCAGAATACCAAGGTCAGACCAAAGTTCAAACACAAAGGTTCTTTAGCTCTTTTTCCATTTTATCTTTGTGTTCCATCATCTTGAGTAGAGTCCGCAAAAATAGCCTATCTTCAGTGCTATCAATAATAGGGATTCTTGAAGGTTCAGTTTCTACCCTAAGCTTCATTACCATATTGATGTCCTCTTGCCTCTGTCTAGTAGCTTTAGACTCCCCCTCAATACTTGCAACTTCTTTCCCTTTATCTTTCAACACTATCGGAGGAGTCGCATAGATCGAAAAATTCCAAGCTCCCTCTGATTGTGGAATGCAAAACCCGTGATCTGATTAGATTGCCGTGAACCAGAGGATCTAGCCTTCGACTTTGGAGCAGTTTTTGGGACTATGGTTTTGAAAGAGGAGAAAAGTTTTGATCTTTTTGCAAGAGGGAAGAGAATACGGAAATGGTTTTGCAAATAGAGTTTTCGGGAGAATGAAGAAGGACGAAGAGCAAAGAAGATTGAAAAAAGAACTTTCATTTTAATGAAGATGAAGTGTTGTGATTGAAAAAAAAAGATCATAAAGAAGGTTCGGTTTTTTAGGAGTAAAATTGTAAGACGGTTTTTATAAATAAATCACACAACTTCTGAAAATAAATTTATTCTGCAATAACTTAAATAAGGAAGAAATTATACTTGATACGCTTCCTAAAATATTCTTATTGCCAAAAATTTGAAATTGCAATAGTCGATCTGCTCAACATCTTTTGATGTACCCTGTCTTTAAGTGCTAGGAGCAAATGGATTAATAATGACAAGTTTGTTGCAAATGAAATCAAAAGCCTTCTTGTCAAGAGGTTTAGTAAAAATGTCAACTAACTGATTTTGAGAATTAACAAATTGAATGTTTATTTCACCGTTGTTGACACGGTCGCGTATGAAATGTTTCTTTAATTTCTATGTGCTTGGTTCTAGAATGTAAGATTGGATTCTTTGTCAGGTTGATGGCACTGGGATTGTCGCATTTGATGGTTGTATTTGAGTACTCTACTTGGTAATCCTTCAGTTGATGTTTTGTCCAGAGGATTTGGGTACAACAATTGCATAGTGTGACATGCTCAGTTTCAGTGGTTGATAAGGCGACTGTTAATTGCTTTTTCGAGAACCATGACACAAGCATGTTGCCCAACAATTGACAAGTTCCAGACGTACTTTTTCGGTCAATGTTACTTCTTACAAAATCAACATTGGAATACTCAAATAACACAAACTCTGATCTCTTAGGATACCAAAGTCCTAGAGACGGGTAAGTATAAAATGTACTTGATAATACTTTATACTGTAGAAAGATGAGACTCCCTAGGATCTGATTGAAATCTTGCGCACATGCATATACTAAAAAGAATATCGGGTCTTGAGGTGGTGAGATAAAGTAGGAAGCCAATCATGCTTCGGTATAGCTTCTGACCAACTTTCTTGCCATTTTCATCTTTGTCGAGCTTTGAAGATGAAGACATGGGAGTTTCATTCTTCGAATTTTCCATGTGAAATTTCTTCACAAGCTATTTGGCATATTTTTCTTGGAAAACAAAACTTCCTTCTTCTGATGGCTTGATTTGCAATCCAAGGAAAAAATCTAATTTTCTCATCATACTCATCTCAAACTTGTCCTACATTAACTTAGCGAAATTCTTGTAGAGATTTTCATTAGGAGATCCAAAAATAATGTCGTCGACATAAATTTGCACCAATATAATTTCCTTATCTTCTCTCCAAATGAATGAAGTAGTATCAACATTACATTTCTCAAAATCATTCTGAATGAGGAAAGTTGTCAACCTTTCATACCAAGCACGAAGGGCTTGTTTCAGACCGTATGCTGCTTTCTTTAGTTGGTAGACGTGATATGACTTTCGTGGTTCTTCAAAGCTCGGAGGCTGTGCTATGAACACTTTCTCCTTAATGAATTTGTTTAAGAAGGCGTTCTTCACGTTCATATGGAAAAGTCTAAAATCATGAAAACATGTGTAAGTGAGTAAAAATTTGATTACTTCTAACCTTGTTACTAGCACATAAGTTTCATTGTAGTTGATTCCTTCTTCTTGTGAGTAGCCTTTAGCGACCAATCTTGCTTTATTCCTCGTGACTTTCCCTTGATCATTGAGCTTGTTCCTATATACCCATTTTGTCCCTATTGTTGGATGATCTTTTGGTTTGGGAACCAATTCCCATACTTCATTTATATGCAATTGTTGAAGCTCCTCCTCCATTGCTTGAATCTAGTTTTCATCTGATAGAGTTTCTTTAGTACTTTTTGGTTCAATTTCTGAAATAAGCGTCACAGTACTGACGGTGTCTTTTAGAGATGATCTTGTTCTAATATTGTCATCAATGTTGCCGATGATAAGATCCTTTGAATGGCTTGACTTGTGTTTCCAATTTCTGTTGAAATTGTCATCAGACGTTGTGTGCTTCTCACTGTTGTACTTATTAGAACTTTCTTGTTACTGTGGCTATTCATCTAATTTTGAATTTTTATTTTTTTCTTCAACTTGAATTTCATTAGATGACAACCCTACTTGATCAGAATCTTCTTGAGGATGAATATTTTCATCAAACTTTACGTTGATAGATTTCTCCACCATGCTTGATCTTTTATTCAAGACTTGAAAAGCTTTGCTTGTAGTTGAGTATCCTAGAAATATGCCTTCATCCGATCTTTCATCAAACTTACCAAGCTAGTTATTATCATTTTTTAAAATAAAACATTTATATCCAAAAACTCTGAAATATGAAATGATTGGTTTCCTACCTTTGAAGTTCATAAGGGGTCTTTTCTAAAGAGGGTTGAGAAAACTTGATTTATGATATAACATGTTGTTGAAATGGCTTCAACCTAGAAGTGTGATGCAATTTTGCTTTCAATAAGGATGGTTTTTGCCATTTCTTGTAAGGACATGTTTTTCCTCTCTATAACACCATTCTATTCAAGTGTATATGGAGTTGAAAACTGATACTCAAAACCACTTTCTTCACAAAAAATTCTGATTTTCGAACTCTCCCCCATGATTAGTTTTGATGGAAGAAATGAGACACCGGGACTCCTATAGTGCCAAAAGTTGGCATAAAGGGGTACTTAATTACCAAAATTTACGAAAGTGACACTTATGTGCCAAAATCGGAGCAAAATGGATCACTTAAGTGCCAATCCGGCCAAAATGCTGATATGGCGATTTTTCGAAGAAGCAAGTGCAAAACGAGGTCATTTTGGTGCTAACATGGTAAAAAATTAATATAAAAATTAATTAAATTAAATTTAAAATTAAATTAATTTAAAACATTTATAAAAAATTACAAAAATTTTTAAAAAAATTTTTAAAAAAAGGGAGGCGGCGAGGGCTGAGCCCTCGCCACCGCCGGGAAAGGCCGGCGAGGGTTGGCGGCCCTCGCTCAATTGGACCAAGGGCTGCCGCCCGCTGAGGGCTCGTGGGCCCTCGCCGCCGGTTGGCCGGGGTAGCCGGCCCCTGGCCAGGGCCCGGCGACCTTGGTTGATCCTCCCCCCTCCGTGATCGGCTCTTCTCGGCAGTGACGGCGAGGGCTTAGCCCTCAGCCGCCTCCCTCTTTTCTTTTCTTTTTTTTTTTTTTAAAATATTTTAAAATATTTTTAATATTTGTATTTTTATTTTTAAATGTTTTGAATAAATTTAGTTTTAAACTAAATTTAATTATTTTTATATAAATTTTTTATTATGTTAGCATCAAAACGACATCGTTATTATATTGTCTAGCCAAGTTAGCATGCAAAACGACGCCGTTTTGCACTTATTTTGCCAGAAATTGCGCACGTCAGCATTTTGCCCGGATTTTGGCCGGATTGACACTTAAGTGATCAATTTTGCTCCGATTTTGGTACTTAAGTGTCACTTTCGTAACTTTTGGCACTTAAGCGTACTTTTGCCGAAGAAATAAAATAACCTTTTTCGTTCTGAATCTTTTTGGCAAATTTTGAAAACTGAGAAAATGCTTCATGCTCTTGTATATCTTGTATAATCATTAACTATTACCAAGTAGTACCTTTTACCTCCCGGACTTTGTGTTCTTGTAAGTCCAAAGATCTCTTTATGAAGGAGCTACAAAGCTCTGTTACCTAGTGCACAGATTGAATAGACTTTAAATCTTTCAAACTTAAGATTTGGTAATCCTTTTACCAATTTTTATGAGGAGAGTTTCAATATTTGCTTGGTGCTTATATGTCCCAGCTTCCTATGCCAAAAATCTGTATCGTCTTTGATGGAGATCGGACACTGAGCATCATCAGCGATTATATCTAGTAAATAGATATTCTCATGTCTCCTTCTAGTAAACGACTGCTTCAGATCCTTACTTGTTCCTGAGCATTTGTTTTCTTGAAAACAAATCTTGTAACTAGCGTCATATAACTAGTTGATGCTGATGAGATTATAGTTCATACCTTTGATAAGAGATACATCTCTTATAGTCAGGTTTCCAATTTTGACTATTTCTTTGCCAATGATCTTTCCTTTGTTGTTCCCTCTAAAGGAAACACTTTCACCATTAAATCTTGAGAGTTCAATGAACTTGCTCGAATTACCAGTCATATGTCTTGAGCAACCACTATTGAGGTACCACTTGTTTCTCTTTTTCTATGGTACCTGCAAAGACTAAGACAAATTCAAGTCTTCTTTGATACCTATATTTGTCCGAGTCCTCTCTAGTTAGAAGGATCGGCCACGCTTAGAAAGTTTATCCGAATCGGCTTCCAACCTTTGGAACAATCATTTTCATAATAGTTATGGCTGCCGCAGATTGAACATTTAAGAAGGTCTTGACCAACATGTTTTACAAACTGTTTTCTAAAATGATTTTCATAGAAAACTCTTGGAGGTTTTTGCTCTTCCTTTCTTTGTGAGTCGGAAAATCATTTTCTAAAATCATTTTGTTTTTACATCCAAGTCTCGATTTGTTGTAGTATGGGATTTGGATGGACAAAATATGTTCCAAAATTTTCGAGCCAACTGAAAATCTTTTTGCAACATTTGAAATTTTCTTTTTCAAAGAATCATTTTCTTTTAAAACAGAATCATGATTTTCTTTTGTTTGAAGAAAATCATTTTCAAGATACTCAATCTTTTGTTTTTGGAAAGAATCTTCTTGTCTCAATCTTGAGTTTTCATAGTTTGAGAATTTTCTAAGCGTATCAACAAGTAATTCTTCTATATAATTAGATACTTCAACTAGAATATCAAAATCTTCTACCTCAAATTCTTCTTTAGAATCAAATTTTGTCATAAGGCAAATATTCACATATTCTTCATTGCTTTCTTCGCACTCAGTGTCACTTCACGTTTCGGCCTTCAATGCTTTCTTTGTCTTCTCATACTTGTTCTTTCTTTTCTTTAGAAGAGGACAATTTGGCTTGATGTGTCCTTGCTTCTTGCACTCGAAATAGACCACATCCTTGCTTTCCTCTTTGTCATTGAAGCTTTCCTTTTGCTCAGGTGTTTTGAAGAATTTCTTTCCTTTAAAATTCCTTCCTTTTCTGGCCATTTTTTTGAAGCTTTTTCACCAAAAGGGCAATTTCTTTGTTGTCTTCGTCATCTTTGTCTAAATCTTTGTTGGGTTTGGTACAAGTTGCCCTTAGTATGCCAATCTATTGACAATGTCAATAAATCTACTGAACATGTCTATTATGGATTCTTTAGGTTTCATTTTGGAGGCTTCGTACTATTGGAGAAGAATATTTATCTTCGTTTCCTTGACATGATCAGTTCCTTCATATGTCACTTGCAATCTATCTCAAATTTCTTTTGTTGATTCACAAGAAGAAATTCATTTATATTTAGATGGAGATAACACGCAACATAATGAATAGACAGCTTTAGCATCTAGTGCTTCTCTTTTGACAATATCCGCATCAGATAGGACTAAGGAGTCTGGTTTTTTGCCTTCTTCTTTAGTTGAGGGAGGTTAAGGTTTTATGCTCTTCAGAATAACATCCCATTCCAAAGGATCATGGGATTTGATGAATGTTTCATCTTGTTTTTCTAGATGTTGTAATCCTTTCCATCGAAGTATTGAGGCATTGTGTCACTTTGACCTTCCATTAGACATGGTGCAATATTACTAGCCATCGAAAGGTCATTAACTTAGAAGTAATAAAACACTTCAGTAAAGAGTAATCGTGCTCTGATACCAATTGTTATGGTTAGATCTATCATCTAGATTGTGGGAAGGTGATTGTGCGGAAATAAAAAAGTTCAAACAAATATTACAACTAGACAACTTCTGATGAAGTGATTAGATCTTACCGGTGTATAATTCTATCACAATTAATAAAAAAAAGTAGTAAAGGATAGAGGATTACACATAAAAGGTTTATAGTGGTTCGGCTTTTTGCAAGTCTACGTCCACTCTCCTGCGCTACAGCCAATTGGCTAGAATCTATGGATGAGAACCGATTAGAAGTTACAAGTATGGAGCTAATACTTAAGTTTGTGTGACACACTCTACAAACACACTCTTGGCCTCTAAAAGGTTACATAATTTTGCTCACAGAGATGAATGTAAAAGATCAAGAACACTCTTCGGACTTTGGAATCAAAAGCTTCAATACTCATGAATGCAAATTCTAGTATCTTTTGCTTCGAGACCTGCTCTTATATTCCCTCAAGTTCAAGCTGACTGTTGGACATGTCTTCAAAAGGATTATTCAACCAATCTACCTGCTGGCCCTGGATTTGGTTGAGAAGATCTAATTGCTTCAAGATTGTCGAGAGTGAAGCTTCCATATGATTTGCCGCCCATATAGTAAAATTAGGTTTCCAAAAGTTGAGTGTCTATGTTTGTAAAGAACATTTCGCCTCTAGTAAGTAGTTTCTGGAAGCTTGAATCTGCGGTAGACATTGGGAAGACTTTTCTTTTGAAACTCCTTATAAATATAGCAATTGATCAAAACCAATTTGCCACTATCCGTTGCACGAATAATTTACTCCTTCCTAGCCATTTGATAAAATACATAAAGAAGGAAGAATAATCCACGACCTTATTCTGATTGAAATTATCTGATTATATCTTATTAGACTTTTCACCTGAAAGATACTTTTTATCAGAAAACACAATCTCCAAGTTTTGTTAATCATTGAAACCACTGAGGAGATGTTTTCTCAACAGTTACAACTTTGTGCAGTTCGACATTCCCAAAATTTAAATCGGACACCCGTGAGAGCAAGCCTTGTAGCCAATGCAAAGCATCAAAGCTTTGAACTAAAACATGTTAAACAAGCACAAATGTGATACTGAAGCTGCTCTGAACCCATTGAAACTGGAGACAGAATAGTTATTCATTAAAACTCCAAAATCTAGAATTAGATCGAAAAGAAAAGCTCCCAAATATAAGATCGAGAAAGCAAAACTCCCAAATCTAAAACTAAATTGGGAGAATAAGTAAAGAAACACACAAAGAAATAAAAGAAAAAATAATTAGGAGGGGAGGGAGAGGTCTAGGTCAAATCCCCCTCCCTCCCTTTTTGAACAAAAAAGCTTTTTAAATCTATGGGATAATTATAAAAAATGTATATGGATGCCAATTCAATTTTAAAATTTTTAATTTAGCTAATTTAGTTTTGAACTGTTAGGTGATTTGCTAAAATAGTCATTCCGACCAATTTTGGTTGAAAATTGTCAATAGTTCTACGCGGCATTAATGCCGTTGACTTGAATGATTTTTTCTATATATATATTGTAAATGAATTTTTTTCCCTATCTCCCTTTGCCAATCGTTGACTTTATGCCGGGGTTGCAACACCCTTGCTTGTGGCTAGTGACCTCCGCTGCCCATCACCAAGGCCTTGATAGTTGGCGGAGGGAAATGTGAAAAAAAGTTAAAAATAATAAGAAAAAAGGGGAAAGAATTAAAAGAATTAGTAAATTTTTTAAAAATTATAAAATTGTTCATGTTAAAGCCAACCGTGCCATGTCGGATGCTCGACATCATGTCAGAATGGATTTTATTAGCAAATTATCAAAATATTTAAGATTAAATTGATCAAATTGAAAATTTTAGAATTGAATTAGCAACCGTATAATAGATTTATGATTTTCTTTTTAATTTTCTTTTTGAATTATACTCTTCACTAGCATGGCTTGAATGTACTTTTTTTTTCTTTTTTCTTTTTTTTCTTGGGTTAGAAGACGTACGTTTTTAAACTTGAAAAAGAATGAAACTTTTTAGCCAAATATAGAATTATTTATAAGTATATTGGTGCTCAACACCTTATTGGGAAGTGTGACTGCCCAATCAAATCACGGTTATTCATAATTGAAAAACTAGCTATGAACAAAGCTATAGGCACATTGGATGAGCTAAATCAAATTAGCATGTATCTATATCAAATATAAAAGGGATTTGGTATATGATTAAATTCAAGTAAATATAGAGTAAAATTTCAATTGTCGATATACAATCTCAAGTTGACCAATGCACAAGGACCGAGGACTCTCCCAGCCTCTCTTTAAATAGGAGGCCTCTACATTCATTTTGGGCCAGACAAACGGAGACATTAAATTTTGTGGAGTTGTTTTTGAGAAGTTCTTGAAAAATTTAAGAACTTCAAGGCACAAAATAGTCTCAAGCCTTCTACTAATATTTTGATCATCAAGATTTTAGAAATATTTGGGTCATTAAGACCTTGACCATCTTATTTGAGATCAAGCTTTCAAGTTCTCGAATTCCATTTGAGAGCAAGGAATCAAAGATTGTGTTATCTCATTTGAGATCAAGCCACTAAGGCTCTCAAATTATGCTGATGTGAAGAAAAAAGACAATACGATTTCATTTTAGATCTGGCCATATTCTTGAGTTGCATTCAGAGAAGAATTAAAGTTCATGCTATTCGATAGGAGATCGTGGCATTTAGTTGCTTAAATGATCTTTTCATTACTAAACAAAAAGAATTTGATAGGTTCTTTCTTTCATTTGGAAAATAGATATTTTACTCATTTATTAAAATAATGGAAATTTTGTCTATTGTTTTCTGTTCTTCATATTACAGATTAATTTTTGTGCAGCATTATTGATCAATATAACTTTTTCATTCAACAAAATCTCTTTAAGCAAGAAAAGAGTAAAAATTATTAAATAAAAGTATAAAAAAATTATAATAAAGAAAACAACTTAACGAAAAAGAAAAAGAAAAACAAAGGTGGAACAAACTAAATACATATGTTCTTAATAAATAAACTATTGCCAGTGCCATTTTAAGCTATAACTTATTTTATTCAATGATTCAACACAGTACTTGAAGAAATTCATTTAATTTAATATTTTAAAAATATGGATAAGAACAAAATTTACGAATTTTAAATTTACTAATAAAACTTTTTGTTATCTAAAATTTAAATATTTGAGTTTAACATTGAACAAATGGATAAAGAGAAATTATCTCTAGATATATTATTACATATTATAGCTTCGTTTAAAAAAGAAGAAGAAGCTAAGTAGTAAAATAAAGAGGACCTTTTAAAAGAACAGTGCACAAAGTAGAACAAAGAGGACCTTTTAAAAGAACAGTGAACAAAGTAGAACAAACTAAAGTCGTGTGTAACTGTCGACTGAAAAAAAGAAAGTCCCATGTAACTGTTTTGTGACTGTTTTATTCAAGTAATTAGATTGAGTATATCAAAAGATTACGGTGAAAAAAAAAATTTGTTAGAGCTGATATGTTAAATTTATGGATACAAAGTCCATGGTTTTTAATTTTAGTCATAGTTTTTATCTACAATAGTGTATTCAAGCAAATCCAATTAATTCAAGATGTAATGCTCCATATTCAGATATATTATCCATAGTTTGAAACTATAACTCATTTCATTTGATTAAATTTCACTTAGAAACGTTAAATATCAGTAAAATGGTTAAATTTCAGTATGTCAAGTATGGCCTATACCTTTGCATCTGTCCCACTACATTTAAATACCCATTTAGAGTAGTATATGATATAACCTTTTTCTTCACATCTATCTCATTTAATTGATATCTTAGAATTGAATTGGTTAATTAATAGTTAAAGTAGGAAAACTAAAAACATTCTTCAATGAATTTGATTTAGTCTAGTAGAAAAATTATAGGAAATTACTAAAAATGTTATAAACCTATTGCACTTGTGCCAATTCTATCTTAAATATTTCAATTCGGCCAATTTAATTCTAAACTTTTGTACAATTTGCCAAGTTAGTTAGTTTGACTAATTTTAACTAGAAACTGCTGACGTGAAGGTTTAATTAGTACTGCTCGTTCTATGTAGCATGATTGGCGCTAGCATGAATATTTTTTTTATTTTTTTATTATATTTTCCTTTTTCTTTTCCCTAACCTTGGGTTGGTGAGGGTTGTTGACCATGGGTGAGGGCCTTCCCGCCCTCATCGGCCCTTCAGCCACAAGCAAGGGCATTAAGCCATGGCCTAGATCCAAGTGAGGGTTGCAACACCCTTGCCTAGTCTGGTCGGCAATGGCGTCACAACCCTTGCTTGGGTTTAGGCAGAGGTTGATGCACTCGCTTATGGTTAGAGACTTCACCGACCTATTGTTAAGGAAAAAAAGGAAAATTGTACTATTTATCTAGATAAGTGCATAAATTTTCTAGGCTCGTTTAGATAGTTAGATTAGCGTTTCCGGCCTAGGTTTGCATTTATTGGATTTATTGGTATTTATTTAATTAATTTTGATATTTAATTAATTAATTTATATTTTTCGAAAATTATACTAGGATAACCGGTGACCGGAATTTCTTGCTGATTACAGTGGTGTGCTTAATTTCTGCAATTGAGTGTTATTTTGTGCAAATTAAGTGATGAATGTGATTTTGAGTATTTATTTCAAAATTATAAAATTTTGGTAATTAATTAGAAATTACCAGGTGTCGGGTTTTGACACCGAAAATATTTTTAAATACTATATCAAACAATGAGATTGTAGGATATCAATTTTTAAAGTTCGATTTGACCGTGTACCCACATACGATTATTTTCATCGGGTGTTTTTAATACGAAAAAAATAGGCCAAGTTTGTTATTTTAATTAAGGCATTTGAGTGCAAAGCACAATGTCCTTGGCCGGAATTGGATGGTCGTGTGTTGGTTATGAGAAACCGTTCCGAGCTATTAAGCTGGACAATGCCCCTATATGGGATGCCTTTGTCAATGGATGCCGGTTGTAGTAGATTTTGGACCGATGCTCCTTCGGGATTGCCGTGCTCAATGGGGCGAGATATTACCGTGCTTAATGGGGTGAGACGATACTTGGTTACGCCAGAAGACCGCCCAACGTCGAGTAGGCCGTGCCCATTGGGCCGGGATTAAAATTAGGAATGCATGATTGAGTGAAATTGACCCGCCGAATTATGGGTCAAAATTGTGTGGCACGGAATGGGATGTCTCATAACAATTTGGCCATATAATTGGGACCCCTGTGGTTGTGTGAGATATGAGATGTGGTGTTCCAATTGATTGAGTTGATTATTGCTTATGTCTGTGATATGAATTGTGCTGACTTGCAGGGAGGATCTGAGATGATGTGAGTCTCTATGGTCGTGTGGTTGCGTGGTTGTGTGGTTAGGTCGCCCTTAGGCATATTTCCTTCCTAATCAGAATTTAGGGGGTGAATTTGCTGAGACATTGTCTCACCCCGTCGTGGGCTTATCTTTTCAGGTCCCTAATGTGAAGAACTTGGAGCTTGAGGCAAAAGGGTCAGGAGTATGAGTGGCTCAGTAGTTCTTTTGATAGACCTCCTGTGCATAAACTGTAGGTCAACCTGGTTGTAGATGAAGTATATTTTGTATACTTGGATGTCCTGCTTTTCTATCCTATATTTATGTTGTCTGGGGATTTGTTTATTCGCTTTCGCATGTGCAATAAAATGGATGGGTTGACGACGCATCCTGGGACGTCGCAAATTTTATTGACCACTGAGGGATGTGCGCGCGCTTGAGGTTTAAACAATCTGATGTAGCTGTAGATGGAGACAGGGGCTTGGGATGCTTTGTTCGGGAGAGAGACAGAAAATTATTGATTTATGCATCATTTTGGGGTCTTAAATGTGTAGTAGATGAAAATAACTAATTTTCTTAAGAGTGCACCAACTATTTTAGGCTTCGACTACTGGTTGTAGAGATTTTCGTGCAAAAATTTGCTGGTGAGAACATTCCTCCCTTAGAACAGCAAACTGACCTGCAGAAAACAGTAGAACCTTAGATAGTTCTATGAATTTTCTGTGATTTTCTAGACATAGTTGGACCTTAAATCCTTCATGAAAGTTGTAGGAAATATCTTTAGGAACAACATATCAAAATTTTAGAAAATGGTCGAGATTTGGGTAGTGAAATGATCCTTATCCAGTAGGCACTTAATCTGGTAGTTGCCGCGAAATTTAGGGGTAAAGACAGCAAATTACTTCTCTTTATACAATGAGATATAGACTTAGATTTCTTCACAAAGAATGTTAATCTATGTCTCTTCTATAACATACTAAAATTTCGTAGCATTTCAATGAGATTTGATGCACTTTCTGCTTCTGTGATTGAAACTGCTCGTGTCAGCTTGTGTTCTGCCTTGATCCGAGATTGTGCAATAGATGTTGTGCCTCTTGTACCTGATTTTCATAGCATATAGGGAGTCTAATGGTATTGTAATAATGGTTAGTTTGTGCATGAGCTTGTCTCTTCCATAATTCGAAGTGTGGTCATTGTATGGTTACTAATTGTGGCATATGTGTGCAATAAGTGCGACATGAATGAAATGTTGTGTGAACATTGAGTGTTGCTTGAAGAGATTGTGTGCTCTTGAGGTCTTATGCATGTTGTGATGTGATATAATTCAGAGGTGTGATGTGTGGAATGTGTGAATTAAATGAGTAAGAGATTTCCATCGGTACTGAGATACCAGTGATGCCCCGAGGAGTGGGATGCCCATGCTGTGTGATCTTGGATGTTTGGGTTGAGTGAGATACCAGGATGCCTTGGAGTTGAGATGCCCTTGTGTGTGATCAGGGATGCCTCAGTTGTGGGATATTGGGATGCCTTGGAGTGAGATGCCCCATGCTGTGTGATCTTGGGATGCCTTAGTTATGTGATACAGGATGCCTCGGAGTGAGATGCCCATGATAGCCATATCGTGGAAGTCCGGATGTGGGATTCTGGAAGTGACTCGATTGAGCCAGCTTGAGTTCCGATGGGTAAACTGATCGGGTGTGGACCTTGACATACATACTATAACATAATTCCACTTGGTGTGTGAGTTCGTCTATTGTTGTTGCATCTCATCTAAGTTCAAGTTAGAAATGGGAGGCATACATGCATAATTCGTGTGCTTGATATGAAGTGATCATTCATGTGATATCTTAGTGTTCATTTAGCTATACCTGGATGATTCAGTCTTAGTAAGTATGTGCTATTTGGTTATGTTCTCTTGTTTTCTTTGGCCACTATGGATTGTCTAGCTTAGGGTCTTATTATTTCTTTACTAGGCATTGCTCATTCCTTTATATTTTTCAGATTGTTAGTATGGACGTACCATCGATCGCTCGTTATGGGGTGATAGCATATATTGATGTTTCTTTTCACGATGTATATGACCTCGATATCAAGCTGACCTACAAGAGATATGAGGCTACGCTTTGGATGGACGATGGCAAGGTAGACTGGATTCCTATGAGGTCCGTTGCTTGGTTCATAAACCATGAAGGGGAGCTGTTTGGCCCTCTTCAATTCAACATCGGAGGACCTAAAGCCGGGGCAGGAGGTGCTTAGGCACCCGAATCAAGATGAAGCTGGAGAAGACGTCTTTTGTTTTTATGATGGACATGGGCTATTGTAGGGGGTAGTGAAGTTAGGAGCCCCTCTCACCTTTTCCCTGGCTGATTATGTTACGCCTCGATCCTCTAGGCACGTGCCCATCCCTCCTGGTCGATCTAATAGCGACATCTCAGAATGCATCGCCGACCCATTCATTTTAATACGCATGCGGAAGCGAATAATTAAATCCCCAAACAACAATAAGATGAGATAGAAAAACATGACTACAAATTTTTCAAAACCAAACCACACTTTTATACATATCAAAACAAGTCATTTACAATACTAGCCGATCTATACACAAGGTCAGCAAAACGCCGGGGGGGGGGGGGATTTAGTGCTACAGCTTCTCAAGCAGTCGAGTCCTCCTCAGAATACACCAGAGACTCTGGATCCGACAGGTTCGGGTCAACCATTGAACCACCTGGAGGGTCAGCCGTACCCTTCCCAAGAGCTACTTCCAACATGTACATAGGGACCTCAGATTCGGGTATAGGACCCTCTCTCTATCCATTCTGCTCCTAACGATGCCATGATTTGTATGATGGGATACCATTTTGGGTAGACCCGCATCAACCCAGACCATAGACTTCACGAGCTCATAGACCCATCCTCTCCATGCAGTGAAATAAAACACTTTTGCTCCGTGACCTTCTTCGGCTGTCCAAAATGCTCGGGAGGAGCTGCCATCTAAGTATCTAAAAATGTTATCCCACAACGAGGTGAGACGGCGTCTCAGCAAGTTCACCCCCTAAGACTCGACTAGGAAGAAAATATGCCCTAAGGGTTGCCTAAGTACGAACACGAGTCATAGGACTTACCTTTGTCTCAGTCCCTTCCTGCAAGTAAGTACAATTCATAAATTCAACAAATCACTTTAACACATCAAAGGATCAAATCAGATTGAGTCATCGATCAATCGACTCAGTCGATTCCATGTCATCAAAACCATCTCTCGGTCAATCCAATCAACACTATCTATCAAGTCCGATCACATCAAGGACTACTCACCTTAAACTGAAAATAGATAGTCAAGGTCGCCAAGCTCGCCATAAGCTGATACCCACATATACGCTCACCTTAAGCTGATATATTAAAGCCCTCAAGCTAATATAGTATACGGCTATTGCTCACCGAAGCTATGCAGTACTTAATTGCTCACCGAAGCTGTGTGATACTTAATTGCTCACCGAAGCTGTGCGATACTTAGGGTATACTGTTTACTCTATGCTGATGTATTAAGTCCGCAGGCTGATATAGTATACCATTCTAATCAACCAACCCTTTCATTATTTTTATCATACCCGATAAAAATAATTATGTGTAGGTACACGATCGGCCTCAGCCAAAAATATCATATCTTTACTTTACAAACTCCCACTAATTATATAGTCAATAAAAACATTTTTGGCATTTGTAAATCGACGCTCGGTGATTTTCTAATTAAATACTGAAATTATTAAATTTTGGGATAAATTTTCAAAATTACAAATCACACTTAATTTGCACAATCCAAAACTCAATTAAATAAACCAATAATATCAATGCGATCAGCATAAAATTTTGGTCATCGGCTATTCCGGTCTAATTTCTGGAAAATAAAAATTAATTAAATAATTTCGAAAATTAATTAATAAATGCCCAAAATAGCAAAAATGGACACTTAGGTTGGAAAAGCCTAATTAAATATTGAAACGGGTTCGAAAAAATTCCGAACCACTCTAGATAAATACTAGAGTTTATCTAGTCTCTAATTACACTACTTTAATCACTTAACATGCAATAACAATTAATTAAATCACTAATCTATTTTAACTATCCACTTAATCCGTACTTGACTTAAACTAATCAACCCTTAAGCATAATTAACTCCATAAGCGGAGATTAGTGAGTAAACTCACTTGATTAACGATCCAACGGGCTCACTTTGATGGGGACACGGAGGCGGTCCATAAACTCCAAAGTGGGTGCACCTTTCGAGGTCTAGAAGGGCACTAAAGCGGGCCAAACAGTGGGTTGTAGACCCAGGCTTCTCGGTTCTGTTCGGTAGGCCGAGAAGGAGGTTGAGCGGACGGATGGGTTGGAAACGGTGCAAGCAGATGGCAGACGGGCTGTGGTGGGCTTTCGGTGGCTCGACGGACGACCAGGTGGCTCTAGTGACCGGGAAAGAGGTTTGGACGGTTTGGGGGACGGCTTGGGGTCACGGCAGAGGTGAAACGACGGCCAGGGACGCGAGGGACGATCGCACGGCTGGCTTGGCGCGCGACGGGTGAGTGATGGCGAGCGACAGTGTTGGACGGCTCGGACAGTTGCTCGATGGGCAAGGGGAGGCTGCTGGTCAGTTTTTTTTTTTTTCCTGGGTTTTTGGAAGCTTCAAGCTGCTCGAGATGGAGGGTGGTCGACTAGATGAGGGAGAGGGGACAACAAAAGGCTTGAGGGGGCCGCTTCTCTCTTCAACCTATCCTCTTGTCCCCTTGGTGAGGTCCACCATTTCCAGCTGGTTTCCTCAGCCTTTTGCCAGCCTCAAAGCTTCCTCTAGAAGCCTTGGAAGTGGTCCAAAAGTCATGGACCAAGGGGATTATGAATTTAGAGTATTTTCCTATCAAATTGAACTTCAATTTCTTCTTGAATCGGTGCAATTCGGCCTCTATAAATTTCACCATTGAGTCTTTGATCAAATTGGCATTTTTCCTCACCAGTAGAACCTACTTGCATCCCAAAAACGAAATAAAAAATGATCCCCTGAATTTTTCTGTCGAAAACGATCATATATCGACTTTTTGCCAAAAATCTTGGTTCGCACAAAAATCTTCAAAGGATGAGTCGACATTCCTAAAATGACTCGTGACATGACAAAACTTTCAATTTTTGAAATTGGATTCAAATTCGCGGTTAATTTCAATTTAGCGCGATTTTAGCGTGACCTAGGCTATCGGGTAGCTTTTAGAAATTTTTAGTGTAAATGACCTGTGGTCAATTTTCTTCGAGCCACAATGAACCTCTTCAACACATTGGCGACTCTCGGTGGTCGTGAAAATCTCGAGTTTTTAAATACGGACACAGGGTACCAAAACGATCGAAAAATCAGTCTAGTGGCAGTCAACGAAAATTTTGCAAATTGGTGGAATCACCAATGTTTAACCACACATCTCTTTCATACCGACCTATTTCTGATTTCTAATTGATCTTTACTATGCCGTAATGATGTCTGTAGATGAGCATGGTCGAGTAGTCAATTCCTGGTCAAATTCTCAAGTCTAATGCGTTAAAATTTCTTAATGACTTCCCCAAATAGTCTAGTTATCTCAGGAGTGATCAGCTTTGAGAATAGCACTATAGGCGTATCGATAAAAGGCCCGACTTATTAAATTGAAAACAGAACTAAAAATTTCAGGATGTCACAGATTGCTTACACTTTTTTTTTTTTTATTGAACTTGTAAAATATATGTTGTACATTGGTGAAGGACTTCTAAGTAATCCAGGTCAACGTATGTAAGCCTGAAAGGTTTTCAATAAGAAAGTTAACAAAGCTTTTCACTATCCTTATATATGTTCTTAGTTGGATTGTCTAATGCTAGGTGACAGGACTGTTACAGGGTGATCATGTGTTGGAAAAGCTTCAGATCATAAAATATCCATGTTATACATGGTAACCAATTAGATTTGGATGCTATAGTGTGATAATTGAAACCAACAGGTCCTGTCATGATGATAATCCATATAATTTCCACTTGCACTTAGTATGTGATGCTGCCGGGACGTCACACATAGACTATGACGAAACATATGCTCTTGTGGCCAAGTTTGAAGCCATAAGGCTATTGCTAACTTATGTTTGTTTCTATAACTTTAAATTGTTTAAGATGGATGTGAAAAGTGTGTTCCTCAATTGATTCATCAAAGAGGAAGTGTTTGTGGAATAGCCCCTTGGCTTTGAAGAACCTTCAAAATCTAATCATGTCTACAAGCTGAAGAAAGCCTTGCATGGTCTTAAACAATCACCTTGTGATTGGTAGAGAGACTCAACAATTTCCTATTAGAAAATGGGTTTAATAAAGGTAAGGCTAACACTACTCTCTTCACAAAGAGAGAAGGTAAGGATCTTTTAATTGTTTAAATTTATGTAGATTATGCTATTTTTAGATCATCTGATGAGAATTTGCAAGAAGTTTTCAAAGTCTATGCAGGAGGAATTCGAGATGAGTATGATGAGAGAACTAACACTCTTCCTTAGTCTACCAGTAAAGCAAACTCAAGAAGGAACATTTATATGCCTAGAAAAGTACAGTAGAGAAGTCGTGAAAAAGTTTGGGATGAAAAACTACAAGAAGACTAGGACTCCTATGTCTTACTCATTCAAACTTAACAAAGACGAACATGGTAAAAATGTTGATTAGAAGATGTATAGAAGCATGATTGGGTTTATACTCTATCTTATTGCTTCTAGACTAGATATTCTTTTTAGTATCTGTATGTGTACTCGGTTTCAAGCGGATCCTATAGAAACTAATCTTTTGGCAATTAAAGAATTATCAAATATATTGGCACTAACCCTAAGCTAGGCTTCTGGTATCCAAAAGGGTCATATTTTACACTTATTAGATACTCATATGTTGATTTAGCTAGATGCAAAGTTGACAGGAAAAGCACTTTAGGGACTTGCCAATGGATGGGTCAAATGCTTGAGTCTTGGTATTTAAGAAGCAAGTTATGGTGGCTTTGTTAATAGCTGAAGTAGAATTTTTAGCTCTTGGGAGTTATTGTGCTTAAGTTCTCTAGATGAAGCAACAACTAAGAGACTTTGGTATGGAAGAATCAAGCACTGAATTACGGTGTGATAGAACAAGTGCCATCAACTTACCAAGAACAAAATTCTTTACTCAAGAGCAAAACATATTGAGATCAAGCATCACTTCATCTAGGATCACATTTAGAATGATGATGTGCATATCAAGTTTGTTGATTCTAAAAATCAACTTAAGGATATTTTCACAAAACCTTTAGAGAAACAATTTTCTCATATTTTATTGGAAATAATTTTTAGAAAAACATTTTCAGAATTTTCTCATGTTTGGTTCACAGAGAATAAGCTAATCCGGAAAAAAAACAATTTCTATCAATGAAAACAGTACATTTATAAGTGGGGAAGATGATGAAGAGGAAATCATGTTCCTCATCTTTCTTCCATCCAGACCAAGCATGTTCTTCCGTGCACTCCTTTCAATTATTTTTTGCTTTTTTAATCAAAACTTTAATTATTTTTTCTTCTTATTTTCTTTTTTCTTTTTTTCTTTTATTTTTCTTTTTGCTACTTTGTCAACTGATTACTTGCCACGACAATGACCACAGGCGAGCTCGAGCCTATCCCAAGGCTGGTGAGCTTGACCTTGCTAGATTTGGCGAGGTGGAGCCTCTCCCAAGGCTAGATCATCTCGGCTTGCCAAAATCTAGCTGTGATTAGTAGCCGAACATCACTATGGCCAATGACTGGCCAAGGAAGAAGAAAGAGAAAAAAGAAAAGAAAAAAAAAGAAAAGGAATATAAGAAACTGATTTTTTTTTTATAATTTTCTTTAAGATTAGAATTTCCATGTCAAAAGAAATATTTTCTTATTTATTTTCATATTTCACCAAATACCGGTAAATATTGTTATTTTCTTAGAAAATGACCTCCTAGAAAACATTTCCCAAGAAACAAATAGAGCCTAATTGGTATATAAGTACACACCGTGACTATATAGGAAGATTCAGATTCTTTTGAGAAATGAACTTAAATGATTACTCAACGAGAGACACTTAACCTCTAATTCCAAGTGCAGGAGATTTGTGAGATATTGATCTATTTACCTTCTTGTGCGGTTATCATTTTAAAGTAGTGATAACAAGCATTGGCAATTTCTTTTGTTTCATTGAAAAGAAACTATAGTTGGATACCCTTTTGTGTTTCCTTTCTATATAGTTAAGATGCAAATGCACGTAAACAAACATGCATGACATATACATCCCCCTTCTCCCAACCACAAGTATAATTACTACATAGGTATCTTGATTAATGAATTTGTGCGTGCGCAAGTTAAACTTTAGGCAAGAAAGACGTCGATGTACCGCATCAAGAAAATATATGAGGCAAGAATGAAACACAAGGAAAACAAGCAGAATAACAGTAAAAAATTAATTTTTAGGATTCATTGGATTCAAACTATTTCACATCGACTCCCTTACAAAAAAAAACTCTTTCACATCGACTCTGATAATGTTTGGATAAGCTGTTTTTCTCTAAGTGTTTGAATCGTACAGAAACAAACTCGCGGTGAATATCGAGCACATCTCTTTATATGACCAAACGAATATGTTCGAACTTAATTTTAGTCATGGAAGATAATGATTGCAGAGGACAATATGTATGATTGCATAAGGCCATGGTTGCAGCTTTAAGCTGTTGTGCTAAAAACAATATCATATTAGAAATTGGCAAGGTGTTAGTTAGCCCATAACTCGTTGGTTTAAATTTTTTTAATGATAGTGGGTCTAATTGGATATGTTGGCGGGCTTGAAATTATGCTCCTTCGTGACAATCTCAAGTGAAGGTATTAGACTTCTATTACGTGCTCTCAATAAGCGGTATCGGGGCTGCTGATAGATTGGTGGCTTCTCAGTCTAGTTGGGTGTTCGGTAAATATCTGACTGAAAGAATCTCATGACCAACATGGTTTCTGAGCAATTAGGATTGCGGTGTAGCAACACGGTCGTAATGGGAACCTTCGTGGTTTGGTCTAGAGAAAGAGATAAGGTGGGTGTTATGGTCCCAATGGCAGCTTCCATGGTTTAGTCTTGAGAAAGAGATGCGTTGAAGTCTTGGGTTGAGATATCTTCATCTAGAAGGATATTTGAATCGGGAGGAGTAGACCCAACACTCAACTTATACGTGAGGGGGAGATTATTGAGATGTATGTGTTAGTTGTATTAAAAGATAACCCACATCAAAGAATTGCTTTGGTGTGGAGTTGTATTAAACTTTTGAATGAATATAAGTCCAATTGGATATATCGACAAATTTAGACATAGGCTTTTCTTGATATTCTCCTTAGGTGAAATGTGCTGCGCCCTTCCAACACAAGCTCACCGTGGCGAACTTAACGACGACTACAATGAAGGCAACGAAGTCTGCAAAGACGAGGACTGAGAATGGGGAAAAGAGAGAAGACGATTGCGGGATTTGGTCAGGTATAATTTGGGAGTGGTCAGGTGTAAATTACAAAGACGTATGCCTGATTTTCAATGATAAAATGAAGAGGCTATGCAGGGTTGATTAGGCTCACATCTGCCCGATTTTTGCCATCTCGTGACATCAATAATGAAGGAACCTAAAATACATTGTAAGTCCTATTCAAACCATGTTCCGAAACAATGTAATATCAAAGGGTCTAACTCAAAGCCTATGTAATAATTAGGTGAAACAAGTAAGATCGTTCAATAATCCATTATTACTTGATAGAAATCATACAGGGCAGTCATGTGGTGGGTTTTCCGGACATTATATTGGCAAAGTAGTCAAATTTTGGCCAATCCCATCAATAACGAAGAAATGAAAGTTTTGATGCATTCGATAATTGAAATTGAAGTCCAAGGGAAACTTGAACAATCAGTTTTAAACTTATTGCATGGAAATGAAATGTAATTGAGTTTTAAATCTTTTAATTGAATTAATTTAGTCATAAATTTTTGGAGGAAAGTGCAGTCAAATCCTCTTGAAAAACACCTGACTGATTTATCTAACATGACAATTTAGTCATCGCTAGTTGTCTTACATAGAATGATGCCACTTTTGCTTAAGATAAATGACGTCATTGCTTGGTCGAGCGACTGAGGCCCGAAATGACCAAATCCTTTGCTCTGATGTTTGGATTAAACAAAAGGGTAGGCAGTTCGCAGAGTCTCAAGGTCGAAAATCCGAAATCCATGACTCAATCTACCAACAGCAGTGAATAGAAGCAAAGCCGCAACATCCCCACCAGAAAGCAACGCGACCCCCTTAAAACAGAACAAAGGCAATTTCGACAGCTAAAACAAAAATTCCCCACGGAACCCTATTTCTTGAAGCAAGAGGCAGAACTTGGCCTCTCAATTTGGATGACGCCCTTGAGAGGGACGCTCTCCTAATCCACGAAGGTCGCGTTGCCGTCATCAAATGGAGAAGGAAAAACTGGTAGAGGCTGCTTGGTGGCCGGAGAGACTGAAACGAGGACGTCTTAGGCTCTAGCAAGGGCGAGTCTGAGGGCTTCGTGAGGTGAGTTCAAGAGCGAAATTAAGCTGGCGAGCGAAGAAGAGTGGAGGAGGGTGTGGGGCGGTGAAGGCGATGGAGGAGGAGGGAATAGAAGTGGAACGACAGCTTTTTGGAAGAAAGAGCCCGAAACAACTTCTATTGTCTAAGGAAAAGAAGCAGTCTTTTCATGTAATTTCGGTCCATGTCACGCTGCCGCTGTAACATGTAAGGTGTCCTGATAAGTGAATTGTCATGCTAAATAGAGCAGGCGAACTTGATCGAAAGTGCTTAATTGCACTTTCCCGTAAAGGTTTAGGACTAATTTAATTCAAGTAAAATGTTTAGATTGCATTCCCTACAGTAGTTTAAGATTGATCTGTGATTTTCTCCCGAGCTGTTATTTATTTGCAAAATTTGCTAAGCGTTTAGAGAGAGGATTAGTGAAATTATCTCAAAAGTCTACCCATTTCAACCTAATTTCCTATAATGATAACTTTGGTTCATAATAAGTTAAATGTGTAAGCATTCTTTCATGGTAGGTTGCCAATTATCTGTATCATTGACATGCAAAATTAATTATGTAAATATGAATGAAGGTGGTTTCTCTCTTTGTATCTACGAATCAGAAAACCCTCTAGATATAGAAAAACATGACCGGTTTCATCTTTTATGTTTAACAAATCTTTAAAAGTACTTTTCCACCATGAAGTATATCATCCGACCATTAGAAGTGCTTTCTTAAGGAATTTCCAACATGATGTCAGTTTTTGTGCGATAAATTTCGTAAATTTTCCATGAAGTGTCTAAATGGTAAGTCAGGACTTGTGCTATTTTCCTTAGAAGCGCATATCTAGCTACTCAAGACTCCTTTGGCATACAAATCAAAAGTAAAGACGATGCTGTGTTAGTGTATTTAAATTATAAATAATGCCTTTATCTAACAATTTAACTTTTAAAATCGTTAATAGTAAACCGACAAAATTTTACTTCTCAACCCTAGCATTACCATGGAGAAGCAGTTTGTTACTAATCTGCTGTCTATTAGTTGCAGAGAGAAAAAGATTGACTTCCATCGATGAGGTCGAAGTTACAAAGAAATTAAGTTGCAATAAACAGAGACATTTCAAAAAGATTGTATATGAGCTTCACATCCTCAACAAGATACTCATGCTATAAGTGAAATAACAAAAAAAATACAGGTAAAGCAGGCTACGTGTGGAGGAACCTAGAAGCCTTGGCGCTGTGGATGTGTACCTTAAGATCAAGAGAATTATTTGGGACTCGCTGAGGATCTCTCGAGAGGGCGCTCGTGGCCTAGCCGAAGTTCGAGGTCCAATTCTATCCGGTCCGAACTCTGACCCAATTGCATCCTCTCTTGTTCAACACCGTCATCTCTAGCTTGAGCACCTGTCTTATCTTCTGCAGACATGGTACGTGGCCCTTTCGGGGGGTTTTTGTTACCGCTTTTCTCGTCCTCGTGACTTCCAGCGGCAGCGGTGTTCTTGCTCGGGATGACTCCAAGTGATAGCGCGCTCTCCTCCATGGATTCCCTGAGCTTGGCCCTATCTCTCCTGTGAATGTTCATGTGACCTCCAAGTGCCTGGGCATTCGAAAACCCCCGCTTGCAGAAGGCACAAGTATAGGATTTCACAGGACTCTGGTCATGGTCTATGCTCATGAATACAAGCTCTGGCTTTTCTAGATTCAATTGATTGATATCCATGAGAGAGAGAGGGGGGGAGGAGAAGGATATAAAGAGGAGGAGCACGCAAGAGGGTCGGTCGTGTATGACTTATTTAAGGGTTTTTAATGCGGGCTCACTTTGTTCTAGATGTGATTGCGTTAACCTAAATTGTTTATCGTTCATTGAGCCTACAGGTATACTGTGTCAAAACATATGGGGACAATGTTGAAATTGTATGAACCCTGACAAATTCCAACTTATTTTCGACATGTTCACTGCTTTCTCAATAGCAATAAAGGGTAAAATTGTAATCTCTCTATTACTCAAGGCAAAAACAATTCGATCACGTAACAATTCCCTCCGTATTTTTATGTTGTAGGTTTAGCAATATTCGCGCACTTAACGTATGCTGTGACCTACTGTATTCTATGTGAACATTCAAGAGTAGAAAATGGGAAGATCAAAAGGCGTGTATGCTAACGCTTCCAAAAGGCTTCGATAGGTCAAAGTATGTATGTATGTATATAAATATGTAGGAATGGTAGGTAAGCTCTCTGAGCTAGAAGCTTTATAAACACATCTTGTTAACTGTATATGTGACGTAACTAAGATTTTTACTGATTGATTTATTGAAGCTGCTGACTTTGCCTTGGATCGAACACTTGATTTTAATAATGATGTGTAACATAACTCCATTGCTGTACTTGAAAGCAAGACAAAATCTTTCATAATTCATAGCCTAGAAGTATATCCTTGTTCAAGGATGTCCTTGTTCAAGGGTTGATTTTCTGTGCTCTCTAATTTTCATCTACGAGTATAGATACTAACTAGGACAAAGATCATTCTAGAATATATGGTTCTAGATAATCACTCCTTGAACATCGATACTTTATAAATTTCATGCATGCGCGTGTTCATGGCTATAAGCTGGATCTGTTATGCATGCGCGTGTTTTACAAATTAATATTCTTATTCACACAAAAGTTCATATGGAGAGGAAAAGCTGAAGTGTGCGTGAATCCAGCATATCTATCCCACGTTGAATGGTTGTAGAAATTCAAGTTCTCTACGAAAAGGAAATTCATCAATTGGATGAAAAAGGATGTGAGGAATTCAGGCGAAATCTGACCTACTGCTTAAATTAATCTTTAGTATTCGACCGTCTGCTCCGTGTTTAAGGATCTCCTAGTTCTAGGGTTCATATCCCCTGCTCTCAAATTTCATCTACATGGTCAAGATGATAACTAGGAGAAGTTGGATTCTCCTACAACAACTCTAGAAGATCACTCCTTGATATTGACACTTCATATTTTTCAACCTCAAAAAATATACATCCTGAGACCCCCAATGATTATAGAATGAATTGTGATTAGATGTAATTGGTCTAAGAAGCATCATCTCCATTAACTTGTTCTTCATATGTTAGGGTTCCGCAAATGATAGCTTAAGTACATATAACAACGAAGTCATGAGAAGATGCTGCATCACTATGTCCACAACAAACGATGGATCTAAAGAGGACTATGAGAAATAAAATGAAATTTTTTATATGCACTCAGGTAGTTCACCAGTCACGTAATCTTTCCCTTCTATTCTTGTTTTTTCTTGGTACATGCATCAAAGACATGTGATTCCACTCACTACATTTCTTTAAACTATGCAGCATTTAAGTGGGACTTATCATATTCGTTTTTTTTAATGGACTTTATGGTTTCCGTGAGAGCATATAGTTTTGTCCTTCGTATCTCCGACATGTAGACCCCGCAATCAGATGGACAATACCGACTATTTGGCTCCTTCTAGATATCTTAATTTGATAGAACATCCTATTCTTAGGTGAAGTTATTGGAAGAGACATTTGCCAACTAAACATTAATTTTATTTGGATTGTGGCCGATCAAAAACACACTTTAGCATTTAGGTATTAAACCGTCCACCTCTTGAGACAGTGGCTCCATTTCCTGCATTTTTTTCCCCATCCATTGTGCTTTAGCCGGAAAACTTTTATTTATTAGGATTGTCTAAATTTGAAAATCAGTTGACATTATAGTTTATCCTCTTCCGAGAATAATGCATGAGCATATTGTATATTCAATTCTCGGAAAATTTCCACTTTTCTTTTCGTCTCTCTCTCTTCACCTTCTTTCTTCTTGGCTACCAAATGCCAGCCGCTGCACCTCTGCCCCTTTACCATGTCAGCGTCGCTCGTCGCTTGCACGAGCTCTCGTGAACATGACTTCCACTATAGCCATCGCCCTTGCATTTCCGATTCCCTTCTCTCTTTCGCTCTCTAGAATACAGCCGGGGGGCGGACGTTGAATTTTTTCTTGCTGGAGGCAAAACTTTGTCAATGACTATTTTAGTTAGTACTATAATATTCTTTGTATGACTGCTCAACGGGTTATTGATAATTTAAATGGACCAGGAAGGTTGATAATCGTTCTAAGTGGCGTCACATGCATATGAATTTGTCTGAAAATTAGACATCATCGAATGGCAATGATCTCTTCAGACTTCAAGGGCGTTTATACAAGAACCACATTTTTCTCCATCGCTATTAAAGGAAACTTTTTTCAACCATTTATCTAATTAGTAATTACAAATATGAATATAACCTGCATTTATATGTTATTAAATTTGTAGTTGAGTGATGTCTATAACTTCGTAACCTACTAGTCAGCCAAATGGAAGTTTCATCTAAGACGAGGAAAATATAACCCTTTATTCAAAATCATCTAGGACAACTCATTTGTCTCTGAAAAGCATGCAAGTGTTGTAGTAGTAAATTAATTATTTTCTAAATGATGTTGATGTTGCAATAGTTTATCCCAACTTGGTGGCGTTTCCCATACGTCGCGAGCTTGAAATAAAGCACCGTTGGGTAAATCATAGGTCATCTAAATATAGATGTGGACGAATGATTATTTTCTCACAATCCCATGTCGATGAGGTTAAGGATTTCTTAAGAATGCTTTTGGCAATATCTATGAGTGATTTTTCTATGCCCGACATCACCGGCTGTTTTAAGAAATATTCTCTGAAAAACAGCTTCGCGATAAGGCACTTTCTCATCATACTTATCATCTCCGCATGACGTTCTCAAGAGGGCGACACTTGAAGAGATCGAAAGTACACAATAACACTAAAGAAGCTCAATAATCAAAGCAACCGCCACCGTCCCATAGAGCTCGATTAAGTAATTAATATGAGGTTCCATTTAAACTGAAAACATTGGGACACGATGTGACCGACCCACAAGACAACGACTGTATAGAGATCGTGAATGAGCAACGCCCCTGTGATAGGTTAACCGACGATTTCATCATCTGATTATAAAGATGGATTTGAAAATTGGAGTCCGATAGGATGAGTTACGACATGAGGAGAGATTGATCTTAAAGAACTGTGCTCTATGAGCAGTCTTTTAAGGACATAGTCTACTACAACTAGTTGTTTAATGGCGGGTCAAACCCGCCCGCTAGATTTCGCCCGGGGGGGGATTAGGAACAAGCATGCTCATGAATGATGACCTCAAAATACCTCCCATGAAGTAAATATCCGACAAGTGTCTTTGATAGAGTGATAGAACATTAGAGCTTTACGCATTAAAACACGCAAGGTCTATTTCTCCCGATTGACAATTTACTGGGTCAATTATGGGAAGTATTTTATTGTGAATTCGACTTGATTGAGTGATAAAACATTAGGGTTTTGCGAGTTAAAACACATTGGGTCTATTTCACCCGATAGACAATTTATCGAATCAATTACGAGGAAGTAATTTGTTGTGAATTCCGTTACCTTTTGATGTAGATGGCCCATGGTCTACATTTGGCCGAATTCGGGAGTGGAAATAATCTGCTACGTGAAAGCTGATTTAGGTTACTAGTGTATCATAGTACTTAGAAAAAAGTGTGTTCTCCTTTAAATGCACTCTTGGTGTGAAGTCATTTACATCCTACAAGGTTTTAGGTCGCCAAATTTTATTTTCCACTTCAATTTCTTGTTATTTTCTTTTATCACTGTCTTCGTTTCTTTTCCGTTTCACAACAAAGATCTTTTCAATATTCTTTCTAAACAAACTGATTTTTTTTTTTTCATTTTATCCTATAATACGAGGAAAATGCCATTTGTATGCTATTTTCTCAATGAAATAATCTAAACTGGTGATAAAGTCAATATGATATTTCTGGAACTTATTTTTCATATTAAAGTGAAATGAAAAATTATTGCGTAATATCTTACTTTTGGGTCAAATTACATAAGATAAGAAAAATAAATGTTCATTCCCAATTGAAGTGCGGGCTGTTCGCTGGTAGGAACTAATAGTGGCTTCTCATTATTTTCAATTCCATGCAATCCCATTACATGAGAAGTGATTTAAGCTTTTAAACAAGACAGACTGCAGAAGTCAAGGCTATTGAAGCTTAGAAATATTACAAATGGGGCGGCAAATTTAAACTTGTTTTAGCGAGTAGCTTGTTATTCAAGGTTCGCTATTGGAATTAGTTTGCAGTGAGGTTGGAGGGTTGAAGAAGCTAAGACCATGTTTTTTCACTAGTTAATCTGTTGGACTAAAAGTACATATTTTGATGATTAGAAGGAAAAATGTCTAATTAAGTAGCAATTGCAATGTTACTGTTGAGAGGGATTTTCCTCATGGCTTTTTGGGGATTTCGGATTCAATGTTACATAGCTGTTTTTGATCCTGAATTATTGCCTATAAATCTTACCAACTTCTGTTTTGTTAAGCTGTAGAATTTGCAATTGTTTGCACAGGGAATAAACATGGAAAGAAAGGCACTAATTATAGCATCTCTTGGCAAAAACCTGAAAATGGATGGCACGAGTCAAATCCAGATGGAGCAGTGACTGAGGAGCAGGAAACTACTGGAACAGGAGTACTCCTTAACTGTGTCGGAAACTGAGTGAGCAGTTCCTTTTGTAACATTGGAGAAGCTTCGACATTACTAGGTGAGGCCCATGTGCTGTGAGATGGAATTAGAGGAGCGTTAGTGTTATATTGACTGTTCAGAAATTGAAAGAGACTCAATCATTCTAGTTCAATATTGGAATGATCCGTGCAAAGTTCCACCAGTCATAGAGAACATCTTCATTAAATATAAGACATCACTTCGCTAAATTGGGCAATAGAAGCTTCGGCGGGTGCTGAAGGAGGCCAATATGTGCACGGAGCATGCTAAGATGGGCAAACTGAATTCGAAAGCTAATGATATCTGTGTTTGTACCTGCAGGATTTATGTATGCTTTTAGTCATAAATATAATGGTGACACATGCGACGATTGGCTTCTTTTACCTGTGAGGATTGTGATATTATTGTTTTTCTAGAAAGATAATTCATTGTGTTACCAAAAGAAAAGAGGGCCTTTCTAAGTACTTTTGTTTATGTTCTGATAGATCAAAACATGTAACAAAACACAAAAAAATAATAATAATAATAATAAAAATAAAAATACATGATCTAGTTGATTTGAGAAGTCTATAACGACAGATTGTCTCTCTCTGGTAATTATACTCTTTCTATGGGAAGAGAAGTCTGCCACAATAAATGGTTATAAGTGGAGGGCTCAAAAAGCTGCAACCTAGAACAATAAGCTTTTCATGTTTCCTGGGGAAAGTTGGTTTCGCCCTCACCTTGTATCTCGAAGCATAATTTTATTTATTGCGTTAGTTGGTGTTGAACAGGTTACTCACAAAGGATATAATGTCCAAGTGGGGTGTCCATGTTGATGGTTTTTATGTTTGCTATGTGGTGGGGTTTGGGAGGCTAGAGAACATATCTTCTTTGGATGTGTGGCTGCTTCTCCTTCTTGGCTGGGGATTTTTCATGACTTTCATATCGACAGACGTCCACTATTTCATTGGGTCATCAAGAATTTGAAGGGGAAAACAATCTACCCCTGATGCTTAAAGTGGCATGGGTAGCTTTTATCTTTACTTCACTTGGAAAGTTAGGAACTTGAAGTTTCATCAAGAAAGTCTTTTGGTATTGAGCGGATCAATTAACAGATTATCTCTGCTGTTAGGTTGAAAGTGCTTGGGATTGGGAATCTAGAACAAAGGTAAGACAGGTGATTTTCACTGTGAATGTTGCAAAAAATAAATAAATAAAAATCTTAAATTGGTCTGTTTTACCCTAATCCGGGCATAGCTTCTTCGATGGCTGATGACCTCGAATCAGTTGTCTTCCATGGGTACAACATCTGATAACATAGGCATTGAACCAAAGATCTCAGAACAGACGACAAAGGCCCGATCTAACATGGTGGCTCTGGAGGAGAAGACGGCAGCAGTGACGGTTGTGAAAACCTATGATAATGGTGGTGCCAACCTTCGGAGTTAGGGCTTCCTCTGTGTAGTGGAAGAGAACGAGAAGACGTGAGAAAGATGAAAGAAGGAAAAGGGATAAAAAATGAAATATATCATAGTATTCAAAATCAAGTTTGCTGATGTGTCAAATCACTTAGAGGTTAGCACATCTTGGTGCAAAAAGGAAAAGGATCAGATTAAACAAGTCTTTCGTTCAAGAAAATTTCGATCGAGTTGTAGGTCTGGTCTCAAGATGCGCCATCCAAGAGAAGTGCAGGAAAAACGTCGGTTGCTTGTCGCTGTCATTGGTAAGGCAATAGTACGTATGGAAGTAGTTAGCAAAGATGGAATGGACTACTTTATAGTTTTAACTACTACCCTAGAGAAAATTATTAAAGATCTTTAGGGTTAAATTGATGTATATGTCAAGTCGACTTTTGTTTGTTGATCAACCTTGAGGTGAGGCTACTTCATCGCAATTGGAATTCAGTAGTAGCACTCTCATATTACCAGGAGTAACTTAAGCACTTGACCAAACTTACAAGTTTTCATGGAATGGAAATTTGATGGCTTGAAAATTATCTCGTTGACCTCATGCATTTTCCATGAGACAAATAGCATGATAAAGCCCAAGCTAAACCCGTTAAGACACATCTATCGTGATCTTTTTCCTATCTCATAGAAATCCTTGATACATTTGGTGCCTACTTAAGATAGCATAAAGTTGGATATAAATGAGATATAGATAAGATAAAATTATCTCATAAGGGAGTTAAGATAAAAACGAATAAGATTTATAATATTCATAATAAGAAATTCTTTTCCAAATAACAAATTTCTTAAATTAACAAATTAGAATTATATTACAATATAAATAATATTTGAATTCTAATATAAGAAACTCAAAATATAAAAAAATAATTTTTTAATTTAATCTTTTTTTTTTCATATATTCGAATTTAACTCTATCTTATGATATAAATTCAATATATAAATATATTTATTACATATTTTAGGTGTTTTAGTATTTTAGCTATATTGGTGCAATTTTCTATTTCATAAAATTTTATTGGAGAATGATGGAAGGGAAAGAAAAAAAAAAAAAGAAACTAATTAAAAAAGAGAGGAAATAAAATAAAAATTAAGATAAAAATAAAGTAGACAAGATCGTCATGAGAGACTTTTACTGTCTCAATTTGTAAAATTTGTGATTCATATTGGCATTTATATTACATAAGATATATAATATGATGTAAATATATTTAACTTTACTATTGCAATTACCAATTAGTGGATAGAATATAGTAAAATACTCTAGATTTCATATCATATTCTATCAGTTCTATCTTAGTTAGAAATTCGGAAAACCAAATGTAATCTAAAGTGAATCTCACCTTTACTTTGCCGTCATACTTCCTTAGAACGAAACTATCTTTTTATTAGGTTTCTTTTCCCTTTATAGCAAAAACATATATAGAATTGCCATCCTGTCTTTATTTTTTTGAATGGGTTTTCTTTTTTGCCTTCCGCATTCTTAGAACAAACTACCGAGAGTAACTTAAGCACTCGATCAAACTTACAAGTTTTCATGGAATGGAAATTTGATGATTTGAAAAGTATTCCATTGACCTCGGGCATTTTCCATGAGACAAATAGCATAATAAAGCCCAAGTTAAACCCATGAAGACACATTTATCATGGTCCTTTTTCTATCTCATAGAAATTCCTAAAGCGAATCTCATTATTTTGCCGTCATATTTCATTAGAAAGAAACTATCTTTTTATTAGGGTTTTTTCCCTTATAGCAAAAACATGTATAGAGATGCCATCCTGTCTTTATTTTTTTGAATGGGTTTTCTTTTTTGCCTTCCGCATTCATAGAGCAAATTATTTATCAAAGGATTAGATATGACAACATTGATCAGAAAAGAATTATCATTAGTCCTGTTGCATGTGATTATCATTCAAGTTGTGTGACTCATGTATACGTTCATGTCCAATTAATAGTTGCCTTGATACAGAGAAATCACGGGAAAAGTACAAAAAAAGTTCTAAACCTATTGCATTGATATCAATTCAGTCATAAACTTTTCAATCTGACCAATTTAGTCCTAAACATTTTAATATTGGTACCAATTCAGTCCATCCGGCCAATTTTAGCCAGTCGGCACCGAGGTGGACGTTGGCCGAATGCGGACGTGGCAATTTTTATGATTTTTTTATTATTTTTTCGAATTTTGTATTAATTTTGTTTCTTTTTTCTTTTCCTTTTCTATTTCGGCGATGGCTAGCGAGCCTCCGGTGAGGCTTGCCAGCCACTAGGCAAGGGCCACGAGGCCCTCGGCCGACCTCTCCCAGGCCGCCGGCAAGGCGGCTTCGCCTAGATCTGGGCAAGGGCGGCCTCGCCCGCGACTGGCGAGGCCATGGCGACCATCGCCGGGGCAAAGGCAAGGGTTGAGGGCCACGACCCTCGTTGGTGGATGGCGAGGGCTTCGTGGCCCTCGTCTCCGCCCTAGCCTCACTAGCCGCGGGCAAGGCCGCCTTTGCTCGCATCAAGGCTTGGGCGAGGCCGACCTCACCCAGATCCGGGCAAAGCTGCGTAGCTGGTGAGCTAGGAGAGGCCGGGCAAGGGCCGCGACCCTTGCCGGCAGCAGGTGAGGGCTTCGCGGCCCTTGCCCAGTGGTCGGCGAGGCCGCCTTCACCCACGGCAAGGCCTAGGCGAGGCCCCTCGCCTACATTCGAGCAAAGTTGCCTCATCGGCGGCTTGAGAGAGGCTAGGCGAGGGCCGCGACCCTCACCAACGACAAGCGAGGGCTTTGCAGCCCTCGCCCAGTGGCCGGTAAAAAGAAAAAGAAAAAGAAAAAGAAAATAATAAAAAATAATAAACAAATCTTAAAAATTGCCACATCCGTGTCCGGCCGACGTCCATGTCAGTGCTAGCTGGCCAAAATTGACCGGATGAACTGAATTGGTACCAATATTAAAAGGTTTAGGACTAAATTGGTCCAATTGAAAAGTTTAGGACTGAATTGGTTCCAATTCAAGAGGTTTAGGACTTTTTTGGTACTTTTCCTGAGAAATGACATAAATCATTGATGGATAATAGATTGGACCCAGCAAGACCGTATAATTAGAAATTGTATGGTTGGCCCTAATATTTAAATCATGGACAAGTTTCAGTTGTAAGAAAGATCTATTGGTTTGGAAAAATTCAAATTGCTTTGGATTAGGGTCACCAACCCAAGTCTCAAGGTAATGAGATCTCCATATGCGTGTCCCTAGATTATTAAAATATATATATAGATTGGCAAAATAAATTTAAGAGCTTTGAAGAAATAATAATAAAGGATTGTAAAAAAAGTTTAGAGAATTGGAATATATTATAATTAGATATATGCCTTGTACAGAAGAAAATAGAAACCTTGGATTTAAGGACAGATTGTAACCAAGACCGTTTCATTAACAATCTAAGTATTGGAAGATGTTGAAACCTTTCAATTAGGGGTGTCAATGGCTCGGGTTGGGTCGGGTCGGGTTTTGATGTTACCTGACCCGACTTGAAACATAAGGGTCACATATTGTGACCTGACCCGAAACACATTAGACCCTCATCGAAAATTCGGGTCGGGTCGGGTCGGGTTTCTGGGTTTTCCTTCTTTTTTTTGCACCTCCCTTTTCTCTAGGGTTAGTTAAACCCAGCTTCTGCTTTCGCATTCTCTGCTGCTTTGCATGTGTGCATTTGGTTAGCTAAGGTGTAGCTCTCTTTAGGCGGGAGGTAAATGTTAAAACAATGTCCCCTGCAACATATTGAAAGAGAAAGCAACTTCTAAATTGTCTCTCCTCTGTCCTCTCCCTCTGGTTTGCATTGAAATGGGTTGGCTCCACTAGAGTAAAAGTAGGTTCTCCTCAGGTTAGTCCGGAGCAAGCACAAATCAAAGCCTAGGAAAAACTCTAAGACATCATTGTGGTCCTAATTAGCTACTGGGACGAGATAAGCCCCACCAATGACCTTTATTGAGAAGAGAAGAAAGAATGCACCGGCGACATGAAAGGGACCACCAACAAAAGTGAAATCATAACACCCAGAAGATGTTGCCAATTTTTGCAATTTATCCCGGCAAGTGAAACAAGAACCTTTTGGTAGCTAGGATAGAACTTTTCAAGATTAGATGAAAAATACCAACTTTTTAGATGGGTTAAGAAATCCAAATCACTAGAAGGAAAAAGGAAAACTAAAGTTGAATTACCTAGGTCACGACTGAACTAGCAAAACTTGCAAATCCGTTAATATGAACATGAGAATCCAAGATCACGATAGAGAAAGGATTGCACAGCAAGTTCCCTCAACACTTACCAAATAAAAATGAACTAAAAAATTAGTCTGAAATGAATGCAAACAATGTGACTTTATTCATGAAATGATTTTCAAGCTGCGTTCTGCTAAGGGTGTGTTTGGTAACGTTTCTGTTCAAAAATTGTTCCAAGGAACAAAAATAGAAAAAACTATTTTTGTTTCGGGGAACAATTTTTGAACAGAAGAACGCGTTTGGTAACTGCACAAAATTTTTGTTCCTGGAGGGCCGGTGGCCTCACCCAGCCATGGCGACACTCCGGCGAGGTCACCGACCCTTGATGGTCGGTCGCCGGCCATGACCGAGGCCGGCCAAAGAAAAAAGAAGAAGAAAAGAAGAAAAGAAAGATAAGAAAAAAAATAGGAGACAGAAAAATTATTTATCGAAAGTGTTTCTGGGATCAAAAAACAAGTTTTTTCGACTTCTTATTTCTGTTTCAAATCTGTTCCAAGGAACAAAAGTGTAAATAAACGCGTTTGCGTTATTTTTTTGTACCCTGGAACAAAAGAACAGAAATTGTGTTCCGGGGAACAAAAAAGGAACACAAACAAACAGGCCATAATAGTTCAATAGGAGACAAAACGGGTACTTGGGGATTGAAGTAAGATTTGATTCAATAATATTGTAATGTGACAGCAAAATCTACCAAAGCAGAAAACCCCAATCTCACCTTTTATTTCCTCTAATCCAGATTGCATATGCACTCTGTTAAGCTTCCAACATCCTAGAGACATCCTTGCCAGAATCATATGCCCTTATGAAATGGTCTTCAATGTCCTTCAATGCTTCCAAAAGCTCTCTACCCTACTCAGGCATGTCAATCACTGTTAAGACCATGTGCTCACCCGGCCCAAATAGCCGCCACCGCCCACCGCCTTCACCATTTCAACCGAACCACTATCTTCCTTAGCCTCCCCTCTATTGACAATATTCTCTTCAACAACCACCACCTTTTTCTCTTCTTCAACCCCATTCTCTTCAGTTTCTTCCTCTTCTTCCAACTCTGGTATTCCTTCTACCTGTACCCACTCATGAGTCATGAGTCATGACGTTCGGCCTCATGCCATAGAAGGGGTTGAAGAAGTCCCACCCAAAATCCCTCTGAAGAGATGGCATGGGTGGTGGCATTTGCATATAATAGTACCCACAGGCTGGCTCTTGTTCTTCTGCGTTCACTCTCTTCTCAAGTCACTCTTTCCTCAATACAAAGCTAATCAGTGCCCGGAACAACAAACAACGCAGAGAATCTGCCGGTTCATCGGCATTGCTTGAGGACTATTCTGCTCCCGCGAAGCAGAAAGATCCGAACCCGCACCATTTCAGAACCAGCTCAAGCACCAGCCACATTCGGAGCATCCTGAGGAAACATATCCGGAACGACACTGAGAGACCTTCCTCGTTCGAGAGCGAGATCAAATCAAGAGGAACGCCGGGGGCTGAAACTCCCCACTCGCGATTCTCGCGGCTGCACAAGAGAGAAGAGCGGTTGACCGGCCCCATCTCCCGTCCTTCATTGACGAGATCAGATCGAGAGGAACTAAATGCGAGGAGCAAAGAAGAGGGTGGCAGTAAAATCAACAAGACAGCGTAGTCATTGATAGCGATGGCGGCAGTGGCGGCAGTGGCGGCGGCGGCGGAGTCGACGAGCGGAGAAGTGAAGAGTCTGGTTTCGTGTTTGGGTTTGGGTGAAGACTGAAAATAAAGAGTGTTTGGGTTTGGGACTTTGGGTGAACAATAATGAATAATGTGTTTGGGCCGAACAATGTTTCAACCCTAACCCGACCCAAAACATGTTTGTTTTCTTGTTTCATAACAATTACCCGAACAATTTTAAGACCCGAAACATGTACTATACTTGTTTAGTGTTTGGGTCATGTTCGGGTCGGTTGGGTCGGGTTTTTGGACACCCCTACTTTCAATGGCTTTTAAATGGAGTGTCAAATTATCATAAAGAAAGAAAGTCAGTTATTTACATGCAAGATTAGTCTAAGTTTCTTTAAAACCCTAACAAAGATTGGATTAAACATTTGTTATTATATGTTTAGGAGACTGTAGGCATGATAAGTTCACAGATCTTTACTAGGAATTATAAAACCCACGTTGTGTGACGACCTATGCATTTTATCCAAATTTTAAAACTTGAATAATAGAATGTCATGAGAATATTAATAGTAAATCTAAGAACCGCAGAATTTGACATGATTGAAGAATCTCAGATTCAAGCATCAGTATATAGAATCTATTAAAATGTTATGTTACTAATGACTGATCCGAGAATAAGTAATTTAGGGTCAAAAAGAGGAGAAACCATTTTAGTATGTGCAAATGTTGAAAAATCGAACGTAGTAGTGACAAATACAATTAGATGGAATAAAATTTGACTTGTAGAAAATGGAATTGTCCAATAAAAAAAGTTCAAAAACCTATACAAAATCAAGACGTTAAAATGATAATTGAATATGGAGATGGAGAAATAGAGATTAAGTCTAACATGACTAGATTGATGAAATTGAACATTGTATAATTGAATGAAGAAAAAAATTCCTCCAAGAATTTTATAAAGAATTCCTTCGAAGTCACCATGCCCATCTATATCAGAAGTAGATTATGAGAGAATAGTTAGAGATGGAATTAGGGGAACAGAAGACCAAGCAATACATCCTACTTAACTGATGGATGTAAGATAAATCTAAATAAAACCTAACGATCTCGATTTATCATTCACGGATAAATTCGTATAAAAATTTGGGATCAATTTGCGGAAACGTAAAGATTGACATACCTCTAGCCATTGATGAAAATCTTCAAATGCGGAAAACCCTAAAATCTTGGATAGATCCACGAAGCACGGCTGATCTGCGATTATGGAAACATTAGATCTATACGTCCTATTCCACTAGCTAATACCCTTCAAACGTAATGGTGTGTTTTCTGTAGTGATGGGGTTTGAATTAAATGACTTGACGTTTTATTCTATTTCTTATGTTACCGATATCTTTCATCAAGAGTATTATGGTAACATATTAATGGGCAAATATCACATAATAAACGCAAGTAGTAAATTGAGCAATAAATCAGAATTAATTGGGAAATACAAAATTGGAATCACATTTAGAATAATAAAATATATTATAATATTCTCCCACTTGATCCCAATATTCCATCAAATGAGATATTAACCTAAACCCACATAAACTTTATATTGAAATAAAACACATGAATCACGGTGATGAGTCCTCGTAGAGCGAGTATTATCTTCCGTGTATCACAATGCATTTCATCAGCCCATATGTAATTAAATAACTTAATAAATAAACCTTATGTTTACTCTAGGTCAAACATAATTGTTTTTCTCAGAATAATTGAATGTATACAACTGTATTGGGAAAAATATTGCAAATGAATAAAAGTTTCACAAATTCTTCCATATAAAGAAAAATTTACATGATTGGACTAATGCTCATTTTGAATACATGATCCTTATAACTCATTGGTGGCATGCCTTTAGTTAAAGAATCAGCTATTATCAATCCAACGCTTATGTGTTCTATGCCACTTTCTTCTCTCTAACACATTCTCTAATGGCTAAATCCATGATGTCGGTGTGCTTGCTTCGACTACCACTTTTTTGATTCTGAGCCATGAAAACTGCAATTGAATTGAAGCAAAATATTCTTGATAGCCTAGAAATAGAATCTACAACTTTAAGCCCTGATATGAAACTTTTCAACCGCACACCATATGAGGTGGTCTTAAAACAAGAAACGAATTTTGCCTCCATAGTGAAAGTGGCAACTAAGGTTTGTTTCGCACTTCTCTAGGATACAACTCCGTCAGCAAATATAAAAATGTATCCCAATATTGATTTACTGGAATTAATGCAACTAGCAAAGTCTGAATCAGAGTAACTAACTACGTTTAAGATGTCCATCCATTTATACATAAGCATGTGTCCATTTGTACCTTGAAGGTACCTCATTACATTCTTTGCAGCTCTCTAGTGGTCTATACCCAGATTAATTTGGTATCTTTCCAACATTCACATTGCAAAAGTAAAGTTACATCGAGTGCAAACCTGAACATATATCAAGCTTCCGACAATAGAAGCATATGGGATGTTCTTCATTTATTCCCTTTCAAAATCATTCTTTGGATATTGGTTCAAATTAAAACCATCACCCTTTACAATGGGTGCTATACTTGTTGAACAATCTTTCATCCGAAATCTCTCTAAGACCTTATTGATATAGGTTTCTTGAGATAGTTCTAATATACCTTGAGGTCTATCCCTCTGGATCTTAACACTAATGACATAAGATGCTTCACCCATATCCTTCATGTTAAAACTCTTACAGAGAAATTATTTCACCTCATATAATAACCCATTATCATTAGTTGCAAGTAAAGGCATCCACATATAGCATGAGGAAACAAATTTTGCTCCCACTAACCTTTTGTTATATACATTGATCCATGATATTCTCTACAAAACCAAATGAAAAGATGACCTTATGGAACCTCAAGTACCATTAGTGGGATGCTTGTTTTAGGTCATATAGAGACTTCTTAAGCTTGTTTACCAAATGCTTACTAGCACTAGAGAAAAATCATTCTAGTTGTTTTATGTAAACCACTTCTTCTAGTTTTCTATTGAGGAACGCCGTTTTCACATCCATTTGATATAACTTCATATCAAAATGAGCAACCAATGCCAAAATAATACAAAGAGAATCTTTATTGGATATAGGAGAAAATGTCTCTGTGTAATCGATTCCCTCCTTTTAAGTGAATCCATTCGCAACGAGTCTGATTTTATATCTTTCAAAATTGCCTAATGAATCATTCTTAGTTTTGAAGATCCATTTACAACCAATGGTCTTCGTACCATCAAGCAACTCAACTAAATCCCAGACCTCATTAGATGGCATAGAACTCATCTATTCTTTCATGGCATTGTACCACAAATTGGATTTATCACAACTTATGACTTGTGAAAACGTCTTACTATCATTTTCAACTCCAACATTATAGTTAGATTCCTACAGATACGCAATATAGTCACTAGGTATTGCTGATTTCTTAATTCTAGCAGACCTTCTTAATGTTGCATCAACATTCTCCTGAGTTTATTGGTCAATTAGAAGTTCAATAGCATCTGGTAATTGTTGACCAATTGGGCCTACCGGATCAATATTAGCAACTTGTGGATTTTCAATGATTGGTTGCTCAATAGCTAGTTGAACTGAAGAAGCATCGTAGACAACAACCAATCCAATACCTAAGGTGGAAGGTTAAGTATCCGAATGATCTTATTCAGGAACAAGGTTCTTAAATTGATCACTTCTACTAATCAGGTCATTCTCAAGAAATTTAGCGTTTCTCGATTCTACAAACCTAATGGTGTGAGATGGACAATAAAACCTGTATCTTTTGGACTTTTTGGCATATCCAACAAAATACTCAATTATAGTCCTTGGATCTAACTTCTTTTCTATGGATTGTAGACTCTTATTTTAGATAGGTATCCCTAAAAGCGTACATGTCGCAAACTCAGTTTATAACCTTTGAATAACTCAAAAGGCAAATTTGGAATGGCCTTGGTCGGAACTCAGTTTGATATATACACTGCCACTTTAAGAGCCTCAGTTCACAAGAACTTATGATATTTGGAGCTACTGAGCATACTCCACATCATGTCCAATAATGTTCAGTTTCTTCTTTCTGCTACACCATTTTGGTCCAGAAAACTAGGCATAGTGTATTGGACAATAATCACATAATCTTTAAGAAACTTCGTAAATTGACCAGATGCTTGTCCATCTTCAGTGTATCTACCATAGTATTATCCACCTTTCTCTGATCTTACGATCTTAATTTGCTTGACGCATTGTTTCTCTACTTCGATTTTAAATAACTTAAAGGCAGCGCTTCGTGCTTATTACGAAACAAGTACAGATACATGAATTGTGAATAATCATCTATGAAAGAGATGAAGTATCTCTAACCATTTGAGTCCATATCTGGACTATAAATATCTGTATGTATGATTTCTAATATTTCAGTACTCTTCTTAGTACCTTTCTTTGACTTGTTAGTCTACTTTCTCTTTGTGCAATCCACACAAATGTCATAATCAGTAAAGTCTATAGTACTAAGTACTCCATTATTTATAAATCGCTTAATTCTATTTATGGAGATATATCTCAATCTCTAATGTCACAACATAGAGGAATTCTCATTCACAACACATCGCTTTATGCCAGCATTATTGTGAACGTGCATCGCATTATAAACGACATTATCTTGTAAATCAAATTGAAAGAGACCGTTAGACAAAAATACCTCTTCCAATAATTTCATATTTATATGATAAATTGAAAGGTGAACCTGAAAATTCAAAAGAGTATCTCAAAGGTATAAGTCTTGAAATTGAAATTAAATTCCTAGAGAAACTAGGAACATAAAATGTCCTTTTTAAATTCAAAATAAAGCCACTACTAAGAACTAATATCCATGTCCTAATAACTTCCACATGCGAGCACATCTTGTTTTTTGAATAAATATTCTGTTCACTTCCCGCTGATTTATACTAGTTCTGAAAACCCTGCAAGGAATTCGAAATGTGGATTGTAGAACCAGAATCAATCCACCAAGTGTTATGACCCACATCAAATTGGATTCATAATAAACATATGAGAGTAGGTTACCTTTCTTCTTGAGCTAAGTCTTAAATTTAGCGCAATCCCTCTTCATGTGACCCATTCTTTTTACAGAATAAGCACTTGGATTTCATCTTAATGCTAGCTTGGGGAGGTAGAGGCATTTTACCTTTTCCCTTTTGCTTGCCTTGCCCTTTGTACTTTTCCTGTATTGCCATATGAGGACTTTCTCCTTTCCCCATTAGTAGCCTCTCTTCCTCTTGAACACATTGTCATGAGTTTATTGATTGACGTTTTGTATTATGTGTGTTGTAAGAGATCTTGAAAGGGGCATACTCTTGTAGGAGAGTATTCAAGATATAGTACACAAGAAAGTATTCTGATATCTCAACCTCAAGATTCTTCAACTGAGCTGCAATGTCTCTCAACTTCATGATGTGCTTCCGTACACCTCTTACACTAGTAAGCTTCAACAATAAGAACTTCATAATCAGGGTCATGGCATGTGCCTTCTCTGAAGATTCAAATTGTGCATCAATAGCCTCCAGCAATTCCTTGGCATTATTATACTAAATGACTGAACCACGAATATTAGCAGAGAATTTTTGTCTTTATGTACATCACACTAAGATGGTTGGACCACTCCCATTGTGCATAAAGAGTATATTAAGCTTGAGTGCTATCCTTAGTAGGTTCAGGTCATAACGTCTGAATGTAGAGCATAATCAAGATCCATGCAACCCAATTGGAGAAGAACTAACTACCTCCATTCTTTATAGTTATTTCCATTAAGCTCAAAAACAATTATACCAAAACTAATTGTAGGTGGCAAGATTGCATCATAATCAAAGGAAAACTTATGTGTCAATATATTTGAGGCAAATAAACTTAAATAATATTTTACCAATATAAAACATGTTATAAAATATGAATCACATAACATCAAAAATTGTATGTGGGATAAGTTTCTAATTTAAATATATTCATAATTACTTCATGATGAAACTATCAAATTATATTCCATTCCTTAATCCCTGTGGGTAAATTAAGAAAGATAAAACAATATTTCATCACAGTTAATCACATTAATATATTGAAAATTCTTGTGGGATAAAATTCATGATATTAATGTGACTAATCACAATCAATGTCATTTGATTGTATTTGCTCCTTAACTCTTAATGTATATAGTTTAATATAATCAAAGATGCTGTGGCTAATTTTCAATTAATTAAATATATACAGATCACTAGACATTTAATTCTACTAGAAAATATTCAAAAATTGCATGTAAGGGCAAAACAATAAAATCACATGTAAAAGGGTTAAAAATGTAATTTTACACACAAGGGCAAAATTGGAATTTCACTTATAAAGGGTAAAATAGGAATTTTATGCCCAAAAGGGCAAAATCGTAAAGTTTCACTCCCAAAGGGGGCAAAACTGGAATTTTATGTGGCCAGAGCATAATTGTGATTTTTCTTTATGCTGAGGGGCTAAATGGTAAATTAGGTGGCATATGGCAGAATTGTAATTTTGCATAGTGATAGGCCCCACGATGCGCATGCATTCTATGCTCGGGTGCATGCAACTTAGGTGTTTGCTATTGCCCTCAGGGGCGTGCATAGCACGCGCCTGTTGCAAGCCCTCAGGCATGTGCAACACAAGCACATGCTACTTGCCCTCCACGAGCTTGAGGTCTTCTCTCCACGGGATTTCTTCTTTTGTCGCTGCTCTGCCGCGACCAACCTTCATTCCACCACTGGGTCTTCTTTCACAGCCCGTGTCCAATCAAATTGATCAATGGGTCTTGAAGACAATGCCAAGACAAATGCATAGTTTCAAGATGTGACACCCCTCGATGGCCCCCGAACCGTTAGGGTCGCCACATATCACTTGCCTTTTCACTTGTCCTAATAAAATATCACTCTGATATCATAAAGTTGTAGTGGGTCCACATGTCTTGGGGGTTTATATCATTTAGATCGGTCCCAATGCAGTTCATATAGCGGAAGCATATTCAATATCTCCCTAACCCATGCTCAACTAAGTAATACAATGCAATGCACACCAACTACACTTTTCATATATATATATGCATGTTAGAGCCGAACCACTTTTATTTACATACATTGATCGGATAACAAGAGTCGGTACACCAAAAGGCCAAGGCTTTACAAAGCTCGGCTATAACCAAAAGTACCCGACTCTACATCGGTCATGTACATCGATCCATCATCCAGTGTCGGCTATCCAAAAAGTGTCATCCGCTACCCATCACACGTACTATCACACCCAACCCGGTGCATCAGCTAATGGCGGTGGCAGCATCCCCATCATGATCCCGTCGCGACGATCATGCACGGACAGGAACTCCTGGACTATGAGGCCATCAGGTAGACTCACGTCATACATAACTAAAACTCGAACATGGATGAACACCAGCCCACAAACACCAACACAGGAGTGCTCCGAACACTCAACCTCGACGTCAGACGGTAAGCCATAAAAAGTACCACGTGTGATAGGTAACATAGGCATCTCCTAATCTAAAATGTTAGTCTCCAAAAGGGGTGAGTACAACCACCCAGCAGTAAAAGATCCATCAATCCACAAAATGCAACAAACAAGGCAACCAAGATTTCATGTGATGTAGCACCCCCTCGGCACACTCTCCCTTCCGATTGGGACGCCACAGGTACTTAACTTTTATCCTACTACATACTAGTCCTTTAACTTTCCAATTAAAAGGAAGCTATAGTTTGATAGGGTTGATCAATAAAATTCTTCACCCCCTTTTTTTTTTTTCTTTTTGTAAAGGTCCCAGCGCAGCTCATCAACGGAAGCATAAACAAGTCTCACCATCCTTTACTCCAATAACAATAATGCAATGCACACCGACTATTCACCATATAAAACGATAAAGCCGAGTCACTTTTATTTATATTTTCACGATGGATATCTCGGGTCGGTACAGCAAAAGGCTAAGATTTTTAACTATACTTGGCTATAGCTCAAAAGAGAACTCGACCCTACATCAAACATGTACACCTCTCCATCAACAAGCGTCGGCTATCCCCAAAAAGTGTCAGCTCCCTCCAGTCAAACGCACCATCACACCCAACCCGGTGCATTGGGTGGCAGCAACGGCAGCATCCCTAGCATCACTCCACTACGCCGGATATGAACAGACAAAAACTCCTGGACAACCGGGCCATCAGCCAGACCCACATCGTACATCACCAAGACACAAACTCGAACAAACACCAGACCAGGTACACTAAAGATCCATAATAAGTACCACGCGTAACTGGGAGCAAAGGCATCTTTCTAATCTGAAATGTTAATCCCCAAAAGGGGTGAGTACAACCACTCAGCAGTAAAGATCCATCAAACTACACAGTGCGTCAAACAGAACAATCAAGGTATTATGAACAAAACACATATCATTCATGCATTCAAACATACCTCACCTTACAGCCATACATATGTCACCATGCAACGTGCATATACCACCATGCACTTATACATATATCATCAAGCAGCCATTCATATATCATCATACAACATGCATATACCACCATGCACTTGTACATGCATCATCAAGTAACCATGCATATATCACCATGCAACGTGCATATACCACCATGCACTTATACAAATATCATCAAGCAGCCATGCATATATCACCATGCAATTCAGGCTTGCATTCTATGAAATTTATCCCATGCCATATGCACACATTCAATTTTCGATCTTTATCTTTCAATTAGATCACATCATTTTTCTTCCCAGGGATCAATGTTTGCATCCCACAATTTATCGCTCGCATCCAACCTAGCATCGCGAGGAGCCTCCGGCACACACCTCCGGGCATCCGGCACACACACTCTGGGCAACTCGTACCCCAACTGGCATCACGAGGCATCCCCCGGCACACACCTCCAGGGCTTTCGGCACACACCTCTGGGCATCTCGAAACTCCCGAGGACATCCGACACACACGCACTCTGGGCATCCCGACACTCCCGGGGCATCGTCAGCTCACACCTCCGACGGTCTCGTTATTATCACAATTCATATTCACATATGCATCTCAATTTCAATATGGCATTTGATGCAACAATACCAAAGGTTCAACTAGATTTCATGTCATATAACATGCCAAATGTCGCCATATATGCAGCACAATCAATCACACAAGGAATTATATCACATGGAGCACTTCATTTATTTTTGAAAAGAATGCAGCAATTTTCGGATAAAACAGAATGTACTCCTTTAGTTAAAACTCTAGAAAAATTAGTAAATGGTATTAATAAATTCTGAAAATTTGACACGTTATAGACGAGACCTAAAGGCAAATATTTCATGAATAACACCATCCCAAAAGAATCTCACACAAATCAGTACGGTCCATGCATCACAGCTTCCAAAATTTCAACATTTCAGTTTGCACAGTTTCGGAAATAATTTCAATTAAATACCCAAATGGACTCCAAAAATTCTGAAAGTTTGGTATGTTATAGGCAACACCTAGTAGTAAATATCTCATGAATAAATCGAACTCCAATTCGTTCTAGATTAATAGATATAGACGATTAATTCCTCCTGTTCTCGGTGTCGTTTTTCCCAGATTATCTTCTTCAAAGGAAACTCGTTTCACCGACCTAAATATGTCCGTTTCATCTCAAATTTTAGTATGTTACTCCTCAAGATGTCCTCTACAACTTTCATTAAGAGATCGAAGCAAGATTTTAACTAAAAAGTCGCATGCAGCTCACAAACTCATGAATGGTCGGACTGATTTTTCCAGAAAACAGCATGCTAGGCCAACAAATTTCTCCCGAAAGCTTCGAAATTTCATCACTTCCACCACAACCGAAATCCACCATTTTCTACACACACATCACAGCAAGAAAAGGGTAGGTTTTCGGACTCTACTTGCCTCTAAACCGAGCGAACACAGCAAGCAACGAACGGAGGGGCGAGGCGGACTCGACGGTGACGAACGGTGGCGAACGGCTTCCTTCCTCCCTTCTTCTCCTGCACGCTCACTCTCCCTCTCCCGATTTCTCTCTCTCTCTCGGTCGAAACCCCTTCATCAAGCCGGTCCCCTCTATTTCTTCCCCTTCAATGATGAGCAATCATTAGATTGCATGCAAGACACTTGGACTTAGGGGGATAACACTTGGCATTTTTCTCTCATGCACAAGATGGGCTAGAAGATGGGCCGGTCTCCTCCCCCCCTTGGTCGACGGCAGCTCCTCTCCTTTGGGCCTCTTGGGCCGGTCGAAAGGGTGGGATGGTGGGCTGGGTTTTTGGGCCGGCTTGGCCTAAGAATTTCGGCCCACTCTCTTTTAAAATCTAACCTAAACCCCCACTCATCAAAATACCTAATTACAAAATAACATGGCCAAAAACTTGCAATATTAATTAATAAATTCCAACTTATAAAACACATGGCCAAGAATAGAATTTTCCATCAAGTAATTATCCATTGAAAAGCTTGTCCTTAATCTATTACAATTCTTCGGTCTAGTGGCCACAACATACATCAACGACACAACCATTCACTTTTCCATAGGTCATAATGCCTCTAGAAATTTTCATGAGATTTTGGGATGCCACATGTGAGATGCACATATCATCCATGCAATCTTATATATGTCTCCATGAGATCCATTCAATACCTTAATGACCACACTTCCAATGCCAAACAATACCAATTCAAATTCATGGACAGTCATATCCCATGCCATATGCACACACACATGCGCATGATTCAATTTCCAATTTTGATTTTCAAAGGATCTCATTTTTCTTCCAGGGACCAGTGTTTGCATCCCTCATATCGCTCACACCCAACCTGGCATCACGAGGAACCTCCGGCACACACCTCCGGGCATCCGGCACACACACTCCGAGCATCCCGCACCCCAACTGGCATCACGAGGAACCTCCGACACACACCTCCGGGCATCCGGCACACACACTCTGGGCATCTCTCAACTCCCGAGGACATCCGGCACACACCTCCGGGCATCCGACACACACACTTCGGGCATCTCGAAACTCCCGAGGCATCGCTGACTTAGTAGTTCGACGGCATCATCATTATCATTATACATGGATATATCTGACTTTGGAAAATGCCATTTGATGCAATAATGCCAATAGTTTCATGAAATTTATAAAATCTCATCAATTTTGATGTCATATGAAATGCACAAATGTCACCACACATGTTATATAAATAACAACTCCAGATGCCACATCTCATAGAGAAATTCGTTTGTTCTTACACATTAAAACGAATTTCGATTAAAACAGATTACACTTCTTAAGTTAAAATTCTGGAAAATTGGTAAATGATCTTAATAAATTCTAAAAATTTAACATGTTGTAAACAAGACTTAAATAAAAAGGTTTTATGAAGAACACCATGTCAAGAAAGCTCCATAGAAATGGCATAGTTCCATGCATCACAGCAAAAGAAATTCCAACACCACTTTTGCACAGTTTCAGAAATAATTTCGATTAAGTCCTTAAACGAATTCATAAAATTCTGAAATTTTTATATGTTGTAGCTAAGACCTAGAGGTAAAAGTCTCATGAAGGAATCAAAGTCTAATTGATTCTGGATTAAAATCTATAATCAATTCAATTCTCCCTACTCTCGGTACAGTTTTCCAGATTAATCCTTTTCAAAGAAAAATCGTTTCCTCGATAAATACTTGTCCATTTATTCTCAAATTTTAGTATGTTACTCCTCAAGATGTCATCTACAACTTTCATCAAGGACATAAGATCAAATTCTAACTGTATAATTGCACAAAATTCACAGAATCGGAAAAGGTCATGCTGTGTTTCCATAAAACAGTTTTTACCAATCCTAAAGAACCACTCCTACTAGTTCGAAACTTCAACATCCAGCATCAAGATTTATGCATCCTCAAGTCTATTCACACTTCACACAACCACAGCAAGCATAATGTAGGCTAACGGACTTTACTTGCCTCAAGTTCAACGAAAACGAGCAAGCAAAACGGCGACTCGGGGCTTCGGCGGGCTCGATCGACGGAGGTACAGCGGCGGCGTCAACAGCTGCGGCAGCAGGTGCATGCACGGAGGGGCCAGTCTCCTTCCTCCCCTCCTCTCTCCCACGCTCGCCCGCTCGAACTCTCCTCCTCTCTCTCTCGCTCGCTCGTCCGCTCGGTCTCTCTCTCTCTCTCTCTCTCTCTCTCTCGGTTTCCCTCGAGCAATCCGCCTCTCCCTCTCTCTCTTAATCTCTTGATTAGCTAGCCATCATTGGTTTTTGAATGTAGAAGACACTTGGCTCCAAGAGGAAGACAAGTGTCTTCAACATGAAGACAAGGGGAGGTGGCGTGGGGCTGCAATCCGGCTCCTCCCTCCCTCGGTCGATGGCCCTATGGGCTTCTTGGGCCGGGCCTTAGTTGGCCGAATGGTGGGGGATTGTGGGCTGCCTTGGGCTGATTTGGTCCTAAAATACCCAGCCCACAATTGCTCCTAATAATCCACCTTAATCCCTACTTATATAAATACCTAATTACAATTATTCACATGGCCATAAAACTTTGTAACATTATTCAATAAAAATCCAACTTATAAAGTACATGGCCAAGAACAAAATTTCCTTATCAATTTATTCTTTAATAAAATCCTTAATCACACATGGACATAGGATGCATTCCCAATACAACAATAGTCCATTCAATGCTTGGCCTTGTTAAATTGAAATTCGTTGGTCTAATGACTATAATATAGTCCGATGGCACTTCCGATACCTTTTCATGGGTCATAATGTGTCTAGGGATTGTTATAAAATTTTAGGATGCCACACAAGATCTCCAACAAAAACGACCAACAAATTGACTAGAATTAAGCCCAAAACCATCTACCCTAAAACCCTAACCACCGAAAGTTCTACCACTCGATTAACATCCGACAATTAGTAATATGCCAAATAATCTTAAGGGTTTTTCATCTTAATGACGGTATGACCATGCACATCTGTTATCGCATGGTGGGTCGTTCGAATTTGACCGGAATTTGAAATTTCATTCCAAATCACTAAAGATCTAAATTTTACCCATACATAATTCAGTGAAAACATACAAAAATTTCCAAAATTTTCACAAAGGCAGCGATTATAAACATGCTCTTATACCAACTACAAGACTAAATCTAAATAAAACGCGATGATCTCGATTTATCATTCATGGATAAATTCATACAAAAATTCGGGATCAATTTGCTGAAACGTAAAAATCGACATACCTCCAGCCATTGACGAAAATCTGCAAATGCAAAAAACCCTAAAACCTTGGATAGATCTACGAAGCACGATTGATTTGTGAATATGGAAACACCATATTTATACGTCATGTTTCACTAGCTAATACCCCTTAAACATGATGGTGTGTTTTTTTTTTTTTTTTGGTACTAATGGGGTTTGAATTAGACAACCTGACATTTTATTTCGTTTCTTATGTTATCGACATCTTCCATCAAGACTGTTATAATAACATATTAAATAGCAAATATCACGTAATAAATATGGGTAATAATTAGGCAATAAATCGAAATTAATTGAGAAATATAAAATTGGGATCACATTTAGAATAATAAAATATATTATAATAATGGATCCGATTTTATTAGGAAAAGAATCTACCACTACTCATCTTAACAAAAGGAGGACATCCCCAAGCACAAGCTCGCCTACATTTTCAGATTTCCAAACACATGCATTAACACTTCCTTTTGAAATAGACTACAAAAGTGAAAAAGAAGAATTTGTATCAAGAAAGAATGAGGGGAAAAGATAATGGTTTGTAGAAATATTCATTTTAAGAGAGAAATTTTCCAAGAACAAAATGGTATACGGAAATAGGGGAAAGAAAGTAAATTTGAAATTCTTTGATTGGTTTCTACCTAAAGGAAAACAAGGCAATATAAATAACATAGAAGATCATTACACAGGTTATGCTACGGTAGATGGGATAATCCAAGGTCAATCTATCCTTCTTTGGTAGGATTTGAACTAGGAGGAAACACCAAAGCATCATCATAGAAGATGAGTGTGAAGAAAGAAGAGTTAAGTAAACCTACTACTTTAGAAAATATGGATGCTACTAGAATTTCTGGCACCAAAACTTGGCACGGCTGGTGTGGACATAACACTGGCAAGATGACGAAAGGATAACACCCAATAGGTTTTGATACCAAGTCTTTACGATGCCGATCAAGGGAAGGTGGAGACAGTTAGCTGTTGGATATTGCAACATTAGCTTTTGTCAATTTTAAAGAGGTAGAGACAGTTACCGGGCATTCCTAGATTCCAGGAGAGTTCAGGCATGACCGTTGGACGATACCGGCCTAGTTGATGACGGCCCAATAATTGAGGAGATAACTGAGTACCAATTCTGTGAATCAAGGAACAAGGAAAAGGGACCAAACTTGCTCAACAAGCACTAAAATGTAGAAATTGTTAGCGGTGTGGCGCACAAGAATTAAACAGTCTAAAAGTCGAGCTTAAGCATGGAGAAGGGGACATTCAACCAAATTGCAAGATTTTATCAACCAAACTCTTGCTCGTGAATTTGTTTGGAGCTTTTGTTGTCAGGTTTTAGCTTTGAGCCACTCATTAGCCTAGTTCATGTTCCAACCTAAATCGGGGAGAATTACCAAAAAAGTTATAAACTTATTATAATTGTGTCAATTCAATCATAATCATTTTTTTTTTTTGCCAAATGAGTCATAAACGTTTTACATTTATGCCACTTCAATCTATCTAGCTAATTTTGGCTGGCGGTTGTCTTTGTGGGGCCACTAGTGCTAATGTTGACAATTTCAATAATATATATATTTGGGATTCCTTGCGTAGATTTGGGGGAGACCATTGCGGCCGCGAGTGAGGTTGCCTCGCCAAGATTTGGCAACGGCAGCCTTGCCATGGCCTAGCTAGCTATAGGCAAAGCCGGCCTTGCCCACAGATGGCGAGGCCATGGCCACCTACACCTACGCAACACAGCCGTACCTCACAATGGTATCTCTATGCTTGAATCTCCCGTTGTGGTACGCTTTTCCTCACCGATTCCATCTCTTTTGCTTGCTGTCATCTTCAGGCTTCGTTTTCCTTCTATCCGTCTGTCTGTCTGTCTCTCTCTTCCTCTCTTACACGTCATTTGGATTTTAAGGACTTTTTCACCCATGTATTGGTTTTCAAAATTGTGGCCCTACTTTCCTATCCCATCTTGTTGTTGTCTGGGGATTATTTATTCGCTTCCACATGTGCATAAGAATGAATGAGTTGGCGATGCGTCCTGGGATGTCGCTATTTAATCGACCGCATAGGGATGGGCACGCGCTCGGAAGATCGGGGCATGACAATATACGTGAAAAAATAAAACACAATAATAAAAATAATAAATGGAGAAAGAAGAAAAGCCTAGTCTTCGCTTCTCTTCCAACTCCCATTTCCCGTGATACACAATTCACCCCTTAAGTTTTTTTTTTCCTCTTCCAACATATCTAGCATGCGAGTCCAGAATATGGATCACTTATTTTTTTTCTCCAAATTTTATGAATTATTGAAATAGAGTTGAATTTGTCAAATAATGATATTAATAAATGGCAGATTAATGTTTTTAGTGTATATTCATTCTAGTCTTTTTTAATTATTTATTTATTTATGAATTTGATTCAAATTAATTTGATTAAAATAATCATAAAAATGATAATTTATTATGCATATATAAAAATATATATTTAATATACAACGTGTCCCAACATGTTGGAATTCTCTGTTTTTTGACAAACGACGTGTCGGCGTGTCATGTTGCATTGTATCGCGTGTCATATGTCAGTGTCGGTACTACTTAGGTGGTTACCCTTCCCATTTGGAAAGAAGGAAGGTGGAGAGTTTGATTCCCCACCTTTTCTAGGAGGTCGGAGTGAGACATTTAGTTATAAGTGTGGAGTTCGACTCTCACGCTCTGCAAAGATGTATAACGAAAGTCTAAAAGTGAGTTGAGAGTTAAAGTAGGATAGATAAAAAAAAAAATCAAATTAAAACCATCATAATTAATGTCCTAAATTTATTAGCCGACAGTATCTACACTTTTCTTGAAGGGTGTCAAGATTTTTGGCAAATCATCAATTAAGCAGCACAACAATCATATAGGTTTGATTTGAGCACAAGAAAATGATTTTTACAAATCTCTTCCTTAGAATCATACTCGTGTAAGTTTTTTTGTGTTGTTACTCATTATTTTCATGTGTCCTATTATGTTGTCCCTCCATTACGTGTTTGCTTATGGTACATATCTTTTTGCATAGGATTGAGATGAGTGACAAGTCAACATTGGTTTGCCTTTTCCACAATGGAAAATTTGTCCATCGCCCAATGCTTGAATATGTCGAGGAAGATGCACATAAATAGTTGGTCAATTAGCTATGAAAGTTTCATTAGAGATCTAAAGAACAAGGTATATGGTAAATTCAAAATATTCTATTTTAAATTTCTTAGGATATCTCTAAAAGATGGGTCACTATTTTATTATTTACATCATGAGATGGTTAAGGTACAAGGAGAATGTTTTGATGTGAGGTAAGTGTGGGTGTTAATCCATGTGATGGTCAGGGTGCTAGTGAGGGTGCATTAGGGTGATGGCATTGGTTTAGGCATTGAGGATGGTAAATATTATGATTACTTAGCTAATGAGGATGATGATATTGGTTTGGAGGGTGATAAATTCATGGTAGATGATTCAGATCAATTGTTAAGTACTACGGAAATCAATTAAAAAACAAAGATATAGGCTTTTTAGTTGATGCACAATTTTTTATTGATGATGATGCTAATGATGATGTGGATCTTATAGAAGGAAAGGAGGGAGAATATTAGGGAATTTGACAAGAGGGTCATAGAGGCTTAGATCATTAGGGAACCATTCTTGGGATTTGTACCATCCTAACAATTTATATAAAAATCATATTATCCCTAACAATCTAATATGATTATTATTGAAGTTGGTTACCAAATAGATTACTATGAAACATATGTAGATGCGAGTTTAGGGTTTGATGTAAGCGGAGAAGATGATGATGTTATGAGAAGGAGAAGTAGGTTTCCAAGATATGATCTTGATTGTGCACTGTCTGTGGTTACTATACCCATGGCATTTGATGATGGTAAGCAATTCAAAGATGTTTTCATAAAGTATTCGATGGCTGCGTGTAAGAGATAAAATTTATAAAGAACGGGAAAAAAAAGATATGTTAGAGCAAAATGTGTTAAGAAAAAATGTTCTTGGAAGATTTCGATATCTTATCATTCCATGTGAAGACCTACCACAAAGAACACACTTGTAACATTAGCTTAAATTATAAGAGGGTGACAAATTCTTGGCTGGCAAATTAGTATGTTGGTACAATTAGAGCACTGTCATCCGTCAAACTATTACTTTGAAGGATCTTATCAAGAAGCAAGTGAGCTTAACTATAAGTAGGAAGTGATGTGCGAAGGCTAAGTTGTTTGCCTATAAAGTTTTGATGGGAAACTATAGGAAGGAATATGTAAAGATGTGCAATTATGTAAAGGAACTTAAGGAAACAAATCTTGGGAGTACTATTATAGTAAAAGTTGAAAATAATTATATGTAATCCAAGGCGTTGTTTGAGAGAATATACATATGTTTTACTCCATGTAAGAAATGCTTTTTTAATAAATGTAGAAAAGTTATGAAGTTAGATGGTTGCTTTTTAAAGAGGAGATCTTATGTGTTGTTGAAGAGATGTGAATGATTAAATGGTTTTGCCAATTTTATTCTCGCCACGAAATATCTTTCACCGAACGATATGTTTCGATTTTTATTAGAGGAGACTCAGGTCCCATGTTGAATTCAAATAGAGGATATCAAAATGCAAATATTATTTCCAATCTTTGAAGTATAACACTGATAGTCCACAACTTGCTGACTTCCACCTTTGGTTCTAAGTTATGCCAGAATTTAATCAACGACACAGCTTAGGGATAGTTTGGTGCAAAGCTAGAATTTACTTAATAGCTATGCTCCCAAGATAAGAACTCACATTAGAATTTAATCAACGATGCTGAACTTATGTTACAACATCGAAATTTAATCAACAATACTGCACCGGGATGTAGACACTCACTGGAATCTAATCAACGATGGGAATTTAAAGCTACAACTATGAAACTAAGATATGATAAAGTAAAGGTTTTTGATGTGTTGTTCAGGGGAGTCTTCATTGGATGTCTTGAGGTATTTATAGAGCAATTCGGTAGCTGTCAAAAAGTAATTTTTTCTTTGGTAACCATCCTTGATCTCCTCACATGTTCCTTTACCTTCCTCATATCTCTCGCAATTGCCTGGATTGTGCCATATTGCTCTTGGTTAGTCGACAACAGTTACATGACTTAGTTTGCTAATAGCTGTTCCTTGACTTTGCGCGGTTCTTTGCACATCCACATTCGAATTTCAATGTCAATATTGCTCAAATTTAATACCCATGACCTTATTCCGATAGTAGGACACGTTGTAACTCTTTCCCTTATCATTGAACCATATACTTCCATTCATAGGCCCATCGAAACCCGATCAAACTTCCCTTGAGTATCTTGACTTTTCCTTTGCCCTCGTGATTAGCACATGACATGTCATTATTTTTTTATCCTTGTAACTGGCATGTGACGATAAGGGCAAATGTTGGGTGTCAACAGTATCCACTTGCTTGGGTAGTTGTTAGAGTTAAGTACACACACTCGAGCTTGTTCTGGACAAATTTTATGTGAGACCTCAAACTTATAAATACATATGTACAAGGTTGGGTCATGATTAGTGACAAGCAAATGCAAGTTCCTTATTTCTTTTGTATTGTTATGCCTCTTAGATGATTACACGTATAGTGTATGCTTCACATTTGACATCATTTTTTTGTAAGGCCTTATATAATAAGCTTTGACTAAGTTATTGCTTGTAACTAAGTAGAAGATATATGCTAATCACATCTATGTCAATTGGCGCAAGAAGTATAAAAGGATATAAATGCAAAGCCTATTTTGGACATAAGTTAAGAGTAGTACTATGATGAATTATGATGAACACTTTTAGGCTTTAAAGGAAATCAATCTTGTTGCATAACATGATTTGGTTCAAACAAAGCTAAACACTGGTGCAAGGCTTTCTTTTCTTAAATTCAAATCCGGCATAGTTGCCAACAACTCATACAAGGCATTGAATGGAAGAATAATAGATGTCGAATGTAAGTACATTTTTGTAGTTTCCATTTTCGATATTGATCTTATAAACTTTGCCCATGATTCAACGTAATAGTGAGATCACCATAGGAAATGGTTTGCAAAGATTATAGTTAACGAATGTTCCCAACATTTTATGATATGATAGAGCTTGTTTCCCTTAGGATATGCCACTTGCTGTCCATTTGGCTTCTATCAGAAGAGTAAACCAGAAAAGTCCATGAAAACATTGCTTTTGTTTTTCTAATGAGGTGAAAATAGCCCCCATCCAAATGATGATGAATAAATACAAGTACATATCATTCCAAATTGGAATTTGACATATCATTCCTAATTGAAATACACGAGTAGTAGTTTGTTTTGTTATTTTATAAATGTTTGATCTTTGTTTTGAAATTTCTAACTATATTCTATTATTGTTGTGTATATGCAAAGTTAATGTATCAAGATAACACGTCAATGGAGGTGAAGGGATGTAAGGAGATGACTCCGATCACAGAATTGGAATTGTCTGGCAATGAAAATGAAGAAGAGCTATCCCCTACCATGAGTACCACAAACAAGATACTTGGTTCTCATCTTCCTTCTCGTGATAAAAAAAAAAAAAACATACATCCGAATGCTATAATCATTATGCGAGAATCAATGATAAGGATAGAAAAACATGTCAAGTGAAGTGTATTCATTGTGGGTCTATATTAAGGTACTATGTTACTAATGGTACTTTTGCAATGAGGAACCACTTGACCACGTGCAAGAAGTTTCCTTGCAATATAGATAAGAGGTAGAAACTCTTTGCACCATGTAATATGGACATGACTGGTAAGGCAAGGGGAAATTTTAGTACTCATAGTGTCTTATCTACATGGTCATTTAATCAAGTACATTGTGGGCAAATGCTTGCTCGATTCATCAAACTTGATAAATAACATTTTTCCTTGGTTGAACGTGTTGGATTTCGTGAGTTTGTTAGTGAGTTATGACCTCTTCAAACATTTATCAGGTTTTACAATGTTAAAAGATTGCATGAAATTGTATTTCTGTGAAAGAACTAGTTTGAAGAATTATTTTGGAAAGATTAATTCTAAGATTGCACTCATGATTGATACAGTTCCATAGAAAATCTGAATTATTTGTATCTCACTACATATTTTATTGATGAAAATTGAAAGTTGCATAAAAAAAATCATCAATTTTGTGGTGATACATAATCATAGAGGTAGGGAGATTGGGAAAATGGTGAAGAAATGCATCCGGGAGTAGGGAATAGATAAAAAGGTGTCCACAATCACCGTGGATAATGTTAGTTCAAATGATGTTGCAAGTGGTTATATGAGGGAAAAACTTTCAAGAAAAATGATGTTAATATTAGATGGTAGTGTTTTGTACATGAGGTGTATGGCTCATATATTAAATTTGATTGTGAGAGATGGCTTGATTACGATGTGTGACTATTGCACGTATCTGAAATGTTATTAGGTATGTGAGGAGTTCTCCCACGAGAGTCAAAGCATTTCAATTTTGCATTAAGAGTGAACAGATCACTTACAAACCACCGGCCATGGTGGCTTCGCTGAATAAGAGCTCCATTGATCCTTCCCCAAAGGTGAGGGGTTCGAAACCCAATGGAGGCATTTTGTGTCTTAAGTATGGCGCTGGGTGGTGGGTCCTCCGCTAGCGTCACCCTAGGGTTTGCTCGCCGGCTACCGGCTGTACGGGGTTCCCTAGGTCATCAAAAAAAAAAAAAAAAAAATCACTTACAAGGGTTAGAATATTCTTGACGTTGCCACTAGATGGAACTCCACTTATCTCATGTTAGACACCACCATAAAGTTCAGAAAAGCTTTTGAAAGAATGGAAAAAGATTATTTATCTTTTGTAAGTGAGTTTAACTATGAAATCCCTAAAGATGATGATTAGGAAAATGCTATTGTTCTTTGGGAATTTCTAAAAGTATTCTATGATGCCACCAATCGAATGTTAAGGAGTTCATATATTACTTCAAATGATTATTTTGAAGGGGTAGCTTTTTTGTATGGATATTTGAAAGATGCGGCGGATACTTCAGACCTAAGCTTCAAGGTCTGGATACGAAAATGAAAGAAAGATTTAACAAATATTATGGAAGCTTCGATAAAGTGAATATGATGGTGTTAATTAGCGATTATGTTAGATCTTAGAGCCAAGTTGAATTATGTGATTTTTTGTGTGGACAAATTTATGATGATGAATTGAAAATTAAAAAGATGCATCACAAAGTGAAGGATACATTGGAGCATTTGTATGAATTTTATGAACAATCTTCTCTCGTTTCAAGTGATCGAAATTTTGGCAGCCACAATTTGAGTGCAAGTAGTAGTGATTCCAATACTGATGCGGGTGGTAATGAAGGTATAAAGAAGTATGATGCCTGAGTTTGGAAGAAAATGTTTTTGCACTTGAATGAACAAGGCTATGATGACAACAAATCCGAGCTTGATGAGTATTTTCAAGAAAAAAATGAAAATGTTATTGTTCTTGACATTTTGATGTGGTGGAAGACTATTGGCTCAAAATATAAGATTCTTTCTTTGATAGCTCAGGATATTTTGTCTATTCCTGTAATTATTATTGCTTCAAAGTCAGCTTTCAATGTATTGGGTCATGTGCTTGACGGCTTTTGAAGTTCTTTAACTCCCAAAGTAGTGGAAATTTTTATTTGCACTCAACATTGGTTGAGAGCCGTTCGTGTATCAATTAATGTTGAAGAATGCATCGAGAATGCAGAAAAACTTGAGTTGGGTAAGTGAGGTTTAAATCTTTATATATTATCATTCCTTTTGTATATCTAATAAGTAAATATTTTATTTAATCTCTTCATTGGTAAATAGAGTTTATCAGTTAAAGTGAAATGAATATATGTGGTAAACCCTAATACTTATTTTAGTTTACCAGCATCTCCCATTACACTTTCATCTGATGGCTTTAGTTCTCATATATGAGTTGATTATATAATCAAATTGAGCATCGTGCTATGCTCTAATCTGTATGCTCTAGAAGATATTAGTTCTCATCATGTCCAAGTAGCACTTACTCAAATTGCAATGCCAGGCTACGCTGCATATGGTGAACTTTCAGTTGCAAATAAAATGTTGTAGTTGCAATTGCAAATAACCGATACGCGACAATTCAATTTTAAATTTAAATCTATTATTAAGTAATTAACTATGATTGTTGTTTCTTTTAATTTCAGGTGATTAAACTTTGGAACAAATTTTCATGAATGTTTGATGACCAAAAACTCATCTTTCTTTTAATGCTCATATATGCAATTTCAATGCTCTTATTTTCATGGTCTAGTTTGTTCTATGGTGTAATAAATTCCCCAATACAAAATTACCAAAAAAAATTTATGGTCTAGTGAATTTTGTTTCATTTCAATGTAGATTGTTGTTCCATTTCCTCTCTTTTATCTAGTTGAATTCTTTGCTAAGATTTCTTTTTCCTTTGTTGATAGTTTTGCTCGTTTTGTATTCTATGTGATGAATGACAAGCTTATTTATTATTGTTGCGTACACTTTCGTTTTTTAACCAAAAATGAAAAAAAAAAAAAAAAAAAAGAACCTATCAGATCTTAGAGTCGACCTTGGAACCTATGACAGGGTAGGTTCCTAGTTCTTAGTTCCGACGGTAGGTTTTGGGTTCCAAAAAATGAGGAACCTATATCCGAGGGTAGGTTCCAAGTTTTAAGAAGAACCTATAAAGAATCTGGAACCGCTCACTCCTAGTCGTGACCTTACCTCACGTGCACCACCTAAGATTCAATTAATGGATTATTAAGTTTAGACTTAAATCATGCTCTCCCAAGCCTATACCTATTCGTGACTTAAGGTTCAAGTTGCTAACATACAAATAATTTTCAATTAGGAGTCATTACTAATCAATTTACAGTTAGTCGATTAGAATCGCAAGTATCAAGAGAATTTTTTTACTCCAAATAAGAGATTTTGAGTATGAGAACTTGATTATACTAGATTTCTCTAATGCCATTTTGGTATCATTTTTTTATGAAATTATTTGAGTAGATGGCTTGAATTAATTTTATTACTTCCTAATGTTTGAAGTGATCATACAGATACACAAACCACCAAAGTAACATTCATTAATCAAAGCGATAAAATGATTGCATTCACTAATCAAAGCGATAAAATGGTTTCAAGATATAGAAGAATTACTTACCTCGAAGCAACTTAAGCATCTGCGATGTTAGTTAGAAAATTACATCATCTACCCTAATTTAATTTCTAATTAACATGCAAATATTTTCTTTTTTGGTTTTCTCTTAATTATACGAAAATTAGCCTATATTTAATGACATACAAAACATAAGATGCAATTCCCAATTAAATGCCCTAACATACAATTTCTAAATGATGTGAAATTTCATGATTCTAAGACTATTTGACATGCGTATTGTATTTTTTTGTATTTTTTATTAAAATCTGTAATTAGAAATACTCATTACTTAAACATGCAATTTAAATTAAGAAAATAAATCTAATCTATTATGAGATAAAAAAAATTACTGGTATCTTTTATGGAAATTCGAAATTGAAAATACTATAAATTAAAAATCAAGATTAAAAATATTTAATTTGAATTAGGAAGTAATCTACGTTAAATCCCAATCTAAATTAAATATATAATTTTAATCTTTAGAATTGACATAAACGCTATATATCCTAATCTGTTTAAGGAAACCAATCAAGATATACACTAAACATGCAACATTATCAATAAATAACAATTCAAATCCTGCTTAATCTGTTTTTTTTTTTGGATTTCACCCAATCATCAAAAAATGTTTACACAATCCCCAAAGAATATTGCATCCATTTAAATTTAAAAATAGGACAATTGTATGGTTATGGATAGGATGAATATTTTCCCGACGATGTTATTCAAATAGTTGTGGATATAATGGAAGATTTTCCACGCGACAGGGATCGTATCTCATGATTGAGATCAGATCGCTGTCCATGTGAACGTTGGTAAATTAGGAAATAATCCTAATTTTTTTATCATACTCTGAAACTTAGTATATGATATGTGATTCAAGGACTCACTCAAGGAAACAAAATATACGAGGATCAAATGAGATCAAAGTCTTACCTAATTCGAAATTAGGTGTTTCCAAATTCGAACTCGACGGAATCAACTTGGGACCACGAACGACGAGTGGTGGATCGGTGGTAGCTTGAGGATGCTCGGTGGTGACAGTTCACGGTGGTATCAACAGTCACAGCAAGGAGGACCATTTGGGTGCGGGACTTCCGGTGAGGAATCTTGCAGTAACTAACAATCTCTCAGACCAACCTGATCGATGCTCACGGTGGTTCGCAAGCCGGGGCATCAATTCACGGTGAAGATGATGCTCGGCTCGCTGGTTTGCAAGACTTGCGGGGATGGTGATTGGATTCGGCGAAAGAAAACCTAAAGCAAATAACCAAATCGATGGGGGTCTCGGGCACGTCATGGATCTTTAAAATGCAAGAACTTAGTCAAGCGCGGCTGAGTGAAGTGTGTCAGGAAAGATAAGTTGGGGTTGCAGAATTGGCTGATATTGCTGCAGGTCGTGGAGACTGCAAGTGTCGAAGTGCGAGGGCAGACGTGCGAGGAAACAGATGAGTGAGACACTGCTTCAGTTTAGCAATATTTTTTTATCTCTCACTTTGCATTGACCTCTAAGTGTCACCGAGTTGACTCTTTTGAGAACCTCCCAAGATCTGATTATGGTGGACTTTCTTCTAAAGTAATTCGACGAGGTCTTCTCCGTGGGCGATGGATATTGCTAGAGCGACGGTAAACTTACACTAGAAAAAGAGCACCGTAGACTTCTCTTGAGATTGGAAAAATTTGATGGCTCAAAGCAAGAAATCGCTAGAAGGCGATGGAGACCACCGGTTCGTCGAAACGACAGCTGCTTGTCGGGCCAACAGGAGGGAGTCACAGCAGTGAATGGCGGCAAGCAAAGCAAAGTCTCGGCCGTGTGAGTGAAAGCTTGGCTGTGACGCCCGCGCGCCCACCCCCACCCCCCTTCTCTCTATCTCTTTGCCTCTGTGTATTTTGAATGATGACTTGTCCACCCCCTCCCGTGAACCTTCGGTGGATATTTTATAGGTAAAGTGTAGGGTTTTTTGCTTCCAATTATTTCCTATTTTGAGTCAAAGAAGATATGCAATATCTCTTGCAGTCTGTGATAATATCAATCAATCTGTTCAATTTAAATCATGATAATATCCAGATTATTTGACCTCATCCCTAAGTTTGCTTTAAATAAACCACTATTTTCACACTCGCATTTTCCAATGAAAATTTAAGCTCTGATAATGTCCATGGACTTGGTTAAGAATTTCTTTACTGCAGGCTTAGTTCAATTTTCATTAAGTTCAAAGCCATCCATTTAAGTCTATCCACTGCCAGTCCCATCAAATGCATTTATTGAAATATGCTCATAATAACTATATGCAATTTAACTTGATAGTTTTGCTAGGAGTTGAGGTCAATCCTAAATTTTCTATGCAATGAATTAGTAAACGACACGACAAAATTTAAGTACTAATATGGAGAGCGGGTCCATCAAAGGCTGGGCTTATGACCTTGGTACTAGCACTTGGGCCTGTGTCCATCGAGGTCGCGCCCATGTCCATTGACGTTGCACTCGAGACCCCTGTACACAGGCTCAAGTCCTTGGCACTCTTGCCCAAGTCCTTGTGCCTAGGACGCGAGTGCATTGAAGCAAGGTCTGAGACCCCAGTGCTAGTGTTCAGGTCCATCAAGGATGGGCTCGTCTCCATTGAGGCTAGGCCTGAGACCTCAGTACATGTGCCTAGGTCCCCAACACCTAAGGTTGGGTCTATTAAGGCCAAGCCTAGCACTCAGCCCTGCGCCGTGGTCCATCAAAGTCGAGCTCCAAACCCTAGCGCCTGGGCCCCATTTATTGAGGTCGGGCTTAGGATCCTAAAGCCCATGCCCTAGTCCCTAACGCTTAAGTCTATCAAGACCAAACTTGAGATCGATGCCAGTGCCTGAGTCAAAGAACATCAGGGCTGAACTTGGGACCCTAGTGCCTTTACTCAATTTTTTGGCAATCCATGCAGAAGTTGGTAGTTCCCAAATCAGGTATGTCTATTTATGAAAATTAAATAAGTTGTTTCTAACTAAATGGTAGAAATTATTTTGCAGTTCACTTTCAAGTTGTTTTAGTCAAAATCAGAAAATGTTATTATTTTTCTGAAAAGTAACATCTAAAAAGTATTTTTTTCACGAAATAGTATCCAGTATAATTTTTAAGAACCCTATATATAACTATTTTTCTCTCAAACCCCAGGGAGGATCACACTGGGTGCACGATTAATACTCATTTTTCTCTCTTGGGGAATCAATGCCACCTATGACAACCTGAATTTGCTGCATTTGTTATGTTATTTAGGGTATTGAGATAGTGAGTGGTTCACATGAATTTTCTATTATATTCGCCTAATTACAACTTTGCCACGGCATTTGTGAAGTTTCGGAAAAAATTTAGGGAATCAATTTTAGAGCAATGATTTTTCAGCGCGTGACTTCACAAATATTCATAAAATTTCTAAAAGAGTTGAGAAGGCAATGTAGAGCAAAAATTGATGAAAACATTTTGAGGGCTTATAAATATTGGAAAATTGACAGAACCCTGAACTTCTGGATTTCGTAATATCAACTTACGATGCAATTGAAGGAGATAAATTACTAATACGACTTTTAATATATTCAAATTATTTATTACTCGATACCATACAAAAGGGAGGGCCACTGCGCAACAAAACCACCCAAACCCACAAAACCCAAGAGCCAATAGGCCCAAATCTCAAACCTAAGTAACTAAACCCAATGTGCTACGACACCTTAAAGCGATCAGGCCCGGTGGACACTGAATTTTTAACTTGAGGTTTGACCAAATTTAGGCCCAAAAAAAAAAAACAAAAAACTTCATTGAAAGTCTCATCAAACCGCATAACTAGGTCATCCCCCTCGAGCTTTCTAATGATATCTGATATCCCAAATCGAATGATCAGACCTTCAGATATCACATCTTTACAAATGATCGTCCAATCGTGAGTTGTTGGGAATTTTATGATTTGACCCAATTGACTAAATCCCACTTCTAGATCAAGTCATAAGCTTTAGTGCTATCACAAGAATCATGGCCATTGTGTTTTTAATGAAGAAATATCATTACTTTTTACTCTAGTCATATGTTCATCCCTATTTTCAAAAATTTGTAACCCTGACATTTCAAAAAAAAAAGAAAAAATCGAAATCACACTTTAAAAAAAATAAGTGAATGACCATCATCAATTGACAACTACCACATCGTAGTCAAGCTACAAGTTGGGCTTGTGTGCGGGCTGCCTTGTGCAAAGCTGAACACAAGACTCACATTGCCTTGCACAAGGCCATTCTTATGAGCTTTTATTGGGTTGTCGATTTAGAATTTATGTGATATAACGACTCATGTGAAGTAGATTAACATAACTTCAGAGTACCTACTAACCCTTTGGAAGGCCCTAATAGCCTTGTGCAAAAAGGTCTTATAAATGGGGGCTCTCGTTTGTATCTTTCTTGCATGTAATCAACTCTAAATCCCTATATTTTATGTTGTGCCTTCAACTTCAAGTCACTAACTTTCTCTTTGCAAGGAAATTCCGGTGAGATACAAGCTTGCGGGGGATCCCGGAAGGGTACGTATTGAAGAAAATGGTGGGCCGTCAATTGAGGGTTTTGAATCCCCTTTAGATTATTGAGCAGGGCTAAAATGTTAAATGTATATAAATTAGCAGTCACTCTACTAGTTTTAAATTTGGCTTTTCATAAATAAATAGAATGTTGCAATGCCAATTTATTTTAAAAAATACAAAAATATGTTGCTACGTGTTATTTCGTTCAAATAAGTCTAGGGATTTCATATTTTTCACTAAGCGGTTATTATGCTTGTTTATATGCACGTCATGATTTTCAATATATTTTTAAGAAACCCGTTGTTATTTTCAAATTTCAAAAGAAGAATTATATATGGCATAATGGACGAAACTACCCCCTGTCTAAGTGGATCAAATTATAATGTGGCTTCGACAAATTTCAACATTAAGAATGCATTATTAAATAAAACAAAATTTAGCCAATCGCACATCCATAAACGTCACAAATTTGAACTCATGCATAAATTATGTTTTCAAACACATACACAGAGTCATGCCACCTTAAGGAAGTTTTTTTCTTAATACGTCTCCGGAAAAATAAATAATTACGTCAGTATTTTAGGAAGTTATTTGAGAATTGCATTTAATGGATTCAATTGAAGATGTCGTACCGAAAGGACGTTAGCCCCTTCTCACGAGTGACAGAAACCCTGAAAATGAAATCCTTTTAGCTTTCGCAAGTGACAAATGCCTGTCCAATCATCCTAGCTTTCTTTAAAATTTGGTGGCAACTGCAACTTTTATTTTGGAAAGACCTCTAGGTTTTCAAAACTTTTTTTCTACTATAGAAGCAGTCCTGCCTCCTGGACCTCCAATCCCGAGACGGAAGGGGCCTGCTACAGACAAGCGACTCCACTATGGATTAGTTAGCAGTAACTACAAGAGGGTTCAAGCCAAGTGAATTTTTTTCAATTACGTCTTTACAATTATCTTTTAATTTCCTAAAATTTGCATTTTACATCTGTTTGTTTCTTTAGTTATTTATTATTTCTGCAAAATTCAATTTTCTGTATACCTTATCTATATTTCTTGTGATATTGAGCTACTACACACGATCCTATCGCTTGCATTACACTGCATTCGCACATACAACCAGTGACCATGCCTGGCCCAACTAGGAACCATAAGGTTAGAGAAATGGTCATTAAACCTATGACCTTCGTGGCTGAACCCAACACGAGAACAGGCTTCAGTCAAATTGGGCCATCTGTCCACCAGCAGGCCTTTGGGAAGTTTTATGTATTGAGTCTAAGAGCTTGTATGTTTCTGCAGTTAGTTGAAATAAATGAAAAGAAATATCTTCTCTTCAGAAAAAAAAAAAAAAAAAAAGAATCTTTCATATCTAAAGGATAATTCTAAAAGACTGAATCAAATTTTCTAATATTTGTGTACATATTATCTAAAATTGATAAAATCTAAGGAAATAAACTATCATAATATTGGGAAATATATTCATCTTGCACCAGTCACTCACAAACAATACAGCTGTGGTTGCTCAATTGCAGCGAAATTAGCTCTAGTTAAGTTTGCAACAGCAGCTACAACTTCTAGGTTTTATATACCATTTTCTTGGTTGAAATTTTTTTTTATTCATGACTTAAAAGGATACATGAAAAGTACATAGACTTTCATCATAAATCAAATCAAAGTGGATTAAAGGCCAGAATACTACCAAAAAAAAAAAAACCAAATCTAGAAAACAAGAAGGATCAACAAAGCATCGGTAGGGTTAAGGCACATACTCGTTCTAAAAGAACAGATCTATCAAGCAAAATAATTGATAGCCAATCATTGTATCTCATATCGCCGTCAATGATAAGCACATGCTAGAAATCCCTTCTCCAATAACTATAGCATTGCCATTTGGTGATGTGTGCCTAGGTTCGGCTTCCTTTACACCATCACCATACGGAGACAACCAAAATAGGTTAAATTAACACAAGTCTAACCTTTGGAAGAGCAAATCTTCATAGTTTAGTGAGATGCTAGAGTTCTTACAATCATCATTGAAATTGGGGGCAACGGAGTTGTACACAGACAGAGCATAGGGGTATCAAATCTTGAAAACATTATTAAACTCCCAGATCTAAATCAAAAGAGAAGAACTCCTAAGTCTAGATCTAGATTTAGAGAGTTCAAACTCTTAAATCTAGAATTAGATCGGGAAAGCACAGCTTCCAAATCTAGATTGGGAGAGAAAAAGAGGAAAAGCACCAAAAATCTCAAAGAAAATCAAAACGGATGGAGGAGAGGGTGAGATTAGCTTAAACCCTTCCCATGGTTGAAGGTTGAAAAAGACTAGATTTATAGTTGATTGAGTATTATCTGAACTCGTCCCACCAGACAAGCTAATCAAGATCTACAATGGTGTCACTTGGCATTATGTGTAATAAGACTTTTTTTTTGGCTCAAGGTTGTCATATATAGATATTTCCAATTGAATATCTCACACCACATGTCTATAGAGAGTTAAATAAGATTTATATATATTTAATCTCCGTCCACCTGATAGGAAAGAAGTTGCGTTGGACTTGAATTCCAATTAAAAGGCCAGTGAATTTCTAATAGACTAACCAATTCTAAAAGAAAAAAATAATATTAAAATCATAATTCACTCGCATTGCTTAAACTATAGTACAAATAATTATACAACATATTGCTTAACAGAACTAAGAAAGAAAAGATATACCCAATTTACTAGCTAATTATAAGAGATACACCAAATAATATGCTAACTAAAAACTAAAAAGGGTAAACTTTGATAATAAGAGATACACCAAAGATTAGAAAAACAGAATGTAAATCTTTAGCAAATCATATGTGATACTCCCCCTCAAGTTGGCACATCGAGATCAGAATGCCCAATTTGCTAATGAGAAATGCAAATCAATCTCGACCCAATGCCTTGGTAAAAATATTTGCTAGTTGAAGTATAGTGGCCACATGGTCGATTCTAATGGTGCTCGATTGTAAATGTTCATGAACAAAGTGGCAATTAATCTTGATGTGCTTTGCTTGTTCGTGAAATACCGGTTTGCAGCGATGTGTTAGGCAGCTTGGTTGTCACAATAAAGACCCATCGATTTGTCATGCAATAGCCCAAGGGAGGCAAGTAAAGTGTGTAACCAAATTAGTTCACTAATGGCAATTGCCATAGCACGATATTCCAACTTGAGCAGAGGACTGATAAATTGTGGTCTATTTCTTGGTACTCTAAGAGATAGGAGAGCCACCAAGCATAACAAAGTAAGTAGTAATCGATTGGCAAGTGAGCAGGAAACTTGCCCAATCGAAGTCACAAAAGGTAGTCAAGTTAAGAGAAGTCGGGACTGATAATAGAATCCGTTGTCCTGAGTTTTTCTTGAGATATCGAAGAACTCGTATAGCTACTTCCTAGTGCTGCTCTGATGTGGATAGAATCCGTTGTTGCTTGAACTGAAAAACTTGTGGATAGAATAACATAATCCAGGTCAAGTGATAGTGAGATAAAGTAGACGTCCCACTAATCAACGATAATGACTTAGGCTTTCATGATAGGTCCAATTGTTATAGCTAACCAGTGTTGTTGCTCCATAGGAGAAGTCGCTGGTTTAGTTGCTAGCATGCCGCATCGATAGGATGTCAAGTACATAATTTCTCTATCCTAGAAATAACCCTGAATTTGTCCTCATTACTTAAGTTCCAAAAAAAATAAATAAATAAATACTTTAAGGGCATGCATGACAACATTTTTATTTCAGAAACCAATTTGTGGCCAGAAATTGAATTCTCAATTTCTATTCTTGAACGAGTTTTTGAGTAAAGAAATGCGTACGATTCAAAATTTTTGTTTCTAAAATATAAATTCGTTTGATAAGAGAATAAAATTTCTATTTCTAAGGGGATGGTGGCGGGCTCCAGTAGTAGGCCGCGAGTAGCAAGTGGGTGGTGTTTGGAGGCCGACAGTAGACATTTAGCATCCCACAGGCGGCAAGTGGGTGGCAGGCATGATGAGAATAGTTTTCATTTCTCACTTTTGTTTCAGAAATAGAAAAGCTAAAAATTTTAGTTTTTGATTTATACTCCAAATCTATTTTTGGAATATAAATTTGTTTTAAAAATAGAAAAATGAAATTGTGTTATCAAACAAATTTCTATTTCAAACTTGTTCGGGGAACAGAAAAATAAAGAAATAATGAAACGGAAATTTTGTCATGAGCGCAAGGTAAAATGTTTAGCTTTTCTATTTCTGGAACAAAAGTGAGAAATGAAGACTCTTCTCTTTGTTCACTTTTGTCACGGCCTCCACCCACCTGTCACTTGTGGGACACCAACCACTTGCTACCGACCGCTTGTTGCTAATCGCCAAACACTCGTCGTCAACTGCCAGACGCCCCCCTAAAAATAGAAATTTTATTCTATCATCAAACAAATTTCTCTTCCAAAAATAGAAATGTTAAGTTGTTATCAAACGCATTTATTTGCTTAGAAACTCGTATAGATAATAGAAATTGATAAATCAATTTTTAGTTAGAAATTGATTTCTGTTCCAAAAATTTTGTTATGCATACCCTAAGTGGCGAAGATCCTTTATATGAAAAAACTCATCAAGGTATCCGCTGAGCATTGCACACTATTTTGAATTATTGCCTACCTAGATGAGATCATCAACATATTCTAACACGACTAGAAAAGTACTACAATGAGAATTTGTGAACAACGAATGATCTGCTAATGATTGATCAAAACCATATTCCCTCAATGTATTAGAGAATTTTGAAAACTAGTTTCAAGATGCTTGTTGAAGACTATAGAAGGACTTTTGAAATTGATATACCCTACTTGAAACTGTTGTCATGAAACATGGTGGAAGCTTCATATAAATTTCCTCATCCAAGTTGCCATGTAGAAATGTATTGTTGACATCCATTTGATGTAATTCCCAATTACGAGCCAATGCAACCGCGAGAAAACATAGTACACTAACTAGTTTAGCCACTGGTGTGAAGGTTTCATGGAAGTCCATGCCCTCTATCTAGGTGAATCCCTTGGCGATTAGACAAGCTTTATATCACTCAATACTATCATTAGCTCGATACTTGAATTTGTAAATCCACTTGCGCCCAATGGGTTTCTCATCATTTGGCAAAATTAAAGTCCAAGTCTTATTATCTTTGAGGGCTTTAAATTATGCTACCATCGCTTCTCTCCACAAAGGATTCTTAATAGCCTCAATATGATTCCTAGACTCAATATCATAATCCACAACAGCTAAAAAGGCAATGTGAGGCTCAATATATTATTCATAAGAAATAAACTTCTTGATTGGATAGACCGTACCTAAAGATATCAATGGAGTGGGCTGTGGAGCTAAGGTCTTCTTTTGGACCACATGACACACATATTCTCGCAAATGGATTGGTTGTGTTTTCTGTCATGTAAGGCAATTTGTGAATAAAATCTGGTCATTGGGCTGCTTACTAGGTTGCCCTTCAACTTGGGCTGTACTATCACAATCTTCCATACTATCCACCCTTTTTCTTCACAAACTTGGCTTGGTACCATTTTTTCCTTCCCTTGAGGTTGATTCCACCCCTTATCAATAGGATCTAGTTCGCGAGCTGGTGTCAAAAGAGGAAGAAAGTCTTGATTCTCATGTACAGGTTGTTGAGCAAATAACAAATTCTCTTCATAGAAAGCAATATCGTGAGAAGCCAATAATTCTTCATTTTCCAATTTAGAAACCTCTCAACCCTTTGTACCATATGGATATCCCAAAAATGCGCATTTTCTTGCCCTTTCTTCAAATTTATCTTTGCCGTTCAACATTTTGTGAGCATAGCATAGTGCACTAAAAACTTGTAAATGACTATAATTCAGGGGGTTTCCCAAACAAAAGCTTGAAAGGTATTTTTCTAGACAATAATACAGTTGAAGTATAATTAATTAAATAAGTACTTGTTAATATGCATTCACCCCAAAAACAAAATAGTAATTGCTTGAAAACGAAGTGCCTGTGCTATGTTGAGGACGCATTGGTGTTTTCTTTAAACTTGCCAATTCTGCTATGGCATATAGGTGCATGACGTCTAATGCTTGACTCCACTTTTGAGGAAAAAAATCCTTCATGGGACTAGAAAAAAATTCATGGCCATTATCACTTCGCACCATTTTAACTACTTGACTAAATTGGGTTTTTACCGTATGATAAAATTAACAAAGACTTTGTATGCCTCTGATTTTTCCTTCATCAAATAAACCCAAAGTACTTGACTACAATCATCGATGATGGTGAAAAAAAGAAAAACTTATGTGCACCAAAGAGAAACCCTATTTGATATGGCCCCCAAATATTACAATGCAACAAATCAAAACATCCACCGGTTTTGCACAACAACATACATCACACAAATCAGCCCCTTCTTTTTTTATTCGAATATCAGTGACCACATTCAATGTTTGCCATGATAGGTGCCCCTATCATTGATGCTAGATGTCAATATTCTGTCCCTTGATCGTTAGAAAAGCTGAATGTGTGCCCATGTGTCCACGATAATAAACCCCTTCTCGAAAATTACACACTTCAATCAATCTCTTCGAGGGTAGATCTTGTATGACACATTGAGAATAGAGGAATGCTGCTAAGTATTGCAAATTTGAACTCAATTTTCCGACAAAAATAAGATTGCACTAGATCATGCAAAATAAAAATAGGACTTGAATGAACATCGCCTTTCTTGATGGTATGACTCACTTTTTCATGAGGAGTTCATTTAGGAAATCACCCGTGATGTTCCTTAGTTGATTTAGAAGAAAAGCTACCTTATCATATGTTCAATGGCACCACTATCGATAATTCAATTTGTGGAGATATCATTGGGCCAATGGACCTTACATATGAGTTGATCATTCAAAGTGGGTGGTTTCATTGCCATGAGTAGATTAACCAAATGCTGATATTGATCATTACTAATTGTTGTTTTTGTCTCAGTCCCCTTGGCATCTACAATATTGTCAGAATTCTGCTAGCTTGTGTGGAATGTACAAGCGCTAAGGAATGATTCCCTTTGCGTGCCTTTCCAACTTGCCTTGGGTCCCGATTCAGAGAATATCCAATTAACTCCCATCAATGACTTTTCTTGTGCCCAATCTTCCCACAGTGATCACATTTAGGTTTCCTGAATAGTGTTTTCCTTGGGCTTGCTCTTTCGACCAAGAAAGCAACACCCTTGATCTTCTCTTCCTTCCCCCGGACGATTGCGTTGGCACTCCTCTAACATGATCATAGAATAAACCTTGAGTGGCTTGATGTTGATAATTTGAGAACAAACATTCCCATAGGTCCCAGCACCGAGACCCATGAGAAAACAATGGATCTTCTCTACATCCTTCTTCACGTATCTTGTGGCTACAACACATGTACATTCTAGGATGTCATCATAATCATCAAGTTCATCCCATAAGACCTTCAATTTGGTGTAGTATTCCACCATCGAGAGTCCTTATTATAGAAGCTCGATCTTGATTTTGATCTCATGGATGTGAGGCCCGTTACCTTGAGCGAATCTCTCCTTCAACTCGTCCCAAGGTATTTTTGCTCCTTCTGCATATGCCACGCTTCCTTGTAGACAATTTTCAAGGGAATTGAAAATCCATGAAATTATCATGGAATTACAAATGTCCTAGACATTAAATTTGGGTGCCTTTGGATCCAGCTTCTCTAGCGATCCATGAATAAACCCGAGTTTATTATTTACCCGCAATGCACATTCAATTGGTTTCGACCATCTTGCACAGTTATCCTAGGTTAGCACACATGAAACGAGTATGCTTCTAGGATTGTCAAAGGTGTTGAAATAATCCTTCTTTATAGATGCTTCTGTAGCCATATCGCAAACGATATAGGTCGGATTGTCTAGCATGTTTAAGCTCTTTGCTTTGATACCATAGGATGAATCGTAATTTGCTTGTATTGCTTAACATATAGTACAAATATTTATACAACATATTGGTTAATGGAAAAAAGAAAAAAAAATCTACCCAATATCTCTAGCTAATTATAAGAGATTGACCAAATAGTGTGCTAACTAAAAGAAAAAAAAAATCCTAACTGATAATAAAGGATACACCAAAATTAGAAAAATAGGATCTTAATTTTGAGCGAATCTTCCATAATGATTTGAAGCATATCTACTATGATCCTCTAGTATTTCTAGACAGTAGATGAACTCATGATTTGTGTGAAGAAAAGATTAGTTAGTCTAGTAAGCAAAACAATGTAGTGATTATTATCATCTAGATTCATTTTGATTGATAGAATTTTTAAATATAAAACAATATATTTATCTAACAGTTTAAGTTTTTTGAACATTGGCAATAGTTCAACAAATTCTCACATGCTGAGGTTTGGAGTTCAAATTTTTTCGGTCCCTATTTGCCAACATGTGTTTAGAGCTTGTTGTTTGCACTTAAAAAAAAATGACTTTTTAACTTTCCTAACAATATCTAAAATATTGTTCAAACTTTGCTAAACTATGAAAAAGCTATATGTTAATTTGTATTTTGTGAAAGGTGTCACGACCTTTTTTTTCAATGTTCGATTAGGGCGGGCGCTTGCAGAGGCTAATTCCACTAGGCTTAGCCTGAGTTTTCCCAAACTCACTAATTCACGACTTATAAGTTAATTTTAAAAAAAGAGTCGCCTCTAATCAAATTGAGATGGGTCGATTAGAAACCCAAGCGAAATATTGGGAGGAATATTCGCTCATGCGCAACCTATGCTAAAGAATCTTACCTGTCCCACATTGCTTAGGAGAAGCCCACTAACCTGCTTTATAACCGCTGTGGCCCACCTCTTCTCTCAAGACGTCTTTTGGGGATCAGACCCCAGGTTGGCATTAGAGCCAGGTTAAGGTGGATTCGGGTTTGGGAATGAGACCTCCTAGATGCATCTTTCTTTTTTCTTTCTTTTTTTTTTGATCTTTTTTTGAAAATATAAATCCTTTTTGGCTTTTTTTTCCAGATTTTTTGGACTTTTTGGGAAAATATGGGACATTTTTTTATATTTTATATTTTATTTTTTGGAAAATAAATGATTTTTTATTTTTATTTTTATTATAATAATATATTAAAACTACCCGGGTTGGGTCCGGCCCAGGTAGCCCACGGTTGGCCCGGCTAGGCCTGGAGTACAGGCCCAGACGGGGCCTCGCTCCTCTCTCTCCCCTTTTTTGAAATACTCTAGGCCCACAACCAAAACAGGCTCACCCGCATTTGACCCAAGATGGCTGGAGCCTTACCCGGTTGTGACCCACACGCCCGACCCGATTTTGGCCAAAACCCTACCCGATGGAGGCTTTCGCCCGACCCGGAGCGGACCCGATTTTTGCAGCTCTCTACCTCTTTGCTTCCTGGTGGCGTCGATGAGGGCAGCTGCGACGAGCGGCGCCGGTGGTCGCTGGGGGTGGCGGCGGCATAGCTCTCTCGCGGATCTCCAGATCTTCCCTCAGATCTCGACCCTTCTCACTCTCTCTGGCTTCTCTCCCGCTCGGTCCCTCTCCGGCAGATCCGAAACTCTCTCAGATCAGAACCCCCGTCCTCCGACCAGATCTGGATCTTCGGCTGGCCGGCTCTCTCGGACCTCCTCCGATGTCTCTCGGGGGAAGTGGTCGGGGCTAGCTGCTCCACGTGTGTCGCCGTCCGCCTGTCCGTTCGGCCATCGTGCGCGTCCGGAAATCCCCTGCGCGTGCAGCATATCTGCTGGGGAAGAAGACAAACGAGAGAAGGGGGCCGGGCCTAGGGGGAGAGAAGGGCCGGGCTGGGCCCTGGGGGCCCACGCGAGGAGAAAAAAGGGGGCTGCTGGATTTTTTCTTTTTATTGTTTTTATTATTATTACTATCCGAAAAAAGTAGAAAAAAGGAAAATAAAAGCTAAGCCTTAATTTAAAATTCCTAGGCGAAACTCAGGTCAACAAAAGGTTAAGGTGTTTTGGGAAAATAAAGTGAGAATGCGACCACCGCAACCGGTTAAACAAAAAGTAATAAATAAACGTTTTATAGGAAATGCCCTTAAGCTTTTAAAGAAGACGCAAATTACATTTTCAGTCTTAATACACCCCTAAGTGCGAGACACTCGATTTGTGTGGGTAAATGATTTGTCAACACCAAACATCACCTGTAAAGAGCAAAAATCTGGATGAAAAGGGAATTTGGTAGATTCGAATGACTTTATCTAGGATGACGTTGAAGTTTTGCATAAATAATTTTCTTTTTACAATTTAGACTATTAGAGAACGATATGTGTATCATATGCGTTAAATGTTCAGATATAATATCAACAGTGTATGATTCATAATAGGACTACAAATGATACTGGGCACAATATTGTAGGTAGTTTTGGTTATACAATCATTTGTAAAAGTAGTTTACAAAATTTTCCTTCTCATATCGAGAAGAGGGCGTTTTTGGGGGGCCTTTTTTTTGTTGTGGGGGGGGGAGGGCGAGGGCGAGGGATGCTCCATATGAATGAGGAAGGACCACCAATTGGAGGACTCTACCTGCTCCTATGGGAATGTACCCTTCAGTTCTAAGAGAATATAATAGTAATAATTAATGTCCTCTAGGGTTTCGTAGTTCCCAATTAGCATTCCCTTCAAGGGAATAATAATATATATTGAAGCAGAAAACCCGCACAGGGTGAGAATTGGAGGTCATTCCCTGGTCAACAGTACTACCTAAACTAATAATTAAAATAAAATAATCATTCGTCACTACTATTTAAAGCGCAACGTCGGTTGAACTCATTAAAATGTGCATGTGCTCTCCTGCCGCAGCCCTTCAAACTTATGCAGGTCTTTTAAGAGGTACAACACAATATTACTTGTAAATTTAGGATTTTATTGTGAACGATCTTAATGTAGGAAAAATAAATCTTTTCTATAGGTTGTACGATATTCTTTTCTAGATGATTTATATTTCCTACATAAATTTTCTCCTCTGATTAAATTTTGCACTTAGAAGTTACAATGAAAGGGTATTTAAGATCACATTCGTTAATCCATCCTACTTCTCATTCTTTTTGAATTTATAATGCTTTATGAAATGAGATAAGTTGCTAACAATGTGCATAATCAAGTTTATTTTGTTTTTGTACATAATAATTTAGCAGGAGTGGAGGTTATCTCATTCCAAGGCTAGGGCATGCCAAAGGCCGACATTGAGGACTTAAAGTGGACTTATAAATCACCTACAAATGGAGGGCTGCTGTCAGAGGCAATCGAACCTAGGCATGATCAATGTGAGGTGTCTGAACCTAGGCAATCGAACATACACATTCTTTTTGAGTAAATGTGGTAAGGAATGTGAAAGCCTAAGTTTTGCAATGTTTGAATGGGTGGGATCGAATTAGATAATCAAAAGTTAACCATCACGCATCAATCATCATTCACGCTATAGATAGTAGTGGAAATATTATACATATTTATATTATGACAAAAGTCTGATTCAAAATTTAAATTAGTAGGTGGAGAGAGATTATATAAATATAAGGCTTATTGAAACCCTTAGACAAGCGAAAGTACAAGATTGTAGGTATTTTGTGTTAAATTGAAGTGGGATTTGAATCCAGCATGGTATTTGCTTTCATTTAGCCTAGATGGTAGTCTTCTTTGAGGGAGAATGTAAGAAAACCTCAATTCTATTTCTGAAATTGGCTACCCACCTACTTCTTTTTGGAAGACTTTTAGCGGTGATTCTTAGGAATAGTTTATTAATTACATATTCACTGTAGGTTTATCAGAACCAAAGACACTTGCTATCTAGAAGATATTGACCGCAAATGAGAAAATTGGCAATGGGTTAGGAAAAGCAAGCGATTCTAAAATATCACTTTAATGAACCTAGTTAGAGGTAGGAACACGTCAAAATAGAAAAATACATAAAATCTTGGTCAATATCAAATTCTTTTTTGAAATAATTTTTTTTTTGGCCCGACCGTTTTGCTTTATATGTATACCGTGTGGTGCCTTTCTAAATCGTCGCTCTACCACAAATTCTAGGGGTTACTACAATATCGTGGAGGGTTTTGTGACATAAAAAGTATGGTGAGTTGTCATAGGATTGACAGTGGTTTACTCTGATCTGATATTTGACAATGATTAATCAAATCAATAGTTCAGATAATTTTAATCCGACGGTCGAGATGATTCCCGGCAATTAGTGAATATTATCAAAGACAAATACAGAGAGAACCCAGACCTTATATCGATGTGAAAAGAACTCGTGAGCTCGGAACTCCTTGCCATGCAAATTATACCCTACGCTGTCAGTCTCAGTTTAAATAAAAACCCTGCAGAGAATCCCTCCAAGTACAGCCAAAACTACACTGAAATTCCTTCATATATTCGTTATTTTACTCCATTTCAAGGAATTGGCAAGAATGCTTTTAGGGACAACGTGAGAATAAGCTCCAAAATTCCTCAGCACGAACTCCCATAAACACTGCATGAGGAGGACAGAAAAACGACATCTGAGCCCATGTGCAACTTCTGCCTGCTGCCCTCCAAGAATCATTCAGAGCTTGATTAGCTGTTGTAACGCTAAACCTATGTGTTTTCATTTGTTTCTGATCGATACCCTAATAAAGACAAACACCATAATATGTTCGATCGTCTTTGAACTCTCCACAGAGATTTATTCGTCGTTATCACAAGCCGAAAAACTATCGGATCTCACCTTTACTAATTATACTTTCTTTCACCGCGATTTTCTTCTTGAATTATATCATATTATATGGAACACCACTTGATCGCAAGTTTGTTAAATCATCACTACATGATAAGATGGTGGAGATCGTACGCACTCAAGTGTCCAATGGGGTGTTCGACACATGCATCATTTAGTTAATTAATTGCATGATGTGTTAAGGACATTTACTTGATCTTGTATTATAAATAGCTTGTACAGTTTTCGTTGGTGAATTCAATGGAATTAATAATCTTATCTTAATTCATGTTTTCACTTTTCACTGAAATACCTTCAATTGTATTGCCATATAGTTAGCGAGAAACTTTAGGTAGAATTTTAACATCCCTAGCAAAAAGAAACCATGATAAAAACTAAGCAAAAAGAGAAGAAAACAAAAAACTTAAGTTGGAGCTTACGTATAGGAAAATGAGACATGGTGTCTAAATACTAGAATTTAGTATGAACTTAGTCAGAATTTGCTTGATTCTAGTTTGAGTGCTGTTCTTTCACATGCATCTTTGAATTCCACCACACAAGAAGCCGTCAAAATCATTGGAACTGCAACGCTAAACAAAATAATGCCAAAAAAAGCACAATTCAAACCTACAGATAAGAGATTTTTCTACTAAGACTCCGTCAAAAATCTCACATGCGAAGCTTACTGTTCTAAGGGGGAACTTACCACATGAATTTGGATAGAGCCTTTAGTAAATGGTAACATTCTTTCTAAGTGATGAAGAATATATGTCCTCGGTATATCAAATTTTTCTTATGCTTTGCCTCCGCTAAATTATCAAGGGAGAAAAAAGAAGAGAATAGACAACACTTATTAGCTGAACCACGCACTGATTTCAGTTAGGGTTTTGCAGCGGACTCAAAACACATACCCTTGCTGGGATAGGGCATACTAACGCATTAATATATTCGCAAAGGAACAAAACAAGCGTACACATGCCAATGAGTCGTGATGCGATGATATTCTCTCCGTGGATTAAAAAACGTTTGTTAAATTACCCTGCAGAATACTTAAATGAATTGATTCCAAGGAGTTGTTGGCAAATTTGGATGGATTGAGAGAGAGAGAGAGAGTTGTCAGAGAAAAAGCAAGATGATAGTACACATGCATATGGACTTATATGCAGAGCAGTTAACAGTAAACCGAAGCAGAGATCTGAATCACGATGATGATGATCATGATGATAAAAGAATAGTACAAAATGAAAAAGGGAGTCCATGTTGTGATGTATCTGACTTATATGCCTTTTGGAAACTCATCAATCTCCGAGTCTTTTTTCGGGCGGTCTTGTGTTTTAGTTAGGGTACTGATAGAATGTCAGTGAGGTACTAAATAGGAAAAAGTGCTCACCAGACTCCATGCAAAACTCTCTCTCTCTCTCTCTCTCTCTCTCACGGGATGGTCCAGTTTAACTTGTAGTTGGCATTTGATGACTATTTTTCAAGTGCTGCATGAACAATTTGTAGGTGAAAAAGATGGGGGTTCTTTTGGAACTTGCAGTACAACAAAAACGAAGTACTTTTCCTCAGCACTTCCCAAGAGACACAAGGAGCTTAAACTATAGCACTCTTGGACCGATTAAGACTGAAGGATGAAGAAATTCACTCCCTAGTCCTCTTCAACTCAAAGTCTTGGAATTGCATGGCTTCGAGAAGAAAAGAAAAGAAAAACCACAAAACAAAGACAGTGGATGCCCACAACATGGTTTGCCACTTTCAAACAATGCAGAAGAATCATGGAAACTAACGACGATGAGACCTCAATTTTGCATCTTCCATAGTAAAGATCGACGAAACAATTTAACTTCTTCAAAAAGAAGGGATCTGTTTTGTGACCACCGAAACAAGGTATATATGATATTGAATTAAGCAACCTTCACAAAGCGTAGAACACTATGCGACCAAACTAGGCCCATCTCTTTTCTGAATTCTGCAATTGCTTTCCTTGTTGATTTTGTTACACCATGTAAAATCCAATACACTTTACGTACAGAGTCAAGTAATGACGTTCAAAGTGAAGAAGCTTCAACCTTTCCAGATCAAAGCGAGAAACAAGGTGAGGAAGAAGACCCAAATAGAAATGCATAAACACAAGAACGACAAACACTCAAACACTTCAGCTCTGCAAATTTACCTTAGGCCGGTCGCCAAGCCGAAGCTCAAGATCTAAGTCTTCTATGGGGCGAGGGCTTATTTCACATACCTCAGCTGGTTGGACATGATGCCTGACCACTGCGCTAGGTTTTAGAAAGAATGGCAAATTTGAAGCATCAGTTCTCTTTCTCTTGCGACTAATCGCCTCTTCATCGCAACTAGAAAGAGTTGGTCGACTCTGGATGAATAAGTTTAAGCTCACCGACATATCTGTCTTCACAAGATCTTTAACCCTTTCTCCTTCTCTATCTAACGTGCTGGAGTTCTCTCCGATCAGATCAGCATCAACAATACGGCAACATTTCTCACCGAGCAAATTTGATCTAGACGGCAAGCAGGACATCGTGGTCTGAGCATGGCTTTCACTTGTAAGGGAAGAGTAATAAGGGTTAATGACCGTGGAGCGATCATTGTAAACACCTTCAATCAGCGGAGAGGAAACCCTAGAAGGTGATGCCGAGGTAGGAGAAATGAAAGCACCTGGTCGGATAGAATTAGGGTTAGGGTTATAAAACAAGGTGCAAAGCTGAGGACGAGAAGGGAAACCCAAGTGTGGCATTGACTCTCGAATGTGATTAGGGTGATTTTGATGCTCAGGATGAAGAATTTCACTCTGGGGAATTGGAGATTGCTTCAATCTCGCCCTATCTCTCCTGTGGACATTCATGTGACCACCAAGAGCTTGAGCTGACCTGAATTCCCTCCTACAGAAGCTGCAAGAATAAGATCGCGGAGGCCATATGCACCCTCCGAGCGACCCAGCTGCGTCCTCAGCAAACGCTTGCTCCTCCCACGAGTCATCATATGAGGGGTTATTCGGCACTTTGAAGGGAGAACTCAGCGTTCTCTTTGGCCACATCAAGAACTGATGAGCATGCTCCATTTTTGCAACTCCAAAATATCTATCTTCCCCCAGCTCCAGAGGGATTAAGGGATCTGAAGTTTTAGGAGAAGATCATATGATAAGTCTTTATATCGTCTAGAGAAGAAACTGAAAGAGAGCTAACCACAGAATCTGAGACAAAAGGGAAGCTTTTGCTTAACAGGGTTGATTTGGGAAGGTGAAGTGGTGGGTACTCTACCTTCCTGTCTCAGTTAAGCTACTCTTTTGTTTTTGAGGGTTTTTTTTTTTTTTTTTCATCTCACGCGCACACACATACCCACACTTTCCTTGGTAGAGAGAGAGCGCGAGAGAGAGAGAGCCAAAAACGAGTGGGTCCTTGGGGGACTGTCTCTGAGCAGTATCGGGCTTGCTTGAAGACAAACTTCATATCATGTCTGACTGAAACGTCCTTAAAATGATCCAGTAAAAAGGAGGGTTTTGCTATTATTCTTATTCATTATCAGCAACACTACTTGTGCTCAAAGACAATGTCACCTTGGAGGCACATTACCAGGTTACTTAGAGACCACTGCCCAAGAATATCCATTTTTTGCATGTACATAAGAGTATTTTTATTACCCTTCCTTTATTTTAATTAACTGATTAGACTGAACACAAAACCTGCAACTGTCTGTCATCTAAAAAACGGAAAGATATTGGGTGGGAAAAACTGAAGGGCAGGGAAAATTTGTATGCATTTCAGAATGGTGACTTTTAGACCAAGGAAACCAAAGTGAGCTGACTGAAATTAGGTGAAGAAGTTACGTCCTAGAAGTTGCTAGAGTTCACTTTTCTTCTTCTTCTCTTCACATAACCATCTTATTCAACCTCCATGAAGGGGAAGATTAGAGCTATGTCTCTCCCTCCCTTCCCTTTTTCTTTTTCTTTGGCTAATTTAAATCTTTGTTTACCTTTTCTTACTTTCCTCCTGTTTTGTGGAGTTTTTCTCTTTTGATCTTGTCTACATTTAGAAGCTTCTCTCTTCCGTTTTGCGAAGATTTTTATGAGTATGATCTTAGGTTTTCGCTTCCCTCAGGTTTCATTAGTGTACAAGTCCAATTTCGAAGAAGATCATAGGACATTCGTGAAGATTTTGCTCTCATAAGTATCAAATCTATACTTGTTTAACCTTGTTACTTTGAACGGTGATGGTGTTGGGGATGCTGAATCTAGGCACGCATGACTTAAAGCCATAGCAATATTTAGAGATCTTAATGTGTGCTCATTTCTAAAAAAAGATTCAGTGAATAGCTGCCAATTTTAATTTGAAATAATTATAGATCTGCATTTTGAGCGTGTGACCCTTAACCTTGTTATGATGATTTATCTCATTATTTGGAGCTTGTTTTATATTGAAGTTGTCTAGTATGTGTTTTGGTTTGTAGTTGAACTATGATGTTTCTCTCTTGTATTTATATTGAAATGAATGAAATGTTACTTTGACTAAAAAAAGAAAAAAGTAAGACACTTAAACATTAAACCATGCATTTATCCAATAATTTATAATTTTGAATTTGATTCAACTCTTCATATTTCACTCGGTATTTCATCTCACATGTGGTTCTTATTTATCTTCTCTTTCTTGAACTCTACAATTAGACTAGGTTTCAATTATAGTCACCGATTTTTTTAGTGGTTTTCGCAAATTGATCATTGAACTCTGACTTCATTAACATAATGCACTGAACATCATCATCATCATCATCATCATCATCATTATTATTATTTTGCAATTAATGTGCTTTTGATGAGAAATGGGTCTTTTCTTTGGCACATTGTTGAAGTGGAGGTTACGTGATTAATTTTCTTGATGTAAGTGATATCCATGTGGACACCATGTCAGTGGGAGGTCATGCATTAAAATCCGAAATCCAAATCAATTTATACTTTGGTCAAACCTCACCCTATGCATGAGTACTGTTAGAGCAGTTAATATCATATCACACGTTGATTATGAAAAATTAGAGCATAAAGCATTCGTGTAAAGAAAGTTTTCCATGAGGGCGTCATCCACCGGTGATATCTTTGCTTAATTTTTGGATTTGGTTAACACTCATCATACAAACAAATCTATTCCTTAATTCGTTAGTTAGAAAATAAGAAATATAGTCGTTTTCCTTTTAGGAATCATGGAGAAATTATGTAGAGTTTAGTTAAAAATCACAACAATACACACAGAGTAAAATTTTCTTTTTCGATAAGTCACATAGTAAAATTTTCCAAAATCACTACCAATTGTTCCTTCTACTCATGTATAATTTTTTTATGTTGCTGTCAACTTTTCTAAAAGCATAGAATAATAGATGAAATTGTGAATTTTTATTTCCGTCGTTCTATGTTCACTACCTTTATAATTCACATTGCCCCATGATTTTGGTTAGGAAATATCCTCTAATATCCTCTCCAATTGCTGATAAAAATCTCTTGCCAATGTTTAGGAAATAGCTATATTTTTATCCATCCCAAGTTGGAGGTTTGATGGGTAGATTACAAATTATCGATATCACCAACATTTAGTTAAGTTTGCATATGAGTAATGTCTGTACTTGTAATTTACTAATAATTTATTCAATTAGGGATGAAGGAAAGCATGACCATTGGGAAATACATTTGCGAGTCTGGTTTTTGACACTTCTAGATCTTGGAACATCTTGTGGTTGAAGCTGATGAAGGACTTGCTACATTTTGATTGGATGCAAGAAGTGCTTTTTAGCTCTACTACTTAATGAAAATTAAGAACACAATCAGCGATATTCAAATAAATTCGAAAACATCTTGATTTTCCTGACCTTCATGAACAAGGATGAGATGAATTTACATTGATAATATGACTAATTATTTCATAGACTAATAACTCTTTTCTGAAATTCAAATCCCCTGTTACGTAGCAATTCCAGACAAAACTCTTGTTTGTCATTTATCAAATATCAGATTGCAAGTACTAAAGTTATAGGGAACCATTACAATGCCAATGCACATCTAGAATGAAATCATATTCACAAGTACCTTGATGGGGATCAAATGTGTAACATATTGTTGGTTCGAAACTGCACTAGAACCAATTGACTCTCAGACGATTGGGAGAACAAACACCAAAAGGCTCTCTCCTGGTTCTAGCTCGATCACATTCGCAGAAAAAGTTCTTCAAATATGGTTCGAGCTGATTGGTATGTGTAAGGCACACCAGCCGCAGAGAGCAAAGGGAAAGTAAACTCGATGGAAATCCATCTTAATGACAAGGGAAGTTCGAAAACCAAAGCGTGAGAGTTGCAGATTTTATGGAAATTAAAGGAAATTTAGGTGCTATGCTTAAGTTAAAGGGCAATTAAAAATTTGATTGCATGAAATAGAAACCAGATTACGGAATAGAAACTGGAATTCAAGTTATACGCAAGTGTCGGTCAAACAGCAATGTCGACATGAACGAAACAGCCATACTCACAAGACATAGTGCAAAAGCCAACCTAACACGAAAGCTAAACCTGAAATGGAAAGGCATTGCAAAAGCACAGATGAAAGACCAAGCGGAATTTAGCATGGTATAGATTGTCTTCCTCTTTTTATGATTCTTCTATCTACAAGTCATGCATCCCCGCGATAGCCACCCTCGGAATCTGAAAAAGAAAACAGAGAACGAGCGGACTGTTCCTTGATCCACCGCCGATCAATTTTATGTCTTCATCAGCTTTCTGAACAAGATCATGCTACCTTTTTCTTTGCTTTCCCAATCTGAAAGTTACATCTTTCATTTTAGAGCACCCCGTGCAAATTGCCCTTCACGTGCATAAACATTCGAATTCGAATAACTGTTCCCACCCTTTGATGTAACTCGACCCGATCTGTGCTGCTATTTTACCACTAACAATTCTGTAAATTGTATATATCTGGTATTTCATAGAGAAAGGCCTCACTTTGATGAACAACACCATATGGTATGACTAGTTCACAAGGTCCATAAACTTGGATATTGAAATAGCAAGAATGCCGTTAGTCTTCGATCATCTTCAAACTTGCGTGTTCAATTATAAAAAGATTACAATATTTCTCCATGCAGTGGCTAAGAAACAATTCTGATTAATGTTTCTATGCACGTACAATCAAATACATTTTTCAGTCACTTTCTCATCTTTTCAATAATTGATACACACTGAAATAAACAGACGTCATTTAATAATGGGCATAATTCTCCGGTAGTATATATTGATTTCTCCAAGGTATCACCAAAAGGATGCAACACGAATGTAGGAAAGGAGGGGAAAAAGACTTTGACCCATTCTTTAAAACAGTCAACGCCACCTATAAGAATTTGGAAATTTGAAAATATTTGGACATTAGTTCTTGTACTGTTATATATGTACAAGACTTATAAATGTATAGAGTTTCCACTAATCAAGAAGAACGGCTAACATCCTAAACTACTAGAAAAAGAACTTGTGTACCATATGTTCTACATCTATGTAATTAATCAATTTCAACTACCATCATATTTTAGGAAAAATTGTCCAAAACATCCCAAACTTATTGCATTTTTGTCAATTCAATTCTAAATTTTTAAGCTTGCCAATTGAATCCTAAATTTTTTCACATTTTGCCAATTGAGTCCATTTAGTCAATTTTGGATGAAATTTGCCAACATGGATGCTAGCCGTCCAATTTAGCACGGCTGGTACTAACGTGGATAATTTAAATATATTTATTTTTTTTCTTCTTCTTCTTTTCTTTTTTTCTCCTTTCCTTTTTTTTTTTCAACTGAGGTTGGTGAGGGTTGCTAGGCTCACGCCGATCACTTGGCAAGGCCATCACGGCTACGAGTGAGGCCAACCTCACCATGGCCTTTGTGATTGAGGGTGAATGTAGCCTCGCCACAACAGCAATGGCCTTTTGGGGAGGGTTGCGAGTGAGGCTGCCTCACCTACAACAGCAGCTACAATGGTCTCACCTAGATATAGAGGAGGCCAGGTGAGGTTTGAGTGACCCTTGCCAACCACAATTGGAAAAAAGAAAAAAAGTAGAGAAGAAAAAAAGAAAAAAGGAAAAAGAAAAAAATTAAAAAATCAAAAAAATATTATTAAAAATTGTCTACGTCAACGTTAGTTGTGCCATATAAAACGAGTAACGTCTACGTCAGCAATTCCAGCCAAAATTTGCTAGATTGACTCAATTGATAAAAGTGCAATTACCTTATGACTTTTTGAATAATTTTCTCCATATTTAACGTGACACGTTGTGGAAAATTCACGAAGTATTTTATCTATATTAGTAGTTTTCTTGAGAACTAGTACATTGAGTACGTTGTGTATAATCACCAAAATTCAAGGATCTCAACCTCAAGGAACATGTCAAATTTTTGGTAATCGACCCATGAGTTGTGACCAGAATTGTCTGGTGAGCGAATAAGTTACCCACTTAAGGATAATTTCGAGCTTACTAGGGTTTTACGAGTATTTAATTACAAAGTTTAGAATGGGAAGGTGACCTTGACACTTGTTTAGAAAGTTAATCGAGAATTATTTTCCCTAAATATCATCTATTGGGTGTTCACTGGCCGACTTCTTCATGTTACTAACCATTTTCATCGCGTCATATTTCCTACGGAAGAACGTGTACATAAACCCATCTTGTACACTCAAACTTATCATCTTGTTCTTAACTGGGAAGGAGAATCTTGAAAAAGGTATATTAGGCTGCTCGTGAGAGTAGCTCAATCTTGACCTTTAGGTCCCGACCGTCTGCATATGTTTGGACCCTTCTTCTTCGAGTCTTTGGCCTTCCTAGACGTGCGTATGCAAGTGGTCAATGAAAGCGAAGCTTCTTTTATTTCCTTTTCTTTTTCTTTAATGTATAGAAAATGGACAACCTTGTGGTACCATATATTATTATGATCAAGCGGCAAGGAATGAAACCAAGTCCGTATCTTTCGTCAAAAGCAATGGTTTTGGTTCGTTTGACCGCCATGACCAAGCCCTAAAGCAAGGGTTGGCCTCTGCTTCTTGCCACGGGAATTGCAAATTTAGTCTAGAATATAAAGCCCTCCAATTATTATCAATCATGTCATCTGTCATTGATTATTGTCTTGAACAAATCCAATAATGGACAAGCACTTAAGTTGTCATTCGACTTTCTTTTTTGTATATCTTGATTCTTGAAGGTCGATGAGCGATGGAGTAAAATCAGGACAAGCAAGTTCTTTAGTTCTACATTTTCGTGAATGCAAAGTTTTATGCTTGTCGTGTGGAGAGAATGTCCGTCAAAATTGTCTGTGTAAGCAGACTCGTTCTCTTTGACTTGCTTGACCACTATGTTCAATTCAGTTGGATCAGTTTGTGTGGAGCTTAGTCCAGCTCCCTAATCAAAATTTAAATGGTAAAAAGGAGCCAAATATAAAAGCTAGAGTCACAACGAATACCCATTACAACTTTCATTTAAAATAATAAACTTCTAGATGATGACGTCTTCTTTACTGCTTTGTTTGGGAACAAGGAGAGGAGGAAAGATGAGTAAATATTTTCAAACTTTCCATCCTTTCTTTTCCCCATAAAAGTTTATAAATTCACCAATTTTTTTCGTACCTCATTTTGTTCATCCTCCACTCTTTCCCTTACAAAGCATACGTTCTAGATCAGGAGTGAGCAGCATCTGGTTCAACCCAGGCAACGGACCCAAACGGCCTAGACTGACTGGATCAAGACGGGTTTTGGGGACAACCAGTTTGGTTGTCGATTTCTCAAACCTTTGATTGGTTCAGTTAGTTCCAAGGCTAGAACCGACATGTTTTAAATTGGTTTTGAAGCCTTTTTTTGAAGGGAAAAAAACTTCTGCACTCATTGAGAAATCGAACGATGGTCTGCAGCATAAAGAAGAAACAACATAACTACTTGAACAATATATGTTTGTGTAGTGAAATAGTGCACTTTATATTTTACTATAAGAATTTGGCTTTTCATACAAATCGTAAAATGGGCTGGTTCAAGAAACCGTGGTTCCAGAATTGATCAATTCCGTTTTTGGTTTCACTGCACACGAACCTTTTCTTGTTGATAAATTCAAATAATGTTGGTAAGTGCAAAAAAATTGATGGTAAAAAGAATGATTTTTTTTCCCAAGTGACTTGTTGGTATTTTTACAAAACTACCAAATTTTTAATAATTTTAAAATTACAAATTATTGTACGAACTTACCAACTTTATTTGCATACTTAGCTTCGAATTTGTTAATTTTCGTATAAAATTATCAATCTAATTAAAATGATGTGAATTACCAATTTTCAATTTTTTTTTTTTTTTTTTAATTCAGCACTCTTTGGCTCACGCAACAATGACCATCGCCACGGCTTGCTCGGACACAATCTCACTCTCTCTGTTGTTATTTTTAAAAAAAAATTCTACATTATTGATAGTGCATACTTGGCACCAAATATAAGACGAATCAGAGTCACATGTCCAAATAAAAATGTGACGCGTTCTCATATTCCAACACAGCATTCTGGCAGCCAACTCAGGACTCCAACAGTCACAGTTTGACATCATTTTTTGTTTTCTTACCAACATTCTTTTTGACAACTTTTTGACTCTTTCAATTATCTAACAATTCGGAAAAGTCCCTTTTTTTTAACGGAATAATAGAACCATCCCACAAGAAGCATTTCCTAACCTACAAACGTGATGTGAACACTATGCATGTAGCAGAAAAGGGTTTGCTTAGGTTTACCTAATGATTCCTAATTGGAATGAGTAATCTATGGTTCTTTCACTTCTCCTAGCTAGGGGTGCAATTCAGCCGAGTTAAGCAGATATACAGCAAAATTCGAGCTAGACTTGATTCATATACCAGATGCTAGAAACTTACCTCGAATTCAATTGAGTATTAAATTTTCTACATAAACTTGAATTAAACAATTTTCTGAGATACTGGGCTAGTCTTTATAATTTTCGACTATAATCAAATTACAAATAACTTGAACTCAAGCTCAAGTTTAATAAACTTGTATATTTTTCCCTAATTTTGTTTATATAATGGTGTAATATGAAATTAGAAATTTGTGTCTATTTTTTAGCTGTTAATTGTTTTTTTTTAAAAACATATTAAAGGCTCAAGTAGAATCATCACCCTATTGAGCTGAGTATTGACGAGTTTGAGTTCAACTTGACATGATAGTTGAGTAGCTCAAGCTTGAACGTGACTGATAATTAGGTAAGTCGATCTCAAGTGGTCATCGAACCACCCATACATGATTAAGTTTTAGTCTTTAATCTTTTCGTCTCATTTCATAATTAAAGTTGATTTTTTTTTTTTTGTGACCCCGGAACCGCCGTACAGTCGGTAGCCGGCGACGTAAACCTAGGGCGGCGCCACAGGGACCCACCTCCCATGACGTCGCAGGTAAGTCGCACAATGCGGGAAAGAAGTTTCAAACCTCTACCCTTTCGGCTGAGGGATCAAGGCGCGAACCAACTCGTCCACCACGGGGTGGGTAATTAAAGTTGATTTAGTTCCTTCAAAATTGAAGAACCATACGGTAAAATATGAATTTATGATGATTGACGTCTAGGTTTGGCTCATACATGGCCTTAATGTAATTTATCCCATTTTGATTGAATACTCTATATTCGTATATATCTTTACATTTTTGCATATCAATCAATTAATTTAGTTGGTGATACTTGTTATTATCGTCAATAATAAATTTCGTTAATTATTTAAAGTGAATTGTGCTGAAATCTCGATCCCTCCCCCTGCTGGATTTATGGCTTTCTTTGCTGGCTACAATGAGAGACTTGCCAAACTTGAACTTTCATATCATAAATCATTATGAGTTATTACGACCAAAATCGAGCCCTTCATTAAAGATATGGGATTCCTTAGACCACACTTAACAAGGTTGTTATTGTCAGACACCCTTCGACTTGTACTTAATAATATGAACTTCAGCACTACTCGTGTGTTGTATTTTTTAGATCAAAGATGATGAAATGATTTAAAAATTATTTTTTTTAAAAATGATCGCTTGAAATATATTTATTTATTTCATATGAACTAATTATTTTAAGTGATAAAATCGATCATTTTAATAAAAATATTTTTTAAATTATTCATTTTTTTTTTTTTGGTTAAGAAAACAGAGTTTTAGTATGATTGACTACATGCTTCGGTAATGGAGTACGTATACGCATTTTTTTTTTCATGCCTCGAGTGAAGTATTAATCGAACCGTTTTCTCCGCTTCCTTTTACTTTTTTCGACTTCAACCATCCTAAAGGCTAAGATATCGGGCTGTAATCGAATTGAAAAATCACCATTACCCTCCTCAATTACGTCACTAAGTTACATTTCATATTAGATTTGAGGGTATAGTAGTAATTTAGGGGTGGATGCCAAGATGTAAAAGTTGGATAGATATACAAAATTTACTGCAAATGTTTAGATGTTCAAAATATATTTTAGGCGTGTCCGGTAATTTGTAATGCCGGCTCGTGCACCTAATTATGTAAGTGCTTAATTTTTAGGATTATTGTTAGGCCCATTGTCAGTATAAATTTTTTTTGAAACATTCATTATTGGACAGATAATATGTGTATTTAGAGATAGTTGTATTACTGAATTCGTCCGTATGTCACCCATTCAATAATGGATGTGTTAAAAAGCCTTTCTACTGGCATCAGACGTAATTTCTATAGTCACGTTACTGTAGATTGTCACTTGGGTTTTCCTTGATAAAAAAATTTGAAAAAAGAATTATAAATCCTGTCACAGTTGTTTATAAAAAAAAAAAAAATTTATGTGACAGTAGTGTAATAATGTTGTCCAATTTTGTTGACCGGGCTAACAAAAAGTTGTCCCCATTAATACATGCGTTTCCAAAAGATGCTTTTGAGAGAATCGAAAGGAGAAAAACGACAGCGCAGTGGCAGCTCAAATGAGGCAGCTTGTGTCCATGACTGCAAACGAAGTGGAACGCCTCTCTATGTGTATTTTTCTGTGTGGCACTGGCACACTTGCTATTTGTTCGGCTTTACCGTTGGCTTCATGTGAAGCGACGAAAGTAAGAAGTTTCTATTATTAATATTACGGCTATTGCTGCTCACTGTTAATATTATCATTGCTATAATTAGTATTATTTTATCGACTGTGATGTCTGATTCGAAGGAAGAAGTTTGTGAAATTCTAAAAAGAGTTAGAGAAATAATTCATTCAATCATAAACTTTTTATGCAAACTTAATCGTAAAAATTTTTGCAAAATTCCAATATAATCATTCCACTTAATTTCCACCAAAACTCGTCTACATGGTGGTCTAATTATTAACGACTGTCCAACATGGCACTACCGTGCTGACAATTTCCAGCTAAGATTAGCCGGAATGACTAAATTAGAATTTTCTCTAAATGTTTATAATTAAATTAAAAAAATTAAAAGTTTACATTAGAATTTTGACATAGATTTATGACTAATTGGGAAATTTTTCCTCAATAAGTATGTAAACATTTCTGATGTGTTAGACAAGTTGAAGAATTGTTGTACGACTAGCTTACATAGTATTTTGGACTCAACAACCATGTAGAAAGACTAAATGGTTCCTCCATTTTCCTCAGCAGCGCTTAATATTTCGAGCACAATTACTCTACAAGAAAATGACAATTGAAATTCTGATAGCAGAGAGATGAACTTAACCACCTAGCAAGTTTGGATTAAATGGCTGGATATGGATTAATCTCTCTGAATTGATAGCCGAGGGGATGGGGCAATATCTGGCAATCTAAGCATAGGCAAAGAGAAGAGGAATGAAGAGAACGAAATTGATTTTTATTTTATTATTTAGGTGATGGATAGATGATGAGTACCAATAAATGCATGAAGCAATGACAAGCTATAAATCCCGCATAAAAAATAAATATTGTATAGTCCAAATATCATGTAGATCAAACTCATTTCAATAATTAATCATGCGGGTTTATTATGGGATCCGCATAATTAGTAGTTAGATGATGTTAGGTTGCGGCATCTGTAAACCATGCAATAATTTCTCGACGAGTGAGGCATCCACTTTCTGGCCATGGTTATCTATGGATGTCATTATGTACATTACGTTCTATATAAAGTGATGACGTCATGAATGTGTTGCATTGATGTGAATCTATGCAACAACACTATAAGTTCACACTTAAAATGTCATTAGTTTTGTACATTTAGATGACAACTATCTTATATGGTCAGAAGATCACAACTATTTACGAGCTCAAATTTATGAGCTAAAGTATCATTTAGTAATTTTAGCTTCATTTCTATAGTTAGACTTGCGTGAAGGGTCATTCATTTTTCATCTACTGCTGAAAGCGTTTTTAAAGAATCAAGAATATAGAGAAAACTTAGTGACCAACCTAAAAAGTTTAATCAGGGAGACCGTATGCATTTAAGCGATGCGAGATTATTGTTGACTCCTCCCTCCAATGTAAACTAATCCCCAGCTCAGTTATTTATGAGATGAGCAAGATTCTTATTTCGATGAGCCAGTTATTGATAACACACCACGAGCAATGAGTTTGAGAGGAGAGTACTAGGATTCAAGTTCTTAACTTGCATTCTAATACCATGTTAGAATGTTAAAATTTTGAGTTATTAGGTGGAAGGAATTATACTATAAATAGATAATTATATGATGTGGAATAAAATTTTAAAGAAATCAACAAATCAATTTTTTTCTTGGGGGGGGGGGGGGGCGGTGTGGGAAGGGGTGCGAAATTCTAAAGATAAAAATTCTACATCACGTCAAATTTGAGGAACGACCAGTTAATATAATAAAGTACACTTGCAAGACGGATATGCCTTGTTAAGATAAATCCAGATTCTACCAGACTAAAAAAGCGTCAACCAGGCAGGACTTGACAAATGGGCTCAATTATAAAAAGACTTCTCACGACTGAATAATTTTTAAAGGACGGATGTGGATTCATGTTTAATGAAATTCTAGTGAACTTGCCTTCATTCTGGAATTCCTTTCAAATAGATGAAAGTGGGAATCAACAAAGGTCTACCATTGAATTAATTATCTCTTTTGAGATTGATTTTTAGGGAAAATTACACATAAAATCCCAAATCTTATATGTACAACGAAATCAAGTCCTAAACCTTTCTTGAAAACTGCAATCAAGTCCTTTCGATGAATGGTACCTAAGATGACCTATGTGTCACTTAAAAAGTGCTTATATTGAATCCTTAAATTGGATTTTTCAAGATAATTTCAGCATTTAATTCGCAAAAAGTTGAGGATTTAATTGAACCAATTAAAAGGCTTAGGAATCAATTGCACTTTTTTGGTAAATGTCTAGAACTATATCAAACCAACTAAATGTTTATGACTATATTGCATTTCATACATAGGATTGTTAACTTGTGGTGCAATTTTCTCATGATTTTTAGGTGTTTTCAGAGCACCACAGGATTATTACCCCCATAGTGTTATAAACTTCTTTACTATTTTCCTCAAGAAAGCCCGACTCAAGAGGATTGATTGAATGGACGAACACCATATAATGCTCTTCGAGCAATTAAAAAATCTTTTGCACGGAATAAGATAAAGATATTTAGTAGACTTCATATGAACATAAAAAATTTGTAGTGGAGGTGGGGAAGAACAGGGAATATTGGTTGTGACATGACACTCGATGACTAAGCAAGGTTTTGCAATTAAAAATAGACAAGGCTAAGAACAGTTCTTATGCGTGTCGTATCGAACTACTACTGATAGTGTAATAGTATTGTAATGTATAACATAACTGTCTCTATTACATCAACTTCTGAGGACCATCGTTGTTCACACCCTTTTCTTTTTAATTAACGAATGGACCTTTCCTTCTCCGGCTGCATTAAACTAAGTGAGGATAATTGCTGAGTACTTTTCCTTTGAAATTTTTTATTTATGGGACTGAATTTTTTTTTTTAATATATGAAATGTGTCGGTAAGGTCACTTTCGTCCCAAGCACATAGATTTTTATATAAACACATAGATAATAAAGACAAATGTAGGTTCAACTAGTCTCTATTAATCAAATATTTTTGGTACATAGTCTTTTTTAATTAATTATTTTTGGTACATAGTGTCTATTAATCAATGGGACCATGTATAAATCATCGTCGGAGAGTAATTTGACTTCAAACATATAATGGACCTCCGTTGCATTCTCCCAGGCCTACAAGGTTACGAAGGAGCCATAGTTTTAGGTTGTTTATGCTAGCAAAAGGGCACCGGTATTGCGTGTACGCGAAAATTTGAATTGACATTTAAAAGATTTTACAAAATCGCACTCTTATGAAGTACTTGAATTTTTTAATTAAATGGAAAGAAATTATTGACACAATATACTATTATGTGTAAAGGGGGAAAGTATCTCAAGATTTGAGTTTCTTTAGTAAGATTGTTTAGAAGATAGAAAATATCATACTTTAAAGTTGAAATACCTGAAAGATTAGATAGAATTACTAATCTTTGTCCATTGATACCATTTATAAATTAACTAATTGTAGACATTTTGAAGAGGAAAAACCGGGTTGTGATCCTTAAAAGTAGGACTTTATACGGAAGCATAAATAAGTAGTTTTTTTTTTAAAAACTAGAATACTTTATTTTTCTTCGTTTTTCCAACTGATTTCTGACTGCCGCTTTTTTTCCCTGAATAATCAGCTACATACTCAATTTAAGATGGAATTGGAGCCGGAAGGTTTCAATGTTATATCCTAATACTTTACTTAAATCCATGCATGTATCTTTTCTTTTCAATATGTTACCAGAAAAGTGCACAGCCATTGCGTGTGCTGGAAAATTCATACTAATTTTTTCTTTTTTCTTTTTTTGCAAAATCATCTCATTACGATATGTTAAAATTATTACTAGAGAATAAATTTATTGACACAATATGAATAAATTGTACACATGTAGGAATGAGAAAAACATTTGAAGATTGGAACTTTGTTTAGAAGATAGAAAATACTCAAATTTTAAAATTGAACTACATGAGAGATAAGATAGGTTTATTAATTTACGTATTTGATTGATTGAACATTTGTTACATAACTAAGTAAGAATTTTTTAAAGAAGAAAGCAAGATTGTCATATCTCAAAATTAAGAGCTTCTCAATTGTTTTTATGTTGCATTTACCCAGTAGAGGTACTCTTGAGGAAGAAAGCAGGCTTGAAGGTGTGGTGATGTCTTTGTGAAAGTTGCTTTTTTTTTCCCATATAATCATGACCTTTTCTCTCAATTATCCATGATAATTAAGCATTATATGTCAAGTACAATGAAATAATATTTTTCACCATAAACTGACACATAATAACTATTGGAGTACCGTGAATCAGGGCTGATTGCTAGTATACATATAAGAAGAAAAGGGAAAAAAAGAAAGAAATAAAAACATCAGAATCCTCATCCTTATTAATAACACCATGAGCGAGTGTCCTTGTTTGTCGGAGAACCGTAAAAAATTTAACCCTGAAACATTGAAGGGCATGCTCTTGTCCTTCAAGGAAACCGTTTCTTTCCTAGCGACCATCAACTAGGCCAGAAAAACATGGCTAATGGCCAGCGAATGATACTTGCCTTGATTATGATTCTTGTCGTGGAGGCGAGGGATGTCAGTGGCCATTGGAAACTGGAGGTATGCATTCGTGATTGCATGCCCTTTTGCATGAAAGTCGAAGGTGCTACAGAGGCCGCCTGCAACCATGGTTGCGGGCTCGGGTGCGAACAGTTACGAGGCAGAGGCTCTAATCTCGGCTTGAGTGTCCCCAATTGACGATACGGATGTTTTGGAGAGAGATTGATGATGGGTGGTGATTTTGTACACGATTATATCTATGTTTCATGTTTAAGCCCTTTACAGTTGATCTCTTTTGTCCATCCCTCTCCAGTTTCCTGTAGATGTACCAAACATCTTTTCCTTAATCTTCCACCACTTTGATTTTGAGATATACTGAAAACAGTTGGCAGATTCGATTTGCATGTTTGTTTTGACATGCGCAATTTATTCATCGACTCGAATGTTAATGTAATTCAGATTTGGTGGCGTTATTGTAATGATCAAATTATACGCTTTCAGGCTATTCAGGAATAGATTTAAGCGGATTTAGATTTCAAACGAAGAACGTATCAGGAATTTTTGTTGCTACATTTTATTCGGCCAATTCCTGGAGATTGTCTCTCACTTTTCCTCCAGTTGACATGGAGGATGCATCGTTTACCTCTAGAAAAGATCGAGTCAATCGGACGCTAGAAAAATTAAATGTGCAAGCTAAACATTTTAGAAATTTTTTTTGAAAAAACAAAGTAAGTTTCTGGGCAAGAAAAGACCTATAAAGCTGGTTGAATTCACGGAGAAGCTGCGACTTGAATTGAGGCAAATATCCTTTAGACAAGTTAAACCTCTAGACAAAGATGATGGACACTACTCTTGTTGTAGGTTTATAATACATGCAGAAATATTTAGTAATTGAATTAGTCATTTTTGTCTCTTTTTCTAGGAGTCTCCTTTGATTGTTTATGTTAGCGATAACTGATGATTTCCTTTTCTAATGATTGCGTCTAACTCCTTAACTTACTAAGTTGCACCAACTTTTGAAGATAATCAAATCTATTCTGGTTCATATAGAGCTACTTGTGCATTGGAATGCATCTGCTGATAGCTTTAGTTTTTTCTTTTTCAAATTCTTTTGTAGATAAGTTATTAGGTTTCTCCATTACTCGTAATATTCTGTAGTTGGAAACCAACGTGTTTCATTCAGAGGGTTGCTGGAGTCTTAGGGTCATGTTAGGCGGAAAATTTATTACGTTTTTGAGTTTGGACCTCTTGGAAAATGAGTAAAAAAACTCTCTTCAAAACATTAAAAATCATTTTCCAAAATTCAATTAGATCTTGGTAGTGAAACTTCAGTGCCCAAGTCCTCGGTAGTCAAGCACAGGTCCACATAGATAGGCCTAGGTCCCCTAAGGTCGGGCCTAGGACCCTAGTGCCCGTGCCCAAGTCCCTATCAATCATGCCTAGATGCTTACCTCTTGCACCCAAGTCACTGTTGCTCAGGCCTGGTCTATAGAGGCGAGGCTCGGGTTCACAAAGCCTAAGCTCGGGTCCCTTAAGGTTAGGCCTAGACCCACTTAGCTCTTACACCCAAGTCACCAGCACACAAGCTCGGATCCATTGAGGTTGGGCTTGAGTCCCTAATTCTTGTGCTTGAGTTGCTAGCAACTAAGCCCAAGAAAGCCCATCCTTTTTGCAATTAGGAATTGGACGAGCAATCCTCGGTTGGCAAGGTCTTGCACCTAGGTGCCAAGGACCCTAGCTTGGGCGCTAGTGACACGGCCCACGGACGGAGCATGAATCAAGACCAACCATGATAGGCCGTGTCATGCTTAAGGGCTGATCAAAGAGCAGCCCACGACCAATTCATGAGCGATACGGACTGTGACATCCCAGATTTTCAGTCCTGTTTTCTATTGAATAAATCGGGCATTTCATTAACGCGCTTATAGGATTGTTCTCAGAGCCGATCACTCTCGAGATAACTAGACTATTCAGGGAAGTTATTAAGAAATTTTAAGGCAATAGACTTGAGAATTCGACCAAGAATCGGCTTCTCGACTATGCTTATCTTTAGAGGCCATTACGGCATAATTAAAAATCGATTTGAGATCAGAGATAGGTCTGTTCAACTGAGATGTGTGGTCAATCGTGGGTGACTCCACTAAATTGGGAAATTCTCATTGATCGACACTAATTTGATTTTTGGTTTTATCGTCCCGTAATTGAATTGAGATTTTCATAATAATCGAAAGTCGCCAATGTGTCGAATGGGTTAATTGAATCATCGAGTCATTTTCAAAAGTTTTGAAAACTACTTGGTAGTCTAGGTCACGCTAAAAACGTGTCGAATAGAAATTAACACCAATTCAAGTCTGATTTCAGAAATTGAAGATTCTATCATGTCATAATAAATTCTAGGACCCATGACTCAGTTTCAAAAGATTTTTCTGACAACCGAGACTTTTTGGGAAAAAGTCGACTTAGGACCGTTTTGTGCAGAAAAGGTCGAGGAGGGTTTTTGATTTCAAATTTGAGATGCAAGATGGATATATGGGTGAGGAAAAATGCCGAGATGGTCTATGGATGACCAATTGAATTTATTGAAGCCAATTGAGATTTAATCAAGTGAGATTTTGTGTCTAATTTGAGGAGAACTCAAGCAAAATTCGTAGCTCCCCCTCCTACTAGCCATTTTGGACCATTTGGGAGGTCATGGGGAGTGTGTTGGTGGATCAATGACAGCCAAGGGAAGTTGGCTTAGTGAGCAAGTTCTCGGAGGACAAGTTTGTGGAAAAGAGAGACAAGTGGCCCCCAAAACCCCATCCATTCTCTCTCTCCCTCCCTCTCATTACCGTCCAAGACCCTTCCTCTCTCCCTCCATTTACGACCAGCAAGCTAGAGAAGAAGAGAAGCAGCCTTGCCATCGTGCCGGAGCCAAGATCGCCTCACGCGCACGCCGCCACCGCCCTCCGCCTCCACCGTAAAGCCTCGACGTCCAGCTGCCCTCATGCCGTCCAACTTGCTGTCCAGCAACTTGTGGAGCCACGCCAGAGCCCTTGCAGCCACCGTGAGCCGCCGTGGACTGCCTTCCAAGCCGCCGAAGTCCCCCACCGGTCCACCGTGGCCCTCACCGAACCAAACCAACCTGTTTTCTTTTGTTTTCAGCCATCGATTAGCAAGCCCAAAAGTGGGTTTCACAGCACCTTTGGAGACCATTTTGAGGTGTTTGCGGACCCCGGATCTTAGGCTCGCTTTGGAGAAAAACGTCCCCCGCGACGTTTCCGACGTTTTGATCCGAACGGATTGTTAAACGGGTGAATTTAGCTCACGAATCCCTTATTAGTATGCTAATTATGCTTAGGGGTTGATTAGATTTAATTAATTTCAATTAGATGGTTAGATTAGTTTATAATAATTAAATTAGTGGCTTAATGATGCATGTTAGGCGATTGATTAGTGTAATTAGCAAGTAGAGACGTACTAGTATTTATTGAATGCATCTCAAGATTTTTCCCAATCTGTTCTGGCATCTAATTAGGCATTACGAGCCTAAATTGGATTTTTAGTATTTATTTATTAAATTTCGAAATTAATTAATTATTTATTTATTTTCCAAAAATTAGGCAGGGATAGTCGACGACCAGAATTTTATGCTGATTATCGTGGTGCAGTCCATTTATTTAATTGAGCTTTATTTTGTGTTGAAATGAATTATTTGTGATTATTAGATTATTTTCTTGAATTAATTAATTTGGTTAATTAATTGGAAAATAACCGGGTGTCGGTTGACAACATAAAAAATGTTTTGGTGGACTACAGATAAGGGTGTGATTTGTGGAAAGAAAATCATAATATTTTGACTAAGGCCAACCGTGTGCCCACGCACGTGTACTTTTGTTAGAAATGAATAAAATGACAAATTGATTGTACGTTCGAAGTATCATGTTATATATACCAGCTCAGTGACCCTATAGATCATTTTGTAGAATGGACGGTATGCAAATGTTGGCTCGGTGACCCTATAGATCATTTTGTAGAATGGACAACATGTAATGCCGACTTGGTGACCCTATAGGTCATTTTGTAGAATGGACGGCATGCCATAATGGCTTGGTGACTCAACATGTCATTTTGTATAATGTACGTTATGATGAATATACTCGGTGACTTACTATGTCATTTCGAAGAATGAATCGTATAATACTGACTTGGTAACCCGATAGGTTATTTTAAAGAATGGACAATATTGATTGAAATGATCAAGAATGGTCTGTTTGACATGTAAATCGACTAGGTCGATTGACTGATATTTTGATCGGTGCCGTTTGATTGTGTGCCTATTTGAACTGTACTGATTTGCAGGTGGAATCTGAGGCCAAGGTAAGCCCTCTCACCCGTGTGTGCTTAGGCAGCTCATAGTGTATTGGTTTCCTAATCGGGTCTTAGGAGGTAGAACTTGCTGAGACGTTGTCTCACTGGTTATTGAATAACTATTTTCAGGTCCTTAGATGGCATTGGTGAAGGATTGGAGGCCCGAAGTGTGGAAGGGGAAGCCTGAAGAATTGACGACCCTATTGGACTAGCTAGTCATAGGGCAATTCTCTTTTGTTAGAAGTCGATTCCATTTTGTAGACTCTATTTTAGAAAGTTGTGGTTTAAACCTGGCTAAACAATTCGACTTGTATATATTTGTACTATATTTGGCAATGTATATAAGTGTGGATGCTTTTAAAGTGGAAATTTGAAATCCTACTTTTCTATCCCATTGCTTTATTGTCTGGGGATTTTATATGCTTTCGCATGAGTATATTAAATGAATGGGTTGGCGATGCATCATGGGATGTCGCTATTAATCGACCAAGATAAAGGATGGGTGCGTACTCGAGGATCGGGCGTGACACAGACCAAGGCCCATGCGCGACCCATGAGCCACCCATGCGCAATGATCGAGTAGCCCATGTGCAACCCATGACTGTTCATCTGCTCGAGTGTCAGATGGACTTGCAAGTCCAGATCTTGCTTCTGACACACACCCATGTTCTTCCCAAGGGCCTGCCGTATACAGCCATCGAGTAGCCTTCGAGTAGCCTGCGATGTAACCTTGTAATGATGATACGGATTTAAAATACACCGTTGGATCGGAGGGACGATCGACGGATGAGATGCGATCCGCATTTGTATAAATAGGGATCCCTCTCCAACATTATAAGGAGTTCGTTCACAAGTGAATATACACTCTCTTTGCCCATCCGACTCTTTTGTTCAAGCGTGTCTTTTGTTCGAGCGTGTGTGCGTAAGGCTGACTTGGGATTGATAATCCTAAGGCCGCACGGTGCTTTGATCGATCGTAATTGACCGACCTGTGACACTAGGGAGTCAGTCTCGTTCGACCAAGGTTGGGTCCCTTGAGATCAGGCCCAAAACCTTAGCACTCATGCCCAAGTCCAAGGTAGCCATGCCCAAATCCTCAGGCGATCGAGTTCCCCTTGGCATCTACACTGATGAAATTTTAAGAGGCTTCAAATTGTGGTGTCGGGGGCATCCAGATGTCCTCCAGCAAGAGATAAATTTGAACAGTTCCCATCTTTATTATAAAAAAAATTTCGAGAAACACGAACGCTTCGTGGTCTATTGGTATGCGGAAAAACAAGAAATCACCAGCTCATGCCACTTTTTAAGTACAATGGATTCATCTGTCGACGTTCCTTTTGTGTGCTCCGACGTATTGGTAAAATGCCATAAGACAAAATAAAGAAAATTGTTTACAATTTGTAAATGTATTTATGTTATGGAAATTTAATTCGATAAAAATTAATTTAAAATTTGGTGATACAGCATGTATAGTCCCTATATCACACAAATAATGCATGTCTCCTTTAGAAGATAAAAGCAATTTTTAAAGGAAGAAAAATAATTCTAGTTCATTTTCAAATTTCAACTGAACACTAAAAATTATGACTATTTCTTAGTAAATGGTTTCTTGAAAAATATTCTTTGAAAATGTCAGATATTTCGTAAAACAAGCAGAGCATTATGTCCTTTTATGTATATTTGGCATTCAAAGTCAGGGTTAATATCTAATTGTTGGGTGCACTTCTTGCATATCTATTGTTTGTTTAGATGCTTTTAAGATAAATGATTCTTGACATATCCATCTCTTTACATATCTTGCAAATCTCGTACTTGCTCTTGCTCTAATGACACATTGTAAACGCCTTATTATGTGCTTAAACATTTCGAAATATTGACCACCTTTGATCTAACTTAAAATTTAGTTAAAATTTGATCATGGTGTACAATAGGGAAGCACATGTGATCTTTCCAACGACATCCAAGTTATCTTTGTTGGAAACGAGATATGATATCGTTTGCTCTAATTAGTAACATTAATCAGAGATAATAATTTTGAGAAAGTGATAACAAATAACTCTGACAAACGCAGCCACTGGACGGAGTGAACGGGTTATTGCCCAACTTCGTGCTGGGTATCGACTTCGGATAATCCTCCGGCCATCATCTTGAAGATATACAGTCTCGGAAATAGGAAAGACTTTGAGCGTGAGAGTTCCATCACTCGGTGATGAGGTAGAGACGCGTGTGGATCATCCGTTGACTCTCGCCCGAAGTTGCATTGGTTGGCCACTACAGTCAATTGACTTTGCCCTACCTCAAGTGCTGAAAACCGAACAAATTGTAACAAAATTAAATAGGGGGTGAGTTACGTATTACCAAATCTTCTTAAAGCAATTAGTTCTGGTCAATAGTGCTAAGCATATTAGCAACTATGCCTTCCAAGATACAACATCTTGAACCCATTTGGATTAGCATTATGCAAAATGGGACTCAAGCGAACCTTTCTTAAAACCTGACACACTTAGAAACAGTTGAATAGAAAAGATGCTTTTTCTAATCTTCTTTTCCTCTCCTGAAGAAAGAATAGTTCATTTCTATTTATATAGTTTGAATAGACATAAACAGAAGATATACATGAACTTAATAGATACATGAACTTAAGAGACATATCTCGTTTTACTCACTTTTGTTGATAACCCATAATTAGAATAATCCCCCCATATTAATGAGTCAACGAAACAATTTTTAACTCGAAGAATTCTAAATATGCCTGCGAAAGTCAAGATAGATTACTTTCACTTTGAACTTTCTTTAGTGAAAGGCTATTGGACTTACTTAACTAGTCAATGGACTTAGCCTTAAATCACCAATTAATTGTGTAAGTCCATGCAATAGACCTCACATAGAGTCTTTTTTATTTAAGATTGATTCTCATTTGTGTTAATTCTTTTGGCGTGAACCTCGTGGGATTCATGCGTACTTAAGAAAATCTAGCCTTTAAAGATTTTCATTGAGTTAACTAGCTTCACGCATATAGGTGCATTTCTATCAAAAGTGTTGTACCATATACCATACTAGGATATTTTATTCCAAGTGACAAGACTCATTAAATGTATATCATACCCTTAAAATGCTATAGGAGGTACCATTGCATCATAAAAATGGGAGAGAGAGCTCAAACTAGAGTTTTCAAAATTTGCGTTGTCCTATTAAACCTAGTCCATGTGATTTCCAATCGCCAGGTTAGGTTTCTACTTTGGAACCTCTTCATTGAGTTAAGGCTTTTAACTCTAACTAGATGCACAGTGTACCTGCTCTCTCGACAAATCTTTTATCAGTGGATTCATAATATTTTACTTTGATTTCACAAAGTCTAAAGAATTTATTCAAGAGCAACTACCTTATGTTGTTATGTCTATGACGAATGTGTCTATGCTTATTGTTGTATATCACATTTTGTGCCTTTACAATTGTTGCTTGCTTGTGACAATAAATGCATACCGCGAGCACCGATTTTGGCCAAATGGAATATTCTCTAAGAAATGTCAAAGCTACTCTACTTCTTTAGCAGCTTTATCCAAAAGCAATAAACTCAGATTCCATCATGGAGTGTGCTATTAAAGTTTGCTTTGAGAATTTCCACAATTCTACAACACCTCATAGTGTGAACCCGTATTCGCTAGTCAATTTCAATTGATTAGAATTCGAAATCTAGTAGGCATTACCATACCCTTGCAAAACAGGTAGATATTTGTCATATTGTATAACATAATTTTTGGTTCTTTTCCAATAACCTAACACTCTCAGTAGAGCATTCCAAGGCTCTTGACTAGGATTACCTATATATCTACTCAATTTTCCTACTTAGTATGCAATATCCGGTATAATGCAGTTTACGATGTGTCCCAATTCGACCTCAATGCTCAATTGGTAAGTGATGACCATAAAGGTGGGATTTAGAAGTGCTTCACCATGAAATTTTTTCTCACGGCATGCAACTCTAAGGATGTCATCACCTTATCCTTTGGAATCAATCATATGATTTCACTCGGTCATTGTCATGAGTTCTCCCAAGATCGCACCTCGTGTGATAGTATAATTTATCATGAACCTACCTTGATGTTACAGCATATCTCAATCAATGATTTTAGGGTCAAAAGGAAATCGAAAGTAAAGGTGAATTTAAGGGTATTTCGACCATGATAGCCCTCTCAAAGGTCTATCCACCAAAGATGGCATTACTTTATCTTTTTGGCTTTAGCACTATGAGTATGCTAAATCATAGCTGTAAACTTTTCCAAAATTTCATACCCCTCGCGATGGATTCATGTATTATTTCTACTTTGTTTTAGACAACATAAATGGTATCTAGGAGTCACTACTAGTCTCATTTTTAGGGGTTGGCTAGTATGCTCGATCGAGGGTTGGGAGTGATCCCTCAATTCCTATGTAACTAGAGAACTAAGTTCGGGGACTTGGACTATGCTAATGCTTCTATTAGTGCCCTTTCAATACCTAATGGTCAATGTGTTACCTAACATGCTTTTGCATGTCTTTTACATTTTCATGCCTTTTATAGCAAAAGGGTGATCAAGCATGGATGGTTAGTTTGTGCTATTCTACTCTATTCAAGTATGAACAAGAACAAAACAAACAATTAATTGAAAGACAGTGCGTAAAAGTAAACAACCAAAGCAGTTAAAAGGGTAAAATAAATCTAGACATGCAACCCTAAATTTGAGATTTCAACCAAAGCAGAATATGCTTTCCAGACCAAAGCAAATTTCAGATTTCAAGCCTAAATTTGAAAAATGGAAAACTAGGCAAATGGTGGGCAAATTAGACAAACCAATTGTCATTAGAAAGCTTAGGGTGTCCTTTAAATTTCCTAGAAGCTTGCAGATCCAATTAGGGTTTCTTCTAGCTCATGTGAAGGTATTCACATAAATGGTCAAATCAGGTAAGGACAAGAAAAACTTGACATGCAACTTTTAGGCCATTATCCTAGTTAAATGATGCTTGAATTTTATGACATTTTAGTATGTCCTAGCTCTAGATGATAAGGGAAAATGTGATGAAGACATCTAGTCCTAGATCAATGCATAAAAATTCATAAAAATTCATGAACCTAAGTAGGCCAATTAACCTATTCATGACAGTACACGGCAAAAATTGCAGAATAAGCACACTGACTTCACAAGAGGTTTTGACGTAGCAAATGATACTCAATTTATGCTGGCATACATCGTTTTAAAGCTTGAGATGTAATTTATGATTGTCTAGAAGGCATCATCCACAAATTGATTCAATAACAAGTTCAATCGAAGACTTTCCTCTAGTAGGACAAATTAATGATAGAAACAACAACATAGACCAGAATCTGGCATACATTGATTCAATGCATAAAAATTCATAAAAATTCATGAACCTAAGTAGGCCAATTAACCTATTCATGACAGTACACGGCAAAAATTGCAGAATAAGCACACTGACTTCACAAGAGGTTTTGACGTAGCAAATGATACTCAATTTATGCTGGCATACATCGTTTTAAAGCTTGAGATGTAATTTATGATTGTCTAGAAGGCATCATCCACAAATTGATTCAATAACAAGTTCAATCGAAGACTTTCCTCTAGTAGGACAAATTAATGATAGAAACAACAACATAGACCAGAATCAATCATGATTAATCCTATCTATATGACAAGAGAAAATTCTAAAAATGTTCATGCAAAGGCAAAAATGTTAGGGTTAAATTTCATGAAGACACTCTACCCTAATTCAATCCACAAAAATGCACACAAAATTGTAAAGCAAATCAGGTCATCCAAAATTCTATATAACAGCTACATCATAGAACATAGGAAAACTTTGGACATGCAATTGAGGTTCTTTGATTTTCTTGAAATTTTCAATGCCAAACTCAAATTGAAGTTAAGATATGACGATTTAGGGGTTTCCATAAGTTTCAATTTTTTGGTCAAAAGTTTAACCAAAAGTCAACCATTTAGTTGACTTTGCACTAAAAGGTTGATCTTGTGATCAAATCGTTGATTTTTTTTTTTTTCAGAAAACCAAAGTGTCCAAGTGATACTAAGGCTATTTATGATCTTTTTTATGCAAAAAGTCAATTTTTGACCAGAAATAACATTTTGAGTTTTTGATAAAAATGAATAGGGAATTACCTACAAATGATTGGCCAAAGGAAATAAATGAAAAATGATACATTTTGTTTGAGAATTAGGTTTCGTTGCACTCAAGAACCCTAAACTCAAGTTTTCTACCTTTATCGATGTGTTAGCTAAAAATTAGATGTCAACATGAAGAACATGATGTTGTCAATTACTTGAGGGTATTCTAGTTGCTCAATACTATTTCCAGTAATTTTTTCTTAAATTTAGTTGTGGAAGTAAATGATTATTCGCATCTTTAATGTTGAGCCCTTTAAACATCTCAATTACATTTTGAAAATGTAATGATTGTATTAAAACTAGACCATCATAATTCATTAAAATTTTTATGCAGAGTATAACATGCACAACACCTAAAACTTTCATCTTGAAGTTCTTTTTGAGAATATTATTGATGATGTTGATAACCTTAGCATAATTTCCAAGAATCAGCAAGTCACTAACTTATAGACAAATAAACACACATCTACCTTATGTGGATTTGGTATATACACATTTTTCACACTAATTGATTCTACCAATTTTGGATCATCAAGTAGTTAGACTTCTCATGCCATAACTTAGGAGCTTGTTTAAGTCTATACAATGATTTGACTAGCCTACATATTTTGTGTCTTTTGTGTTTTGACCTTGAATCCCTTCAAGTTATTCCATTGGCATGGATTTCCATATTTTTATATTTTTTACCTAAAAATCTATACGTGCTGCTATTTTGAGTATAACCGATAAATATGCAATTTACCGTTTAAGGTCGCAATCGAGTTTATTTAGGCGGAGGAATCTCTATTGAGGCTAACGATACAACCTAGAGGAAAAAATTTGACAAATTTGTAGAAATTATTAGCAACTTTTGCAAAGATCATGTCAAGTAGATATTTCAACCAGCATGAATCCATTTAGGTGTTAATGCAATAAGTGCAAGAAAAATAGGTGGATGTAACAATATATAGTGGTTTGGCTTTATCCCTAGGATTACGTCCACTCTCCTAACTAACAATCGCAAATTGGGCTGAATTACACTAGTAAATTGCTCAACAAGTTAAAAAAGCCAAATACTAATCCTTTTTAGATGATTGATCATACTATCAAGATTCAGCTCTTGCACTTACTCTCATACACTTGATGTTCTACACAATTATGAAGCAACAAGAACATAACATAGATTTTAACAAACAAATAAGAGCTTTTAGCTTCAAACACAACTTCTAGCAGACTCGGAGTTTTGTAATGCATGTGCCTCTAAAATTTTGGCTTCAAAGATCTTTTCATATATAACAATTTTCCTGTTGGAGATGTCTTGGAAAAGTAAAGAGCTATTACATATCTGTTGGTGCTACTATCCATCGACTGAATAGCCCATACATTTGTTTTGTTGGATATATTGTTAATATAGTCTAAAATAATATGTTCACATACAAGCCCAATAGGTAAAAGCATGGTTATTTGGGTCCATATGAGCCGGAGCCCAATAACTTGCATATAAAAACTCTAGGGTTTCCCTACGTTGGAGGTAACACTGTTGAATGTTCCAAACTTGACGTCTCTTGGTGTAATACTTCAAGCAACCGTTTCTTCTCTCTCAAAGTTATTACCTCCAACAATCTTGAAGTATTAGGTTTGTGTGTCGGATTTGAGCGAGCAAAAAGTCTTCTTGAAGATTTCATCAAGACGAACTCGCGGTTGTAATTTACTTTCGATTTCGACGGTGGTATTGGCCGGGATCTGAGTTTGAAGATTCGGGTGACCGAAATCTTTGATTCAAAAACGCAAAAATTATAGCCAATTTTAGAGGGTGAAACCACTTAGGCTTTGATCTACTTGTCAATACGAACGTTTTGAGTGGTCACTCGCGTCAATCGGAGGTCGGATGGAGAAGTTACGGCACCCGGAAGTTTCCATCTGAATTTCTAGCGAATTTTGGGGACAAAATTTCTAGCGAATTTCAGGGGCGGAAATTTCCAGCGAGTTTTAGTGACAAGGGCAGTCCATCTTAAGGTTTTTGGGCACTCCAGATCCGTTTTTAGGGTTTGTTTGTGCAAATTCCATCACTACAGAGCGGTTTGATCAAGGTTGTGGCTCCGAGGACTCTAAAGTGCACTCTTTCTAACATTTTGCTTTGATTAAAATGGCAAAGCATAATTCCTATGATATTATGAAGCTGCAATCATTTGATGTTACTGAATGTCATGACTGGAAATACATGTTCAATTTGGCATGAAAGAACGGAACATATTCTATACTGTATTAAGTGATTTTGCATCTACCATTAAAGATGTGGATGAATATCAATGGAACAAAGATGCGGATTTTTGTAGAGATTACTTGTTGAACTCTCTAAATCCTAATCTGGCTATGACTTACAATGAGTATAAGATGGCGAAAGAGATATGGGATCACTTGAACGCTCAGTTCCAAAAACAAGAGGGGCTCTCTAAAACTCTCATAGCGGAGAAATTTTTTGACTTTAAATTTACTATGAATTCAAGCATCACCTCTCAATTAGTTGAATTTGAGAACATGAGGAACAAGCTGAAAGATGATAAGTCTGATATGTCTGATAATCTCTTTGTCGGTCTTGTGTTGAGCAAACTACCAACTAAATGGAGTTCTTTCAAGATTGAAATGCACAGACTGAAGGTATAGGTGGGACTAGATGAATTAAAGAGGTATATTCACATTGAGGATCAAAATATTACTAGGAAGAATTTGGAACAAGTGGAACAACAAAAGTCAGTTGTCAACTTAGTTTCACACTCCAATAAACCTCAAAAAAAGTCCAAGTCACTAAAAGGTGAATCATCTTTACAGTTAGAGGCCAAAAAGACTATCTTCAAAAAGAAGAAGAAGGGCAAGTGCCATAACATTGGAAAGTGGGGTCATTGGGCAACAGAGTGTAAGTTACCGAAGAAGCCAAAGAATGATACACCACAAAATGATGCCAATATGCTAATTAGAGGATCTGAGCCTCGAATCTTCATTGGAATGAAGAAGAGTGGAAAGGCCAGCATCTCTTTTGAGTGGTGGTTGGATAGTGGCACTACTTGTCACGCTACAAATGACAAGAACTTACTCACTAAGGTCACAGAAATGAAAGACACTGTGGAAAATTGCAATGGTGGTGAGGCAAAGCTGACTCATGCTGAAACTGCAAATTTGGTGATTTCTTCAAGTAAATTACTAACTCTGAAACATGTTAGAGTAGTACCTTTACTTAAAAAGAATTTGATATCTATGAGTTTACTTGATAAAGTTGGTATGTCTTTTTCAATTATGAATAGTAGAGTAACTTTATCTGTTAATTCATATTATTTTGGTTGTGCATTCATGGTTAATGGTATGTATAGGTTGAGTTTAAACACTAATAGCATAAATCATGTGAATTATACTTTGATTGATCCAAAGTTGCTACACAATAGACTTGGACATGTGAATTACAGGAAAATACAACATCTAGCTAAAACTCACAACATTCCATTAGATACTTTTATTCGATTTAACAAATGTGAAGTGTGTGCACAGGCTAAAATCACTAGAAAACACTTTAAGTTGGTTTCTAAAAGCACACAACTTCTTGAGCTAATACATTCTGACATTTATGATTTTAGAAATTACATTACTGTGGTCGGAAGTATCTAATAACATTCATAGACGATTTTTCTAGATATTGTCATGTCTATTTGTTGAAATCGAAAGATGAGGCTTTTGAAAAATTTAAGATTTTCAAGTCTAGAATAGAAAATCAACTCAACTTGAAAATTAAGAGGTTTAGGAGTGATAGAGGATGAGAATATACTATGTCAAGGTTCAAGGAATTTTGTGTTTCAGAAGGTATAATACTTGAAACCATTGTTCCTTATTCACCCCAATCAAATGGTGTTGTCGAGCGTAAGAATAGAACGTTAACTGAAATGTTAAACTCTATGTTACTTACAGCTGGCATGCTTTCCTCCTACTGGGGAGAAGCAGTTCTAACTGCTAATCACATCTTGAATAGGTTGCCGCACTCTAAGTTGTCCATGACACCTTATGAGATATGGCATAAGCACCATTGTGGATATGATACTCTTAAGACTTGGGGATGTATTGCTTATGTAAGTATACCAGATCCTAAGAAACCTAATGTGGGATCTAGAACCATTACTTGTGTATATCTAAGTAGTGCAGAAGATAGTGCTGCAAATAGGTTTTTAGATCTATCTACTAATACAGTGATAGAATCTAGAGATGCAGTGTTCTTCGAAAACAAGTTTCTTAGAGATTAAGGCTTGAATGTTTCTAGATCTACATATATGATTTTAGAATCTCCTATAGAATCTGAAGCAGACCCTTTTGACACTAATCTCACACAGTTGACTATTGAACCAATTCCAGTTAGAGTATCTATAAGAGAGAGAATTCCCAAAAGTTTTGGTGAGGACTTTGTTGCTTACCATCTTGAGGATGATCTATTCTCCTATCAAGAAGCAATGAGATCTAGGGAATCTCTACTATGGGCAGAAGCCATAGATGATGAAATGAGCTCTCTGCTGCAAAATCACACTTGGCAGCTAGTAAATTTGCCAAAAAGGGCTAAAGCTATAGGCTCTAAATGGGTGTTAAAGAAGAAACTGAATAGTGATGGATCAATAGCTAGATACAAAGCACGTTTAGTAGCTAAAGGCTATAAATAACAGAGTGGAATAGACTATTTTGATGTTTATTCACCTGTGTGTCATCTATCAACTATAAGAATTCTTCTTGCTTTGGCATCTATCAAACACTTTGTAGTGCATCAAATGGATGTAAAAACAGCTTTCTTAAATGGGGATTTAAATGAGGAAATTTACATGGAACAACCGGAATGATATGTTATGAAAGATCTTAAGGACAAAGTTTGTAAATTGAATAAATCCCTATATGGTCTTAAACAAGCACCTAAGATGTGGCATCTTAAATTTGATGAAGTGGTGAAGAGTTATGGCTTTCAATCTAGTTATTCAGATAAATGCATTTACCATCGTTCTATGTCAAAAGATAGTCATCATTTGCTTGTATGTTGATGACATGTTAATTCTTGGTTTCGATCATTCTGTAGTGAGTGATGTGAAAACTACTTTAGCTAAAGAATTTGACATGAAAGATCTTGGTATTGCTAATACCATTCTTGGTGTGAAAGTAAGCTTTAAACGACAAGTCATCTCCCCTAGCCAGACTCATTATATTGACCAGCTACTTTCTACTTGGGGATACGATAAGTGTAAACCGATTGAGACACCATGTGATTATAATATCAGACTGAGTCTTAATGAAAGGGGCTAGCGTGGATTAGTTAAAGTACTCGAAACTGCTTGGTAGTCTCATGTATGCTATGAGTTGCACTAGACCTGACATAGCCTTTACAGTTGGCATGCTGAGTCGTTTTACTAATAATCCTAGTAAAGAGCATTGGGATGCCCTCAATAGACTAATGAGATATCTTAAATGTAATAAAGATTATGCTCTATATTATTCTGGTTATCCTCTAACTATGGATGGATATTCTGATGCCTCATGGTGCTAAGATATTAGAAATAGTAAGTCTACTAGTGGATATATATTCACTTTGGGTGGAGCTGCTATTACTTGGAAATCCAAATGACGGACTTGTATTGCATTGTTGTCTATGGAATCAGAAATTTTTGCTTTAGCCTCAGCCAGTGAAGAGGCATAGTGGATAAAGAATTTGATTATGGATATTCCTTTGACTCGGTTAAAGATTAATTCTTTAAGCCTATTCTGTGATAATCGAGCAGCTGTCCAAGTCATCAAAAGTGCTCTCTTTAATTCAAAGAGAAGACATGTGAGATTGAGACATGCGTTGTTGAATTATCTGAGAGAACAAGGGGTTATCACCTTGATTGATGTGAGATTGAAGGATAACATAGACGATACTCTCACCAAAGGTATGCCTAAAGATCGATTATTCAAAACAGTGGGGGAACTGGGGTTAAAGACTATATAGGCAAGTCTTAATTACCATTTACTTACCTTCTAATTGTGTGTTTTGAATTATCGAATCTTTCTTTATTGGCTACAATGATAAGCACAGTTTATATGTTTCATCGATGTTCACATTTACTGACTAATTTGAAGAGGGTGAGTTGTCTCATTCCAAATTTGATGAAGATAACTTTAACCTAATTCAAATGTTTTATCGGGGAAACTTGTGTCATTCCAAACTTGATGATACAATTCAACTAGATTAGACTATCCTTTTGGTTAAATGATCTTATTCCAAATTTGATGCTAGATTATTTGACTTTAAGGAATCAGTAACTGTGACATTCCAAATTGAAACATAGAAATAATTGTTTACATAAGAAGCCTGCTGGTCTTGTTCTTAATTGAAACTTGATATTACATGACTAGGTTATTGTAAGTGACTTGACTATTGGTCATGTTCTTTGAAACTAGACAATAGTTATTCTCCTGCGAATAAACTTAAGTTGATGGCTCTTTGTAAATCACATTGTTTAGGTCTTATTCATAATTTATGAAACTGGCTTGATGCTTATGAACATAATATTATGATGTTTTATGACATCAATATATGTTCTTCTCTGCCTGATGGAATGTTGCTAAGTTTTTATTCAAATGATTGAATTCATGATAATATGAAATTCATATTTGACATTCTACAAGGGATGGCAGAGATGGAGGAGAGCTTAATGAGTGGAATCCTGACCAAGAAGACCTACTTGATGAATGAATATATATATATCATTTAAAGCGTGTAGGGACTTGACAGTTTACCTGCTATTGCCTATTTTGATGAAATCCATTTACTTGAGACTTGTATTTTGCTATTTCTATTTTGTAAACATTATTATGCTTGTAAGGCCTTGGACTATTTTGATTGGCCTACTTATACTTACTTGACTAGTATGCATATGTTAGTTGTGAACTGAGTCTGAGATTTATTTTGGAATTTGGATGAGTTTAGACTAAATCTAAAACTCTTAATACTTATTTTGATTTATTGATCTTAGAACAGATTCATGATAAGAATGATTCACTTATTTAGATTGCATATGATGATTGAGTTTAAACTTTACTGTTGAAAACTCTTTGACCGATCCGAGTTGATTGTTTTGGACTGAATGTGAATGATTCATGTTTGTCTGAATATTACACTGACCATCTTATTGGATTGTACTGTATGGTGAACATAGGAGGAGATTGTTGGATATATTGTTAATATAGTCCAAAATAATATGTTGACATACAAGCCCAATAGGTAAAAGCATGGTTATTTGGGTCCATATGGGCCGGAGCCCAATAACTTGCATATAAAAACTCTAGGGTTTTCCTACGCTGGAAGTAACACTGTTGAGTGTTCCAAACTTGACGTCTCTTGGTGTAATACTTCAAGCAACTGCTTCTTCTCTCTCAAAGCTATTACCTCCAACATGTTTTCCATAACATTTGCAGACAACTTGAAATGACTACTACTGCTATCCTATCGCCGCGGCTTTAACACATCTACCTGTTCTCCAATTCTCTATTTAACTTTTAGTTCTTCTACTATGCATAAATACCTTACAATAGCTACATTTGAGAGTTAGTAAACATCATTAGTTAGCTAATGTTGTAACATCACCCATAACTTGACAACTTCAGCATAGACACACACAATGTCTTCAGTTGATCTTTAGATCTGTAGGTGCTATTTTGCGAACGGAACAAACTTGTTATCTTTTTCCTTTACAAGCATCACCTAGTTCTTTGCACATCGTTACAAACATTTACATAATACCATAGTAAATATTATATTAAGAATAGTTTGGAAATCATCAAAATCACTTAGAGATGTTTCTCCAATAGTCTCCTTATGATGACAAAACTATCCTGCAGATGTGAATACGAAGTGTTTGATAAAATTGTGGTGAAAGTAAAGAGATTATGATGATTTTCATAGAATGTAGACTCTGTAGATAATAGTCTCCATATGATTTTCGGTGAATTTTGGAGATAATGACTAGAATCTCTCTCTCCCTCCCTCCCTCCCTCTCTCTCTTATAATAATAAAAATGAAGAAATTCAAAGATCCCCTAGAGACAATGCCTATATATCAGAAGAAAATGTCAATCAAAATATGACAAAGATAATTATTTGCAGCGCCATTTTCCTATTGCTTACATTACTAGTTCCCCCTGTTTCAATGTTATCTTCTTAGAAACATTTTTAATCTGCATAATCTAGTCAAATATTCACATCATATCTCTCAAACCCTTTTTATCATCAGCAAAAAGATAATATCATCGATCAGCAGTGCAAGATTACGACAAAAGAAAAATATTAAACATAAAAAACAAACATCAACAAGAGGAAAACATGATCGTAAAGAGATACGATGTCTTTTAAGTGCAACATCATTTTCTTTGCCGGGGGGGGGTGTGGCGGCGGGGTGGGGAGAGGTGGGAGGTTCGTGTTATAGATGAAGCCAAATATTTGTTTTTAGGGGCTTTTTTGTCTTTTCTATTAGATTTCCTTTTAGGTTAAAAGTGGTATCTTTATATTAGCGATGGCAAGATACTAGCCGTCAAGACGCAAGAAAAAGGAAATAGAGAGGCAAGAAAAAGAGAGAAGAAAAAAGTGAGTTTTTTTCTTGATGAGGGTTCTCAATCTCTTTGTGCCCTGATCATGAGAGAAGATCGTCGTTGTATTCCAACTTTTCGAAGTCTAGTGGATTGCAGAGTGCCTGTGCGGAGACGTAGCCCGGGTTTGGGTGAACTTCGATAACAAATTTTCTAGCATGTTCATCTGATTTTGCTCTTTTATTACTATATTCTGTCTGGTGAATTGTTTGCGAGCGTTATTTTTCTGGAATCGACGTGCGATTTCATAACAACTGGTATCAGAGCCAGGTTGGCTAATTGAGAACATCGAGGGTTTTCGGTGACGTTTGATTGAAAGCAAACAGGATGGCAGAAGATAAAATCAGAATCGATAAGTTCAATGGAGAGGATTTCGGATGGTGGAAACTACAAATAGAGGATTATCTTTATCAAAAAGATCTCTATGCACCACTTGAGGGTTGGAAACCCGAGATGGCGGAAGTGGATCTGACAGCAGAAGCTGGATGGAAAATTCTTGATCGAAAGGCATTAGGTGCGATTTGTCTAGGGTTGACGAAAAAGACAGGGTACCACATCACAAAAGCAAAGACTGCAAAAGAAGCCATGGATATTCTAACAAATATTTTTGAGAAGCCGTCCACATCAAATCAGGTATTTTTGCTGAAGAAACTGGTTAATATGAAGCTATCTGATATAGGTTCTGTGGCAGAGCATATTAATAGTTTCACGCAGGTCACGGGTCAATTGGAATCCGCAGGCATAAATTTAGACATGAAGCTTCAAGCTTTATTATTTTTATGTTCTCTTCCAGAAAGCTACAATACCGCAGTGCAGGGAATTTCGAGCACCATGAAGGATGATTTAACTCTTGATGATGCTGTGAGTAGTATCATGGATGAAGAGATGCGAAGGAAAGTCTCAGGTGGAGATCATTTTTCTGCATCTACATCTTCAACGGCACTCGCAGTGGAGAATCGTGGAAGAAGTAAAAGTAGAGGAAAATTCAGCGAGCGTAGCAGATCACAATCAAGGGGTGGGAGATAGGTTGCAAAAGATGAGTGTTGGTTTTGTCACAAAATCGGACACCGGAGGTTTCAATGTGAAGCCTACAAAAAGAAGTAGCAAGATGAGAATCAAGGAGCTAATATGGTTAGCGATGAATCTTTGCTAGATAACTTGTGTTTGTCTGCAGGGTTTGACTTAACAACAGATAAATGGTTTATTGATTCTGGTGCTTCTTTTCATTGCACCTCGCAAAGAGACATATTTGATGATTATGCCAGTGGAGATTTCGGACAAGTGGTTGTGGGAAATGGCCACATGTGTCCTATTGTTGGGAAAGGAACTGTGACTGTGAACATCTCAGGTGGAGGACGTCTAGTTTTACGTGAAACTAGGCATATTTCAGAATTAAAGAAAAATCTGATTTCAACCAGTAAACTTGACCAAGAAGGTTTGGTAATAACCTTTGGCTGCAGAGAGTGGAAGATAACCTCAGGGGTAAGAGTAGTAGCAAAGGGAAAGCGTACGGGTACACTTTACCTTCTCCAAGGAGACAATATCAGTGATATGGTTGCAACTACAATGACTACAGGTAATTTATCTACTCTTTGGCATTATCGTTTAGGACATCTTGGTGAAAAAGGTGTAAAGCAGTTACACTCGAGGAAATTACTTCCAAGTTTACAAAAAGTTGAGTTAGATTTTTGTGAGAGTTGCATTTATGGAAAACAGAAGGCTGTTAGTTTTCAATTGAATGGGCGACAAAATAAAGGCCAGAAGCTAGAGTTGGTTCATACTGATGTGTGGGGACCTGCTCAGGAACTCTCTTATGGTGGTAAGAGATATTTTGTCACATTCATTGATGATGCAACAAGGAAGACTTGGGTCTATGCTCTTAAAGAAAAATCAGAAGTATTCGAGATGTTCAGAATGTGGAAGACCATGGTAGAAAAAGAAACAGGTTATCAGATTAAAGCTCTGAAATCTGATAATGGCACACAAGTAAGGAATTTGCAGAATATCTGAGTCAAGAAGGCATACACGGGCTAAAGACTGTTCTTAGAACTCCTCAAGAGAACGGTGTAGCTGAAAGAATGAACATCACTATTCTAGAACGTGCGAGATGCATGAGACTACACGCGGGTCTCCCGCTACACTTATGGGCTGCCACAATTGATGCAGCTGTTTATCTTATCAACAGAAGTCCATCTAGTGCGTTGGATGGAGAAATACCACAAGAACGGTGGTCAGGTAAAAAGATTAATTATTCACATCTAAAGGTGTTTGGTTGTATTGCATATGCTTTGATTGACAGGGAGGATAGGAAAAAGCTTGATGCTAAGTCCCAGAAGTGCGTCTTTATCGGATACGGTGGTGATGAGTATGGCTATAGGCTTTGGGATTATGAGAATAACAAAGTCATCCGCATTCGCAATGTGGTATTCCATGAAGAAAAGATGTACAAGGATCGTCAGACAGAGACAGAGCATGAGAAGGTAGTACAACCAGAATATGTTGAATTAGACACAATGCCCGTGAAGATGTTTCCAGTAGATCAAAGTTCACCTGAAAGAGAGGTTCAAGATGAGCCTATTATCAGTGAAGAGGTAGTTCAAGAAGAACGTAATGATTTGGAGCAAACGAATGACCCTAAAGTACCTGTCTTGAGAAGGTCTACACGTGTGAGAAAGCCAAAGGTAATTTTTGATCCATCAGCTAATATTGTTTTGAGCCATGTCTTATATACATATTCGGGAGAACCGGAGAGTTACAATGAGGCAAAGGCAGACACGTCTCACTTGCGGTGGGAGTGTGCTATGAAAGATGAGATGAGCTCGTTATTTCGTAACAAAACTTGGGAGTTGACCAAGTTGCCCACAGTAAAAAAGCTTTATTAAACAAATGAGTGTACGGGGTTAAGAATGAAGCAGATGGTAGTATTAGATACAAGGCGAGACTTGTAGTCAAGGGCTTTTCTCAAAAAGAAGGGATCAACTACTCCGAGATATTTTCACCTGTAGTGAAAATGACATCAATTAGATTTCTGCTGAGTATAGTTGCAGTGGAGGATCTTCATCTTGAGCAGTTAGACGTAAAAACAGTGTTTTTACATGGTGACTTAGATGAAGAACTATACATGGCACAACCTAAAGGTTTTGAAGTCAAAGGTAAGGAGCACATGGTATGTCGCTTGAAGAAAAGCTTGTATGGCTTGAAACAAGCTCCGTGGCAATGGTACCTAAAATTTGATGGTTTCATGCAAGAAAAAGGATTTGCACACTGTGAGTCTGATCACCGTGTTTATTTTCGCAAATATGATGATGGTGACATTGTGTATCTCTTTATATGTGGATGACATGCTAGTGGCTAGTTCCAATATGAAGAGAATCGTAGAAGTGAAGAAGATGTTATCATCACAGTTTACTATGAAAGACTTGGGAGAGGCCAAGAATATTTTAGGCATGAAAATCATCAGGGATAGGAAAAATAAGAAATTATGGTTGTCGCAGGAAGACTATGTGAACAGGGTGTTAAAGAGATTTAACATGGACAAGGCAAAACCGGTTGCAACTCCTCTAGCAAATCACTTCAAACTTTCAAAGGATATGTGTCCGAGCACTCAGGTTTTGAAAGATGAGATGGCGGTAGTTCCATATGCATCAGTAGTGGGGAGTTTGACGTATGCCATGGTGAGCACGAGACCAGACATTGCACAAGCAGTGGGAGTTGTGAGTCGATATATGCAGAGCCCAGGCAGAGAGCATTGGAATGCAGTGAAATGGATATTGAGATATCTAGTAGGTACTTCCAATTACTCACTTTATTATGGTGGTACATCTCTAGAGTTGCAGGGTTATGTAGATGCAGATCATTCGGGTGATCGAGATAGTGGTAAGAGTACCACTGGATATGTCTTTACAGTTGTAGATACAGCAGTTAGCTGGGTATCTCAACTACAAAAAGTAGTAGCTTTATCGACGATAGAGGCAGAATACGTGGCGATCACAGAAGCCTCCAAGGAAATCATGTGGTTACAAGATTATATGGAGGAGTTACATCGAAAACAGCCAGTCAGTACACTTTGGAGTGATAGTCAAAGTGCAGTGCACTTAGCAAAGAATGCAGCTTATCACTCAAGAACTAGACATAGCAAGAAGTGTTATCACTTTATCAGGTCAGCATTGAAAGATAATGAGTTAAAGCTACAGAAGATTGATGGCTCCAAGAATCCAGCTGACATGATGACCAAGGTAGTAGATAGAGAGAAGCATATTTTCTGTACTACTACCATTGGTATTACTCCATGTTGATTAATGAGGAGTATCGCAGAGGCACAAGTTTTTCAACTACTATTTTTTGAAGAAGATGGATACAAAGTTGCTAGGTGCTTGGGTATATTTGTCTTCAAGTGGGAGATTGTTATAGATGAAGCCAAATATTTGTTTTTAGGGGCTTTTTTGTCTTTTCTATTAGATTTCCTTTTAGGTTAAAAGTGGTATCTTTATATTAGCGATGGCAAGATCCTAGCCGTCAAGACGCAAGAAAAAAGAAATAGAGAGGCAAGAAAAAGAGAGAAGAAAAAAGTGAGTTTTTTCTTGATGAGGGTTCTCAATCTCTTTGTGCCCTGATCTTGAGAGAAGATCGTCGTTGTATTCCAACTTTTTCGAAGTCTAGTGGATTCGTAGAGTGCCTCTGCGCGGAGACGTAGCCCAGGTTTGGGTGAACTTCGATAACAAATTTTCTAGCGTGTTAATATGATTTTGCTCTTTTATTACTATATTATGTCTGGTGAATTGTTTGCGAGCATTATTTTTCTGGAATCGACGTGCGATTTCGTAACAGTTCGAACTCTTTGGATTTAGGATATACAAGATTGCAACAAATTTAAAATGGTTCGTTCAATTTTCACCAAATATCGAGTGAGTGAGGATATGGTGGTGTTGATTTCCTAAACATCAGCTTGAAGTTTGGCAAGCCTAATTGTGGGAGAAGCAAATGTTTCCCTTGAGGATGGTGATCTCTCAGGTGGAAGGAGACGAGTGGACTGCCTCTAAGTGGGCACCTTGCATTTCTTCTTCCTTTCTTGTTTGACTTTTTTTGCCAGCCTCATCTTCAAATAACAACTGCTCATTCATCATCTCTTTATCCAATTGGATTATCTCATCTTTTTTATTCGCCCATCCTTCAAGCATCATTCTCAGTATCATCTTATCAAGAGTTTTCTTCCTAATCTCCACATTCAACATGCTTTGAGAGGCTACATAAAAAATAAATAAATAAATCAATGTTTTTCTGCCAAAAGAGGCGAATGATGAGAGTTTCGTAGGGTAACTTGCCTGTTTTTCTCTTTTCAGTTCGATACATGTGAATGAAGATCACGATAGAGAGAGAGGTCCTTGAATTGAGTGAGTCAAGACTTGTGGAAGATGATTTTGGACGCAGACAAAGAGTCAAGATTTTTTTTTTTTGAATAAAATTGACCTTGAGGGGCACTAGGTTCAAAGGGATGATCTCTTTAAATTCTTGAGTGAAGTATGGAATTTCCAAAACAAAACCTTAGGCTTCATCAGGCTCTATGGAATCCTGTTACATCCGTTGTACTCACTTTGAATAATTTCAGTCAATTCATCGAGAGTGATAACAAAGCTTTTTTGTTTTGTCTTTTTGTTTTTGTTTTTTTGTTTTTTTTTTTGCGCCAAAAATTGAAAACAAAAGAGCCACAGTTTGGGAAGTAAAAATATGAATAAAACAGGACCATAAAAGTCGGATGGACTTTGTCATGGTGCAAAAAGATCTGAGCATGAGATTTTCAAAGAGTTCTGACAGAAAAAATCCGTGGGCATCAAAATATTCAAAATCAACATGTCTATGACGATTAGGGCCATGGTCTTTTAGAGCTTGGAAGGCAGCCTCATGATCTTTACCTAAAAACATTTCAGAAATGTAAGAGGAATTGAGAGAAGCATTTAGTAGCCTCAAAGTTTTGGTTGTCGTCATCTTTGCGACTTCTATATCCAGATGTTTCTTCCGTCTCAATTCTGGCTTCACTTGACTCTAGTTGTTTTGTGTCAAGAGCAGGAACAGAAATTTATGGTTGATCTATGGTCGGTTGAGAGACAATCTCAACTGTAGCAATGATATCCTCTCGCTGTTCGTTAGTAGAGGATTTCTGAGGTGATGGCTGTCCTACTATCTCAGAGGGTTCACCAGCATTTGCAGGAGGTAGAAGTGCCGATTGTTGTTGGGCCTTTGGTTGTCCAGGTTCAAGAGCGAAAATTAATTGACCCATCAGTCGTTGCACGATCAACTCCTTTCCTGGTGGAACTTTTATCGGCTGGGATGGTCCTCCGAGCTGTGGTAATAGAATAGTGGGTGCAATAATCATCTCTTTTCCAACTTGAAGTTGAGATTGAGGAGTATTTACAAGTGGGGGTTACTCCTTTGGTGGACGATGGCTGGCGGTGCTTGTATTTGTAGATTCTCCAGGTTCTCCATTGTGTCGAGACACATGACCAATTTTCCCTCGAGTGATTTAGTGGATTTTCAGGTTCATAAGTGAGATCAAAGTGCGAGTGTCTTCTTTTTGATGCTCTAGCCAGCATTGTGGCCGACTGAGAAGATTCTCTGGTTCCAGTGGCCCTCTGAGTTGCACAAGGTTTAGGAGCCATTTTAGAGAGAATATGAAGAGGTGCAATAGTAGCTTGTGAAGACGGTAGAAAATAATGGAAAATTAGGAGCGGTTACGGCGAGCAGTTTTCGTAGAAGGGACGTGAGCACTATCTCCTTATAAATAGGAGAGTTTAGCCACGTTTGAGAATGCTAGCCATTAGTTAATTACATTCTTATTGATTGTTTGAATTTTACAAAAAAGAAATTACACAGAAAGTAGATGAGAATTTTGTAATGATCAAGAGATTAGCATTCGGAAATACTGACACGGTAGTTATTGAGAAGAGAGAGAAATGCATTGTAACGGTAACAATTTCAAAAATTTAATGTGTCCCTAATGTCCGTTGCGTTCGATGATCTTTGATCAATAGCATGTTTGACATAAATAAAGATTACCCGAATCAGGCTTATTCAAGTGGGTTGCATATTCCTAATTCTCCCCTAATATATTCGAAAGCTTGTTTGTTAAGAGGTTTGATGAAAATGCTCGTCGTTCAACTTAGTAAATCGCATAGATATATCACCATTGTTCACATAATCTCTAATGAAGTAATGTCTCACCTCAATGTGCTTGCCCTGCGAATGTAATATTAGGTTCTTCATCAAATTTTTAGCACTAATATTGTCACATGGTATTGGATTGATTCTCTTCCCCAAAGTCACTTATTATTTCATCCAAATGAGATGAGCACAACAACTCCCAAGTGCTATGTATTTAGCTTCAACGTTTAAAAGAGCAAATAAACTTTGTTTCTTTGAGAACAAAGAAATCAACATATTTCCCAATAATTGACAAGTACTTGATGAACTCTGTCCGTCAATTTTACATCTTGCAAAATCTGAATTTTTGGTATACCAAACACCTAACTTTGAAAATGATCCAATGTATCGTATAATCTATTTTACAGCAAATAATTGTGATTCTTTTAGATCAGACTGAAAAAGTGCACAGAGACAAGTTTCAAACAAAATATTGGGTCTAGATGCTATCAAGTATAGTGATGACCCAATCAAGCTTCTATATAGCTTGATGTCAATAGATTTACCTTTTTCATCATTGTCAAGCTTGATAGTAAAGGATATTGGTGTTTCAACTTTTTTACAATCTTCCCATCCAAATTTCTTCACTAACTCTTTGGCATATTTCCCTTGATGAATGAAAGTGCCATCCTTTGTTCACTTGGTTTGTAGACCAAAAAAGAAATTGAGTACTCCAATCAAACTCATTTCGAACTCACTCTTCGTGATGTTTGCCAAGTCCTTGCACAAATCCTCATTAGTGGATTAAAAAATCATTACCCTTCTTTTTGACAAAAAGGGTTGTATCTACGTTACCTTTCTCTAAATTATGTTCGGCCAGAAATGTGCTTAACCTTTCATGTTCATGGAGTGTCTTCTTCAACCGTTAAATATCTTTAGTTTTGCTTGGGTCTTCAAAACCTAGAGGCTGCTCATCAAAGATCTTTTCTTTGATATATCCATTTAGAAACACACTATTTACATCCTTTTGATATATTATGAAATCATAGAAATAGGCATAAGTTAGTAAAAGTCATATAACTTCTAGTCTAGTAATAGGAGCATATGTTTCGTTGAAGTCAATACCTTTATCTCGTGTATAGCCTCACAACCAATCTTGTTTTGTTGCGAACCACATTACCTTTGTTATCAAGTTTGTTTCTGAATACCTATTTTGTTCCGACGATGGGTTGATCTAAGGGTCCCAGTGCTAATTCTCACACTTCATTGAATATAAATTGATGCAATTCTCTTGCGTAGTATCAATCCAACTTTCATCAAAAACAGCTTCTTCAATTCCTTAAGGTTCTAGTTGATAAGGGATGATCTAGTCTTGATCCCTTCATCTAATTTCCCAATGATTTGCTCTTTGGGATGCTTTGTCTTGAATCTCTAAATCCTTAGGAACACACGCTAATCTTCTTCTTCTTCTTTTCCTAAAATAGATGGATAAAAAGATAGATTTGTTGTCTCATAATTTTTTATATATAATATTCCACATCATCATACAACGGCTGATTTGTTGTTTGACTAAACGCAAGGACTACATTGAACATTTATCAATAGTTTTGGGACCATATTAAATAAATTAAAACTTTAAGAATGAAAATGCACATTAGGCCGAAGTTCGGGAACTAATTATGTCATTTCCCTTTTATATGAATCTTACTCACCCTAAATGTGTAAGGCGAAACAATCTCAAATCAATACTCACCCTATATTCGGTTCATTTTTTTTTTTTTCTTAACATGACTGTGCTCAATTAATCATTTGTTAATACATGCAAGCCGCTCCATCCATATACATCAAGCATAGGTATTAGGATCCAAGATTGCTGTAAATGAGGGACACTTTTGAATATAGCCCCCCCCCCCCCCCCCCCCAAAACACAAATCTATAATAAGCGAACAACCAACCTAGGAAAAGCACTTCTTATTTTATATGTGATGACAAAAAGGTAATTTTATTCTGAGAGAGAAAAAGTCGGACCATTTTCAATCTACCGGATTCAAATCGAGAAATTTTTTTTCCCAACTCCTATCTTGATTATTTACCATTAAGGGTCCATTTATTTCACGGAAAATGTACTATTTTTGGAAAATATTTTTCAAAAGTCATTTTGTATGGCTGAAAGCCTGAAACAAAAAAGATCCAAAAAGTATTTTCCATCATTTGGTAAGGAAAATCTGATGGGGAATAATTAAAAAAAAAATAATATTTTTTATATTATATATATATATATATATATATTTTTTTTTTGCTTCTTCCTAGGAGGGGCGATTGGCCACAGGTGAGCTTGAGCATTGCCCAATCCACTTAGGACGATGAGGCTTAGGGCCTCGCAAGTAGCTACTAGATCGAGCTCACCTATGGCCAATCGTCGACCATTGCCATGGCCAGCAATTGGGTAAAGAAGAAGCAAAAAGAAAATAAAAGAATATATATATTAAAAAAATTAAAAATTCAATCTAAAAAAAATGATTACAAATTTGAATTTTTTCTAATAGTTTTGTAAGATCAAACATTTCATTAACCAAGAACACTAACTCGAGTGTCGAGGACCTACACTTGGCTTTTATAGACCTAGGCTGGAGGGTCAAGATCAAAGCTTGAGCATCGAGGACCCAAGCATAGCCTCTATGGTCGAGCTCGTGTGCTAGAGCATCAAGTATGGGTACTAGAGGTTCGCCCTAGCCTCAATGGACTTGGACATGGGCGTTAGGGGCCCAGGCCTCAACATTAGGGTCTTTAGCCTGGCTTCGATGGACTCGGGATGAGCCACTAATGACCTGGTCCTAAACGTTGATACTTGGGAATTAATGTTGGGTTTCCCATATCCAAGCATAGAGATTCAGGTCCAAACACCAATATTTAGTCATATGTTAGAAAACGTTTTCCTATTCTTTCAAGAATGAAATCTTTTTCTTGAATTTAAGATTTTGTCGGCGGCAACGGTCGGCAATGGCTCCAAGCGATTGGAGGTGGCCGCGGCAAGAGAGAGAAACAAAAGAAAAAAAAAAGAAAATTGACTTATTTCTAGAAATTGTTCCCAAGAACAAGAAGCTACTTTTTTTTGTTTCTCAAAACTGTTCTCGGGAACAAAAAATTAAAGAAATTGTTTCCGGGAACAAATGTTTTACCAAATAGGTTTCTGTTCTTTTGTTATTCCGGGGAACAAAAGAATAGAAATTGGGAGAAACAGAAACGTTACCATGCGCTACTAAAAGACTTCAGTCTAGTTGTAGTGCTTCCAGCATTTTCTATATAGCTTATCAAGACCATGGGGAAAAATTATTTCTGGTCAGCATGATAGAATGAAGTATGAGCATGACATTGCTCGATGCCCCAAAGTATATCATAAAGAGGTATAATCATCAAAGCAATCTTCTACACCATGATACATTCATGATTTCGATTTTAAAAAAAAAAAATTGTTGGGATAAGGGCGTGTTTGCTTGAGTGAAGAAGTTTCCTGCAAATTAGTTTTATGAATTTTCATGGTCTTGGTAAGGATGGACTTGGCGAGGCCTAGGTGGCCACGCCTAATGAGACACTTCGGCGATTCTGGCATGTGGAAAGCTATGAAGGCAACCATGAGTACAACCGAGGAGATTGCTCCAGCGAAAAGCATCACACACCATGCATATTTGAGGAGGAGTTTGGAGAAGATATAATTTGATAGATTGCCAAAAAGAGTGCCAATGCTAATACACACCTAAATGATGGAAACAAAAAAATGAAAAAGATGCCACAAAATTAGAAAGGAAAAAAGGAAATGAAAATAAATAAGTATCTCAGGAAAGGAGATTAGGATGCCATGCGAGAAGACAGGGGAGATCTCGGTCGCGTAGACTGGGGCAATCGTCAAGGCGAAGCTTGTGCCGAGGCTGGCCAAGGAGTGGCCGACCAGCAACATGGAAAAATTTTGGGCCGAACCTATAATGACGGGCCCAACAAAATATATGGCCCCTACCATCACAATTTTCCAACGGCGACCAAACTTGTTAGAAATCACTGTCGTTGACACCAACCCAAGCAATGAGAACATACCAAGGATGCCCGTCATGAGCTGAAGCTGCAAATCGCTTAGAGCCAGGTCCGTCTTGATATATGGCGCAAGCCCGGTCATTAGTAGTTGAACTACAAAAAATTCAAAATAATAATGTACATGCAATAAACGTGCAACATACATGCGATATACATGCAACATACGTGCGATATAATTCCTCGAAGAAAATGATGGGGTAGATGTGTTAGGAGCCCACGCATCTTCCCCATCGTCTTCTAGCTCTATCTCTATCCCGTGTGCTCCGAAAGCCTCCACATTCTCTTCTTGTTGGTGTCCCAACCCATCTCTCCCATTCTCTCCTTCTTCTCCTTCATGGAACATCTGCAACAAAAATGTCCGGTAGCTATCGTCCGGCTCTTCATCTCCTTCGTTGAACATCCGCAACAGAAATTCCCGATAGCTATCATCCATCCCAAATGACTGACAATCCATCCACTCAAGTGTAGAAATGAGTTTGATAACCCAACAATTTCTTTTTTTGCATTTATTCATTTTTTATTCTTGCTCACAGATCGCCGACCGCTGCCACCTGCTGCCGCCGCTGCACGACCGCCCGCGGCCGACCGTCACTGATGACCGCCGTCGCAGAGCCCATCGGCCGCTGCCTCTCGTAGCCGGCCGTCGGCAGTTGGCGGCGGTTGGCGGCGGCAACGGCCGATGGGCTTTGCGGCGACGGTTGCCAGTGACGGTCGGTTGCGGGCGGTCATGCAGCGGCGGTGGTGGCGACGGCTGGTGGCGACGGTCGACAGTGGCTCCAGGCGATTGGAGGTGGCCACGGCAAGAGAGAGAAACAAAAGAAAAAAAAAGAAAATTGACTTATTTCTCAAAATTGTTCCCGGGAACAAGAAGCTACTTTTTTTTATTTCTCAAAACTGTTTCCGGGAACAAAAAATTAGAGAAATTGTTCCCGGGAACAAATGTTTTACTAAATAGGTTTCTGTTCTTTTTTTTGTTCCGGGGAAGAAAAGAACAGAAATTGGGAGAAACATAAACGTTACTATGCGATGCCTAAAAGACTTCAATCTAGTTGTAGTGCTTCCAGCAGTTTCTATATAGCTTATCAAGACCATGCAGAAAAATTATTTCTAGTCGGCATTATAGAATGAAGTATGAGCATGACATTACTCGATGCCCCAAAGGATATCATACAGAGGTATAATCATCAAAACAATCTTCTACACCATGATACGTTCATGATTTCGATTTAAAAAAAAAAAAAAATTTGTTGGGATAAGGGCGCATTTGCTTGAGTGAAGAAGTTTCCCGCAAATTAGTTTTATGAATTTTCATGGTCTTGGTAAGGATGTGCTTGGCGAGGCCTAGGTGGCCCCGCCTAATGAGCCACTCCGGCGATTCTGACATGTGGAAAGCTATGAAGGCAACCATGAGTACAACCGAGGGGATTGCTCCAGCGAAAAGCATCACACGCCATGCATATTTGAGGAGGAGTTTGGAGAAGATATAATTTGATAGATTGCCAAAAAGAGTGCCAACGCTAATACACACCTAAATGATGGAAACAAAAAAATGAAAAAGATGCCACAAAATTAGAAAGGAAAAATAGGAAATGAAAATAAATAAGTACCTCAGAAAGGAGATTAGGATGCCACGAGAGAAGGCAGGGGAGATCTCGGTCACGTAGACTGGGGCAATCGTCAAGACGAAGCTTGCGTCGAGCCTGGCCAAGGAGCGACCGACCAACAACATGGCAAAATTTTGGGCCGAACCCATAATGACTGGCCCAACGAAATATATGGCCCCCGCCATCACAATTGTCCAACGGCGACCAAACTTGTCAGAAATTATTGTCGCTGACACCACCCCAAGCAATGAGAACATAGCAAGGATGCCCGTCATGAGCTGAAGCTACAAATCGCTTAGAGCGAGGTCCGTCTTGATATATGGCTCAGGCTCGGTCATCAGTAGTTGAACTGCCAAAAATTCAAAATAATAATGTACGTGCGATAAACGTGCAACATACGTGCAATATAATTCCTCGAAGAAAATGATGTGGTAGATGTGTTAGGAGCCCACGCATCTTCCCCATCATCTTCTAGCTCTATCTCTATCCCGTGTGCTCCGAAAGCCTCCACATCCTCTTCTTGCTGGTGTCCCAACCCATCTCTCCCATTCTCTCCTTCTTCTCCTTCTTGGAACATCTGCAATAAAAATGTCCGATAGCTATCGTCCGACTCTTCATCTCCTTCGTTGAACATCCGCAATAGAAATTCCCGATAGCTATCATCCATCCCAAATGGCTGATAATCCATCCACTCAAGTGTAGAAATGTGTTTGGTAATGCAACAATTTCTTTTTTGCATTTATTCATTTTCTATTCTTGCTCACGGATCATCGACCGCCGCCGCCTGTTGTTGCCGCTGCACGACCCCCGCGGCCGATCGTCATTGGGGACCGTCGTCGCAGAGCCCATCGGCCGCCGTCTCTCGCAGCCGGCCGTCGGCGGTCGGCAGCAGTGACGGCCCATGAGCTTTGTGGCGACGATCGCTAGTGACGGTCAGCCGCAGGCGGTCGTGTAGAGGCGGCGGTGGTGACGGCCGGCGGGCGGCCGGCGGCGGCGGTCGGCAATGTCTCTAGGCGATTGGAGGTGGCCGCGGCAAGAGAGAGAAAAAAAAAAAAAATTGACTTATTTCTAGAAATTGTTCCAGGAACAAGAAGCTACATTTTTTTTGTTTCTCAAAACTGTTCCCAGGAACAAAAAATTAGAGAAATTGTTCCCGGGAACAAATGTTTTACGAAATAGGTTTCTAAACATTTCCATGCGCTGCCTAAAAGACTTCAGTCTAGTTGTAATGCTTCCAACAATTTCTATATAGCTTATCAAGACCATACAGAAAAATTATTTCTGGTCAACATGATAGAATGAAGTATGAGCATGACATTGCTCGATGCCCCAAAGTATATCAGACAAAGGTATAATCATCAAAGCAATCTTCTACACCATGATACGTTCATGATTTCGATTTAAAAAAAAAAAAATTGTTGGGATAAGGGTACGTTTGCTTGAGTGAATAAGTTTCCTGCAAATTAGTTTTATGAATTTTCATGGTCTTGGTAAGGATGGGCTTGGCGAGGCCTAGGTGGCCCCGCCTAATGAGCCACTCCGGCGATTCTGGCATGTGGAAAGCTATGAAGGCAACCATGAGTACAACCGAGGGGATTGCTCCAACGAAAAGCATCACACACCATGCATATTTAAGGAGGAGCTTGGAGAAGATATAATTTGATAGATTGCCAAAAAGAGTGCCAACGCTAATACACACCTAAATGATGGAAACAAAAAAATGAAAAAGATGCCACAAAATTAGAAAGGAAAAAAAGGAAATGAAAATAAATAAGTACCTCAGGAAAGGAGATTAGGATGCCACGGGAGAAGGCAGGGGAGATCTCGGTCGCGTAGACTGGGGCAATCGTCAAGACGAAGCTTGCGCTGAGGCTGGCTAAGGAGTGGCTGACCAGCAACATGGCAAAATTTTGGGCTGAACCCATAATGACAGGCCCAACGAAATATATGTCCCCCGCCATCACAATTGTCCAACGGGACCAAACTTCTCAGAAATCACTGTCGCTGACACCACCCCAAGCAATGAGAACATAGCAAGGATGCCCGTCATGAGCTGAAGCTGCAAATCACTTAGAGCCAGGTCCATCTTGATATATGGCGCAAGCCCGGTCATCAACAGTTGAACTGCCAAAAATTCAAAATAATAATGTACGTGCCATAAACGTGCAACATACGTGCGATATACGTGCAACATACGTGCGATATAATTCCTCGAAGAAAATGATGGGGTAGATGCGTTAGGAGCCCACGCATCTTCCCCATCGTCTTCTAGCTCTATCTCTATCCCGTGTGCTCCGAAAGCCTCCACATCCTCTTCTTGCTGGTGTCCCAACCCATCTCTCCCATTCTCTCCTTCTTCTCCTTCATGGAACATCTGCAACAAAAATGTCCGGTAGCTATCGTCCGGCTCTTCATCTCCTTCGTTGAACATCCGTAACAGAAATTCCCGATAGCTATCATCCATCCCAAATAGCTGACGATCCATCCACTCAAGTGTAGAAATGTGTTTGGTAACGCAACAATTTCTTTTTTGCATTTATTCATTTTTTATTCTTGCTCACGGATCACCGACCGTCGCCGCCCGCTGCCACCACTACACGACCGCCCGCGGCCGACCATCACCGGTGACCGCCGTCGCAGAACCCATCGGCCGCTGCCTCTCGCAGATGGCCGTCTGCAGTCGGTGGCGGCGACGGCCGATGGGCTCTGCGGCGACAGTCGTCGATGACGGTCGGCCGCGGGCGGTCGTGCAGCGGCGGCGGTGGCGACGGCCGGCGGGCGGCCGGTGGCGGAGGTAGACAGTAGTTGCAGGCGATTGGAGGTGGTTGCGGCAAGAGAAAGAAACAAAAGAAAAAAAAAAGAAAATTGACTTATTTCTAAAAATTGTTCCCGGGAACAAGAAGCTACTTTTTTTTGTTTCTCAAAACTGTTCCCGGGAACAAAAAATTAGAGAAATTGTTCCCGGGAACAAATGTTTTACCAAATAAGTTTCTGTTCTTTTTTTGTTCCGGAGAACAAAAGAACAGAAATCGGGAGAAATAAACGTTACCATTCGCTTCCTAACTCACCCAACACCTCGCTAAACTCTCTCACTCTTCTGCCACCGCCGGCCCTCGCCTCTGTTGCAGCTGCCGATGCCACCTGCCCATCGTTGAGATGCCACCCATCCCACCCCTTACCAACAACCTGACCCAGGATCTCTTCAGATACGTATAACGAGCCCATCTCTCTCTCTCTTGAGTAGAATATGGTACAAATTTCGATCTCGTTATGTCTAAACCTACTTTAATTTTATAATAATAAAATAGTTGTCTTTAAATGTTGATATATTTTGCATACTTTAAGCTGGTATATGTTAAATAAAAGTTAGCTTTATAATCTGAAGCAAAAAGGTGAAAGTGGGAGTCATCTCAAACACATACTTAAAACTGTCAGAAGAAAAAAGACATTTCCATTTTTTGAGGCCCAAAATCAGGAAGAAGACTGGTCATAAGTATCCAGCACATTCCATAATCAACTTAGAATGGGTCTAGGCAAATCACCACTCCTTAGGACACGCCATTACAGCAAGAAACCTGCAACTTTCGAATGTGGAAGGGGTCACGTTTGTAGCCTACCTACTTGTCTTCTACCGGCAAATTACGTATGCTTCAAACCCGTTTGACTGGATTTGTGGAGACCCGCCATCTGTAGCGATTACGAAAATCAGGAGAATTTCTGGGCAGTTGGCACGTCAACATCGTTGCCTCAGAAAAACAAGTTTGCAGGTAGATGGATTTAGTATAGTAATGGATGATTGAGAGGTATTGGATGGAGACTGTTGCTTGTGGAATTCAACTTTTAGTGAATGCATATGGATTGATTGATTGATGGTCCGTTCATGAATGTTACTGCCTCCACTGTCGCCAACACAGCAAGACAAGGGCAAATTGATATAATTCTCTGGTCTTCTGGCATAACTACATAGTAAATTGACAGAAAAGTCTGCAAAGTCTGCAGGTTCCTAGAGAGAGAGAGAGAGCCAAAATTAGACGAAATTTTAGAATGCTAAAGTCAATTTTTACAAGTCCTATTATCCATGAAGAGCAATTCTCTTGCGTTTCATATGTCCAGTCTCCTCCAATTGAATTCAATAGTATGATGTTACTCTGCATTCAAGCCGGACCTGGTCAAACCTTTTCCAGAGTGAATAATCAAAATTAAGCAGGATGTCTTCGAAAGAGAATTAAAAAGAATTAATTACCCACTCAACAGATCACTGCAGCATTACAAGACCATCTGTTCACCTGATATCACTAGCTAGATTCTAATCAACATTTGATCATAACTCGCAGGAACGCTAAAAGAAACTCTCCTTGTGAGAATGGCATCCTAGAACCACTAGACCAAACAGCCTATTTGTTAGTGAAAAAATCACCCAACAGCCATTTAGTCATGTTGGAATGGTATTCCTTCGTTGCTGTAAAAGCTGCATCAAAGGCCAGAATATGTCTATTCTCTGGAAATCCTTGGAGGCCTGGTCCAGGAAAAAACAAAAAGATCGATTTAGTACAATCACAGATATTATGTCATTGAATCCCCGTATCAGCATCAGTAGTATAATTGACTACCTCAACAATGAAGCAGGCCCAGGTATTGCCGGAATCTTTCTCTGTAACACCCTTTAGGATGGTCAATTCTAGGCGTTGAAGCACCTGAGCAATGTCCAGAAAGAGCCCTTGCTCGTTGCATAGCATCTGCGACAAGAAAGAGTTTGTGGAGTTATAACCAGGTGTAACTCGGTCTATAAGGAGAGAAAGCTGATGAGAAATGAAGAAAAAAGTACATACCTCAATAAGCATGAGTCCTGGGTCTTCCAGGTCTTCCACCACTATAGGGCATACCTGGAGTTCACCTCCTATTTCAAGAGCCCAACTAGCTCCACCCCGGGAATCAGCATCGATTTCGAGTGCTCTCCATCTGCTCCGTCCGGAGTCCTGTGTGACATAACCATTCAAAAATGTCAACTTACGTCCATATAATTTCCTGTGAAATGTAGATTATCTGGTAATTTTGATGCAAATCAACAAGGAATTTAAGCAAAACTACCAAAAGAGCTTTTTTAAGATTACAGTGCTTATCTTCATCTAAGTCAGACAGAGAACAAGTGGATCCATGGGTTGTGTTCAACCTAACTTGTTTTAAGGTTCCCTCAGACTGTCATTAGCATGACACTTCATCCAGTTGTGAAGATACTATTTTTAATCATTAAACAGGTACTAATGGAGTCGGCTACATGTGAAGTGTTGCATAATCATTCTAATCAATAAGGGACTAATGACATCCCTCACAAGGTATCTTGCAGCTGTAGGTACACAAAGTACTCTCTAAGAAACCACACATAACATTGATTAGAAAAAATGCAAAAGAAATAAAGAAATCATACGAAAATTTTCCTTTCAAATGTTGAATTGAACTTCAATCCAAGGTATAAACTTATTGGCTATTCACGGAAGAAGTAAATATTCTTAAGATGCTTTCACAAAGTCTCATTAGCAATCTGGTTTGAGGTTTATCATGGAAGAACCATCAGCAGGAAGGTCTAAATGTAACCTTATTGATTTAATAGTACATGAAAAAAACAAAGGGTTTTAAAACTTCAATTCTCGGCCACACGGAAGTTCTTTAAGTCTTTGAGCTAAAAAAGTTCCAGAGGTCTACAATAAAGCGTTTAACTTTTGAGGAACAGTGACGATCATGTACTGCAAAGCTTTCATCTTAACATGCAAAGTCTAGAATTGAAACTATTTACTTATCATTTGCAAATCATACTTAACATGTACCAAGCAGCACATGTCTAGTCTAGCAGGATCTACTTATATATATAGGCTAGGGAAAGTTCACTCCCAGCTCGTCAATCTCCTCTGAGGAAAGGGTCTTGATACTGATTACAATCAATCATGACTTGGGCAAACTGTACATTTGAAATAAATCGGAAGTCCTCGACGATGCAGAAAAAATCTCCAAAAGTTCATTCAGTTGGACTGCATTATAGTAATGTGATGCAATCAGAAAATACTAGGATTTATTTTAAACAATTAAGAATCTTGTACAAAGTCAATTGAGAACTAATTGAATGAAGAAATGCATGAGAGGAAGGAAAGACCACAATTACATTGTAAATATATTAAGGAGGGCTGAAATGAAGAAAGCCAAAATTTGATGCCCAAGTTGTTTTGTTGTAACATTTAGTCAAACAATCTCTTTACGCAAGGCCCACAACTATAATCTCCATCACTGAGAACATATGCCATAAGGATAATCAAATTGGTGGTGGCATCTCTATGAATTCTGCTCATCACTCAGCAGTCCTTTTTCATGATAACAACAGCCAATTGGACAGTGTGTTAAATGTTTGTGAAATCATATCAATGCTAGGCATGTGATCAAATGACATCTCAAGACCTTACTCTATCTGCCTGCTCCAAGGGCCCTGCAGCCAGCCATGAGACCCACAGTTGAAGCATTCACTCTCTGCAACTGCAAATATAATTTGCAGTCACCCCCTCTCCATAAAAACCACCCTGAGCACAGCCACAAAATAATAATCTCTCTCTCTCTCTCTCTCTCCCCACGAGGCTACTTCAGTTTTCCCTATATCATTCGTTTTTTCACTTTAATTGTCTATTAAGTTCCTCCTGCACTTCTCAAAAGTATTTCTTGTCCCTGGTGACCCACATTCATGAAATCACAGTCAACTAACTAAAACCCGGAAACTGCAAATATGGGGCTGACAATAGTTAAAATTGTATGTTTTACTGCTATAAACAGGATTAAGCATGTGATGCTTCAGTTAATACACACTCATACACTACAACATCTGGTTATGCTTTGCTTTATACTTGATGGGAATTGACAAGTATGTAATCAGCTAAAACTCCTTTAAGTCATTGATGAGAGCCAATAAAAGAAGGCCTGCCCAAATGAAGGGGAATAGAGTCGGGTGTTGGAAAATAATTAAGGTACAAAATGAAAAATCTTAATCTTCCAAGGTCACTGTATCTTTTAAAAGCCAATAAATAGTCTCTGCAAGCTTATGCAATGTAATGCTTCCGCAGTGTGTGAAAGATGGGGTCACTGCAATGAACATCGGAGAAGGAATGAATGCAATTATATAGGACGAGTTAAATACCACTGGAGGCACCCACTTCTTCAACTTCTCTGCCCGATTGGTTGCACCTCTTAAGAACTGCATGTGCTTGATTGTTTGATCTAGAAGGGCATCTATGCTGCACTGAAATCACAATTTACCGAGAAGCAACTAGTGAGCTTAGGGAGCAAGGACAGGAAAATGACATGGTGGCACCAACTACAAGACGGTACGGACCTTTGAACCATTTGGGACAAGGTCCCTAAGTTCGTTTACTCTGTCCTGAATCAACTGTCTATCCCTTGGTCTTGGCCTCTGGTTATCACCTGGTCTTCCCTTTCTTTTGCTACCACTGATCATCTTCTTCTTCCCCTTGGCCCGTTCATGAAGGGATCCTCTCTTCTGCTGCTCTTTATCAGTGACTGTACTCAGCGTGCTTTTATCTGAAGTTAAGGAATCACTGGAAGTTTCTTTACCCATATTCCTAGAGATGAATGCAGCTGGAGTTATGTGGCTTGCAAAATCTCCACTCAGGCAGCTTTCTTCAGACTTCCTTTTTGTTCTCAAAGAAGTAAAAAGTTGCTGCGGTCGACTGGTTGAAGATGTGATGATGTTGGATTTATTTGGTGAATTACCATCAGGACAGTCATATAAGTTGCTGACTAAAGATCCAAAGAGATGCTCGTCTTCATCCTTGGGAGGGTATCTCCCAGATTCCCCAGCAAACGGCTTGTTGCCATCAAGAATATCTTGATTCTCAGTCAAACATGAGCTTGTAAGCACATGCATATCTGGAAAAAACGAATCCACTGAAAATTCACTTGGCCACAATAAAGTTGGTTCAGGAGCTTCATCTAGTTCAAAGTTCATGGAGCAGTTAGACATGTTGACTATGTTTTCATTTTTTATATTCTCAACATCATTGTCTCCAAATGGTAGGCTCACAAAGTCGCTAGCAGTGAAGTAGTCCTCCATGCCATCACAAAAGTCACCTAAACCGCCTGAGATGTAACATTTGTTGAAGGCATGCAATTTTTCCTCTGCACAAGAGAATCCAAAATCATCATCATCCATCCTTACTGACTGGTTTGCAGGTCCAATTGGGGAAGTTGACACTTTGGAAGGACTGGCTGCCAAGACACAAGTTATATTTTCCCATTCATCTTCTTGAATTTCTGACAGAGGCCGAACTTGTACAAGACTTAGCATGCTGCAATTCGCCTCAAAATTGCCACATAACCCTTCAAATTTTGTTTTAAAAGCCAGGCTGCCAGTTATGTTCAATGACTCATCCACATCATCTACAACGCAGGATGGGATTGAATGATCCTGCCGGCCATGGTTCATAATGGAACTTAGAGAATGGCTAAAATCGGGTTGAAGTGAGACTAATCTCTCTGTGAGATCAGCAACAGTCGCTATGTCCTCAGCAACCTAAAGTCAACAGGATAGAATATGAGACAAGTTAAAACTCCTCCAGCTATCTACTTGTATATTATAGAAGGAAAGAGGATGAAAACAGACCGCTTCAAAGGAGCCTAGTTGCAAGACCCCGTGTGGAAGAGCAGGTAACAGGAGAATAGTCTGCATAAGCATAGTAAACAAGATCAGTAGGGTTACTAATACAAGAAACTACTGCCGCAAGTTAACATATGAAGTAACTTTTACTTGAAAACCAACTTGCACATATTCCAACCATTCCTCGAAGCACATGGTTGCCAGCAAATCCATATGCCTATAAACACATGGTATTATTGGGACCGTCATGATAAAACTACCGTACTATACTTGGTTGTAATACCTATCATATTGGCATAACTATCATAATATAGTCAAGGTATTCATTACCTTCACACCAGCAAAAATCTGTGGTAGCCATTCTTCAGGAAGCTGCAAAGACACGACGTAATTTAGAGCTGCCACATACCCAAAAAAACTGTAGAAACTCCTTTGGCAGCTAATATTATGAATGAAAAACTTGTCAGAACTGACCTCTAATGGAATCTCCGAGTTGGACTGAGAAGCCAAAATATCATCAGAAGAAATCCAACAGTAGTTGCCTGTGAGCGCCACTTCACCTACAAGCCTAATGCATGTAAAGTGAATAACATCAAGACACTGCTATTGGGATCATGTAAGAAGGAAGTTCTTGTTCTGCAGGTCTATTCTCCACCAATTAAACACAAAATATTTTGCTCACAATATCATTATTCTTTTTCTGGATTTTCAGGACTTTCGTTAAAAACACCAGTTAAAGCCCCGAAAAAAATTAATTAACAAGGATTCCGCAGAACACAAATGGAGCAGCAGGAGAAACTTAACACGAAGTTAAGAATGACATATTACCCTTCTCCCAGTGAGTAGTGAAGAAATGAGATATTGGCTTCCACAACTCCTAAGGGGAATTGGCTTGCACTTTCATTCCGTACGCCATTTTCATCAACAAAAGAGAATAGCTCGCCTGATCTATTGAAGTCTAGTTCATCTAAACAATTCTCTATGTTTCTTCTAGCCTTTGAATGGTCGAAATACCCATCTTCCCATGTTAAAACCCTGAAAATAAATCGTGTACAGAACGTCATCAAAAGACAGGAAGTTTCTCCTTTGAAAGTGATTTGCACAATGAAGTGCAGTCTTTGTCCCGAGACTGTCAAGACAAACGTTAGACAGACTGATACACGACTCATATCGCGATGCAATTCTGCTTCATGTTGATAAAAAGGGACAAGTCCCATGACAAGGGCAGACAGAACACGAGCAAATCCCCGGAGATGCTTAACACGTCTTTCATCATCAAATATCTAGATCAAGGCCAATTTTTATTTTTATTTTTATTTTTATTTTTTTTGCTAGAAATGCCATCAACAATCATCCAGTAAGACAAAATTAAACAGCGCAGACCACTTATAAAACCAAAATTGTTTATTTCCAGCCCAGGACTAAAATGCTGAGAATCAGAGAAATATCCATCAGACCAACAGCAATCACATAAAGACAGGGTAAGGGATCGGCTTACGTAGGGACTTGACGCCTGATCTTCCAGAACACGGCGTACGTCCAGTGCGAATCGCGACACAAGTTCTGTAGCAACTGCCGTAAAGCAGTAGTTCCCATGCTACAACAACTAGGAATTTTTTTTTTCCACTAAATCACAGAATTCTGATACAAAACAGTGTCCTCAATCAATAAAATCACCGAGTATATATCTCCCTAGCTACCTCGGATCGAACCGCGCCCTGCTTGCTTCATCCACAATCTGGCTCTTCGCTTGGTCAGCGTCTCAGTGAGCAAGAGAATCGAGTATCTCATGGTTTTGGGCTCAAAACTCGAGCTCCGACGTCGGAATCACAGTTCTACGCAGCTCTTAGAGCGTCCAAATGCAAAGAGTCTCGATCCAATCGGTCAAATGCAAGAGAAAGAAAGAGAGAGAGAGAGAGCAATTGCGGATTCTTTGTCCTTGAACAAAACATGAACGGGTCTCGACGTCCCAACGTTGTTATATATAGAGGCAGAGCAACCGCACCACCGGTTACTGGTTCATACGGTCTGCCTGCGGTTGTATTCAGGTAATTTCCCTGCTTGGAGTTAAAACTGGGAGCCGTCCATAGTCAATATGCATCATCCTCCACAAGATGTGTTCGGATTCCGGGACCCACCGATGAGAAGGTGTGCAGGCGCACTCGCCACTATTTGTGGCTTTTATAATTTGAGGACATGTTGCCCTTTTATTATAACTTATAAACAATGTGCGTGCTTGAACACTCGAGTAATTTACAATAGATGCAGCCGTCCCTTCTCCTCCGCACACCACGTAATTACCGGGAAATGTGCAGCGTGGTCTTCTATGTTCACAAGTGCTCTGATGTTGAGATACGCATGTAAATAATGTTCAAAAAGTCTTATATGAAGAATTGATATGGGTGGAATAGTTATTGTATCTTAATAAATTCATAACTCATTAATTTAATTTTTTGAGTGAATGTGAGTTTAACTGAATATGTTGACAAGCTCAAATTTGACCTCCCTCTTAACAACCTCCTTCTTCTAGATCAGTATGGCTTCCAATTTGTTTCAGTTTTTGGTGAATATTTCAATGAACGAATTTAGAGGGTACATGACAAATTAAAATTTCTATTCCATAAACAATTTTTCAATTCCAGACTTGTTTTTGGAATAGAAATTCGTTTGGTAAAGTTATTTCATTTTTCTATTTTGAAATATATTTCTACTCTAAAAATAGATTTAGAATAGAAATCAAAATTTTTTTTTTACTTATCTATAATAAGAAATAAAAATTCTTCTCATCGCCCATCCTCTTTACTAATCGGCCACCCACCCACTATCCGTCGGCTGTTGCCCACCACTGCCGGTTGTTGCCCCAACCGCTAATCGCTGTCTGTCGCCTCCACACCCCTCAAAAGGGAGAAATTTTGTGTTTCTATTCTAAGAACAGAAATTTTGCATTATTATTAAACATGAATTTTTGTTTAGAAACTCATTCAGAAATAGAGATAGAAAAATTCATTTTTTTTTCAGAAATTAATTTTTGGCCAGAAATTTTATCATCTACACTCTTAATAGCCAATCTGGTTTCCTAGCGATGGGCGTTGTGGTGTAGCAAATGAGCCGATGGTAAACTTGTGGTTCAATTTGGAGAATTGATGTTGTGTGGAGGAGTATTTATGAGTCCCATTGAATTCAGATTAAGATTCCCTCTTAACAGTCTTCCTGAGTAAAAGTGTCGGATTTTTTTTGCGTTTTTCCAATATAAGCAGTCATTAGACGTGAGATCGATGGATGTAGGAAACGGAGAGACATCGATAATCATCCCTTTTTCGTGAAATCGACCATGTGACAATCTTGTTTAGTCGCACAACCATCAATTGACAGGTTTTCTTTTATTTTTATTTTGTCTTTTTTTCTGGGGTATGCGATGAGCAGATGATATGCACATCATTTGTTTTTTCCTTAATGAGTCCAAGAAATCCTACTTTACAGAAATAGCAACAAATAATCTTTGTTTAACCAGCATTATCATCCCACAACAACATTCATGAGCGACTTTATTCGATAAATTAGATTAAATCAGTAGAATAAATTAAAAGTAGGTGGCGTGCTTAGTCAGCAATCATTTTCGACCTCTTAATAATTCAGTATTTAATTACATAAAATACAGCACTAAATTACGGCAGGTCTGACCGGATGCAATGAATTAACTGATTAACCTCACATTGTTTGTCCCTTATTTTACTTCTTCTGTTTTGTACTTACTTTTTCTGGATTTTCTTATAGCCCCACTTGGTGTAAAATCTAATAAAAGATTTACGAAAATTCAAAGTCATACGCGGCAACCCTCGGGCGCATCGAAAGCGGGCGTGTGATCAAGTCAAACATTGGGGCGACCGAGGGCTACACAATGTCGACAATCACGCCTCTCCATGGAGTTCTGAAGTTGCTGATGCAATGAAAACATCAATTTTCAGTGGTTCTAAAAATGAGAAAGAAATATTATTGGTCTTTTCTAATTTCAACGGGTCGGCCCAATAAGCAAACTCTGACTTATAAATTTATTGTCCAATAATTAAGTATGAGTTGCACAGAAAAAAAAAATCCACATCCAAAAATATCATAAATTACATATAGTGATAACTTTAGTATTAAAACATTTCGAATGATCACTTGAATAGGACTTTCTAAAAGAAAACTATTACTTCAATCTCATAGCCCATTTGTATTGTCAAAAAATCCAACATAACAATGCTTTATTATATATATCCGATGTCGTATCTCATTCAATAAAAATACTAAAGTACTTTGTAACACCATTGCTTTTGCCATCAGGAAAAAAATTGAGTTATCTAAATCCATCGGCAAGAAAATTGCAACACGTCTACTGGCTGGGATTGTCATTGGCCAGTCATCTTCCATATGTGGTTTTCACGTGTACGCAACAGTGAAAAGGCCATTTCATTTAGATTAGAATGACGTGACTTGTGGATATAACAACTCTATGACAACTGGGAAAGAAAAGGACTGCTAATGTGCGTACACGATCGATTCGCTGCATCTTCAATAAAGAAAAGGACCAGGAGAGAGCCGGCCAAGGAAGTGATTATGCAAGAACAAGTCATGCATGATGTCCATAATCATGGGCTCAAGTTGCATTTAAGTAGAGCAAAGCAGTTAGCATATTGAAAGATAAAAATATTTCATGTGCAGTTAACATGACTGAGTCATGGGAAAAAGGATATTTGGAGTGTCATAAATTTTGTAAGGCGTTCATTTAAGTGTTGTAACTTTTTTTTTGAACACTTTAGTGTTATTATTTGATATAGCGAACATTTTTAAAAAATTATGACACTTAAATGATTTATTGACAAATTATATAAAGTGTCGTGTCGAATTTTCGACACTTGGATGAATGCTTTTGAAAAGTCATGGCACTCCAATAATCAATTAAAAATTATAATACTCAAATGCATGTCTTTTAGAAGTCATGACATTCAAAGTTATGGCACTTATAGTATCATTATTCCCTAAGTTATGTGATGGATTAAGCAAATTATGTTTCGACAAAGTGAAAATGGGGGAAGCAAACTTTCTTTTCTATCTTTCCGCTAGGATCATGACATTGATGGACATGTTCGTACAGGCAATTTGTGTGCGTTCGAAAAGATTAATAGAACCAAAAGTAATTCTCCTCTTATCATGGGATGTGTCCAAAAATAATCTATATTGATGAGTTGAGCTAAACTAAATACATGGAGATATTCAAATTGATTCAATAGGGGAGACATCTCCTTACAGGAAAATATTACTAGTATATAACTTGATTCGTAAAAAAAAGAAAATTATATTGAGTAAAATGATGTCAAATTTGTTTGCCGTGGCATTGAGCTTGAGCCCTACATCAACCGCAACAATCTAGCGGCATTAGACTTCCTATAACTTGATTTGTCATGGCATCGAGCTTGTTGGGAGAACATCCCAATGGACCTTTGATGACTACAAAATTATTCTCGGTACTCACATCTTCATGATAAGATATGGTCATGGCAACTTTGAGAAAGACTGATGATATCAACGATCTTCAAGAATTTAGGGAAGAGTGACGAAGATAATGACAAGAGAAGAAAAAGTCTGATATGATGAAAATTTCACAAGGACTTTTGGAGGTACCATGGTCAATTTGTCATTACGATAAAATCTTGGAAAGCTGACATACTTATGAAGATCATTGAATAATTGATTGCAATTCATTTCTTACTGTTCAACCGGGGACAACATCAACAAACTGTAAATATGTGTGCAAGTCGATATCAAGTGATAAAGAACTTCGAATCATGCTGATATCGAGTTTAGAGAGATGCTGTGAAACGCATCATATGAAGATGACCATTTGTCAAAGGAACAATAGCAGTTGACAGGCTGAGGAAACCACGACAACATAACCATGAACATGACACAGAAGAGTTGGCAATTTTTTGGAAGAACAGGGGAAGTGACAATGGCGGCAAACGTCATGTGATATCCTGATTTTCGTCCTTGCTTTCGACTAAATGAAATGGGCTTTTCATCGACGTGCCTGTGGCCTTTTTATCTGAGTTAGCCACTCATGAGATAACTAGTTTATCAGGTGAAGCCGTTAAGGAATCTAAACGCAACGGACTTGAGAATTCGACCAGAAATCGACTACTTAACCATGCTAATCTACAATGGTCAATACGGCACCGTCGGAATTGATCAGAGACCAGAGATAGGTCGGTTTGATAGAGGCATGTGATTAAAGTGTGGGTGATTCCACCTAATTGCAAAATTCTCATCAAACGACACTAAACCGATTTTTCTATCGTTTCTGTACCTTGTGCCCATATTTGAAATCTCGAGATTTTCACGACAACCGAGAGTTGCTTATGAGTCGAAAATGCACAATGTAGCTCGAAAATAATCGACTATGGGTCAAATGCGCTAAAAAAATCCTAAAAGCTACCTGGTAGGTTAGGTCACACTAAAATCGCGTCCGATTGAAATTAACTACGAAATTGAACCTGATTTCAGAAATTGAAAATTCTGTCATGTTACGATTTATTTTAGAAACATCGTCCCATCCTTCGTGAAATATTTGGCGAGCCTGGAATTTTTTGAGAAAATTGAATTTCGGACATTTCGGAAAAAAAAAAAGAAATTCGGATGGGAGAGGGAAATGGCTATTTTGCTATCCAAATTGAGTTTTTTGTGGAAAATTATGCTAGAAAGTAATGTGGGGGACCAAAGGGGATGTACATGACGACTTTGGGGGCCATGATTTAATGGTTGAGATATTTTGTTTGACTTCTTACCCCCCCCCCACACATCTTCAACTCCTCGCATGCTAGCTTCACTGACCCCTCCTGCTTCTATTTTCTCTTTCATTTTCCTTTAAGCTCGGTTCCTCCTCCATTGTTTTCTTTTCAGTCGCAAGCCCCCTCCCTCACACCAACATCCGCAAGCCCCATTCCCCTTCATCTATTGCCACACGTCCAGCACCGACTCACCATTTGCTCCGTTCCACTCCAACAACGGACAACCCCACATATTTATTTCCTTCCACTTCTTTTTTTGTCCCGCACTTCACGCCCGACGCCCACCCCTCATCCTCCGACGTTGGCAGCTTCGTTTCAGTTGAGTCACCGTGGCTAGCACCCCAACCAGCCGGTAGCTGCCCCACCACACCATCCGAGGCCGACTAGTCCTTCCATCGAACCCAATAGCTCCGGAACAGGACCGGGGTTCCAGCTCAAGCCATGAGCTGTTAGGCCATTTTTAGTCCATTCCGGACCTCCCTTGGTGTCGCCGTTGACCCGAGTCTCGCTTGCTGTCGCACCGCCGTCGTCATGAACTCACCAGCTCGCAAATCCGGTGAATTTACTTGCTAAACCTTACTTAGGGGGTTAATTATTCTTAGGGGATAATTAGCTTAGCCTAAGATTAGATTAGGTGGTTATTTTAGATTAATTAGTGATTTAGTTGCTTAATTAGACTTATTAAGTGGTTAGATTAAATTAGTTAAAGGCTAATTAGATTGTACTATTTAATTAGTATAGTGCATTATTTTTTTAGATCCAATTAGGTGGTTAGATTAGCATATTTAGCTTAATTAGGCATTTATTGAATTACTTTGCATTTATTTAATTATTTTTGTGATTTATTTAATTATTTAATATTTTCCGGAAATTATACCGGGATAGTCGGTCGCCTGAATTCCGTGCTGATTATCGTGGTGTGATTATTTTATGCAATTGAGTGCTAATTTGTGCAATTGAGTGATTATTGTTAAATTTGAGTTATTATTTCAAAATTCTGAAATTTTGGTATTTAATTAGAAAATATCAGGTGTCGGTTTTTTACGCCAAAAATGTTTTAAGTACTATATTAAATAGTGGGATTTTAAAAGAAGGGATATCAATTTTTAAGGTTCGATCTGACCGTGTACTCAATACGATTATTTTACCGGGTGTTTTTAATATGAAGAAAATAGGCCAAGTACGTTATCTTAATTGAGGCATTTGAGTGCAAAGCACAATATCCTTGGCCGAGATTGAATGATCATGTGATGGTTATGAGAACCCGTCCCCGATGTGCGTCGGGTGAACAATGCCCCTATATGGGATGCCCCTAATAACGGATGCCGAATCGCGATAGAGGTCGGACCAAAGCTCTTTCGAGAATGCCGTCTAGAGGTAGACGTTGTCGTGCTCAAGGGATGAGGCGATGTCTGGTTACGCTGGAAGACCAATGTGCGTCGGGTAGAACGTGCCTGTACGGGCAGTAATCAATTGGAACGCGTGAATAATTGATATAAATGCGCCTGATTATGGAACAAAATTGTATAGCACGGAATAAGACGTGTCATAACGATTTAGCCTGATAATCGGAACCCATGTGATTGATTGAGATATGAGTGAGACGTTCCAATTGATGTGTGTATTTACTATATGCATCTATGATATGAATTGTACTAATGTGCAGGAATGAATTGAGGCGAGGTGAGTCTTCTATGATATGTGGTTAGACTGCCTCTAGGCGTATTTCCTTCCTAATCAGGGTTTAGGGCATGAACTCGCTAAGATATTATCTCACCCTGTCGTGGGCTTAATCTTTGCAGGTCCTTAGATGGAGGCAAGGCCGGTTCGTTTTGGAGAGTCGCGAGGGTTTAACGAGCATAGTACTTTCTTCCCTGTCCCTGGGACTCCCTAGCTCCGTGAGCTCATCATGACCACGATTTTGGTCGATGAGAGTCCACCACAATTGGTACATCATTGATTAAGGGCGTGGTTTTGTCATGGGCCTAATGGGGAATGGGAGGGTCCCCTGGATGGTCTCAACGCACCCGCTGTTGAGGGTGAGGAGATGGCTAACCCTCTTGACACCGACATCCCTAATGGTGTTGTGGTAAACCCGGATCCCAAGTAGATAGGGTCCAGGGTAGAGTCGGCTAGGGACTTCTTTTGAGACCTCGACTTTTGTGTATATAACCTTGTAGGCTGACCTTATTTGTTTATAAAAGTGTGGTTTGTGAAAATTTGATTGTCCTGCTTTTCTATCCCATGTTTGTGTTGTCTGGAGATTATTATACGCTTTCGCATGTGCAATAAAATGAATGGGTCGGTGATGCATCCTAAGACGTCGCAATCTTATCGACCACCAAGGGATGTGCGCGCATTCGAGGTTTGGTACGTGACACGTCATATTTGCGAAAACCTTGCTATTGCCACTAGAATGGATTGTATGGGCAATTTTGACCTTGGCAACTGCTCCAATCAACTCTCAGCGAATCTTTGTTTTCTCAAAATATCTCCAACGGATGGATTGGAGATGTCTATATAAGGAGGAGCAAAGAAGCTCAAATGGGGGTTGGATTTCTAGCATTGTTCATCGTTCTCTTTCTCTAATAATATTGTACATTTGTCTATCTAACAATTCTTCGTGTAGTGTTGTTGTCACTCTATAATAAAGTCATAAGCAAGTGTACAAAGGTAATGGTAGTATTTGTGTTATTATAGTGTAATGTAGCGTTTGATGGGTACAGTTTGTGCTGATTGTAACATGGCTTGAAGATTAGTAGTGGAATCCAGCTAGTGTTGAAGCCGCTACCTTGAAAAGAGGAGGTAGGCTTAAGGATTAAACTGAACCTATATAAACCTCTATGCAATCTTTTATATCTTCTCATTATCTTCTTCATCTGTGCATTATTGGTTGAATCTACTTATGGGGAACACTTGCACTTGTCATCATTGATCCGCCACGGATCGAAGTTAAATTACAACTTATTGCCTTTTGCGAGAAAATTTGTTTAAAGTTCTTAAACAACCTATTCATCTCCCTTTAAATTGTATTGTTAGCCCCAACAAAGCTCAAACTCTATTGCGGCAATGAGCTCAAGCTCTAGATTTGCCCGCTTTCGCCATCGATTTGAAGAGTGTCATGTCTCAGTTTTTTGTGTTCTCTATATAATGTGACTCATAAATTTCTACAACAAAGTGAAAATCTGACTTAGTTGCGGTGAAGATGTTGGGAGCGCTGTTGCAACCTTCCTCGAGGTCAATTACCAAATGGAAAGCTAATAGATTATTAAGCCAAAAACTTAATGCGGACTCTCTCAAATCTGTACCAATCACAACTTTGGAGTTTTGATTTAATCAATTTAACATGAAAATCAATTCAATAAAGAGTTGCCACTAATCTATCGCGAATTAAGTAAAAACCCAAGTAAAATATCAGAAATACTTTACTTATGCTAAGTAGAGATTCATGGATATGTGGACATGGTTACGCTAGATAAATTAAACGCCCTTAAAGTACCTTTTCTATTTTCTCAAAACTCTTTTGCAAGTAGTCTTGGCCAATTTTAATCTTGAGCCACTAATATGTAATGAGTGATCATGCGGATATGCAATCAATTATATAACACTCAATAAATCAAAGCATTAAAGAAATTATTAGTAATAAGGCTAACCTCAATGTAAACAAAAGAACAGCCTTACTATGATTAATTTCCTAATATCTACAAGATGTTAATTATGCATGCATAGCCTAAACATGATTTCTAAATGCAATGACAATTAATTTATTTTGGGTTTTTATCTTTTATGAAGATTAAAGTATATGCAATTTTAATCTAAATTAAACATGCATGAATTATTAAACTGATGACATGATGCAAGAGCATCAGGCTCTATTGATCAACTCGACAGCTTAATTCAAACCTCGTCGACTTGTCCAACTCAATCCCCACGTTTAGAAGCAAAAAGGCTGATTTTGGCTACACTTTAACTCGATGGGTTCAAGTTGAAGATTTTGTTTCCACGAGCGAGATGTCGATTTAGTGAACTAGTTGTTGATTTCATGTTTGTTTATTGAGTATTTAGATGTCGATTTATAAGTTTATTGTCGACTCTGAGGCTAACTACTTTATCACCTAATAACAAGAGGTTGTTCTAGTCAATTTTATTGTTGTTTGATGATTCTATGATGCTTGTTTAGCTTCCAATGTGCACGAATTTAGAGAGTCTTATCAAGTTTCAATGCATTCAATAATTAGTCACATGCAATTAAGTCTCTTGATTCATAGCTTTTAATGAGTCTTTATTATGGTGTTGTTTTTAAGAGTCAAAATTAGGTGAATTTCCCCTAGAGTCTATTCAGTTTTCGAGGATTTAAAGAGTTTTTTTTTTTTAACAATATCTCTATAAATGGAGGTGTAATGTCATTGTAAATGACAAAAGACTTGAATATTAAGAATATATAAGATTTTCCACTATGCAAGTGAATATCTATCCTTGGTTTTTTTTTTTTTTTTTTATCATTGAAAGGTGGATCTTTACCCTTGGCTGATTAAATTTTTTAAGACTTTAGTGGTGAGCCTCTCTTATTCTAGTTCATTTATCCTTGAGAAGTGGATTATTCCTTGGTGGTGGACCAATAAGCCCTTTATCCTTAGCAAGTGGTTTGTCGTTTGGATCTTGGTGATAAGTTTCTCTTATTCCGAAGTCCTTTATCTTTGGCAGGTAGTTTGTCTTTCAAGTCTTGATGGTGAACTTCGTCAATCTCAATCATTATCATTAGTTGGTGGTGCATCCTTAAGGCCTTCATAGTGATCGGAATTTATCTTGAGTTTGCATTCTTCTCCATTGATATCCATTCCCACAAACTTTGATCTATCCTTGATTCCTTCAACATCACTCAAAACACAACTTGCTTGCCCCTGCAACGACATCATAACACGTAACATGATTTTATTTTAATGACTAGCAAAAATTATGAACTAATTTAGCATGACATGTAATGTAATTTATATAAGTCCAAAAATGCAATCACTAAATGACATGAAAATCATGACATAGATATCATGACATGGATATTATGACATGGCATGTGATGACGTGACAACAATTACTAGAAAACATCCCTATAAGATTTTGATAATCACCAAACTATCCTTATTACTAATAAATTACAATGATGAATGGATGTAGTGAAAGAAGTTATCATTATGAATGATTCTTCATAGAAGTAAAGACTAGATCCTAGTTTCTGATTTTTATGAGAACAAATGTCAGTAATGGCAACTTGGAAGGATCTGCCGATATAGGATTCTTAGGAGCCCTTAATACTACTGATCATCAATCCTAACATCATGTGTCTATAGTTGGTATCATCACTAAAGATGGTCAGCTTGGTCTTTCACAATCTACATTGATGATAGTATGTGGCAAATTGGCAGTGATGTATCGAGTCTAATGATAGTAAGATATGCACTGAGAGAACACCGTTAATGGCTTAGAATATAGCCGTTAAACCTTTGGATTTCATAACTAAAAAACTGGGTGAGGCAGTAGAAAAGTGACTAACAATTATCAGAGACAAGACAACAATCAGTAACCACTTTAGGTTATCTACTCTGGTTAATGACTACAATTGTCTCTCAAATGGTTAGCTATCTGTCCTTGAAGGTCTCTAATGGATCTATTGAAGACCTCAATATATAAGGAGCAGTGATACTATGAAGAAAGGGCTAAGGACTAAGATGTATGTGAACTTCTAATATTGTCTCTCCAGCTAAAAATTGCCATTGATCTTGATTTGTAAACCTCATTACATTGGTTTAGCATCGTTTTAGTTTATAGTCAAGTGTATAAGAGTAAGTGCAGTGATCTTGTATCCCCATAGTGTGATCTATTAAGTGAATGGAACTTCACTAGTCATTTGTAACTTGCATTGATGATTACTAGTGGAATCCAGTCATTGTTCTAGCTGTTAGTCTAAGAATAGATGTATGCTTAGCCAAAAGCCAAACCACTTTATATCATTGTGTAATCTATCTATTCTACTCTTATTTACTTATCAACATCAAACATACTGGTTTATTCACAACATCAACTTGAGTACCAATTATTTGATATTCCGCAAAAGATTTTATTACATCATCACTCAACCTATTCAACTTCCCTTCTAGGATGTATTGTTAGCCCCAATAATGATGACTTCATATGTCAAAAAATAATTTATATTGATGGGTTGAGCTTAATTAAATATATAGAGATATTCAAATTGATTCAATAAGGGAGATGTCTCCTTGATGGAAAAAAAACTACTAATATATAACTCAATGCATGAAAAAGTATTTATATTGAGTAAATTGATGTTTAACTTGTTGTGTTGAGCTTGAGCCCTAGATTTGTCATCACAAATTTGGCGGCGTCAAACTTCTTATGACTTGGCTTGTCGCAACATCAAGCTTATGAAAAGGCATTCCTATAGGCTTTTGATGATTCCAAAACTATTCTTGATACTAATATCTTCATGATAAGTGCAGAGGGTCTTGGTACCCTTAAGAAAAATTGTAATGATATCAATGATCTTCAAGAGTCTAGTGAAGACTAATGAAGATAATGACAAGAGATGAACAAATCTAATGTGACGATTATTTCATGAGAATCTAGAGATATCTTGGTCAATTTGTCATTAGGATAAAGTCTTGGAAAGTTGAAATACTCAGGAAGATCATTGAATAATTGATTGCAAATTATTTCTCATGGTTCAACTGTGGATAACATCAATAGATGGATAACAATGTGCATGAGCTGATAACAAGTGATAGAGAACGTTAGATTGTGCTGATATTGATTCTTGAAAGATGCTATTGAACGTGTCATACGAAGATGACCATTTTTCAAAAGGACAATATCCATTGACAAACTAAGGAAACTACAACAGGAGAACTAAGAAGATATTAGAGAACAATTGTCAATTTTTTAGAAGATCGGTCGATGTGACAATGGCAGTAAATTCCAGTTTTTGAAAAACCTTAGCAATTGTTTAAATTAACTCCCAATGATTCTTTAGTTCCTAAAAAGTCTCCAGCGAATGGATTAGAGATGTCTACATAAGAAGGATCAAAGAAGCTCAAAATGGGTTTAGAAATCCACTATTCATCTTCACTATTAAAAATGTCAAAGCTAGTCATTTTGAAACCTCTTGGAAAAGGCTAATTGTTGATCTATTTAGGGTGTGGTTTCCAATAAACGGATATGATAATATCTATCTAATTGGATTGTGCTCGAACTTCTTCAACATACTATGCTAGGTTCAATTGTGGATTTGGTTGGTTATCTTGTCTCTTAGGCAGCGATGATAATATGGCTAGATTATCTATGTTAATCAGCATTTAAGCCTAATAAAAATATTCACATTGGGTTGCATCAATGGAACCACTACCCTTACAATTTTAACATTTGGCAATTAACCACCCTATTGACTAGTTTGATTTGCCAAATTATTGCCTTTTGGTTATTTTGACTAACATTAGCCTCCAAAAATGGAAAAAGGGACTAGGAATATACCCTCTTGCCAATAAATTTGTTTGTGGTGGTTGATTGAATGATCCTGGCCATAACAGGGAATACATCATTCATAGTATTGATGACAATTGGTTTAATCACATTTGATAGGTAACTCATAATGTAATTTGTCATATCATTCCACTACTGTTCAAACAGTCACCATATTGGACTTTAGCATCCCTTGAATGATCTTGAGCCTGATGCATATAAAGATCAACTTTCTTGCGTCAATTATCTTCTGTCACTCTCCCAATGGCTGACGTATTAGAATGCACAGTCATCTCATTGCTAGTTTTGGGTAAGTAATTATAGTTGCTAGCAGCATTGTCAAACCCTTGTTGAATATTGGTTCTTGCCATCATAGTCTACTTAAATCAACAAAATGTCTTCCACCGAATGTATTAAAAAGATTTTCTTAGAAAAGTGTTGATGAAATACCTTTCAAAAAATGGATGAGTCAGTAAAAGTTGTGAAGGGTCCTTTGTTGATTCTAGATTGAAAACTTAGTGAGAAAATTAAAGTTACAGAGACTTTAAACAATAAAATCCTGCCATGTAAATTGTGGAAAAGTAAAGATAAAGATAAATTTATAGAAGAATTTTTTAGTTCTTTGATTGATTGAGGGTTCACAAAGAGTACACTTAGGGTACCCTCAAACGATGGTTATTTATGACAGTTACATGCCACGGTTATCGAAAAAGAAATAACTTCCTAATCCTATATGATGATAATGAGTCTCTAGTTTGAGTGGGATTTCTACTTTGATTAGGTTTCCTTAAAAAAAATCCCTATTTGGATAGGAATAAATTATAATCTACTTTGATATCAAATATAGTAAGGCAAACAAAAGGAGTATCAGATTTTCTCTCTATGAGTTTTCAGAGTGAGTTATATGTGAGAGATTGTGAGATAATACTTATGAGTTCACTTCTGGCTTAATCTAGGTGTACAAAACACTCAAACATGTGAGTGATTATAAATTTGATTCTCCAATTACTAGTGGATTGTTTAGTATTGGTTTTCCCCATGGTCTAGGTACTGACATTCAGACGAAAGCACGTAATTCTCTCGTATTCTAGACTGTTCCTTTTTTTATTTCTCAAGTGATTTCTCATTGATTTAATTGCAAGATTTGTTAGTGTTTCCGCATTATATACAACAATGGTATCAAAGCTAAGATGAGAGTTTCTATAGTTGATTTGGGGTTTTTAATTGTCTGATCATTGTTTGTAAATTCAATTGTGCAATTATGTCTAGAGCAAAATTTGAAATTGGGAATTTTAACAGGAGAAACAACTTTGGGTTGTAACGCATTAAAATGGGCATCCTGTTATCAAACCAAGGTTTGGCGAAAGGGTTTGATGGGAATAACAAATTGTCTTAAACATTAAAAGAGGCCAATAAAGTAGAGTGATGGAGAAAGTGAAAAGTATAATTCTATTAAGTCTATTGGATGAAGTATTGATTGAAATGGCCGAAGAGAAGGGCAGTGTTGTGAGCAAAACTTGAGACACTTTATCTAATGAAAGTTTTGAACAAATGCTTGTATATGCTGAAAAGAATGTTTCAATTTCGGATGGATGAAGGCACATCCATTATAACCCACTTAGATAAGTTTAACAAGCTCATGATGGACTTGAAGAATGTTAATGAGGCATTGCCTAATGAGAAACAAGGTCAAATATTGTTGACATCAATACTAGAATCTTTTGAGTAATTTATAGATTCACTAGTATAGGGGCACACTACAATTACCTTGGAAGAGGTAAAATCTGACTTGATTCTAAGGAGTGTCAAAAGAAGTTATGAGAAAATAACCTAGTGTAAAATATGGTGCAAAGTTTGGCCATCCAAGGTGGAGATGAACGAAGATAGTTTAGAGGTAGTAGACATGAGATTCATTCTAGATTGAGGTCCAATGTTTGGAATCATGGATGTTATCACTATAATGAGGTAGGTTACTACAAGAGAAATTGTCTAAACCACAAATGTCATGCCCTAGGCCCTACCTTCGCCGCGAGAACGTGACCTCCTCCTCTTCACGAGATTAATTGTGATGTCCTAAGAGGTGTTGCCGTCCCATTGATTTTTATCATTCATTAAGTACATGTAGAAGCGTATAATCACCAATCACTTAATCAATCAATAACAAATAATGGATAGTTAAAAAGAAAACATATTCACATACACACCACATAACTTCCCATTTTATTTATCTAACCAGAACGCTTACAAATCTATAAGCCCTCACTTCTAGGGCCGTTTTGATTCAGTCATCCCCACAAACTCAAAAAAGATATCGAAGGAGGGAACTAAACCTATCTCCTCTATAGAGATATAACCAAAAAGTGGCCTCCCTACTAGGTCCCACTGCCTAAGCGTCATCTATAGGGCTGTATGGTAGGCCTACAACCTCACCTAATCCAAGTGCACCACGAAACACATAGAGGGGTCCAAAAAGATCTTCATCAAACCACACATACCACACCTGGTAGCAATGCGAGACAAGATCATGGTACCCTTGTTAACCCAAATTGTGGTGGTGACCCATCAGAAAACAACGTCCTACCTAAACATATCTATTGCCATAATCTCCATGCTAATAGGTGCTCCAAAGTGCATGAAGTGGTGCGATAAGGGGTCCATACCAATCCACCTGAAAAAGGTTAAACAATAACAATGACTTGAAAACTCAATAAGTAAAGATCTTAAACCTCATATAGCTGGATGCCTCGCATAGAAGTCTTACAATTTCTCAACCTAAACATGTTGATGGCAGATCAATAGTAAAGGATACATTTTGCCTTAACTATAAACATGAAGGGATCTAACCTCAACCTAAATCCCTTGAGTTCTAATCAAACACATACAAATCCACATGTGTTACAATTGGTGCAAACAATAGCCAAAATATTCACACGTGATGGATATTAGCATCCACAACATTATCAAAGCTTTCAAGACTCAAACAACAACCTTTAGGACATTCACATGCTTCTCAATTCATAAACAAAGTCGATCATAGCATACACGTGCCTTCTAAGTCACTAAAATGACATTTACATCATGCACATGTCTCATGCATCTCATACAATTCCATGCTAAACATGTGCAAGCAAGCCATAACATCACTTTTAGAGTATACGTATAGCACTCAAACACTTTGCATATGTTTAGCACCTCGAGAATCACATGGCATCTCATACTACCATATTATCTCAAGTCCAATTATTAATCACATGTAATTGAAACCCTACGACTCTTCCAAAAACCTCAAGAACATTGTCTTATGCACTCGAGCATGGCATCTAACATCCATTGGGCATTTTTTCGATTATAAAGCATCCTACAAACTACATCCTATTGGCATGGGGGCATCCTGTTGACATGGGGCATCATCTCATTCTCATTAACGAGACATTCCATTGACTTGGGGACATCGTCCCAAAATCTATCAATGACGGTATTCCTCGTATGACCACATGAATCAAGCATTTATGTGACATCCTGAATTTCAACCATGTTTTCAATGAAATGAAATGGGCCTTTCATCGACGTGCCTATGGCCTTTTTCTCTGAGTTGGCCACTCACGAGATAACTAATATATTAGGTGAAACCATTAAGGAATCTAAATGCAATAGACTTGAGAATTCGACCAAAAATCGACTGCTCGACCGTGCTAATCTACAAGGATCATTACGACACAGTTAAAAATTGATTAGAGACCGGAGATAGGTTGATTTGACAGAGCCATGTGATTAAGTGTGGGTGGTTCCACCTAATTGCAAAATTCTTGTCGAGCGGCACTATATTGATTTTTCTGTCGTTTTAATACCCTGTGTCTGTATTTGAAACCTCGATATTTTCACGACAACCGAGAGTCGCCAATGTGTCAAAGATATACAATGTGATTCGAAAATAATCGATCACGGGTCAATTGCATTAAAAATTTCTAAAAGTTACCCGGTAAGTTAGGTCACGCTAAAATCGCATCCGGTTGAAATTAACCACGAAATTAAATTCGGTTTTAGGAATCAAACATTTGAGCATGTCACAATTCATTTATAGGACGTCGTCTCGTCTTTTGGAAAAATTTCGTCAAGTCCAGGACTTTTCAGAAAAATCGAAATTAGGATAAATCGGAAAATTAAAGTAAATTCGGATGGAAGAGGAAATTGGTTGTTTTCCTGTCCAAAATTAGCTAATTGTGGGAAATTATATGCAAGAAAGTAATGGGGGACCATGATGATAGGCATGAAGACTTTTGGGGACCAAGAATGATGAATTTTGGATATTTTTTATTGACTTTCGAGGCTTGGTTCACTCTCTCTCCCTTCCCCTCTCTCTACTTCGTGTAACCAGCCTTGCTCAGCCGATCATCCCTTAATCTTCTTCCTTCTTCATCGTAACCCCTCGAATGTCAACCCTCATTCTCCTCCATTTTCTTTTCTTTCACAACCCACCTCACTCGTGCGCCTCACTCCTTGCCACGTTGCCACACATCCGAAGCAACCTCATGTCTGCCACTCAAGCCATCCCAACTTCCATCCTTGCTGTAGTTGACTTCTCCCCTTCAACGTTCCAGCACCCCAACGCCTGCGACACATCACTCACCCACTTCTACCACCAACGTGTCATCACCTCCCTGCCAGCACTCCTTCAGCTAGCCCATCATCCACTGAGACATCTCCACTCAGCCTCACGTTTCAGCCCAGCAAGTTGCCATTTTCACCGCCCACGCACTCCAGCCACCGAAGTCAGCCCAACTTCAATCCAACTCAATTCAAGAACAAATCTCAGATTTGTTAGGCCGTTTTTAGCCCAGTTCGAGCTCCCTTTGGCGTGTCCATAAGCCCAAGTTTCGGTCGTTGTCACGTCGCCGTCACCGAGAATCGGTTTTCGCGCTAAACTGGTGAGTTTATGCACTAAACTCTCACTAGGGTGCTAATGATGCTTAAGGGGTGTTTAGATTGCATTAGGATTAGATTAGGGTAGTTATTAGCTTGTTTAATTAATTTAGGTTAGTTAGATTAGTGAATTAGGTGGTTAGAAATTGTAATTAGTTAGTTTATTATGTGGCCTTCTAGTTATAAGGGTTAGTATAATTTAATTAGTCCAATAGGTGGTTAGATTAGCATTTTTTAGCCTAAGTTTGTATTTATTGAATTAATATGTATTCATTTAATTAATTTTGTTATTTATTTATTTATTTATTTTTCGAAAATTATACCCGAATAGCCGGTGACCGGAATTTCGTGCTGATTGCAATGGTGTGCTTAGTTTATGTAATTGAGTGTTAATTTGTGCAAATTGAGTGATAAGTGGAATTTTGGTTATTTATTCCAAAATTGTGAAATTTTGGTATTTAATTAGAAAATCCCGAATGTCGGGTTTTGATACTGAAAATGGTTTTAAATACTATATTAAATAGTGGGATTCTAAAAGGAATGATATCAACTTTTCTGGTTCAAATTGACCGTGTACCCACATACGATTATTTTCACCGAGTGTTTTTAATACGAAGAAAAAAGGCCAAGCACATCATTTTAAATGAGGCATTTGAGTGCAATGCACGATATCCTTGGCCGGGATTGAATGTGCGTGTGATGGTTAAGAGAACCCATCACCCGATGTGTGTCGGGTGGACGATGCTCCTATGTGGAAAGTCATCGACAACAGATACCGGTCGTAGTAGAAGCTGGACCGATGCTCCTATGTGGAAAATCCTGGACAACAGATACCGATCGTAGCAAAAGCTGGACCAATACTCCTATGTGGAAAGCCGTCTAGTAGAGACGTAGCCGTGCTCAATGGGGTGAGATGACGTTTAGCTATACCAGAAGACCGCCAAATATCGAGTAGGCTGTGCCCATTGTGCCGAAATTAAAATTAGGAACGCATGATTGATTGAGTTAAACGCGCCGAATTATGGGACAAAATTGTGTGGCACGGTTTGGAATTGCTCATGTTTGTGATATGAATTATGCTGACATGCAGGAAGGAATTGAGGCGAGATGAGTCTCTATGGTTGTATGGTTGTGTGGTTGTGTGGTTAGGACACCTCTAGGCGTAATACCTTCCTAATCGGGATTTAAAGTGTGAACTCGCTGAGATTTATATCTCACCCCATCTTTGGCTTAATTCTTTTCAAGATCGTAGAGTGGAGGATCTAGAGCCAAGCTGAGGGGATCCGAGGTGTAGGTCAGTTAGGACAAATGTTGGAGATAGACTTTTGTATATAAACCCGGTTTATATATGAAGGCGAGTTTTGTTTGTGAATCTGTTTTCCTGCTTTTCTGTCACATATTGTTTGCTGTCAAGGGATTTGTTTATTCACTTCCGCATGTGTATTAAAATGAAATGGGTCGGCGACACGTCCTGGGACGTCGCAGTTACATCGACTATCGAGAGATAGGCACGTGCTCGTGGATCAAGGCGTGACAATTCAAGCAATTGGTTTTATTTTTCTCATATTAGTCTAAGTATGAATACCTAAGGGCGTGCCAAGTGATGTGTAACTCATGACCTATTGTATATGGAGATGCGGACCCCCAGAGTGCCATAACTTGGCAGAAAGGGACACTTAAGTGCCATAACTTACGAAAGGTACACTTAAGTGTCAAAATCGGAGAAAAATGGCTCACTTGAGTGCCAATCCAGCTAAAATCCAGCCAAATTGCATACGTGGCATTTTTCCGGCGAAGCAAGTGCAAAACGACATCGTTTTGCACGTTGACGTGGCCAAATAATGTAAAAACGGAGTCGTTTTGCATTGACGTGGTAAAAAATAATATAAAAATTAATTAATTAAATTTTAAATTTAATTTAGTTAAAATATTTAAAAATAATAATTTTAAAATAAAAACTAAAAAATTAAAAAAATTAAAATAAAATGGGGGAGGTAGTTGAGGGCTCGGCCCTCAGCCACCGCTGCTGCCTCCTCGCCATCGTCGGGAAGGGCCGATGATGGAGGGGGGAGGGTCGGCGGGGGTCGTCGGGCCCTGGCCAGGGGCCGGCGACCCCGGCCGACTGGCGGCGAGGATCGACAGCCCTCGCCCAGCCGAGCCAAGGGCCACCGCCCGTTAAGGCGACCCCCAGCAGGTGGCGACCCTTGGCCCGATCGGGCGAGGGCTCGCAGCCCGACCCCAGATCTGGCGAGGAGGGCGAGGGAAGGAGGAGGAGGGGAAGCAGCCGGTGGCTGAAGAGGACGAAGAAGGGGGGGGGAAGGAGGAGGAGGGAGGCAGCCGGCGGCGAGGGCTAGGGCCGCCGGCCCTCGGCCGGGCTCGGCGGCCCTGGCCGACCCTCCCCCACCTTCCGACGACAGCGGGGAGGTAGCAGCAATGAGGGCTCGGCCCTTAGCCGCCGATTGCCTTCCTCCTCCTCCGTTTCAGTTTTTTTTTTAATAAATATAAATTATATTATTATTTGTTTTAAATTTAATTTAATTAATTTTTATATTATATTAAAATTCAAATTATGCCAAAACGACGTCGTTTTGGCCGATTTAAGGGTTCTATTTTGGCCAAAACCCGTAACGACATCGTTTGGGGTGAATTAGAGCTAACTCAACTCTCCGGCGAGCCACCTCGGCGAGAAATATTAATATTTAAATGCCACGTATGATTTACGGCTAGCTTCGCCAGAGGTGGCACTTAGGTGTTCCACTTTTCTTCAAATGTGGCACTTAAGTGTACCTTTCGTAAGTTATGGCACTTAAATGTCCCTTTGTGTCAAGTTATGGCACTTATAGTGTTTTTTTCCCATTGTATATGCAACAATAAAGTAGGTCGAGCATGAAACTAAAATCGTGCTTGACCCATGACGCTTAAGTACCGGCTTAAGTCAAACCCATATTAAACAATATGCCTTAATATCGCCGAACCAAGAGAGTGATCTGCCCTGACGCACTTCTATGCACATCCAAGAACCAACGTCGTTCTAGATTCAGTGGGTCGATATGTGCTCAAGCCTCGACCATGACCTACAGACATCTATATGCAAAGATCATTTTACATACTATTCATACAACCATCCATGGCATTCAAATATGAATATCAAGCATAAGTAGCAATAGCAAATAGTCCACAACAACAATCACGACAAACATAAGCTTAAATGAACCTTCTCTATATATCATGCCAAACCTGAGCAACCTCAACTCTCGTAAACTTGTTCCTTGCTCAATCCTAAACCATATAACTCAAGCATGTCATGAGCAAATCATACAAAATTAATCGCATAAGTTCCTCAACCTAGGATAGCCCTACGACACCAGAGGCATTCCTAAATCCGAGTTACTTAACACAATGGCTTAGCCAATGTTTAGGAAATCTACTTACAAACAACCAGGACGAAACAAGCCGTGTCAAATAATGGCTTAAGGACAGTGAGTGGACGGCAACAACTTGTGATGATGGACGACCAACGATGGCAGCACAGCGTGGCACAAGGATGGTATCTAGGTGGCGCATGGGTGGCAGTGGCAACAATGTGCAAGCAGGCCACACAAGCGCGAGTAGTGAGGGAAAGGAAGGAAAAAGAGAGAAAAAGAGAGAAAACGAGAGAAAGAATGAGAGAGGGGGGGGGGAGAAGAAGAAGAAGAAGAAGAAGAAGAAGAAGAAACATAAGAGAGAATTATGTCCATCACATTTAATGCTTGATGCATTATTGTCCTTCTTTCATCATTGCTCCAAACTTGGAGAGCAAGAACAAATCTTGGCCATCCATTATCCCATGTGTCCTATCCAAGATCAAGGGCTAGGATAGCTTCTTGCAACTTCAGTTATTGGCTAGAGTCAAATGGCAATTTGATCAATTCCTCTTATCCATCCCTAAAGTGGCACTTCATGTTCATGGCCTAACAAAATTTGCCTCACCTCAATTTAAATCTTAATAGGCTAAATTGGCCTCACCTCTAGGTCCGTTAAAGTCTATATCATCAAATTAGTGCATTTCCTAAATTAATGCATTAACAGGCTCACTAAAATCATTTCAATTGGAAAGGAATACCTTGATAATATCTACATTTGATACTTGCTATTGGATCGGGGCTTGTGGCTGAGTTCCAATTGAAAATAACTTTAGCATGACCTATGCAAATTTAGGTAGCATTGATGAAATTCACACAACTAGACTCGAATTGAATTCGACGCCTATCTAAGATTTTACATGTGTCTTTTAATCAAACTTGGTCAATCCATGAATGACCCCGGTTGTCATGTAATTGAGTAGAATTGATCAGCCTGCCCTGACTCACCGTCCTTCGGGATTGGATTAGGATCATTCATGAACAGTACATTGATTGTGCGGTGTCACCCGTGACTAGTATACTTGAGCTAAATCAATCTATAGTCATCTATTGATTGACTCGTGACAGCACTTGGTCGTCTACAGCGATCCTTATAGTCGAACGGTCCTTTCATCATTGATTGCTTTGGTCTATCGCAACCATAATTCTAAATTGTCTGGCCCCTAATATGCTACTCAGCTCATGAACAATCCCTAGGATTGAGTCATGGTCTATCATCGTTACTAGCGTACTGATCGTTTGTCCATCCCTTGCAGTCTTAAATAGGAATTCGAATCGAGGATGTCACAACACAAGGGTAAAGGAGTTACGGTGGAGTCTGTAGGCAATGGTTATATTGTTCCCATAGTGGATAATAGTTCTAATGATGCCAAAGTTACAATCACCACAAATTCATTGGATGATGATTAGGTGCTTGACTCTAGATATTCTTATCATGTGACTTTTTATAAACACTTGTTTACTACCTATCAGTGAACAAGGGGTAGCAAGGTGCTTATGGGAAAATATGTTACTTGTGAAGTATCAAGGATCAAAACAGTTTCAGACTAAGATGCGTAATGAAGTATATAAGTTGACAAATGTAAGGCATGTACTAAAGTGGAGAGAATCTTATCTCATTGAGTACTCTTTATAAGTTAGGATACGAGGTGTCCATTGAAGGTGGTGTTATGAAAGTATCTCAAGGTGTGCTAACTATGAAGTGGGGGATGATCGACAGCAGGGTTCCTCCATGGAAGACATAGATAGGCTCATGTTCTATTTGCTCAAATACTTATTGTTTGGACACTACACAATTGTGGTATATGAGACTTGGACACATGCATGAGAGGGAGATGATTGTTTTGAGTCAAAGGGGTCTACCAGTAGGTCATCGAATTGAGAAGTTGAACTTTTTTTATCACTATGATATGAGTAATTAGCGAAGAATGAAGTTCAGTATAGTAGTTCACTAAACCTCAGAGATTGTAGGCTACGTACACTCAAATTTATGGGCACCTTCTCAATTTTCATTTAAGAGAGGTGCTAGGTGTGCGTTGTCCTCTGTTCATAACGTTTTAAGGGAAGTCTGGGTTTGTCTTCTTAAGCACAAGAGCGAGGTGCTTGGTTGGTTTAAGTCTTTGAAGGACATGATCAAAAAGCATATAGGAAGATAGATCACGTGCCTCAAAACTGATAAGGGATTGGAATTATTTTTTAAGGAGCCTAGTCGATTTTGAATAAAGGAAGACATAATGAAACACCGTACTATTACTGACATAACAAAAGTGGATGGAATTACAGAATTGATTAACAGAATTACGTTGGAGAGAGTTCACTCTTTACTCTCCAATGTTGGATTAGATGGATATTTCCAAGCTGAAGTAATGAATATCAATTGTTGGTTAGTGAATAGATCACCATCACCAACAAATTACTAGAAAACTAATGAGGAAACTTGGTCAAGTAAGTTTGTCGATTACAATAGATTGAGAGTATTTAGATTTCCTACTTAAGCACATGGTGTACTAATGAAGATTCACCCAATTTTATGTTGAGAGAGATGCTACCTTTGACATAATTACTCTATTTCAGAAAAAGAGTGAGAGATCAATTGTGGGAAAAGATCTAGATAGTGTTTGGAAACAAGCAAGGCTTCAGGAAAAGCCTAGATATTATTGTAATAGATGTGACAGCGTCTATAAGGTCGCTAGATTCCATAGTAGCTAATGGCTATTCCGAGATCACAATTAATGAAACTTCAGATGATCAGGGGAAGTAGATGAGATAAAGCACCGCTTGAATGCATATATTGAAATAGATAATTTGGGTGTAATAGAGATAGCTCCGGGTGCGAAGATGTAGAGAGAGACTATTAGATTGTTGAGAGTGACTCAAAATAGTTACGTCAGACAAATGTCAAGACACTTCAACATGATCTAGAGAAATTGTATAAGTGCCCTGCCTGCTACATCTTATAAATTGTCTAAACTGTCATTGTGTACTTGGATGGAGGTGCAACATTTATCCTATGCTTCACATGCTAATACTATTGGATGGTTGAGTTATATCATGGATGATACTATACTCAATCTATCACATGTAGTTCGAAAAATGTATACAATTCGATCCAAGTATGCATTGTGATGCTGTGAAGTGGATTTTCCTACTTTTATTGTTGTGAACTGGGTTTGTGAACTTGGATCATGCAAGAAACCAGAAAGATGGTTGATTCTTGACTGTAGCAAGGTACACAGTTTCATAATAAAACTTGGTTGGAATTCAAACTTGATTTCTTTTTCTAGACCAGACACTCCATGTTGGTAAATGCAACGATTCTCAACATGTCACGATACGCAATTATATAGGTTTATCTTTCTTTTATGGGTTATCATGATTAATTACATTTGATTTGCAATTAATAGCAATATATAAAACAGATTTGGGTTTGGTATAAGTAGCTCTTCAAAAACGCATTAATCCATATAGGTTCGAATTAACATGTCTAAGTTAATATGTTAGCATGTCATCTTTTTAACGTGACACAATTATACATGTTCTAGCACGTTTAGTACTCAAACTCTAAGGCTTTTTTCTTTTATAGTAAAAGTTTAAAACAAAAACATAATTAGGGCCTTAAAAATCATGACATTAAAAAAATAGACGTTAAAAAGCACTCACTCAATAATATATTGTAATGCAACGTGTATTCATATTGTCTTAAGACGGGTCAAAACATGTTAAACTTGTTGCCACATATTGCAGTTTAAAACATCTTTTATATGTTGCGTGACACTAGACCCAGTGACACATTTGGATATCGTATTAGTCGTGTCATATCGTGTAATCCATTTATCTGTCGTGTCATGTCTATGCCAAAATAATCAAGTTTAACAAAGGTGTTGAGTTTGGATTAGCTATGTTTGTGTTATATCCATGTTTCTGCATAACATGATTAGTACAACACAGCACAAATTGCAAGCCTACATGTTGATTCTCAACTTAGTGCATAGCAAATAAAATAAGCTCAAGGAAGGAAATACAAATTAATATTTGCTTATTTACGCTACCTATGCAAAAGATTATGTGTTTCTATTTTGCTTTTGTTTGGACATTCCACAGGATACATTGATCAAAAACTAAAACAGCAAATTCCTCCTTTAATCTTTTTGTTTTTCATAGTGGTCGGATGATGTTGGAGACAGTTTTCAAGCATCTTGATAACCCCACCTCCTTAGTGATCCTAAAGGTGCACCCCTCATATCATCCTGGAACATTTGGAATTTTACTCGTGAAGTCTCATAACAATGTTTGATTTCCACGTCTACTTTTCTCCCTCATTTCGCCAACATCTGTAGAATTAAAATCCATGGATAGACACATGATGGTATCTTTTATGTAGAAAGAGAAAAATTATACTACGCGCAAAACATAATTATGCAAGCAAAGGGGACAAAAAGAAACTTCCGTCTCTTTCTTTCTTCTGTCGACAATAGAAGTTCTCCCTCCCTGTGAAAAGTGCATGTACCTACGTAATCATCCTAGTCTTGTATGGATGGGACCATCGCACGGAGCCAAGAGGTCCCCAAAAGAGTAAGATTCCAAGTGATTTGCGGGACGAAAGGGTAAGTGGATGTCGAGTGAGATGCAAGGCACAGACCTAAAGGCTTCGCACAACAACAGGTAAAGAGCTTCCCCCGTCCTGCTGCAAATACTTGCCAGAACCCGGGTCCATATGGGCCGGCATCTATCGTCGCCATTGATCATGGAAGCTGCACGCGTGGGTCTCACGTTATAAACGCCGAGGATGTGTTTGGGTCCATGGAATGGAGTCCATGCAAGGATCATCCCGATGCGTCCTCACCCTGACGTCGGCATTCGTAGGAACTGTCCCACAGTTCTCTTTTCCGCTTTGTGTTAGAAGCCCACGTTCAGCCTTTGCTTTTGGGTCCATTAACAAAAGTTGTGTTTTGTTTTGGACCCCCCACGTGGGCTCATCATAGTCTTTGGTCCACAAAAGATGGCCATTGTTTACTTGTGAATAGTAATGTCGGCTCTTATCGGATGCATCGGGCACATACGCGTCGCGTGAACCCAAGCTCTCAGATTAGGTAGATCGTGCAAACGAACGTCGTTAAAACATCTAGTTATATAACTAAGGTAAAGCGATGCAAAGAAGACGATGTCCAAAGTCAACTTTGTTTCTTTTCTAATTAAAGACCGACTAAATTAGGATTTTAGGCTTAAAAAAACTTAGAGAAATGATACATATACTCTCCTTTTAATAGTTTAGTTTAGAATATACTAGCTTATACTGAATTTTCGATTTTTTTCATCACATATTATTATAAAGTATATCCGCCTTTTGTTGTAATATTTAGATATGGCGGAATATGGGGTATCAACTGTATTTGTATATAAACTTTGAAAGGATTAATAACAACAAGACGTCAAAATTATAAAAGGAATGTAAAATATGCGGAAAGAATTACAAATCGGTTGATAGGAAAGAAAAGTGAAAGAGAAATTTAAAATCTGCACGAAATATGTTAACAAAATAAACAAGAAAAGATGTAATTACATAAGTGAAATAAAGAAAAAGTAAGTGTGAAAGGACGGGACAAAAGAAACGAAAGAAGATAAACTCATGGAAATGGCCCGGTTAGTTTTTTTTTTTTTGGAACAGTGGCCCGGTTAGTTATGACAGAGAAAAAGAAACATAAACAAGCGAAGAGAGCGAGAGAGAGAGAGAGAAATCGAACAAATAACGAAAAACTCAATAAAAGAAAAGCAAGGAAAAAAAGTAAATTAAGAAAAAAAAACCCAGATCTTATTTATGCTTCGTGGAACTTGATGAAGTTTCAATCATATGTAGGATACCTTGTCTTTCATCTTCGTACTAATGGTGCAAAATTATTGATTTTTTTTTTTTCTGGAGAATTACCAAAAAAGTCCTAAACCTATTGCAATTGTGTCAATTTAGTCATAAACTTTTTTTTTTAGCCAATTTAGTCCTAAACCTTTTATAATTGTGCCAGTTTAGTCCTTCCGGTCAAAATTGGCCGGCCGGCGTTGACGTGGACGCCGGCCGTTGGCGAAAGCTGACATAGCAAATTTTTTTTATTTTTTTTCGAATTTTTAAATATTTTTTTGAATTTTTTAATTCTTTTTTTTTTTCAGCTTCTCCTTCCTTTGGCTGGCCGGCGCCGGCCAATGGCGAGGCCCCGCCAGATCTGGCGAGGCCGGCCTCGCCCAGCCATGGCGAGGGCCGAGCTCGCCGGCACTAGTGAGATCGACTGTCGCCATGGCTGGGCAAGGCCGAGCCTCGCCAGATCCAAGGCAAGGGTCAGCCTCGCCCAGCCAAGGCAACGGTCCCGCCCGCTGCTCCGCATTTCCGGTGGCTCCGGCTTCCGCGATTCGTTGCTGCGGAAGCCGAGTTGGGTCGTCGTCTTCTCCAATCCACCCTCTGCAAAACGAGCCAAAAAACCCCCGGGTCCTTGACAAGCTCCGACAATGGAGGCAGCGAATAGGGCGCTGGCCGCGCTCACGAAAGTCGCTGGCGAGGCCCCGCCATGGCTAGGCGAGGCCAAGCCTCGCCAGATCCAAGGTGAGGGTCGACCTCGCCGACCAGAGGAAGGAGAAGTTGAAAAAAAGAAAAGAATTAAAAAATTCAAAAAAATATTTAAAAATTCGAAAAATAAAATAAAAAAATTTGCCATGTCGGCTTTCGCCGGATGGCCGGCATCCACGTCAACGCCGGCAGGCCAATTTTGGCCGAAAGGACTAAACCGGCACAATTGTAAAAGGTTTAGGACTAAATTGGTTAAAAAAAAAAATTCAGGATTGAATTGGCACAATTGCAATAGGTTTAGGACTTTTTTGGTAATTCTCCCATTTTTTTCCAACTAAATTTGCTAGATTTATCAAGATTGATTTACAAAATGATGTGTCAGACCGTTAGTGGTTCTTGAATTTCTAGTTTGACACAATCACTTAGTATTGCTCTTTTACCAATTTTAATAAGTTTAGCATTACTCTTTTATCAATTATGAACAGCAAACCAATTATTCCCATTTAATGGTAGGAGGGGCCATTCATGTGCACGGGTTGTGTTCTGTTAACTTAGGGGTGTATTGTTAACAAAGTCAACACAAACAAGATCCATTTAACAATCGTATCACGAAGCTCCACCTTAAAACGACCCATTTATAAGTTTAAGTAACTCAAACACAATTCATAAAACTAGCTAAATTAATGAAGTTTGAATTGAGTCAGTCCAACCTGAATGTGATCATGACAACTAGACTAGCGTCCTTGTGGCAAGAAAAAAAACCTAAACATTTTATGTATCTCTCGTGAGATCGAAGTGCTTAATAAATCCAAATGATTATTTAAACAAAATCAAACAATTTTAGAGAAAATCAGAAGAATTATGGCATTTTTTGCTAAATTAATGGAAAGGTACAATGTTCATTCTAGAAAATCTAGAAGAATTCAAAGTCTAAATACCTTCTTAAAATATAACAGTTCATAAACACAAGTATTAAAAAACAAACAATATATGACTCGTTTAAATTAATGAGGTCAACGCAGGTAAAGTAACAAATCATATTGACATAGACTTATTCAATTATACTTGTCAGACAAATGAATTTCGGATGACATAGGTTGAACCCGAACATGACCCATTTCTTAATCATGTCAAAAGAGCTGACAAAATAATAACACGAACACGATTACCATACCAAAATCTCTAATTTGGTGTCACAAGCTTGAGCAATGTCAAAAATTGTCACCATTGATGTCAATTCCTGATTTGTTGACATGCAATCTGATAATGCTAATACAAATACCTAGAGGGGGTAAATAGGTGTTTAAAAGAAGTCTTGACAAATAAATGCGGAATAAAATAAGTTGCGAGCAAAGTTTGAATACTAATCAAAATCTTATAAACAAGCCACCAAACTTCTTGTAGATGTTCAGAATCTATTATGCGATAAAACAAACTTCTGAAATAACTTATAAGTGTGCAACAGACTTAAATAATGAGAGTTAACGAAAGAAAAAATTGCACATCAAATTTATAGTGGTTCAGCTTAGATCAAGTTTACATCTACTCTCCCACGTTAACAACCTACTGGCTGGATTCCACTATATGATCAACGAGAGATTACAACTTTGAGTGCAAACACTCGATGGTAGATCACACTGTCTCACTAAGTCACTATTTTGGTATTTCTCTCACGATCACAAACGTCTAAGTTCACAAAAGACAAGTGAATGATCGAAGTTCGCTCAAACTTTGGAATTCTAGATTCTACGCTTTGTCTCTTACTTGCTCCTCAATCCTTGATCTTCTTAAATACTCATCCACTTCCAAACTAGCCGTTGAACAATATTTAGAGGATCGCCTTCCAATCTATCCATTAGACAGATCTGTATCAAGAAGATTAAGTAGCCATTCAGTGACAGAAGTAGAATCCAAAGTTGATTATGATCGTCTATACAAACAGAATCTTGGTTTCCATAAGTAGAGCTTCTCTGTTTAGAAAGTTCTTGTTTTCAAGATTCAATTGTCAATCAATTAGATTGAGTCAATCAAATATATCTTGATATAGAATCCAAACCAGATTACTAGCTGCTATATGTTGGGGCTTGTGTTACGTTCTATCAGTTGTCTCGTTCTGAACATGCTTCGTTTTGAATCTACTACATTTTGAACTTATGTCTCGTTCTGAACTTTGTCACGTTATGGACTTGTGCCTCGTCCTGAACCTTATCATGTTCTGGATTTGTGTCTCGTTCTATATGTAATGTTTGAGTATGTTTTGTCTAAAGTAGACTTTACGATTTTGACATAAGTCTGAATATATTTAGTCTTAAGATCTGAACACAGTCTGAATAAGTTCAGCTTCAACATAAACTTTAACAATATCTTTTACACATTCCATCATCTACATAATCTATTACTCAATCATTAAACACATTAGTAGTCTTTAATTTATTTTGTCATCTTCAAAATATTGTAAGGAATTTTCCTAACACAAATCAAGTAGGGCATCGCTTGGATGTGAGGGCATTGAAAACAAACATCAACATCTCAACCTCCATCGTTTGTCCACAACTTTTGCAGCATCTCTTCTGCTTTTTCTTTCTCTGCAAAAGCTGGCTTCATTCATTCCCTGTCGGGACCATTTGGTAGAAAAAGAGGAAACTCAACGCATTCTCATCATTTTGTTCGTTTCTGTTTCCATGCACTTGCGCCTAAAATGAGACAAATGCCTTTGCCCTATCGAGCAGGTAATTGGCACGCATGAATCAACCTCTCGGGATGCTGTCTTCAAAAAGAGTCCCAATTGTTCAGTTATCTCTTCCATTCCCAAAGTTTCATTTCTATATTGTCGTTTTGAGTACCATTAAGCATTATTAAATTGATTTGTTAAGTAGTATTGTTAGATGTTGAGAATCTAACCGACTTTTTTAAACGATTAATTACTATCTGGTGCATCATCTAGTATATCGATTTCGGTGATTAATCTTAGTAGTGTCACTCTTATAATTGTTAAATGAAGGGGCAATTACGGCATTCTCTCTCAATATATAATGGAATTTGACTTAAGAAAAAGCATGGAAACAAATAAACAAGATGAACTCGATTAATCCTTTTTGATCCCATGAAAAAATTGTAAGACTACTAACTGGTTTGCAAGTTAAGTTGTTAATTTAGTGTTTGATTTGATGTTAAAGTATGGTAATAGTTTGTGATGACTACTTCAACTTCGTCAAACGGTTTATCATCTCATCCTTCCACGAGAATCCAACTAAGTCACATTCAATTTTTGTAACATTTCAGGCAATGCTCCGAGAAGATTGCTAGCGCCAATCGTCTCTCCCCATCATTTTCTCTATAAACGAAAAAAAAAACAATAAAAGTGGTCAAAAGTTATGCTCATCAGCAACGTGACTGGCTTGCAACTTACATATTCCTTTGGGATTTGAGCTGTCCAAAAGGAATTCAAACATACAACTCGAGGGATAAACGCGTTTCTTGAGATTCAATTCACGAACTGCCTCTCCATGATGGATCTCCACTGTCCTTAGTCTTGTACCATACCCATACCGTACACATTCTTATCTCCTTTCCATTTGACCTAAAGTAATATAGAAGGCCCACAGGTTGACCGGTTCAATAGAATCCATGGTCGAGTAATCACCAGCTTTTGCCATACTTGGAGATGTTATAATATATGTCATTTTAACCCATGCACGAGAGTTGAAACTTCTCATTGATTAAACTCAAAGCAAGACGTGCCACCATAGGTTTAAATTCTTTATTTGATAGCACAAAACTTCAACCCACCACCAAGTCAACAACCTTTTAGGGTTAGCCAGTTACTCTATTCTTGATACTTCTCCAAGTAAGACCTTTATATAATTGTAGGCGACGCTCCAACGAAGTCTAAATCTAGGTGGCATTTTTTTGTTTTCCACTAATAGCATCATTTCTTTCTTTTTTTTAAGACGTATAGATCACTTGAAGTAGATAAACTACGGGCCCATAAAATACCTTGCTAACTTCATAATTAAGGTAAGACATGGGTCTAAGCTCAGATGGCTGGTCCAAATATGAAATTATTTGCACTTAGTGTATCGAGTTGAACCCTTATCGTATCTTGAATCCGCAAACACAAGTTAAATCCTTAACTGCTGAGTCAACCTCAAGAGATTGATAGTAACTCTTTTCGTGATTGCGCAATTATGAAGTTATAGTTCTCTACTAGATTTCTTCATTTTCACTATATGAAGTCACGATTTCCAACCTGTTCTTTGTTTCCTTAGATTATGTGATGTTTGGAAGACATGGCTAATTATCATCTGTGAGTCAACCCCACATATATATGGTCCTAAGTTGATCCCGAGGGAATGCAAGAAATAGAGTGATTCAAAGTTCAAACGGAGCGTATTTATCCTGGGATAGCAAACTTTCGAGAGATCGGGCTTATGGTTATAAACCCACAAGTTTTTTTTCTAGCAGTGGCCTATAGGGAGTATCATAGCCATCTAGGCCAGCATGCCCATTTAGTACCACATTCAATTGGGCTTGGCCAGAATCTAGTCTGATCCTGAGAATGCCCATCCCTATCCTAACTCCCTATTTTTTCACCTCCGACTCGTTTAAACTCGAGAGCATGGATTAATATAAAATACCAGGTCTTAGTTAGATACAGTGATGTCCTGTTTGGAACACCACCATCAATGTCTTTCCCCTACAAGCTTCCACCCACTGATGAAAGTGGATGCCAACGAGAGCTATAAGCTAGATTTCCGGTTAAGTATTGTGTAAAAGATTTGCCAAATAGCAAAAGAAACATTGCGCGTGTCTTAGCCGGTGAAGAAGTGATGATTGCTCAAGCAAACTCGGCCACGACTAAGAAAGCATGTGTTCTCAAGGGGATTGAGTACCCGCTGAAGATTCCCACGCTTCAAAGTCAAAACAACAAAAATTTGAAAACGAAGACAATTAATTTAGGGATAAATTAAGATTTTTTTTTTATGAACTGAATAGGAGATTTGTGAGGTAACGACCCAGGAATATTGAATTTTAATTATTAACTATATATAATGTTCTATCTACTTTTTCCATATTGAGATGTGATGAGGGTGTTATGGTCATATGGAAAGTGAATATCAAATTTGAAAGTTTCATTTATATATAGCATAGACTAGTTTTTTTTTTTTTTTTGGTAAGGTATATAGTATAGACTAGCTCAATTTCACAAAACTTGGAGATAATCTAGTGATATGGATTGATATCAGCCACTAATTTTTGAATTTGCTATTTTGGCATCTTCTCAGGATTAATATTAGATTTGAATCCAACCTAAATTGAGAAGACCTAGATTTGAAAAAAATACTCTTCAATTCATCTTTAGGGAAGTATACTTTGGATAAAAGGAAATTAGTATATGAGGTTAAATGGAAAATTATAATACTAAAGAGATTTATGACCTATAAGGAATTATTTGTTTTAATCATGATTTAGGAATTGAGCTTTCAAGATACTACAAAACAAATAATTCAGTAACACTTTTTTTTTTATGCCCAGGATCCGTCGAGTTCGCCGGGCTTATGTCGGGCAGCCCACGGCCCATAGAGTGTGCGATGCATCCCGAACCAAGCGTCAATACCTAGGAGGAAGCTAGCACAGGACCCCACCCCTATGGCCCCCCCTTAAGACGTGTTAGCAACTGCGGAGTTTTGGCCCTGGGACCTCTGCAGTGAAGTGCCTAAAGCTGAACCAACTCAGCTGCCCACTGATGGATATAATTCAGTAACACTTCATAGCTCGTATGATTAAGAGTGCATTGTTGTTTAAGAAAACTCCAACATTCAATGTTAGTTTCATGGCAAATCAATGCTTAGGAAAACCTTTTCTTCAAAATGATTGTTCGAATCGCTTTGAAAAATTAGGAAAAATTTTAAATAAGAATCTAAAGTGCTTTCATTTTCTCAAATAAGAGCCTGAAATGAATCTTGTTTTAAATAAAGGCTTGAAATGTCATTGTTTTCTCAAGTAAGGGCTTAAAATGGACATTATTTCAAATAAAGGCCTGAAATACTATGTCAATCCCAAAGAAGGGTCTGACCTCACCAACAGATCAAGGGAATTTTCGTCATTTAATTTTTTTAATTTTCTTTTTTTTCTTTTTATGGTTTTTTCTTTCCAAAAAAGACAAACTAAAAAGGGAAAAAATAGCTACATTTAAATAAATAAATAAATAAAAGTAGAGGATTGGCAACCCTGCCCCCTTGTGGCTGTCGCCCCATTACCGGTGGGGGGTTAGCTACAAGTCTAGTCCTTCTGCTTGCTTTTCTCTTTTTAGAAAAAAGAAGAAGAAAAAAGCAAAGAAAATTATAAGAAAAGTAAATGACGAAAATGCTCTCGATTTGTTGGTGGGATTAGGCCCTTCTTGAAAACTAACATGGCACTTTAGGTCATTCTTTAAAGTAAGGTTCACTTCATACCCTTATTTGAAATAATTTTTACTTCATGTCCTTATTTGAAAAAACGATGGCATCGACCCTTATTTGAAATTTTTTTGAAAAATTAGTTAGCCGGAATTAATTATATCATCAACAAAGGTCTAGGCCTAAACATTTTCATTAATTTATTTTTTTAAACGATACAAGTAATCATTTTTTATAAAATAATTTTAGAATGTTTTAAATAGTTATATACAAATCATTAATTTGTTTAACCCCTTGCACTCCAAGGCGTCTTGGAGTGCAAGCACCCGTATAATATATCCTTAAGCCAATCGGATAAACATTTTTAACATCAGGTTTGGACGATTTTAAATTAATTGTGTATATTTTGAATATTTTATAGCACAATCAGAAGAGCTGTAGCGAAATGGAATCCCAGTACTCATCCTATTCCGACAATCATATGAAACTACGAGCTAAATACATTAGAGAACTATATAGAATTTCAATCATAAGCGAAACAAAACAAGAAGATTCATTTGGTCCCCCCACCAAAGTTAGGTAAGTGATAGCACGAGTCTCAATAGGACCATAATGTGCCCAATAGAAAAAACGATATTCATGTGGCACTATACTTTCGTTCCATTTATTTCTTTATTGATTAGTTCACATTTAAATTCAAAAGGTCGAATAATATTATCTAAGAAAGGACTTCCGTGTGACACGTATCAGATGAATTTTCTTCCTCTACCTAACACCCACATAACATTGTGCGCGCACCCAGTTTCCCTTTCTTTTTATTTTATTTGATTTATTGATTTTAATTTATGTGTTTTATCATTTTGAATTGGTTTTGGTTGGAGGACAAGGGAAGAAGATCAATTCCTGCTTTGAAGCCAAAGGCTCGAATTGGAGGAAGAAAGGGACGAGATGAAGATAAAGAAGCCGGCAGATTGATCTTGACAATGAAATGATGCCAACCCTGACCTCATCTAAGATGTTAACAGATGGAGTTGGTACAAAGATGAAGCAAGCAAAGCAATTCCTTTCATTAGTTATTTTATTTTATTTTATTTCTTCACTTTTCTATTAGTTCTATAGGGAATAAATTAAATCTTTTGTCAGCTTCTAACGGTATGGATTTTCAAAGTTTTGCTGCACGCTTATGACTGGTCAAATCCTCAGCACGAGCAGACCTTATTCAAGAAACGAAGCTAAAAAAATGATTTATGAAGCGATATGGTGAACTTCGTTCAAGAAATGAAGCTATTCAATTATTGGATAATATAAGGGATATCTAAATAAGGTTATGAAATATGGTTATTATAAAGTGACGTGTCAAATCCTCGATGAGTGCTTAAACAAACGAACTGTATTCAAATACACAATAATTTTTGCCAAATTATGTTTTTAAGCTAATTTTGTAAGTTAATTTTAGCATGATTGTTAATACTACCTCACGTCTTTTTCATTTGGATGCGCCTAACAAGCAACGGTTGACAATGAGCTCATTGGATATGTATGAAGACTTTTTTTCTAGGTTTACTTCTTCGTGCACAACTCTATCCTCTCTGTAAATGTGGAATTTTCACCCAAAAAAAAAAAAATTTTATTTTCTCTCTTGCAGCAACTTGATAATTCGCAACTTCGCACGATGTGACATTAAAAGTAATTTAAGTAGCCAGTTTAGGAACAGAATCATGTAACTGCCAGAGATGTGTGTTCTCGTCAAAAAAAGGAAAAAGAAATATGTTATAGTCCAAAGCTGTTTGGCGTATATAGGAAGAGGGTTGTCTCTGAGAGGTGGTAATGGGGATGTCAGGCTTGCGGAGGAGGGCGATGGCGACAATGGCTACCTAGAGGAGGCGGCGATGACGGAGGAGGGAAGGCGAATTGGGAAAGGATACAGAGAAGAGGGGAAAGTGGAATTATTTTTGGGCAAGTGCATGATAAAATGACAAATGTCACTTTATAATAGAGAGAGATAAATGATTTTTGTAAAGGGAGACATACTTGTTTAAAGGTTCACTTGCGGTCTATGACTTATTAATAAACCATTTCTGCAAATGCATTCCGAGGCTTTTTCCAAATTGTAAGAAAGCTCTGTCTGGAATGCAGTACAATCACAGGATTCATAATAAAGCCAGATCACCTCTACTCGTTTGCCCGGAATTGTTTTTCCCCCTTTGTCATTTGTTTATTCATGGGTCGGTACCAACAGCATTAGAACAAATCGGATAAACCCATTGTTTCTTTCTCTGAATGGCACTAAGGAATAAAATTAGATCTCACACCGTGCAGGTGGCACATGCTTAATCCTCGTCACCCTCCATCGTCATACCTCACGCTGAAAGAACCCCTAAAACAAACCTCTTTAAAATAAAACCCTAATGACACCAGCAAGAAGAAAAGAGTGTCCATTGATTGGGCAACGGACAGAAAATTAGAAAGAGAACTACCAAAAAATAACTATTAAAAAAAAAAAAGTGAACTAGGAACCGACCAACGGACATAAAAGAAAAATCAAACATCGTGTACCAGATCAACCTCCAAACAAAGCCTAAAAGAAAATGGTCAGAATAACGCTTGAGGATATGACTAAGATTTGGTGAAATGTAATGGAGATGTGCCCGCAGTTTAAACGGAGCTTTCAAAGGGTCTTTCGTGCGGGTTTGCGTTTCGCAAGTGCAAACCGGAAAGGCAAAAAACAAAAAACAAGAACAGTGGCTTTTGCTTGAAGAGCTGGAATCCAATCACTTTGCCACGTCACATCCCTCTCTCCCTCTATTAAAACCATTGCTCTCCAACCTATCTCACACCATTGAATCTCTCATCTCCCTATCTCTCTATCTCTCTCTCTCTCAAAGAGCCAAACAAGAAGAATCGTTTTTAGAGGCCGGAAAGAGAAAACAAAGTGCGAAGGAATTGATGGAGGGATTGATTCCGTTTGTTTACAGGGCAATTGTGCAGTACAGGAATGGGAACCAAGGCCCGCTCGCCACATGGTTCCCTGAATCACCGTCCGCATCGTACATGAGGCTTCCGGGCGATTCGGGTCGGTTTCAAGCCTCCGACATCCATTTCTTCCGGCCCGACTGTGGCTTCAACAACACCATGATGCCTTCGGCAGCAACCAGCACGGCGATGACAACGACTTCAACCACGCAAGTGCTTGTGTCCTCCGGTGTTCAATCTCCGGTCTGTCGTTTAACCACCCGCCGTGTCGTCGCATGAAGAAAGAAAAAAGGAAAATTCATGTGACATCGAAGATGATGCAAGACAAATGTGGGGCATGCATAGTAGGATTGTCATGAAAATTGTGCATAGTTTCTTTGGTATGGTTTGGTGATTTTTATTTTTTTATTTGGCGTCATCAGCTAAGTTTGTGGAAACCAAAGGGGCCACACGCTTACTTTCTCTTGTTGTCTTAACTACTGTGAAATGTGAAGGTAATCAAAGATGATAAAAAGGAAAAGGAAGATGGAAACATAAGGCTTGTAGATACAGCTCTTTAAGGTTCGAGGAAAAGGTTTGTACTATGGCCGAAGGGCCAGCATGTTATATGTGACTACTCAACTATCTATTAATAACTATTCTTATGTTCTTGTCGTTTTTGGATGCTTACGGAAGAGGCAGGCAATCTTTTCTTCCCAAGTGAGAAAGAATCGCTCCTGCAACCCAATTTTTTTTTTTTAAAAAGTCACTTCCCATCGTATTAGTTAAATGAAAGAAGTAAGATTTATCGCATGAGGAAATGATATGAACTCACGATAGTTTGTAAACTTGCCAAGTAATTGGTCAACGCCCATGTTTTCCTTCTATAGCTTCCTTAAATCAATTTTCTGATTAGTGAGTTATCAATACGGACTATACACCGCTGACATTCATACTCTGTTGCGATACTTATAAGTGATGTCCATGACCTTTAATCCACCAATCAGAAGTGTAATCAAAAAAGAAAACTTCCTCCAATCAAGGAGTGAGGAATATACTGCCCGGACGGTCGTTGGCCTTGCTTTCTCCGGCGGCAGAGGGGATCATTGCCCCCTAACAGCTAATGCTCGTGACACTTGCATGGTAATCCATGGGCCGGGGGATTTGTAGATGGGCCGACAAGGGATGGAAGTCCGTTCGCACATGATCATCAAAAGGACCGCGGCCACCAATTTGTAAAGATGGCAACGGAAGGGGTTGGGGACGATTGGTCTCATTTCAAACCCGTCATGGTAACATTTTCATGTATTCCTAAACCCGTCCCAAACCCTATAATATGGTTTCGCAAATGGAACCCGAAATTCATCTCCCTCAAATTATGGGATACTTATCGGGTTCCCAACGGTTCCTCCATAACAGTATGGTTATTGTTAGCTCCTATATAATTTTTTTACCAAAAGATCATCTCACTAAGGAAACAACTAAGGAAACAGTAGACCATCTGATCATACGTCTGCAATGGAGTAAGCATGGAAATCCAGATCATGGAAACCACCTTGCTTTCAAGTTTTTATACGAATTCTATGAATCACAAGAAAAAAAGAAGTAAAAACTACGAATGTGAAAAAAAAAAAAAAAAGGTTCTAATTGGGTTTTAAGTGATTTTCTACTTGGGGGTATATATAACTACCTAGGTGAAAATGACCTTTACGTTCGAATTTGAGTCACTTGCAAGACAAATCCAATTCCAAACCCATCTCGCAACCCTAAACTGAAGCCCTTTTAGCCTCAAATTCGGGATGGGTTGGCTACCCCTACTAGACCCGACCCACCATGCCATCTCTACCCATTTGGCAATGCCTCATTGTAAATAGCGCCCAAGCTCCAGCGGATGCAAAATCAAGAGTCTCGCATGTAAGGTTCATTTCCATGGGAGCAATAAATTCTACTTCTCTTGAGATTAAAAGAAACTGATAAAAACCACTTGCCTTGCATGAGTAAAGGGAAACAATTAGAGTGCAATACATTTGACTAAAAATCAAATGCATCACAAGGAGACGAAACACATTGATGTCAAGTGCTATTTTATACATGATATTTTGTCGCATGAAGTTGAATTTTTTGAGAAACTCATTAGAGTTAAAAAGCTTTTGAGAGCCGTCATCGAAAATAGTTGAAAGCATGAGATACTCCTCTTTTGTGATTGTTTCTTGTGGGTTTGAATGTATTTAGGAATTGGAAACACTTGAATGTGAGTGTTTCAAGTAATTACAAACTTCTCTTTACTGATTATATTGGAGATATCTTGTTAATCTCTCCTGATGGAGTAGGTACAGCTCTGAACCACGTAAATTAGCTGTGTTCAGATTCTATTTCCACAATTTATTCCTTTCTAGAGTTGTATCTTGGCTGTGCCACATTCTCGCTATGGTCATAATAATATGTAGCAAAGCCACACACAGATAAGAATACTTGAAAAATCCCTATACTTTTTGCACGAAATTTGTTTGGGTCTTAGAATCTTTTAATTGATGTACTGGAATCCCAAGCTTTTGTGAAATACGTATATACAAGTACTTGTGTTAGAATTTTCCTTTGTTAAATCAGAGAGATTTCATGGTAACTTTTACAAAAAAAAAAGTTTAAAATTGATTGCACAAAGTAAAATGTTTAGTACTCTATTGCCTCAAAACGTATACATAGTTTATCTTCCATAGATAAGCCGACTTAATTCCAAAACTTTCTAATTTATGGCTCTTTTCTCCACAGTGCTTGTTTGCTTGATAGTCTCCAAGAGGGAAAGAATTAGAGCAAACTGTTGAATTTGTAATTACATATTATACTTTATTCTTGAATCATAAATTTCATGCACTTTTTTTTCCGTTAAAAAGTTAGAATAGCAAATTTTTTTTAGTGTAAATACCCTCAAAAGTTACTACATCAGAGATATCATAAAGACGATTACCGAAAGGATTTGATTAAATACTTTTTTCGAAAATAATTGTAGTTTTCTTGATCCCCAATTGAAAGAACTTTCCGCCGGCCAAAATCTCCAGTAGGTTAAAAATATAATGGACATTGTTTCTGCACACTCTGACTAAGATCTACAACCTTAAACGTAGTTTTTTCCTTTAGAAGTCTATGGGAGTTCTCTAGTTCGTACTTCTTAAAGATTCAAGTTGTGGGCGGCTCTTCTATCCACAATGCTTGATAGCATGCAAAGTCGTTGCTTTCTCCAATAACATAGGGAGCTTCATCGTAGTATTAGAGTACTTAAATTACCTTGAGGGAACGGCATCTATAAAACACACCCCCAAAAAAAAAAATTTAACTTAAGGAAAAGACAAAGTATGACTTTTGGAATGTGTGCGCTGAGTAATTTACTTTCTCCAAGATTAGGACATAAAATAAAAAGGCTTTGGATCTTAAAATTCCATCGTGGTGCGAAACTTACCTAGGGGAGGATAAAAGAAGCAAGAAATTATCATTGGTTAAGATAAACTTAGATGGAATGTGAAAAATCATATATGCTGAAATTTCGAAAATATCACACTCCATTATGGTTCTTGAGGGCCAATCACGAGCATTCATTTAGCTGGGTCCCTAACTTCTTGATGCAAAAATCTGATGTCCGAGAAGTACAAAAGTTGTCCATTTGCAAAACTATCCAAGAAACTGAAATCTTATAAAGGTGTTGGTAAATTACGAATTAGTCACATAGAAGAAGAAAAGTCAGTCGTTCTTTTCATCAACAATTGTTTTGATACTTACCAACACTTTTATGAGAAAGCAACAATCTCACATGCTAGAGGCGTAATGGGAAAACTCAACGCTAGGAAAAAAAGAAATCGATGAATGGAACAATAGAGTTATGATCGTTTTGTGCTTTCTGTTTTTTCTCTGCTTCTCTTTATATGTTAGAGGCTTTGTGCGAGCAAACACATTTCACCAACTATTCCCTCCATGCCTAATTAGGATTTCAATTGGAAATGACTCAAGGCTTCCCCGCGTTTGCAGATGACTTGGAGCCAAATTGAAACCTGACACATATGTTTTCCGCACTTTTCCTTTCATCACTCAGGCACATTTAATCATACGTAAAACTCACCACAAAGGTGTATAGCTCAGCTGAACAAAGGCTTACTCCCGAGTGAATTCTCTATACGTGATTATAGCTCAACTTTCCTTAGCTCACATCCATCATCTGTAAACACTGAACTTTACATTGGATGACACCTAGCTATCTATTGCTTTTTCTTCATGCCTATTTTAGGTGTTGTTGTCCAAGTAACGATCCTCTAACCCACAGGGTACTTTCTAGTGGCCCCGAATGACAGGCCAACTGCAGTACCTCTCAAGCAAACAAATATGCCTCAATCCACCGCTCCTTGAGGAGGAGGCCATTAGTGACTGCTCTTTCAAGACTGCCATCTGACTGACTTGACGTGAGACGATGTGGACAACAATTGACGCGTGTCCTTGACAATCATCTCCCAAGTGTGGATTTTCATAACCCTGCTGTGCAAAAAATGTGATATGCATTTGAAATGGATGTCCGAGTTATGATATATATCATCAGCGATACGGAAATAGATCGAATAATCTCTTTCTTTATCCAAGAAAAGGTGTTTTTAGTTTGCATGGTCCAATCATTGATCCCGAAAATTTCTACAATAAAATTAGGGTTAATCGACTCCTATGCAGGTTTAGGAGTTAGTGAGCCCAGCCATTTATCTCCGGAAGGAGGATAAGGTGATCTAGAGACGGAGTAAAAAGGATGGTAGAAAGAAGAACTTCTTTAGACGACTCTTTTCAATGCTAAGCCAACCATTTGATCAGAATGAAATTTAGAAACGGGTAGATTTAATGATATGAATCATTAAAGTGGTGATTAACATCTATTAAGATACCAAAAGAAGTACTATGTGTTGGGATTTGTTTTGAAAAACAACGAAAACATGCATAGGTAAATTGAATCAAAAACAATTCACAACGGAAGCAAAAATATCCATACACGTATCTCCTTGGTATTGTTCATGCATTTTAATTAGAAGCACATAGAAATAAAAGGAGACTAATCACATTACCATTGTATCGTGCTCCAAAAGTTTGGTTCTTATGTTTTTCAAATTTTGATCACAACCATCTAATATCCTCCCAACATTGGTTTTGACGTTCTTCAAATCCTGACTACAAACATCTAACCTTCTCGTAACATTGGTTCAGACTTTCCTTAGATCTTGTTCAAATCCAAACCACAAACGCCTAGTATCCTCCTAGCCTTGGTTCTGACGTTCTTTAGATTCCAACTACGAACGTCTGATCTCCTCGTGATGCTATGACGTCTTCGGTTCTGATGTTCTTTAGTTTCAATCCCACAAATGTCGGACCTTATAGTCTAGACACACCACCAAGCTTGCATCCAATGGTAGAGAGAAACCTAGAGAATTCACCACTACTATTATGTTAGCAATTACTCTCATGTATGACTAATTTTTGGTTGAACTCTATGATCACTTGATCATCTATAGATCCACTCTCTCAACCGCCTCTTATAACCAGTCTCACATCACATTAATTTGGCTCATTAACTCTAAAACGGTTTCAAAGCATTAAAGTGACCATAGCATTTGCACTTGCTTCAGACTTTGAATATAGACATATGTTATGAAACCGATTCAAAGCATTGATTCAGGCATTAATTCTATAATTGTTACAGAGTATTATTATGGGCATTAATTTGTAATCATTACAAACTTCATTCTAACTTTGTAACTATTACAAAACTTTAATATGACCATTAAGTTTGAAACCATTCCAAAATATTAATTTAGTCGTTTGAATCTAATTGATTTTGTAACCGTTTCAAATCATTAATGTGGCCATTAAATCTGAACTCACTTCAGATCATCAATACGACCATTAATTCTAAACTTACTTGGTATCATTAATGTCAACATTAATTCTGAACTCACTTTAGATTATTAATTTAGTCGTTGATTTGAACCCGCTTCAAATTTTTTTATTTAGCCGTAAATTCTAAAACCATTTTAGATATTTAATATGGCCTATAAAGTATTAAACTGTTTTTGGACTTATATCTTCAACCCGATTTAATTTGATTGCCTTAGTTACAAACACATTTACGATATCGTATCTCCTATTCTAACATTGTTCTAAATTTGTTATAGTGTGTAACATCCATAGGTTCATCACTGAGTTGATAGTCTTGTACTAACACATTGGCAAAACCAAGAGAATCAATTGTCATAATCAGTCTCTCATTCCTACAAATCATGAGTAGTATCTAGCAATATGTCATGGTTGCCTAGACAGTGTAAATATTTCAAGAATATAATGAACTTCTCAGCTTTGGCGACCATGTAATCCAATCCTTTTGTCTCACTATGTTTCGATCAAACAAAGACTATGGAATTATTTGTGAAGCCACCAATTCAGTCATTGCTCAAATCTAACTAACACATATTTCTACGAGACATGAACTTTTCATTCTTGATTACAACCCTAGTCGAGGATTTTAATACAATGTGATTAGATTGCATATGACATCAATCTTCTATCTTGTATATCTACGTATATACATACATACATACATACATACATACATACATATATACATACATACATATATATCTATATATAGGACATATTCCATATTGTGCATGCATGTGCCTTCGTATATGAATAAACTATGACCATCAGGTATAGAGATGAGTTGACGAAGCGTTAATACCATCCACATACAAGTCAGCATCATCTCTTAGGTCGAAAGATTTTACACAAGACTAAAGTACGAACGATTAGTCATTGACCCCACTAAAAGTTTTCATGTTGCTAATCGTTTTATATATGTTATGTTCAGTGAACTTATCCAAGACACACACCTATATTCTAGCACAAATATCGCAATACCCAATGGTTTGGTATTCATCATCCCTTGAGATAACCAATACTCAATGATGAAGCTTGTGAATATGCCAGTCTCAATAGGATCATCAATATCCTATCAATGATTCAATGATCATGAACCGTTAAAATATTCAATTTAATAATAAATCTATCACACATATTCTTAACACCTTGAGAATATGTTCAAAATTGCAACTAATCTTATGGACTCATTCATATAATTGGGATGATGAATGAATAAGTCTTTGTCGTTAAATAAATAATGTAACTGAAATCCCTAGCATGTAACTATTACATAATTACTTTAGAGCATATAGCTAATACTATGCTAGGTGGATAATCCACCATCCCAATGACCCTGCACTACCAATGAAAAATTTAATCCTCAAGGGCTCCATATTTGCTCAACAATTTTCTCTTTCTCATGAAAAGCCTCAATTTTGGCACAAAATGTGATATCCTAATTTTCTGATTTTGTTTTCGATTGAATGAGTTGGGCTTTTCATCGACACACCTATAATTCTTTTCCCTGAATTGATCACTCACGGGATAACTAGTCTATCAGGTGAAGCCATTAAGGATTTTAATGCAATAGACTTGAGAATTTGACTAGAAATCGACCGCTCAACCGTGCTAATCTGCAATGGTCAATACGGTACTGTCAAAATCGATCAGAGATTGGAGATAGGTTGGTTCGACTGAGGTATGTGATTAAAGTGTGGGTGATTCCACCTAATTGCAAAATTCTCGTCGAATGGCACTAAACTGATTTTTTTGTCATTTCTGTACCATGTACCCATATTTGAAACCTCGAAATATTTACAATAACCGAGAGTCGCCAATGAGTCGAAGATGTACAATGTGGCTCGAAAATAATCGATCACGGGTCAAATGCGCTAAAAATTCCTAAAAGCTACCCGGTAGGCTAGGTCACGCTATAATCGCACCCGGTTAAAATTAACCGCGAAATTGAACCCAATTAAATTCTATCATGTCACAATTTATTTTAGGAACTTCAACTCGTCCTTTGAAGATTTTTCTGCAAACCCGAGTTTTTGGAGAAATTTCAAAGTTGGGCTATTTTGGACCGGGAAAATTAGAGGGCCGTTTTATGTTGCACTTTTGGCTATTAAGTTGGTTCAATTGATGAGGAAAAATCATGTGATGGATGTGGGCACATTGGCTGAATTTATATGGTTACCAATTTGAGTCCAATTGAGTTGGAATTGGATGAAATTGGAGGGGGAAATGTTCAAAAGTCGTAGGACCAAGAGGCTACAACATTTTGGACACTTTGAATGGCTTGTTAAGGAAGCTTTGGTGTGCAAATGGCTGAGGATTGAGGCAGCCACAAGTGGGGGCCAAGCCATGAGTGTTTAGGATATTTTGTGGCCCCCCTCTTCAACTATTGTCTTCTTCTTCTTCCTTAGGCTTGCTTTATCCATTGTTGTGTGCATTTGAGAGCTCAACAAATCTAGAGGAAGCTAGCTGAAAGACCTTGCTCGTCTACCGCTCCTCCGCCCATCGTTCGAGCACCGTCGCGCCGTCCAAGCTCCCACGTGCCAACCCGCACGCCCGTGCACCCGTCCACCCATCTTCGTCGTCCCGAGCCCACGTCCGACGAAGCCAGGCCTACGTCGCAGCCATCCCGAGCCGGCTCCGACGGCTGGACGTCGTCCAGGCCGTCCGTCCAACCGCCGAAGCCACCGCCTTGTCCCGCCGTTGCCGTCCGCCACCCATGTGGCTGTTTCCAACCCATCCAATCGCTCGGCCCAGCCCTTCGGTCCTTGGACAGAACCGAAGGCCAGCAGTGGCTGTTGGGCTTTGTGGCCTATTTTAGGTCTCTTTCGAGCCTCGTTTGGTGTCATCGCAAGCTCATGTTCCGCTCGCCTTCGCGTTGCCGTCGCTGTGGACTCACCAGCCCACTAAACTAATGAGTTTACTTGCTAAACTTTACTTATGGAGTTAATGATATTTAGTATGTAATTATATTAGGCTAAGTATGGCTTAGATGATTAGTTAGTTTTGATTAGTGATTTAATTGCTTAATTATGATTTTTATGTGGTTAGAATAGATTGATTATGGGCTAAATATATTATACTATTTATGTGGATAGGTACATTAATTTTCTTGGCCCGTTTAGGTGGTTAAATTAGCGTTTCCGGCCTAGATTTGCATTTATTGGATTAATTTGCATTTATGTAATTAAATTTGTAATTTATTTAATTAATTAATATTTTCCGGAAATTATATTGAGATAGCCGATGACTGGAATTTCGTGCTGATTGTAGTGGTGTGCTTAGTTTATGCAATTAATTGTTAAATTGTGCAATTGAGTGGTGATTGTGACTTTTGAGCATTTATTTCAAAATTGTGAAATTTTGGTATTTAATTAGAAAATACCGGGTGTCGAGTTTTGACACCGAAAATGATTTTAAATACTATATCAAATAGTGGGATTTTAAAATAAAATATATCAATTTTTAAAGTTCGATCTGACCGTGTACGTACACACGATTATTTTCATCGAATGTTTTTAATACAAAGAAAATAGGTCAAGTGCATTGTCTTAATTGAGACATTTGAGTGCAATGCACAGTGTCCTTGGCCGGAATTGAATGATCGTGTGATGGTTAAGAGAACCCGTCCCCGATGTGTGTCGGGTGGACGATGCCCCTATATGGGATGCCCTAGCAATGGATGCCGGATCGCGGTAGAGGTTGGACCGAAGCTCCTTCAGGAATGCCGTCCCCGATGTGTGTCGGGTGGACGTTGCCGTGCTCAATGGATGAGGCGAAGCCAGGCTATGCCAGAGGACCGATGTGCGTCGGGTAAAACTGCCTATGCGAGTAGTAATCAATTGGAACACGTGATTGATTGAGATAAACATGCCAAATTATGGGACAAAATTGTGTTACACGGAATGAGACCTGTCATGATGATTTGGCCCTATAATCAGGACCCCGTGATTGATTGAGATTGAGTGAGACGTTCCAATTGATGTATGCATTTATTTTATGCATCTGTGATATGAATTATACCGACGTGTAGGAAGGAACTGAGGCGAGGTAAGTCTCATTGATTGTGTTGTTAGGCTGCCCCTAGGCGTATTTCCTTCCTAATCGGGGTTTAGGGAGTAGACTTGTTGAGACGTTGTCTCACCCCGCCATGGGCTTAACCTTTTCAAGTCCTTAGATGGCAATCCATCCGGTTCGTTTTGGATAGCCTCAGGGGATTATTGAGTGGAGTATAGACGTCCCTATCCCCAGGAGTCACTGGATCCATGAGCTTATTGTGACCACTATCTAGGTCGATGAGGGCTTACCTCAGAGGGTACCTCATCGATTAAGGGCGTGGTTTCGCCATGGACTCAATGGGTATAGGGAAGGTCCCATTCAGGGTTTTGATGTCCCCGCCATCGCGGTCAACGCCGCTCTAGGCGAGGGTGCAGCTAACCCTCTTGATGGGTTGTGGAGGACCTGAAGCCCCCAGAGCCTGTGGAGGTGGAGTCCGAAGGATCGGCAAATGTGTCCAACTAGTAGGTCTTAGGACAGCTTCTTTTTGAAAGCCGATCTTTTTGTAGACAGACTAGTTTGTTTATGAAAGTGTGGTTTTTGTGAATTTGTTATCCTGTTTTTCTATCTCATATTTGTGTTGTCTGGAGATTTGTTTATTCGCTTCCGCATGTGCAATAAAATGATGGGTCGACGACGCATCCTGGGACGTCGCAATTTTATCGACCACCGACGGATGTGCACGCGCTCGAGGTTCGGGGCGTGACACAAAAGACATACAACAACTTCTCATTCGGGTTAAAACAAGAAATTTAAAAGCATCAACAAGATTAGGACATAAAATAAAAAGGCTTTGGATCCAAAGTAAACTTACGTCCGCTCTCCCACGTTGACAACCTATAACTAGATTTCACCAGTCAATCAACAAGAAGTTCAGAAGTGAGTGACGATACTCAGGTTTGTGAATGCCTCTCAAGGATTATAGTTTGACTTAAAGAAAGACAAGCATGTAAGATTGAAGTTCTCTTGGACTTTGGAATCTATGATTCTAGACCTCTCTTTTCTATTTGATAGATTTGTCTCCTTTTATACTCCTCTTCCAATCTAACCATAGGACAATGTTAAGAGGATTACTTCTTCAAACAACTCCTTGGATAAAGAAGAATGAGTAGCCGTTGAGAGATAAGATTAGAATTTTCATTGATTTGGTCGCCCCTACAAATAAATCTTGGTTTTCATAAATAGACTCCTTCAATCAAGGAAAGTAGATTGTCTTTCAAATGATTGTCAATCAATCAAGATGTCTTGCTTAAGGATTTTGTTGCAAAACAATATTTAAGATTGTAGATCAATCAACATTTTCTATAGTGGAAATCCGAGCTAGATCATTAGCTATGATGATGCAAGTAATGTGGTTTGTATCTAAACATATAATCTAAGAGAGATTTTGCAATATGATTATATTTAGCTTTAGCAATAGAGTCTGAAGATGTCAAGTAATACGATGATATCCACATGTAAGCTTTGTTGATATCTTCGCTGTTGCTCTAATGATATTTACGTATAAGTTATACCTATGATGATTTCCATGAAGCAACTGTCTTAACCTTCATCCGCAATACATGAACGACAATAAATATGATCAAGATAGATATAGATTTTTCCTTCATGAGTAGTTCTTGAGACCAAACACTTCAATGCATTTATCAAATTCAAGAGTAGACAATGGATGGTTTTGTCAACTTAAAATTATATTAGGAGGTTTTCTCAACAAATAGGATAAACAATAAGTTCTCATTCCGGTTGAAACAGGAAATGTAAGGGCCTCAGTTTCTATAGGCCTGTTGAGATCACCAGGAGTGACTTTTACAAAGGGTCAAAAACGTGACCGAATTTCCACTTAATAAGACGATTAATTAATGTTTCTTGGGAACAATGCATGAACATCTCCATTTCATAACGAGAATCGAAGATCTTATTACAATAAATTGTCTAGGTTTTAGGAAACCTTAACATGCTTTTAGCCTAATACATTGTCCCATAATCTCTCCTGTCCACTGATGACTCACTTCGCCGCATTCCCTAGGCCTTGAAAAGATAAAAATTTGCCTTTTATTGGGTACAAGATTTACACTGGACAATGCTGTTTCTGCATTATAATGAGAACAGTTCAGGTCTCACTCACTCACTCAATTATACTAGGATGGCCTGAACCAGAATAACCGTTCATATCATTCAAATATTGTCCAACATGAGCAATACACTTACTCTTGCGATTGCACTCTTTGCCGGGGCGCTGGTGATACTATCATGCGAAATTTGCATAGAGGCAACGATGAACTGCCCGAACTGTGGCAACATGACCGTCCCTTACCCTTTGAGCACCGGACCAAGCTGTGGCGACCAGTTGTACAAAGTCCGGTGCAGCTTCGGGACGCTGTTCTTCGACGCGCTCAATGGGTCGTCATACGTCATCACATCCATCAACCCACAGTCGCAGAGGCTAGTGATTAGGCCGTCAGATTTGGTCGACCATGCTTGCATGTCGGCCGACTACAGGAGCCAGGGAATCTACCTCGACCCGAGCCTTCCCTTCAACATAACCAGCAGCAACACCCTGTTGCTCATGAATTGCTCCACTGAAGTGTTGACATCGACTGTAGATTGTTCGCCGACAAGCATATGCCACGCATATCTCAGGGATAATCCCCTCGCAGCAGCCTCATGCAGTAACTTCTCCTTGTGCTGCTCAATGAAGACAGGCGGGTCCCAGAACGAGTACAGGATCAGGATCCGCCAGGACCGATGCGCGGCTTATCAGAGCTTCGTTAATCTGGACTCTTCGCTGCCTGTAAGCAAGTGGGCGGCGTTCAGGGGGGTGGAATTGGAGTGGGAATTGCCTGAGGAGCCATCATGCAACTCCCAGGTGGATTGCCAGAACTCGGCCAATTCGATGTGCTCAGTGGACCCCAGGAAGGCCGTGCAGAAACGGTGCTTTTGCCAATCCGGGTTTCGGTGGGATCCAATCCCCGGCGTCTGTTACAGTAAGTACGACAACAAGTTGTTTTCTTAAAATCTACGCCAACATATGAAAAAAATTGAAACATGACGCTTCGCTTTATGTAGCATAATCTTATTAACTAAACTACATGCTCTAATGAGAAGTACTGCATTTTGAAACAATACATTATAACAAATAGTGGAAGATGCATCAAATAAATTCATCCAGAAACATTGTTTTCAGAAGCGAGATGCTTAATCAGTCACCTGCTCTGTAGCTAGTAGATCATCGTGCCACAGAACTAGGCACATTCTTGTGCAAATGTTCGATTCAGCAATCAGACATTTATATCTGCAGCAAACACAATCATCTGTGGTGAACTATGCATAGACTAGTTCTTTATTTAAATCTTGTAGATATCAAGTGTCCAAGACCAGAAGATTGCAAGAAGCAAAGCAAAAGTCCATTAATTGGAGGTATGTATTTCAATTTTCAACCCCGATAGTTCCATTTGATTTCATTAAAATTTCGCCAATTTGACCTGAAACTTTCCCCTTTTTTGCAGGTTTAACCTTCAGCGCTGCTGCAGTCCTGTTCGGCTTCGCGGTTCTTTTTGCAGTGCACCGGCATCGCAAGAGCATCAAGAGGGAAGCACAACTTAGTTTGACCAAAATGCGTGAAGACATCCTAAATGCCAATTCCAGCGGCAAAGCAGCCAAAATCTTCACGGGGAAGGAGATTACAAGAGCCACAAGCAACTTCTCAAGGGAGAACCTCCTTGGTGCTGGTGGCTTCGGTGAGGTCTTCAAGGGCACGCTTGACGACGGAACTGTAATTGCCGTCAAGCGAGCCAAACCCGGGAATACAAAGGGAATAGACCAAATCCTGAACGAGGTCCGGATCCTTTGCCAGGTGAATCACCGGAGCCTGGTGAGATTGCTGGGTTGCTGTGTGGATCTTGAGCTGCCTCTGCTAATTTACGAGTACATACCTTACGGAAATCTTTTCGACCATCTTCACGGTGCATACAAATGTAAATGGGCTCCGCTTACGTGGTACCGTCGGCTCAACATCGCCCACCAAACAGCCGAGGGACTTGCATATCTTCATACTTCAGCCGTACCGCCCATTTTCCACAGGGATATCAAATCTAGTAACATACTACTAGATGAAAAGCTCGATGCTAAAGTGTCTGATTTCGGGTTATCAAGGTTAGCCGAGACAGATGCAACTCATATCACGACTTGCGCTCAAGGAACACTCGGTTATCTTGATCCCGAATACTATCTGAATTTTCAACTTACTGATAAGAGTGATGTATACAGCTTTGGGGTTGTTCTACTGGAGTTGCTGACGTCAAAGAAGGCCATCGACTTCAATCGAGACGAGGAAAATGTAAACTTGGTAATACATATCAAGAAGATTCTGAAAGAAGAGAGACTGATGGACGCAGTCGATCCAGCGATCAAAGAGGGTGCCACGAAGTTGGAATTGGAGACTATAAAGGCACTCGGATATCTCGCGTCATCATGCTTGGACGAGCGGCGGCACAACCGCCCCAACATGAAGGAAGTTGCCGATGAAATCGGATACATCATAAGTATACTTCAAGGAGGTTGAAGTCTTTGCTGCTACTGCCATGACTATTGGCTTGGGAACCTCGTGTGGTTGCTAATTAATTAGATCTTAAATACTGTAAACCCAAAGCAAAATCCTCAGAGAAATTGAAACTATGTTCAGTCTTGAAAATTGGAGAACCGAAGGCGACCCCATTTGTGGGCAGTTGTATCGCATGAACAATTCTTGAAAAGTCAAATTCCAGAAACTGCGTAAAGCACTTTATTGGAAGATGTTTAATTCTAATGTCCGATTCTTAATCCTTGATCACGATCGACCAAGTGAAAACTGCAGCTTCAATTCTGGTCATGACAAACACTCCAGAGTCCATATTAGCTTAAATGCAGAGACAAAACAGTGTCAGTATCAATGGATTGTTTGCTTTTCCTAACTTAAGGAGTGAATGATTGCCCTTTCAATGGGATCACATGCCAACTCATGGTTTTAGAAAAGATATCGGGGTCCCACCTCGTTTATTTTCTTGGAAAATTTAAAAAAAAAAAAAAAAAAACACACAATCTTTACAAGTGATCAAGTTACATGGCTCTAGAGGAGTAAAGTAACTCGGCCATCCTTTCAATGGAAAAAGCCAACAAAAATAGAGGATTAGACTCTCTAAATCTCCATTCTCCAAGCAAGTATTGCATAAACACATCACTTTTCAAGAAGCTATTAATCTCATGTTGGTAAGTTAGCACTAAGACGTGGAAATAAAAAAAAAAAAAAGTCTGCCATTCTTTTCATCAATAGTTTTTGAGATACTTACCAACTTTTTTTTGAAGTCACCGGTAAGAAAAAGATATTGGTCCTTTTTTTTCCTGCACGGAACAGGAGACTTATGATTGCTTGTGCTTTCTATGCTTTTGCTACTTCTTTTTATATGTTAGTGGCTTTCTGGAAGCAAACTCATTTCACCAACTATTCCCTCTTTGCCTAATTAGGATTTCAATTGGAAATGACTCGAGGCATGCCGGCATTTGCAAATAATCCTATTCCGCTTAAAGCCAAATAAAACCTAGCAAGTATGTTTTTGGTACTCGTCTTGTTCTTCATCCTAGCAAATTTAATCACACATAAAACTCACCACAAAGGTGAATAGCTCAGCTGAACAAAGGCTTACTCCCAAGTGATTTCTCTGCATGTCGTTATAGCTCGACCTTTCCTTGGCTTGCATCCATCTTCCTAGGCACTGAACTTAACATCACGCGACACTTAGCTGTCTATTGCTTCTTTTTCATTTATTTTTGGTATTATTAGTCAAGTGAAGATCCTCTAACCCACAAGGCGCTTTCCAGTGGCCTTGAACAACGGGCCAACCGTAGTACCTCTCAAGCAAACAAATGTGCCTCAATGCACCACCCTTTAAGGAGATCATTGGTAACTACTAGGGATGTCAACAGTTCGGTTCGATTTGGTTTTTTGGAAAAATCAAACCGAACTGAACCATTAGGAAAAACGTCCGAACCGAACCGAATACGAATCAAACTAAAATTTTGGTTCGGTTCGATTTTTCGGTTTTTGATTTTCAGCTTTCAGTTTTCGATTTTTGCATTTGTTTTTTTTTTCTGTTGTGTATATTTTTCGTTTTCAAAAAATAAGCTCTTATCGGTTTGTTGGTTTAATTCGGTTTGGTTAACCAATAAAAAAAATTAATTTTTAATGAAAACCGAATCGAATGAAAACCAAATTGAAATTTCGATTGGATTTTCAGTTCTTTGACACCCCTGATAGCTACTCTTCCAAGATCCTGTGCCATTTGATTGACTTGACCTGAAATGACGTGGACAACGATTGATGCCTGCCCTCGTCAATCATCTCCCAAATCAATCGACTTCTATGCAGGTTTTATAGTGAGCTTAGCCCTTCATCTCTCATAGGAGGATAACGTGATCCAGAGATGGAGTGAGAAGAATGGTAGAAGAACAACTTCTCTAGATGACTCTTTTTAATACTGAGCCGACCATTTGATCGTACTGAAATTGGGAAATGGGTAGATTTGATGATATGAACCATTAAATGGATGTTTAAGATCTAGTAGAATACCAAAAAAAGTACTCTATGCTAGATGGACAATCCACCGTCCCCAACGGCCCTACGCTAGCAAAGAAAGATTTACTCCTCGAGGACTCGATATTTGTTCTATAATCCTCTCTTTCCCTTGAAAAGCCTCAATCTTGGTACATGAGACATACAATAACTTCTCATTTGGGTTACAACAAAAAATATAAAAGCCTCAATTTCTATTAAAGGTGAGCATAGTCTAGGTTGAGTTGGTCCAACACCTAACACAATAACTAAACCTGCACAGTATTAGTCCTCAATTTTTGGGATCGAGAACTAACCCTATTGAGTGTAGGACTGAGGACCAAACCGACCCTATAGGTCTAGTCCGGTTCTAGGATCAACCCAAAACTAACCAATAAATTTTTTGTTTCATTTTTTGTATTCCCTAAAAAAACAAATCTATTATTTAAAATTACATATTCATCAATAATGCAGCATTGATCAACCAAGCTATAAATTCACAGAGCCCAACTAGCACTGTTTCATGAATTTCTATGTGAAAGGAAAGAAAAAATAAAATGAAAAACATAAAAGGCCAAAAGTAGCATGAGCTTGAACTATGCATCTTCATCTAATACTCAGCACGACAATTCTATAGTTTAGAGAGAATTTTAAAGCAAAACTCTAAAAAACTTTGTTGATGTGGAGCAAGAAAGTTTGAAGAATATAATTATCTACACATTGTTTTTTTTTCCTTTCAATTAGAGAAGTGAACCCTACCCGGTGTCTTATGAATCACTAGAAGAAATCTACCATTACTAAGGAAGCCTACTTCTCAAATATAAAATTTTACACTAGATCCACACTACTAACACTCCATGAAACAATTTATGGAAATCATACTTAAAATAAAAATAAGCATCCAAGTTCCAGCATTAATGAATGATGCCAATGACTCGAAATAGCCATTGAGAAGGATTCTTTTCAGGCTGACGTGATGGTGATTGACCTTTTACAACCTATGATTTTCAAAGTAATAAGGCTAGCCCGGCGAGGGGTGAGCGGCGAGTGGCGAGCAGGAGCAAGGCGAGTAGCGAGTGTTGCTCACGCTAGATTTCTAATTAGGGCTTTATTCTTTCGGATTTACTTGACAAAGATAAAAAAAGAAAGAAGAGGATATAAAGAAAGAAGAGGACATAATAGAATGCTTGGGAGGAGGACTCATTAACGCCATTAACATTAAGTTAGGGTTATAGACTTTAGAATAGATGACAGAATATTATACATAACATATTAAATATACAATATATCTAATATATATTATATATAATATATATTAATATACAATATTTACAGGGTTGGTTCGGATTGAACCAACCCTAAAGTCCCAGTATCGAGGACCAACCTGCACAATGTAGGGTTCAAGGGTCTCAAGACCAAAAATCGACCTAGTCCTCCTACAAACCACACCAAGATGGGCAGGATTGGGTAGGTCCAAGATCGGTTCAAGGTCAACCCTAGATCGATTCTCACCCCTAATTTCTATTCGCCCGTAGAGATCACTGGGAGTGACTTGTACAAAGGGCCAAAAACATAACCAAAGTTACACTTAGTGAGATGATTCATTAAAGTTTCTTGGGACTTGATAACGAGAATCAAGGATCTCGATACAATAAATTATCTAGGATTTAGGAAACCTTAACATGCTTTTAGCCTAACACATTTTCCTATGATCTATCTTGTCCACTGTTGACTCCCCAGCATTCCCAGGCCTTGGAAAGATAAAAATTTGCCTTTTGTTAGATCCGAGATTTACACCGGACAATGATGCTTCTGCATTAGGATGAGAACAGTTCGTGTCTCACTCACTCGATCGTACTAGGATGGCCTGAACCAGATAACAGTTTGTATCATTCAAATCTTGGCCAACATGAGCAATACACTTGCGATTGCACTCTTTGCTGGGGGGCTGGTGATACTATCGTGCGCCATTTGCATAGAGGGCACAATCACCTGCCCAAATTGTGGCAACATGACCGTCCCTTATCCGTTGAGCACCAGATCAAGCTGTGGCGACCAGTTGTACAAAGTCCGGTGCAGCTTTGGGACACTGTTCTTCAACGCGCTGAATGGGTCGTCTTACATCATCATGTCCATCAACCCACAGTCACAGAGGCTAGTGATTAGGCCGTCGGATTGGGTCGACCATGCTTGCATGTCGGCCGACTACAGGAGCCAGGGAATCTACCTCGACCCGAGCCTTCCCTTCAACATAACCAGCAGCAACACCCTGGTGCTGATGAATTGCTCCACTGAAGTGTTGTCGTTGACTATAGATTGTACACCGACCAGCATATGCCACGCATATCTCAGGGACAATCCCCTCGCAGCAGCCTCGTGCAGTAACTTCTCCTTGTGCTGCTCACTCAAGACAGGCGGGTCCCAGAACGAGTACATTATCAGGATCCGCCAGCAACGATGCGCGGCTTACCAGAGCTTCGTTAATCTGGACACTTCGCTGCCAGTGAGCAAGTGGGTGGCGTTCACGGGGTTGGAATTGGAGTGGGAATTGCCTCAGGAGCCATTGTGCAACTCCCAGGTGAATTGCCGGAACTCAGCAAATTCGATGTGCTCTGTGGACCCCGTGAAGGCCGCACAAAAACGGTGCTTTTGCCAATCCGGGTTTCGATGGGATCCAATTGCGGGTGTATGTTACAGTAAGTGGGACGGCAAGTCGTTTTTTTAAAATCCACGTAGACATTAAAAAAATTGAAACATGATGCATCACTTTATGTAGCATAATTAATTAAATAAACTACATGCTTTAATGAGAAGTACTGCGTTCTAAAACAATGCATTATCATAATTAGTGGTAGATGTTTCTTTAAATAAATTCATCCAAACATTGTGGTCAGAAGCGAGATGCTTAATCAGTCAACCGTTCTATAGCAAAGTAGATCATCATACCACAGAACAAGGCACATTCTAGTGAAAATGTTCGAATATAGCAATCAGACATTTATATCTGCAGCAAACATAATCATCTGTGATGAACTATGCAAAAACTAGTTCTTTATTTAAATCTTGTAGATATCAAGTGTCCAAGACCAGAAGATTGCAAGAAGCACAGCAAAAGTCCACTAATTGGAGGTACGTACTTCAATTTTTAACCCGGAGGGAATCCATTTGATTTCATTAGAATTTCACCAATTTTACCTGAAACCTCCCCCATTTTTTGCAGGTTTAACCTTCAGCGCTGCTGCAGTCCTGTTCGGCTTCGCAGTTCTTTTTGTAGTCCACCGGCGGCGCAAGCACATCAAGAGGGAAGCACAACTTAGTTTGACCAAAATGCGCGAAGACATCCTCAATGCCAATTGCAGCGGCAAAGCGGCCAAGATCTTCACGGGGAAGGAGATCACAAGAGCAACAGGCAACTTCTCCAGGGAGAACCTCCTTGGCGTTGGTGGCTTCGGCGAGGTCTTCAAGGGCACCCTTGACGACGGAACTGTAATTGCCGTCAAGCGAGCCAAGCTCGGGAACACAAAGGGAATAGACCAGATCTTGAACGAGGTCCGGATCCTTTGCCAGGTGAATCATCGGAGCCTGGTCATACTGCTGGGTTGCTGTGTGGATCTTGAGCTGCCTCTGCTAATTTACGAGTACATATCTTATGGAAATCTTTTTGACCATCTTCACGGCGCATACAAATGTAAATGGGCTCCCCTCACGTGGTACCGTCGGCTCATCATCGCCCGCCAAACAGCCGATGGACTTGCATATCTTCATACTTCTGCCATGCCGCCCATTTTCCACAGGGATATCAAATCTAGTAACATACTACTAGATGAAAAGCTTGATGCTAAAGTGTCCGATTTTGGGTTATCAAGGTTAGCCGAGACAGATGCAACTCACATCACGACCTGCGCTCAAGGAACACTCGGTTATCTTGATCCAGAATACTATCTGAATTTTCAACTTACTGATAAGAGCGATGTATACAGCTTTGGGGTTGTTCTGCTAGAGTTGCTGACTTCAAAGAAGGCCATCGACTTCAATCGGGATGAGGAAGATGTAAACTTGGCAATACATATCAAGAAGATTCTAAAAGAAGAAAGACTGATGGACGCGGTCGATCCAGCAATCAAAGAGGGTGCCACGAAGTTGGAATTGGAGACCATGAAGGCGCTCGGATATCTCGCGTCATCGTGCTTGGACGAGCGGAGGCACAACCGCCCCAATATGAAGGAAGTGGCTGACGAAATCGAATATATCTCCAGTATACTTCGAGGAGGATAAAGTCTTGTTGCTACTGTCATAACTCTTGGCTTGGGAACCTCATGTGAGCGTTAATTAATTAGATTTGCTGAACTGTAATACCAAAGCAAAATCCTAAGAGAAATTACAACTATGTTAAGTCTTGGAAATCGTGCAATGAAAGTAGGACTAATAGGTTCCAAGACCGGTCCGGTTCCAAGGTAGAACTGGGAACTAGACCGCGAGGACCGGTTCTCAAATTTTGGGACTGGGAACCAGATCGACCAGTGCTGAAACTGGGAACCAGTAATTTCTCTAGGCGCTCCTGTTCGTTCATGACCGTATTTCCCTTATACTTGTAAGGACCCAGGCCCCATTGTATAATATTGTCCGCTTTGGGTCACCCGCCCTGGCGCAGACGAACCGCCATCTCAGCCACAGTATTTTCATCTCCTGTTTGTTCATGACCGTCTTTCCCTTATACTTGTAAGGACCCGGGCCCCACTGTGTAATATTGTCCGCTTTGGGTCACCCGCCCTGGCACAGACGAACTGCCATCCCAGCCACGGTATTTTTCCTCACGACTTTAAAAGTCGTTACACAGGTTAAGAGGGACCCAAGCCACGATATTTTCCCTCACGACTTTAAAAGTCGTTACACAGGTTAAGAGGGACCCAAGCCACGATATTTTCAGGGACCCAAGCCTTATAAAGGCTCCCAAGACTCCCCCCCTAAGCGATGTGGGACAAGAGAAATGTCCTTAGCCTCGCCCGCGTACTGCCGAGTATTATCTTAGTCCGTCCCTCCGTGTACTGCCCTGGGTCTAGGTCGTCTTATTCTTCCCCCCCTTCGCTGTGGCCCCACACGCTGCGGGAGTCGGCTCTAATACCATTTGTAAGGACTCGGGCCCCACTGTTTAATATTGTCCGCTTTGGATCCCCCACCCTGGCGCGGACAAATCACCATCACAGCCACGGTCTTTTCTCTCACGACTTTAAAACGCGTTACACAAATTAAAAGGGACCCAAGCCTTATAAAAGCTCCCAGGACTCCCTCCCTAAGCGATGTGGGACAGGAGAAATGCCCTTAGGCTCGCCTGCGTATTGCCGAGGAGATCTTAGTCCGTCCGTCCCTCCATACTGTCCCGGGTCTGGGTCGTCACAATACTTGTGCGTGAGCTCATCATTACAGCATCCGACGAGTAGGTAAGTATTAGGAAACCTACAAAACATACAAATCGAGAGAAGAACTCATGAACCGAGAAGACATTGGCAAAGGACCCAGAAGCATAAGGGCACAAGACTACAGGATGGGTCTAGGTAGCCCTAGCTATCGAACTTCTTCCATGTCAAGAACATCCAATCACACTCCATACTCAGACCAAGAATTGTGATCTGACAACCTATTTTAAAAGACCCTACGAGACTACGAAAAACAAGCCAAGAAGCGAGTCATGAGCAAAGGTGATAAATAAACTCATAGGACATCACAGCAAATGGGTACGAGCCAATGGGAATGTACGTCAGGAAATGCACGAGCACGTCTACACGCGGAACGAAAACACGCAAAGAGAGATGGAGAGGGAAGTACAGCTTCTTGGCCTGCTCGAGGGAACGGGCATGGCCATAGTGGAAGAGATCGTAAATACCGTCGGCGTAGACCCGGACGATTTGCAAGCTCCCAAGAACCCCAGCCCTTCCCCCGCCTTCTTCTTGCTCCATCCCTACTTGGCCCAGCCTCAGGAGGACTTCGACCACAACGACTCCGATTCCGTCTTCAAGAATTAAGCTTAAAGCTTCGATTTTTTCAGTGGATTTTTCTCAGCTTGTGTTCATTGGAAGGGAGGGGAAAGCAAAAAGCGAAGGTGGGGAAAGCAGAAAGCTAAAACGGAAGGATGGGAAAACAAAAACTTAAAAAGGCAGGAGGGTTTTTCTCAGTTTTTTTTTTTCTTTATAACAACTGATCCAGTCTGGTCGGTCCGATTGGTCCAAAAGTAGACCAACCAGTCATTGGAATCGACAATTGGGAGAACCAGACTGCCCTCTCCGAGAATCACCCAAAACCAATTGGTCCAGTCCGGTCCAAACGATTCCTAATTCAGGCGGTCTCATTACACACCCCTAAGTAAAAGCGACCCCCTTTGCAAGTAGTTGTATCAGATGAACTACTCTTGAAAAGTCAAGTTCCATAAAGAAGTTAATATCCCAAGAAATCAAAATTAATATGTATATGGTAAATTTAATATGTTGGAAGCACCTAACAAATGTCCAATATCTTTATCCGAGAGAAGCTTAAATCTGAACCCATTAATATACCCAGTTGAATCTACATTCACTCAAAAGTTTAAATCAATGAGTTATAAGTCAATTATTATATATTAACTGCTACATACCATGTTAATTCGATTCTCTGATATGAAATTTCTCTAGTGTGGAATTTTTTTAACACAATTCGCTCACATGCACATTCTAGCAATTTTCTCTTCATGTGTGAGCTCAGTGTCACTTCCCATAGGCCCACGTTGCTACATCACAATGCTCACATACTCAAAAATCACAACCACGAGCTTTAATACTATTTGTTAGGAGCGCATTGACAATCTCCCCTCACATGTAAGCTTAGTGTTACTTCCCATGGGCCCGTGTTACTACATCACAATGCTCACATACTCAAAAATCACAACCATGAGCTTTAATACTATTTGTTAGGAGCGCATTGACAATCTCCCCTCACATGTAAGCTTAGTGTTACTTCCCATGGGCCCATGTTACTACATCACAATGCTCACATACTCAAAAATCACAACCATGAGCTTTAATACTATTTGTTAGGAGCGCATTGACAATCTCCCCTCACATGTAAGCTTAGTGTTACTTCCCATGGGCCCGCGTTACTACACCATAATGCTCACCTACTTAGAAATTGCAACCGTGGTGGAAAAGCTCGATACCTTCAACTGAGGAGAAGGCCAAGAGGGAACTTAAGACCGAATTCATCAATACATTCAATTGGAGCCACCTTAACTTAAAAGCTTAGGCCAATGAATTATAAGCCAATTAAGATATTAACTACTCTATACTACAATAATTTTTTAATATGAGATTTCTCTGACACAACTTACTTAGATGTACATCCTAATATATTATTCACCAAAAATCTCAAATTGATATACTTATAATAAATTTACTTTATGTTAATTTTTGTTATATTTTACTATCAAATTGCTTAATTGGATAATACGTAATAGTTGACGCGGGTACTAGTTTGAAGTTTTACCTCCGTTTGTCAAAATTGTATTAGTTTTTTTTTTTGTGGTATTAATCTAATTTAACGAAAATTAACAAATAGTTAATTTGTCACAAATGTATTAATTTACAGTTTTAGTGGTTAAAAAATTAGTTTGAAATAAGTTTGTCACATATATTGATTTGAGGTTTCTAGTGGTTAAAAAATTAATTTTGATAAATTTATTATACGTGTGCTATTTTGAAATTTTTTGTGATATTAATCCTAGTTTTATTATTTGATTCTTGATGCATTGGTCACGATCAACCTGTAGCTTCAATTATGGTCATGACACTCCAATATTGTTTGCTTTTCCTATCTTAAGGACTGTATGATTGCGAGAAAATATTTAGTGGTTTGTTGACGTGGCATGTGCTTATTTATTATTAACCAATTATGATTTGAAACATAATTGATGACATGAAAATAGAGAAATTAATAAAAAAAATTCCCAACCAACTGGACTTCTCTCTTCCTCCTCTTCCATTTGCAGCCACCACGAGCTCAACCTCCGCGCCTCCTCCCGCCATTGCCACCGCCGGAGTCGCCGGCGTCGCGTCTCTCCAACTTGGGCGTCTCCTCCGCTCGGTTCCTCACTTCCAAGTCTAGCAACAGGGGACTGGATTTGGTCGGAGGAGAATCCATGGCTAAAGCTGGTCTCTCCTTCCACCACTCAACACAAAATCCATGGACTGAAAGCGTGCAGGTTTTTTCATGGCGAGACGACCAAAATAGAAAACGATTGTGTAGAAACAGCTCCATTTGCGCCAGATCTGGAGCCTTGGCCACGAGCGACAATAGCTCGCTCACACACCACGACGACGAGGAGACGCAAAGGTCGATGAAGTCTAGATCTGGAACTGTCGTCGCTCCTGGCCAAGGCTCCAGATCTGGAAGTTCGGCTAGATTTGGAGACTTGGCCGCGAGATGGCTCTAGATCTGGAAGTTCGACTGGATGTGGAGTCTTGGCTGCGAGACCGAGAGGTGGACGCGGAGGTCGGTGCTCAGATATGTGGACAAGAGGCCATCCATGGCCGACCACTACTATGCATCTCCATCTTTGTGGACAAGCGCTTGTGGCCAAAGCTTAGCCGTTGGGACGACGGAGAGGGGTTGGACGGGGAGGTCAGCCTAAACGCGGCAATCAGCCGTCATTTAGGGTGCGTTTGGTAACGCTTTTATTCAAAAATCATTTTCGGGAACGGAAATAAAAAAAACTATTTCTGTTCCGAAGAACAATTTTTAAACAGAAGAACGCGTTTAATAACCGCACAAAATTTATACTTTCCAGAATAGAAAAAGAATAAAAACACGTTTGGTAAACTTATATAATTTTTTTGTTTCTTTTAGTTTTTAATATTTTATTATATTTTTTTCTTTTTTTTCTTTTTTCTTTTTCTTTTTTCTTTTTCTCTTTGGTCGATCACCGGCCACCGCCGTGGCCAGCAACCGGCTGGCGATGTCCGACAAGCTCGCCGGACACCAGCCTCGCCGATGGCCTAGCGAGATCGCCGCTAGCTAGTCGAGCCTCACTAAGCCACCGGCGAGGCTCGGCCTCACCCAAGCGGCGCGAGGTTGACCTTGCCCTAGCCTGGTGAGGCCTGGCCTCGCGCCAACTGGGGAGGCCGAGCCTCGCCAGGCCACCACCAAGCGACACCATCCTAGAGGTGGCCCAGTGAGGCAAGCCTCACGTGGCCACAGCGAGGCTCAGGCCGACGAGCCTCGCCGTGGCTCGGCCTCTCCGGGGGCCAGTGACACTCCGGCAAGGTTGCCAGCGCCGCCCATAGCCAAGGCCGGTGACCGACAAAAGGAAGAAGAATAAGAAAAGAAGAAAAAAAGAAAGAGAAAAAAGAAGAAAAATGAAAAAAAAAAAAGTTTCTCGAAAGTGTTCCCGGGAATAAAAAATAAGTTTTTTCTACTTCTTGTTTCTGTTCTAAATCTGTTCCCGAAAACAAAAAAATAAATTTTTTGTTCCTCAGAACGAAAAACAAAAATTTGTGTTCTGGGGAACAGAAACATATTTAAACAAGCGTGCCCTTAACGGCCAGATCTGGTTTGTTGCTCAACGGCTTTGAGCTTGAAACTTGGCTCGTCCATGGCTGCCAGCAATGAGTTCAACGGCTTTGCTGCGTTCCATGGTGGCCACGGTGGGGCGGTGGCTCAAGGATGGTGGCAGCAGAGGCGGCTTGGGCAGTGGAGATAGCTAAGCCCAGGTGGTGCGGCGGTTGAAGATGAATAGTCAAACAGAGAAAAATTAATTTTTTAATTTTCACGTCAGTGGCCATGTGTCACAATCTAATTGGATATCAGCAAATAAGCACACGCCACCTCAACTGATGATGTGGCGCTTGCAAACCGAAGAATATTTTCTCGTATGATTGCCCCTTTTATTGGGATCACGTGTCAACTCATGATTTCAGAAAAGACGGGTCTCACCTCGTTTATTTTCTTGGAAAATCAAGAAAACACAATCTTTACAAGAGGTCAAATTTCTCGGCCCTCCTTACAATGAAAAACCTAACTAAAATAGAGGATTGGACTCTCTAAATCCCCATTCTCCATGCAAGTATTCATAAATCAATCACATTTAAAGAAGCTATTAATCTCATACAAGTATTGGTAAGTTATCAGTAAGTCACACAAAAAAAAGTCATCATTCTTTTCATTAATAGTTTTTTAAATACCTACCAACAATTTTTGAAAGTCACCCGTAAGAAAAAGAAATCGATCTTTCTTCTTTTTTTCTTTTTTTCTTTTTTTGCACAGAACAAGAGACTTATGACCGTTTGTGCTTTCTATGTTTTTTCTGCTTTTTTTAATATGTTAAAGGCTTTTCGGAAGCAAACTCATTTCACCAACTATTCCCTCCTTGCCTAATTAGGATTTCATTTGGAAATGACTCGAGACTTGCCGGCATTTGCAGATAACCCTATTCCACTTAGAGCCAAATTGAAGCCTGACGCGTATGTTTTCAGTACTCGTCTTGTTCTTCATCCTTGCACATTTAATCACACATAAACTTCACCACGAAGGTGAATAGCTTAGCTGAACAAAGGCTTACTCCCAAGTGATTTCTCTACATGTCGTTATAGCTTGACCTTCCCTTGGCGCGCGTCCATCTTCCATAGGCACTTAACATTGCGTGACACTTAGCTGTTGATTGCTTCTTTTTCATGCCTATTTTAGGTGCTATTAGCCAAGTGAAGATCCTCTAACCCACACGAAGCTTTCCAATGGCCCTAAACGATGGATCAACCACAGTGCCTCTCAAACAAAGAATGTGCCTCAATGCACCACTCCTCAAGGAGGCCATTGCACCACTCCTCAAGGAGACCATTAGTGGCTATTCTTCCGAGTCTCTGTGCCATCTCACTGACTTGACATGAAGTGATGTGGACAACGATCGGTGCTTGCCGTCGACAATCATCTCCCAAACAAATCAACTCCTATGCAGCTTTAGGAGTTAGTAAGCCTGGCCCTTCATCTCCCGGAGGAGGATAAATTGACCCGGAGATGTAGTAAGAAGGATGGTAGAAGAACTTCTCTAGATGACTATGGTTGATACTTAAGCCGACCATTTGTTGATACTGAAAGTTGGAAATGGGTAGAATTGATGATATGAAGCATTAAAGTAGATGATTAAGATCTAGTGGGGTATCAAAATAAGTACTCTAGGCTAGATGGACGATTCACCATCCCCAAAAGCCCTACGCTACCAATGAAAAATTTACTCCTTGAGGACTCGATATTTGCTCAACAATCCTCTCTTTCCCTTGGAAAGCCTCAATCTCGGTGCATAAGACATACAATCACTTTTTGTTCAGATTAAAACAGGAAATTTAAGAGCCTAAATTCTATAGGCCCGTTTAGATCACTGGGAGTGACTTGTACAAAGCCAAAAAAATAATCGAAGTCACAATTAATGAGTTGACTGATTAAAGTTTCTTGGGACTTCATTGTGAGTATCAGGATCTTAATTCAATAAATTGTCTAGGTTTTAGGAAACCTTAAAATGCTTTTAGCCTAATACATTGTCCCATGATCTCTCTTGTCCACTGCTGACTCACTCCCCAGCATTCCCTAGGCCTCGGAAAGATGAAAATTTGCTTTTTGTTGGATCCGAGACTTACAACGGACGATGCTGCTCCTGCATTATAATGAGAACAGTCCGCGTCTCACTCACTCAATTGTACTAGGATGGCCTGAACCACAATGCCAGTTTGTATCATTCAAATCTTGGCCAAAATGAGCAACACACTTGCTCTCGCAATTGCACTCTTTGCCCGGGTGCTGGTGATACTATCGTGCGACATTTGCATAGAGGGCACAATCACCTGCCCGAATTGTGGCAACATGACCATCCCTTATCCGTTGAGCACCAGACCGAGCTGTGGCGACCAGTCATACAAAGTCCGGTGCAGCTTCGGCAAACTGTTTTTTGACGCACTCAATGAGTCGTCTTACGTTGTCACATCCATCAACCCACAGTCCCAGAGGCTAGTGATTAGGCCATCGGATTGGGTCGACCATGCTTGCATTTCAGCTGACTACAGGAGCCAGGGAATCTACCTCAACCGAAGCCTTCCCTTCAACATAACCAGCAGCAACACCCTGGTGCTGCTGAATTGCTCCACCGACACGTTGTCATTGGCCGCAGATTGTACAGCGACAAGCATATGCCATGTGTATCTCAGGGACAATCCCCTTGCGGCAGCCTCTTGCAGTGCCTTCCCCTTGTGCTGCTCAGTGAAGACGGGCGGTTCCCAGAATGAGTACAGGATCAGGGTCCGCCAGGACCGATGTACGGCTTACCAGAGCTTCGTTAATCTGGACACTTCGCTGCCTGTGAGCAAGTGGGCGGCATTCAGGGGGCTGGAATTGGAGTGGGAATTGCCTCAGGAGCCATTGTGCAACTCCCAGGTGGATTGCCGGAACTCACCAAATTCGATGTGCTCTGCGGACCCCATGAAGGCCGCGCAAAAACGGTGTTTTTGCCAATACGGGTTTCGGTGGGATCCAATTGCCGGCGTATGTTACAGTAAGTAGAACAAAAAGTAGTTTTCTTAAAATCTACGCTAACGTAAGTGAAAAATTGAAACACGATGCATCACTTTATGTAGCATAATCTAATTAACTAAACTACAGCTTTAATGAGAAGTACTGCGTTTCGAAACAATGCATTACAACAAATAGTGGAAGATGCATCATATAAATTCATCCAAACATTGTGTTCAGAAGCGAGATGCTTAATCAGTCACCTGTTCTTTAGCAAGTAGATCATCATGCCACAGAACTAAGCACATTCTAGGGAAAATGTTCGATTCAGCAATCAGACATTTATATATGCAGCAAACACAATCATATGTGGTGAACTAGGCATAAACTAGTTCTTAATTTATTTTCTTGTAGATATCAAGTGTCCAAGACCAGAAGATTGCGAGAAGCAAAGCAAAAGTCCACTAATTGCAGGTACGTATTTCAATTTTCAAGCTGGATAGTTTCCATTTGAGTTCATTAAGAATTTTGCCAATTTGACCAAAAACTTTGCCCAATTTTTGCAGGTTTAACCTTGAGCGCCACTGCAGTTCTGTTCGGGTTCGCAGCTCTTTTTGTCGTCTACCGGCAGCGCGAGCACATCGAGGAGGAAGCACAACTCATTTTGACCAAAATGCGCGAAGACATCCTAAATGCCAATTGCAGCGGCAAAGTGGCCAAGATCTTCACGGGGAAGGAGATCACAAGGGCAACAAGCAACTTCTCCAGGAAGAACCTCCTTGGCGCTAGCAGCTTTGGCGAGGTCTTCAAGGGCACCCTTGACGACGGAACTGTAATTGCCATCAAGCGAGCCAAGCTCGGGAACACAAAGGGAATAGACCAGATCTTGAACGAGGTCCGGATCCTTTGCCAGGTGAATCATCAAAGCCTGGTCAGACTGCTGGGTTGCTGTGTGGATCTTGAGCTGCCTCTGCTAATTTACGAGTACATATCTTGTGGAAATCTTTTTGACCATCTTCACGGCGCATGCAAGTGTAAATGGGCTCCCCTCACGTGGTACCGTCGGCTCGTCATCGCCCGCCAAATGGCCGAGGGACTTGCATATCTTCATACCGCAGCCGTACCGCCCATTTTCCATAAGGACGTCAAATCTAGTAACATACTATTAGATGAAAAGCTCGATGCTAAAGTGTCTGATTTTGGGTTATTGAGGTTAGCCGGGAGAGATGCAACTCACATCATGACCTGCACTCAAGGAATACTCGGTTATCTTGATCCAGAATACTATCTTAATTTTCAACTTACTGATAAGAGCGATGTATACAGCTTTGGGATTGTTCTACTGGAGTTGCTGACTTCGAAAAAGACCATCGACTTCAATCGAGACGAGGAAGATGTAAACTTGGCAATATATATCAAGAAAATTCTAAACGAAGAAAGACTGATGGACGCCCTCGATCCAGCGATCAAAGAGGGTGCCACGAAGTAGGAATTGGAGACCATGAAGGCACTTGGATATCTCGCGTCATCATGCTTGGATAAGCGGAGGCACAACCGCCCCAACATGAGGGAAGTAGCCAACGAAATCGAACACATCTTCAGTATACTTCGAGGAGGTTAAAGTCTTACTGCTACTGTCATGACTCTTGGCTTGGGAACCTCATGTGGGCGCTAATTAATTAGATCTGCTGAACTGTAAACCTAGAGCAAAATCCTCTAAGAAAGTACAGGTACGTTAAGTCTTGGAAAATAAAGAAACGGCGACACCATCTGTGCGCACTTGTATTGTACGAACAATTCTTAAAAAGTCAAATTCCATGAGCCTGCGAAAAGTACAATATTGGAAGCTGTTCGATTCTAATGTCCGATTATTAATGCTTGGTCACGATCAACCTGTGAAAACTGTAGCTTCAATTCTGGTCGTGGCACTCCAGTCAAAGAACGCTGGATAGTCTATATTAGCTCAAATGCGAAGACAAACAGTGTCAGTACTGACAATTGTTGGCTTTTCCTGTCCTAAGGAGTTGTCTGATTGCTCTTTTCAATGTGATCACACGCCAACTCATGGTTTCAGAAAAGATATCGGGTCGGACCTTAGTTTGTTTTCTTGGAAAATCAAGAAAATACAATCTTTACAAGAGAAGTTACTCGGCTGTAGAAGAGTCAAGTAACTCAAGTCCTTTCAATGGAGAAATCCAACAAAAATAGAGGATTAGACTCTAAATCTCCATTCTCGAATCTATATTAGCCACTCGGAGTTTCACTATAAAAAACAAGATCGTAAACAGCTTTTGTACAGTAATTGGTGCTGCCCATGTCCATCATATCATACATAGACTTAAGTCTAGACAATATTTCTCCCACCCTCATAGTACTGAAATGAAACAATCAGAAAACAAAGACGGTTTGTGCTCTGCACTCATAATCTGTCCCTCGATATGAAACCCAAGCAACAACATATCAAGGTAAACTAGACTCAATCCATGACAAAGGGCCAAAGCCACCTAGCAACAAGCCTCAAACTCTGGCTGTGGATCACAAGCCACCTCCTTATACAGAGGCAAAAAAGCACTCACCCGCAACCAAATGCTCAGTCCCAGAAAACAATGGCAAACTAATTAATTCACTAAAAATCTTCATCTGCATTAGACAGCTCAAGCAAAGTGCTTTTTCATTTATACTGGAAAAACCAAAGAGGCAAAAGCCCAACAAGACAGAGAGGAACGTCCTGAAAATTGCCCAGAATATTAGGCATTTGAAGAGTTTAGTTCATTGACCTACAGGGAAGAAGGTGAAAAAAGGATAGGAGCATTGGAATATACAAGTGAAACCATAGATACTGCAGTATCCTCACAAAGTGAGGCCTCAGAGGAAGGCCATCTATATCGATGCCAAGATCCAGAACATAACATGAGAAGACATGGCAATAAGGGCCCAGGTACAGAATGCCAACGCTACTGAAAGTTGAAATCTGCCGCACGGTAGATGAGTCTGTGCCCTACAGAAGTTCAAGTCTCTAGAATATAGAACGATCACACCAGCTGATGAGCATGCAGCTGCAAGTGATAATGTAGCCGTCACCTGCATGATCATAGCTAAATGGATAAGCAGGCAGTGATCTCATATATTTTCCCCTTTACTGTAATAGGAAGAGCCAATACTTCCTAGAAGATATCATTCAAAAACCAACATAGAGTAAAGTAGAGGCACTGAAGATGGGTGCACCCAAAGAATAAGAATGATCAGCAGAGTAAGTAATGAAGACTTCTGATGGGGACACTAGAACAGCTCCACCTATAGCTTAAGTTGACTATCCATATGCTTCCTTTCTCATGAGAAATTTAAGACCAACATGGGGCATTAAACGATGCCTCGGCACCAGCACCACAACCAGACCCAATTAAAACAAATGACATAATATTCTGTCAGAAGAAATAGTGATCTGTTTGACAATTTGTTTAAGGAAACTGGTGGTAGAGATGCTATTGAATGTCAAGAATCCTCACAAGAAGATGCTTGTGGGATAGATGTCAGGGGGTAGAGATGGCTATATTTCTAGGAGTGAACTCCAGGCGATCCAGCTCTAAAGAGCACGGCGCTTGGGGAGAAAAGATGAAGTGACAAATGCTACAAATGTTCTACTAAGTCGAGTCTCTATCACCCATAGGCGAATTAGACAGAATGAGTGGGTAGCTAAGGGTTAGGCATAGCAGGTCTCTTGCGGATGAAAGTGTCATGATTACTCAACATCCTAATAAATAGGCCAAACTATTCTCTGGTAGAAAGACGCCCCATGCCGGCGTCCAAAAAAAAAAAAAAGTAAATATTCAAAAAAAGGATCTGAAAAAGTAAATTCAGCTAATGAGAACACGATTTTGCCTTTCTTATTCAAAATAAAATGAAGCATAGGAAGTTTAACCAGTCAAATGCAGAAGAATGACAAAATACTGAAGGGACCAACGTCTGTGCAATATCTATATCTAATAAGAAAGAGGAAGAATAATTCGGAGGCATTGCCACTGGTTGAAACCGACTTTTTGAGATATCCACTGATTTTGTACTTATTTTCAAACCAAAAATTAAAAGATTGAGCGACCTACAGAAAGGCATTCAAAACACATCCATGGAAAAGAAAACAGCGCATATTTCCCTCAAGGATGTTTAGCCTAACAAAAATCAGAGGCCCAAGGATCAAGATAGATACCCAGTCACCAACAACAAACAGGCTCACAAGGACAGGATTCTGAAGGTCTCTTTTTCTCTTCAAAGCATAGATGTCAAGGCAGGCTAGTCCAAAGCTCCATAACACTTGAAGGCCCATCGATGCAATTAAGTAGCTGTAAGAAGGTATATCAGTGCCATGCAACTTATTTGATATGATAAAGCATTTGATATTCTAATAAACAGGAAAAAACTTAGATCAGTAAAATGTTGTATTTCACGCAAACAGGACTAAAGCGCATAGAAAATCTCATCAAAGGATAATTCATGGACAACCACATTCACAGACCATAAAATCTGCACCGTCGATGCAGAGACATTAACTCAGCAAAAACAGCTCCATTCACATAACACTAGAAATTGAATACCCTATTAATTAAAGTACCAACAATAAAATACTGCACTTTCCTTCCTCCCAACTGCATACAAGCACCAATTTTTCATACGTTAAGATAATTCCCTAAAAATGGAACCATGGGGGTGCCTTTATACACTCTTCCAGCAAATCACCTCACTTGTATGTCAGACAAAAGTACTGCAATTGTTTCCACAGATGAAGAATACTTGCGGACATTTCAAATGGCCGAATATATAACTTTTCATGAGATAGCAGAATGAGATCAACATGCCAGATGCATCAACTCAGTTCCCTAGTTCTATCTCCACCCATTTTGTAAGCTTTAAATAAAATTTCAAGTTCTAAAGGCTCCTCTAAGCCAAAAAAGATGAAATCATTCCACAATCTCAGAAAATCACAACAACTACTGCTATCCAACCAAGAAAGAACCTTAGGAATGACGAGTACTTGACTTTTCCATTAATCTCCAGCAATTTGTGCAGAATGACAGAATAGCCAAAAATCAGCTTTATGGCAGCACACATCAGATAGACTAAGACCCAAAAGCATAAAGACTGCCAATTTTTTTTTCTAAGTAGCTCTTTCTAAATGATCTATTATTTTACTCATAAAATAGAAGTTGCTGCCTGAGGTCCTGATATAAGTCTAATGGGGTTGGAAATGTTTTAGAACAGAGCACTTCAGAAGCTTTTCTCATTATAATTCACACTTGGGAAAAAATAAAAATCAACCTTTTCATATTGTCACTACACTGTCTCCACCAGGTGCTTCCTATACCAAAAAAAGAAAAAAACATGAAGCAACAACCGTGAGGCTGCTTCTCCTTCAATGTCCTTGAACAAGAAAGGACGCGGCAGCTTCCTATGCATGTACCCAGTTAAGTTGGGTTATGGGAGGGTCTATTGTTTATTTAACGAGAATTAAAGGCTTGGTAGGGTGCTCATTCCACGAGACAAGAAACGAAGGATCTCTTCAAACACTCTTTCCAATTTATCAGTTGATTTAAAAAACACAAGTAGAGAGCCTGTGAAGAGGTCTTTCGTCGTAACTATTAAAATCTAGCTCAAAATCTGAATTTTGCTACTGAGGAATTTTAGTTGTCGATTTTAAATGCATTGATGATTCCCACAGATGCTTTGCCTTGTAACTGAGCTCTCTTTTGGCTCTTAAGTTCCCCTTGTATTTGGTTTGCACACCTTACGTAACCTGTAGAGGTATTCTCTTTATCAACAAAACAGCTGTCTCTTTAGTTATCTATTACCCAGCTCAGCTTTTGTACCATCAATTCTTTGCACTCTATGTTCTTAGTCTTAACAACACAGCACGGAACTCCCTATCCCGCTACTATCCAGACACAGAGGAAAAGCTGAAGTGAATGATTGCAAAGAAGCTCAACAAATAATGGTTAATCCACCTCTACCTCAAGCAAGTCTATCTACCATCAAGGGCCATGTAATATCTATATCACCCTCTTCATTTTAACGTCAGTTCCACTTCAAAGTTGGATCAAAGAGGTGAGGGGGAGGGGAAAAAAATAGAAACAAGTTATCAAAACTATCACCAACACATTCCTGCACATAGTAGTAGTTGGAGGACGCTCACTTCCAGCAGTCAGCATATCTGATCACACACTATAAATTCTGGCCAGTATCTACCGAAATCAGAAAATCATCATCTAAAAAAAAAAAAAAAAAGTGAGGGCCTTTTCGCCGATACAACACAAGCTTTAAACACATAAGAGGGTACTTGCATGCCTTCAAAAGGAAAAGTAAAAATGAATCTCTCCACCAGAAGCACAATGGCGGCTCGCTTATCTGTTCTTCATTTTACAATGCATACGGCCTTAAAGAACTTCTGCTGATCCTATCCACTGTATATCATCTGTTTACACTGCAGAGATGCATACTCCCGGTTATGCGTATCTCAGAATGGGGACTTCACCACATGAGTGGCCCTTCAGATACCGAAGCACCTGATGCCCAAATTAACCATGTCCATGCATGCAAAATAGTTCTCCCAAGGTTCATCAGCTCAAACAAGCTGATGCAAAACGACTGTAAGACTTATAAGCAGGCTATTGCATAATTAGAGAAAACTCATACACCTCATTTACAACTTCACTCCACGCATCTATAAGAAAGCGCCAAGCCCCCGACGGTGCAGTCATACAGGAAAATAACTAGCCAATGAGCCTGCAAACAGTAAAGAGGTCCGGAATAGTGGAATCCTATAAACCAACAACGCTCACATCGGCTAAACTAAACCCGTTGCCGTTCAAATCTAAAAAACCAAGGACGAGACGAGCGATGTCCCCCAGTCACAGATCACCCGCATTATAAAACTAAACCCCGAAGTAATTTCACACCGCGCCAGCTAAAAAGGGAAAGAAATCGATACTCCCGGAAACAGAACCAGTACCAGAAAGCAGTGTAGCTCGAGAACCCGAGAGCAGACACCATGAACCCGATAGAAGCACCGGCGCACGCGCATTGCCCCACCCGCAACGCCATCCCGCTCACCGTCCCGGGACTCCCCACAATCTCCTTCATCTCCTTCCTCCCTCCCTCCCTCTCTCTCTCTCTCTCTCTCTCTCTCTCTCTCTACGCACGCCGAAACCCTAGATTCACCGCCGCTCCGCCCCCGCCCCCGCCTCCGCCTCCGCCGCCGCCGCCCGCATTTCCTACGCCGGAACTCGCGGCGAGCGAAGGGACATGGCTCGGTGGGCCCGCGGCCGGAGAGAGAGAGAGCTCGGGATCGGCGCCGGGCCGGGACGGAGGAGCGGAGCGAAGGGACCGGTGACCTGACACGAATCGGAGTTGGTGGCGCTTCGCGGCTCGAAAGCGATAATGCCCGACCGAATCCTCGTCGCCTCAGACGCGATTCCCGAACATCAATTATCATCGCCACCCAAAAAAGAAAAAAAAAAAAACATATTATTCTATCGACAGTTGCTTTTTCTTTTTCTGGGAATTAACTATAAAATATGCGATTAAGTGGCGACGGTTGATTGACCGAGAATTTGCGTCCGGTCGGCGACCGCGACCTGCTTACGTGGGTTTTTTTGCAAATTTTTTTTTGTTGAGAATTAATAACTATTTATGGTTTAGATTTTTTGTTAGGAGTGGAATTACGATTTTGTATAATTAGATCCCATATGATCTAGACTTTCTGATTCGGTATCCGATGGAGGATCGTATATTCATGCCAAAACATCGCTCGCTCACACTAATCTATTATCTACCGTCTTGAACATCAGCTTTATTGATTGAAATGGGATAAAGACGGTTTACGTGTATTTAATGGAATTAATTGAATTAAAAGGTTCAGAAAAATAAAAAGAAGAAAGTAATATTCTTACTCGAGCACAATTAACATTGAAGTTCAAACACTCGGCTAATTGAGTCAAGTGTCCATTGGTGTGCCGTTCTTTGACCAGCAGCATGTCCAGAGAGTATTAGAGGCAATTTTCCGAAGTTGAACATTCTACTTTTGCAGTCTGCCGAAGATCTCTTCTGCTTATCTAAATAGGAAAACGAGTCCTGATCTACTTGGGACCACTTTAGCGGATTCTAACATTTGAAAACAGTTGTAAAACACTGGCATGAGCCCAATTGAAATTGATTAAGAGTCAAAGTCTTCCAAGAATGTAGAACCAACCACTTTGTCTCTAGCATATATTGTTTTTTGGAAAAACGATCCTTCCATCCTTTTCATAAAATCTCATTGTACGGTCTATTTGCTTTCTGCAAGATGGTTCTTCCAAGCAAATGGACATCCTCATGGGGTGCCCTCCCAAGGGACTTTGGGGGTATAAAGGCCTTTGAGCCAAATATTTGGTGTTTGGCAAATTTTTTTTTCACTTGCCTTTGCCAAAGGCAAGCTTTCCCAAGGCTGAAAGCCCAAGGCAGGTTGGGGGCGGCCTTGGGCTTTCTCATACTGGCTTTGAAGCTAATAAAAATTTTCTTCCGAAATTGTCCTCACTAATTTTTCATTTTTCCGATTTTATCCCGATAATTGTTCATCATCTTCATCATCTTCCCTTCTCTCTATTGAACATGACCAACATCTACACGTGGTTGCCGGCGAATGGTAGGCGGTCTGGCGAAGGGCAGGCAATCCGGCGAAGGACAGGTGGTTCGGCTAGGGTCCCACAACCCTCTGACGAGGGTCACCGCGCGGTGAGGGTCACGGCGACCCAAATTGTGTGCAGATCTGGTCGCGCAATCTGGATCGTGGCGACCAAATCGCGAGCGCCGTCGACCTCCACGACACAATGGGTCGCACGACTGTTCGGCGAGGGTCACTGAGTCGTGTCCTCCGCACGACAACCCTAGTCGGATGTCTGCCCTTCGCCGCACCGCCTCCCCCTCACTGGACCGCCTACCCTTCGCCGGCAACTATTAGCTCTTCGCCAGCAGTAATTGGCCAAGCCCTTGGCCAGCCAACTTTCCTTTTTTTTTTTTTTTTTTTTAATAACAAAAGTCTTTTGCAAATTTAATTTGTCCAAATACTATTTTACTCAAAGATACTTCACAATAAACTTTCATAAGTACGATTTACCAAACACAATTTTCATTTTGAAAAACTCCTTTAATTTAAGACTCTTTACATTTTCTCAAAGACTTTCCCCAAGAGCCTTACCAAACGCACCCATAACCTTCAGAGGGTTTATATTTTATTAATCGATCCAAGGTTTAAGGATTCTCGTTCTATGGTTTGTTCTCCATCTATAAAGGTCCTTCCAAATTTAGATACAATTCTCGACCAATTGCTTGTTCTCCTTTCGCAAAACCAAAGCTATTCCATGCTTTTAAACGTTACGTTGTTAACACTATATGCATTTAGCTTTGTTCATAGAAGTTGTCTATTCCCACACTCAAAAACATATATTAGTAGCTTTTGATTATTTTGTCATCTTAAAAACACCATAAGTGATTTTCTCAATAATTTCCCTTATTTATAATGACAAAACAATCTCTAACACTATATGCGGTGTTATGATTTCCAAAAGTATAAGATTTTCAATGAATATAACAAGAGATATTATCCACTCAAAGAAGAATTCTGCAAAAGATATATGAATCTGTACGGGATTTTTCTTCTACAATGTTACTCAATAGTTCAAATATGAGAATCGACCCATAATTATGTAAACTAAGCAAGATAGGTTATAAAAGAACTTATAAAGTTGTAAGAACATCCGACTCTCTAGATGTTGTCGGCAAGTATGTGGTTTAATGCGAATTACCCCATTTTTGCAGTTTCAACGTGCTTATGCACTTGTTCCTTGGTGGATCTGCAGACTCGATATCTCCATTGACAAATTTGACTACTTCTATTAATGAAACAGGTGAATGATGTAATCGATGTAACTCATTAATAAAATTATACAAACTATTCTTGAATTTTGATCCAACATACAATGTAATTCATGATTTTTTAATTAGTTTAATATAATTCGCAAACTTTAGCTTAATGTGTAATTTGATCATTAAACTTTTAATTTACTAAATGTGGTTCGAGATTTTTGGTACTTGTTCAATTTCGCCATAGAATTATATGAAAATATTTTCAACTTCAAAGATTGCATTACACATTACGCTAAATTTTATAGGCCATTTATGTCAAAAATAAAAGAAATTATGATATAACACGGCTTCATTTCTTTTGAAGGAAAATCTGTTTCTCATTTTTTAAGGGTTTGGGGCATGGAAATAAGCAGTCAAAGAAAATGTTTCCAGTCAATAAAAAAATGCCCTTCTAAAATTGAAGAAAATGAATTCCGTTTCTGAAGAAAAGGAGGAAATCGTCTTCCCCTCTTTCTCACGCGTCTTCCTCAACACTGAAATCCCTGCGACCTTCTCTCGATTTCTCTCTCTAAAATCCTTTCTCTGCCTCTTTCTCTCTCCTCCGTCCCCCTGATCCCGCTTCCGATGCGCCGCAGCTCCTCCGCAGCTAGTCGTCCTCTTCTCTCTCTCTCTCTCTCTCTCTCTCTCTCTCTCTGCGTCGTTGCCTTCGCGCAGAGCACGAGATCTTTCGCTTCCGTCTCTCTCCCTCTTTGTTCGACCCCTAGGGTTTCTCCGGTCCACTAACCAGATCTCTCTCTGGTTTTCTGGATCTGCTTCCCTTGCAATCGCGTTCCGATCTCTCCCACCCGCTCTTTCTGTGTCTCTTCGATTCCCACTCGGCAATGGCGATCTCTCTGAACTGCCTGTCCTCCATCCTCGTCCACGAGATGGCGTCGCTGGCTGCCGCCTCCTTGCGCTACTCCTCGACCAGGCGCGCTCTCCATCGCCCGCCGCCCGCGCGACCGCCTGGGTCGCGACCTCGCCCGGACGGTTGAAATTGGTAATTTTTTTTTATCAAAAAATATTTTCATTTTCAGCAAGAGAAAAGATAAAATAAAACATAAACATAATAACAAAAGAGAAAATAGTTAAAATCAAAATTATTTTTGTAATTTTTCCCGGATAAATCAAATTAGATTTTTCATTTCAAACTTCGTGGTTCAACGAAACACTAGGAAATATTATCATTTTCCTAAAAAATATTTTTAAGAAATATTATATTTTTGCCAAAAATAAACGGAACCTTAAATATATTTTTTTAGCTTTCACTCTTTTGATTCGTTAAAAATGATTAATCAATTGAAAATGCTTTTTAGTCAAGGAAAATATTTATGCATAAAATTAAGAAAATGAATTCCTGAAAGTGAAAATATTTTTTCCAAATTGCTCTTCTTGAATTTTTTAAATATTTTTGTTTCTTTTATTAACAAATTGATTTTAAAATAATTTTTATTTTATTTTATTCTATTTTTTTAAAAAAATATTTATTATCTTTTTTTTACATGAGAAGAAACCATGGCATTGAAATCATTTTCAAATGAGATTCAGATTTTTTAAATATTTTTTGCTTCCTATGCCTTTTTTTTTTCTAAATATATTTTGGCATTTCTTTCCTTTTTTGATTTGTCTTTTTTAGAAAGGAAAAAAAAGGAACGAAAAAATGAAAAAATGAAAAGAAATTTTGAAAAAAGAAAGTAAATGACAGAAATGCTTACAATTAGCTAGTGAGGTCATACCATTTTTTGAGACTAATATGACATTTTAAGCTCTTATTTGAAACAAGATTCACTTCAAGCCAATATTTGAGAAAGTAAAGACATTTTATACTATTATTTAAGAAAATGATGATACTTTAAGCCCTTATTTAAAATTTTCCCATACAGTTTTTGTGAAATGAACTAAGTCTTAAATGGAAATCTGGGTTTTTATCCTTTAAAAGACATCCCTAAGGATCTATTCTTTTAGATGCTTGGAAGTGAACGTCCAGTCCTTTGGAAAAGATACAGACTTAGTGATAAGGGTTCCGTTGAATTTGAAACATTTGCCCAAGGATTTTGTTCCTCTTCTCCTACGGAGTTTGTACTTCTTTGAACATCCTCAAACTTTACGTGTATGTATTCCTCTACCTCTCATGATTTCTTGTTATACACACAACATAATTTGCTAGACTGCAACTAACCCGAGAATATTGATTCATCCTATCTAGAATCTAATTTACCAACATTCTCAGTTATATCTTTAAGAAGACAAATACATAAAAGTATGCAATATTTGGCTTTTTAACTTCATAACACTCAACCACTGGGGTTTACCCTAATGGCCACCCTTCCATCATAAAAGGGGGAGGTGGGGAGTTCGAATCCCCTCATTCTCAGGAGGGGTTGGGGTGGGGACGATTAAGTTTCAGGAAGTTTCAGGAGTGGGTTTCGACTCCCACGTCCTACAAAGAGACAGGGCAAAAGTTTAAGAGTGAGTGTTAGAGTAGGCATAGAATATGACCAAAAAAAAAAAAAAAACTTCATAACACTCATAGGGGGTTTTCTCAATCAATGACTATTAATAATATATCATGCAATACTAAGTGCTTCCATCCAAAAGGAGGTAGAAAAATGACTTTCTGCAAGAATTGCTCGACATGTCTTCTACTGAATGATTGTTTTCCCTACTACTCCATTTTTGTTGTGGAGGGTAAAGGCGGAGAGAAGTTATGCCTAAATCAATTTCCATCCCCAAAAGTTGAAAACTCATAATTTTCGAGTTCTTTTCGATCGGTTAGAATAGAAGTAATGCCATAACCTTTTTTCATTTTAAACTTGATTTGCAAATTTTGTGAATGAATGCAAATTATCATCCACATAATTATCCATAATCACCAAGCAATATTTTTTAATTGAAGACTCTTACTTCTAGTTCTTATTCGTCCAAATAGATTGAGGTGATTTTGTCAAATTGACATTGGAATTAAATTACATCTAATGAACTGGACTCAATTTTGACTATATGATTAACCAAAAGCTGATCGATACCCCTAAGTAGAGGTAAAATTAGGGAAATTTATCTCTGGTTTGGAATTTCAAAATTGGTTTGACAATTGAATGTCATATGACCTCCTAGTCAAATGTCATGAAGGAAAATTTCTCAAAAGATGATTAGAAATGAGCTAATTTTGTTTTTGGTAGATTTCAAACCATGTTCATAAATTGGGGAAAAGTTGGTTCTCTATCTACTATTGTAAAATTGATAATAACAAAGTCAAATTAATGTAAAAAGAAGTTGATTTGAGATTTTTTTTTTTCATTTTTTTTTGTAAATTTTGACCCAAGGTTAACTTAGGGTGCATTTGACAAAATTTCTGGAATAGAAATCAATTTCGACTAGAAATTGATTTGTCAATTTTTATTGCCCGAATGAGTTTTTGAGTAAAGGAAAGCGTTTGAAAACAACTCAAAATTTTTGTTTTTAGAATAAAAATTCGGAAATTCGTTTAATAACAATATAAATTTTCTATTTCTAGGGGGGTGACAGCGGCTAGCGTTCGGCGATCGGCGGTGGGTGTTCGGCATCCCAAGGTCAACGGGTGGGGGTGGGTTGTGACAAAAGTGAACGGTGGGAGAAGTTTTTATTTCTCACTTTTGCTCTAAAAATAGAATAGCTAAAAATTTTAGGTTATAATTTTTGCTTCATATATATTTATGGAATAGAAATCTTTTCCAAAAATTGAAAAATAAAATTGCATTACCAAATTGTTTGTTCCAATTCTATTCCGAGAAACATAAAAATAAAGAAAATAGAGAAATAGAAATTTTGTCACGTGTGTCCTTAAGAGTTAAGAAAAAAAGTCAACTCTAAGGACTTCCTCGAGTTATTGGCCAAATCAATGTCTCGACTTCAATTAAACACATTGGAATTTGAAATTTGACTAAAAACACTAAAATGACTTCTTTGGACAAGAAATGAGCCATGTTGCAATGAGAAACCCATAATCTAAGTTTTTTTTACTTTTGTGTGAATTGTCAGTTAAAAATTAGGTGTCTACAAGAGAAATGAACTTCGGTGATTCTCCCATATTGTGTCTTGAACATCCTCTAGCAAGGTACCACTTGCATGTTTTTAACGTCATTGGATTGAGCACCAACAAAATAATACAAATTCATTTCTTTGTTGGTACCTACACATATTTGTTGATATATGGCATGACGTTGCAATGGACTAGACTAAAGTCATGTCATCCATGTTTGCCTATCGTTGTCCACAAAAGTTGCCACTTCATATTATTAGCGGCTATCTTTGACGCAACTATAAAAGTTTAAGGTATTGATTACACAAAAAAGAAAAAGAAAAAATTGAGATATTAGTATCACATTAAAAAAGTTTAGACTTGTGAGATTTTCCCAACCAAGTCATATCTATGTCAGCTTCGTTTGCTTGCCTTAATTCATGCAAGCCCCCACGTCATATTTTTGTTGCCCATCTTAGATGGAATTATGATAAAAGGTACTTTTGGGTCACTGGTATAAATTTGGGCATTTAAATGACATGAGAAATATTTTAGGCTACTGGTATCACAGTAAGCAAATTTTCAGTTTTTGGTGGTATTTTTCCAAATAATTAACAAAGTATCTAATTTTATGGCGTGGTAATATTTGAAATAAGAATCCATCTTCGATTTCTTGTTGATTGAACCAAATGGAGATTGTGTGTACTTTTCTAAAGGGGACAATTTGCAGTCTCACTTTTGAGCAAGCCTTGCCCTCATCAGGTGTTTGTCAGCTCATTTAATTTCATACATTTTAATCATGTGAGATTCATTGTGAGATTCATAACTTGAGATTCATAACTTTGTAGGTTGAGATTAACTTCGTTCATCATCGCCCGTTCGCAGGGAGGAGCTTTCCCTCGTTTTTTCACTGAAGAAAATACGTGGAACACGTGTTTCTCAAACTCAAGATATCACCACAAACGATGATTTGCCCTTCTTTTCTCCCCCCTTCCTTTTGCCCTCGCTTGTCGCAACGACGAACGTTATCGAAAATCCAGATATCAAGAAATTGATTGGACCAAAGGTGATTGTCCATCTTCAAGTCGGATCCACCATGTAAATCAACTGCTCTCTCTCTCACTCTCTCTCTCTCTAGCCCCACCTTGCATTATCAGACAGAAAATCCGTCGTCCAAGACATGACACGGGACACTGTTGCGATGTCGATCATCACCTAAAGTTGTCAACTTCGTCCCACTCAGTTAGGCCCCCCTGCTTGTCCTTTCCACTGGAACCACCGACCACATGGTATCTGTCAATTATAGGCCCCAGATTTTTCTTCTTCGGTTCACCATCTTCACCACTTCATTAAATACTTCTATCGACTCTGTCAAATGATCAAGACCTGTTGCTAGATCATCCTTATCGAAACGGGAATTCACTAATATCCACACGTTTCCATAGTAAGGACACCACTGTAGCTGTCGCTCCCTGTTCTTATCTAATTTCGAACTGGCTTTTGTTCCACACTCTGCGAGGTTGTGCAAGTCGAGTCTTCTTGTGCTTGCCTGAACTTGCTTGGACCTCTGTTTTTAACGAGAAGAAACCTGGAAAAATGGCCAATGCGATCAGATACTTTGAGCTGAACACAGGAGCTAAGATCCCTTCAGTGGGATTGGGGACATGGCAGTCTGATCCTGGGCTTGTGGGCAAAGCTGTCAACATCGCCATTCGGGTTCTCCTTCTTGATCTTGCTTCTGAGCTTATAATATCCTGTCTGCGAGTGCTAGTTTGTTACTAGTGAATTCGTCTCTGACTGTCCTCTTGCTTTTTTCATGTGGTAATGTAGCATGGATACCGGCATATCGATTGTGCGCAAGTTTATGCGAATGAAGCAGAGGTATCTGCTATTGTCTCTGTATCTCTAATTTTCTTGCTTTGACCGTCACTCCTCTTCTGGGCATGTATAGATTTTGATTTTCTATGCTCTTGTTTTGGTCTTCTCCGTAGGAGATTTTCTTGCTACATTTTTCGGTTCGCGATGCTCCATTTGGCTGTTCATTCACACACACTCTCTCTCTCTCTCTGAAGTTTCAGAAGTTCTTTTTTCCTTGTTCTAAAAGATCACACAGTGAGTACCTCCTCTTGCTTTAAATCTTCTCAAAGGAAGATTGTATGTACAATCTTGCTATATTTCCCATATCTAATTTATATAGGCCACCTATTCGATTTTCGGTGTTATGGGAACTTAGATTTAAGTGGGGTCATGGCGATGGATTGCTATACTAATGCCCCTCCAGATAGCAAGCTAATTACGGTCGTACCCCTAAGTTTAAAAAAAAAAAAAAAATAGAGCGACCCGTGTTATTTGCATCATTATTTATTTCCCTTTGAAAGTTTAGCGAGCTGTTTTCACTTTCATCGAGTTTGCATGACTCCTTTTGTTCTAACTACAACGTTGAAGCTCATCGCGCTGTGCTCGTCAATTGGAGGGAAGAGACCATCATGATAATTTAGAAATCTATTGTTCAGTCCCCAGAAACACGAATTTTAACCGTGTAGGTAAATTTCAACAAATGTTGGTAAAAAAAAGACATAAATGATGATTTTTTTTTTCAAATAAGTTAATGATAATTTATCAACAATTTTACCATATTACCAACTTTTTAAATAGTTCGCGGATTAGTAAATTTTTTACTAACTCACCAATTTTTGTTTTCATAACTTACCAACTCTTCAAACTACAAGCTCCTATGAGAAATTGCCAACCTAAGGTAAATTATTTGATCAATTTATAGTAAGATTTCAATTCGATTATAAATTTTTCAATTTTGTTTATTTAGCCATAAACCTTTTATGTGAAAATTTCAATATAGTCATTCTGGCGAATTTTTGTTGGAAGTCATTGTTGCGGCAGTGTGCCATGCAGGATGGCTGGCGATGCCTGAAACACCGCATTAGCGATTCCATTAAAAATTGACTGAAAGGATTACTTTAAAATTTTGCTTAAATGTTTAGGACTAATTGATAAAATTGAAAAATTTAGGACAAATTGGCATTAGTACAATAGGTTTAAGACTAATTGGGTAATTTTCCGTCCCAACCTATATTACAGTTATTTACCGACTTTTGTCAAATTAAATTATCAAATAGTTTTTAGTTACAAAGTCTAATTTGAGCTACTTACCAATGTTTTATTATTTTTTAATTTAGAAACTTATTTTTATTGAGTTAATAATTTTTGTTTACCTCAATTAGCAACCCCTATATTTAATAACCAATTTCAGAGATTATCAACCTAAAATGAGAGTTCATAATTTAATCAGAAAAAATGTTGGTAAGTTGCTCAAATAAAGATTGGTTAATTCATATAAGAGTTGCTAAATTTAAAACGTTGGTAAGAATGACCAATAAAATTTAGTAAATGATAAGAAAAGTCGATAATTTGCAAACTATTAAAAAACAGATATTAACTCATAAAAGTGCCGGCAAATATCAACAAGTTACGATAATCAGATGATGAATAATAAGAAAAGTTGATAACTTGCAAATTATTAAAAAACAGATATTAACTTATAAAAGTGCTGGCAAATATCTACAAGTTACGATAATCAGATGATGGATAACTTTTTCTTATTGATAATTTTTTGACACTTACCACCTCTTACTGGCATGGAAAGAAAATTCACTTTTTTTGGAATGGAAACTGTAGGATTATTCTTCCAGTGTTGTTTGGGTTGGTTTTGGACCACTCGTCTAATCAAGAGCTCAGTTCGCATGATTTTCCTCTGTTTGAATTTATGAGCTCTACTTACTTTACTTACCGAATTTTTTTGCAGATTGGAGCGGTTTTCAAAAAATTGATCGAAGAGCGCGTGGTTAAACGGGAGGATTTGTTTATCACTTCCAAACTCTGGTAAAGCTGTGCTGCAAATTGGTTGATGTACCTCTACACTTACAAGAATCACCACTTGATACACTTGAATGTATTCTAGGACTACCTTTAACACTTCCGATACCTTCCACATTATATTTTTTGTTGCTTGTTCTCTTGCTTTAGAAAGTCCAATCCAAAAGGTAAAACTGTTAGATTCTGGAAGATTACATGAATATAAGGCATATTAAAACCTCATAGACAAGCTAGGGGTACCTCTTACATGTTTTTGTCTGAACTTACGAGCGATATTTGTGGTTTTTTTTTCCTAGGAATACTGATCACGCCCCAGAGGATGTGCCGGTGGCTTTGGAAAGAACTTTGCGCGACTTGCAGCTTGACTATGTAGATTTGTACCTCGTAAGTGCATGCTGATAGTTTTGTCTCTGTCTTATCAGTGCGATGCATTCTAACTTCCCATCGTTTGGTTCTGACTAATTTCCATGTACTTAAGTATTTGTAAGTGTCATCGACGCTTTAATCCACACTATTCATTAATATGGTTTCATCACTGTTAAGATGCACTGGCCAGTACGGATGAAGAAGGGAACGGAGGGATTTAACCCTGAAAACATCGAGCAACATGACATACCGAGCACATGGAGGGCGATGGAATTACTATATGATTCAGGTAAGGCGCGAGCCGTTGGAGTCTGCAATTTCTCCACTAAGAAGTTGTCAGATCTGTTGGAGATCGCACGCGTGCCTCCTGCTGTGGTTCAGGTGGAATGTCATCCTTCGTGGCAACAGAAGAAGCTGCATGAATTTTGCAAATCCAAAGGAATTCACTTGACTGTGAGAAGGATTCGACTCCACTTTTCTATTCTTCTGCGTTACTTTGAGTTGGATTATAGTACATAGAGTATCGTTGACAATGCGATCTATTAAATGTTATTCATAAGATTAATCTGAAAGTAGCATCAATGTAGGAGCTAATTCATCAATGGATCCAGTTTCTGCCAGTGTATACGGCACATAGCAAAATGAATGCTGCTCTGAATTGACTGAAGTATGTGCAAATTAGGATGTTACTATGCATATCTTGATTCCTTGTTGAATCTGTCCTTTCAGGGTTACTCGCCTTTAGGATCGCCTGGCTCGGCATTCATCAAAAGCGAGGTTTTGAAGCAGCCGGCGGTGACCACAGTGGCAGAGAAGTTGGGAAAGAGTCCAGCACAGGTTGTTCTAAGGTGGGGTCTTCAGATGGGTCACAGCGTGCTTCCCAAAAGCACTAATGAGAAAAGAATTATGGAGAATTTCGACGTTTTCGACTGGTCTATACCAGATGACTTGTTCGTTAAGTTTTCGGAGATTGAACAGGTGTATATACTACATTAACTCCCTCCTTGTCCCTTTGATTACGCTGCACATTTCTGTTTATGTTAAAACTATTTACTCTTGGGATATTGATGCGATGCTCCAATGCTCAATTTTGTTACTTGTTTTGCTTGTGATCGGGCGTGCAGGCGAGGCTTCTTAGGGCAACAGTTTTTGTCCATGCGACTCTCAGCCCATACAAGACCGTGGAGGAATTCTGGGATGGAGAGATCTAAGCATGGAAAGGCAAAGGATTAAAGTAAAGAGGAGCGTGCAGACGCATGGGAGTCTGTCATTTCATCCAGTTTATGGCTGAAGTTAGTTCAAATAATCCTAGCCACGTCTACTAGATAAAACGTGCGGTATACGAAGTCTTGTTGCTGTTTGTGTTAATTTGCAATGTGAAATGTTCATGGTCATTAAACTCTCTCCCTCGGTCATATTGAATTTAGAAAGTACCTTATGCTACTTGGGAGTCCAACACGCCAGTTCCTCTGTCCCTTTTAGTCTTTGAGCTGATTTTTCATTGATTTTATGCACTTTATGTTTAGCTAATTATCCACCAATATGACTTAGTTGTTTTGCTCCCAGCGTGAACTTCGCACAAATTCGACCAGTTGATATTGTATCGCGCGTAACAAAGTCAATTATGGATAATAGAGTTTATATTTGTGAATTCAATTTACTTCCATGTCTAATATTTAATCAATATCGCATCGTAGAGAGTATCTTATTTAATGATGCCAATACCTTGTATATTTCGAAGCCGTGGCCCATGATTAATGAAATTAGGCTTTTTTGACAAAAAACAAGGCAAAAAATTTCAGATGGAACCCTTGAAGTGGGGCTGTTTCTTAAAAAAGTTTTCTGAATGGACTTTATCTCATATAAGACTATAATATGACTACTAATCTTAGCGGAGGAAATTCTTTTCTTTCTTTCTTTCTTTCTATTTTCCTTTTTTTTCCCTTTATTCCATTCATCTTCTTCTTTGTTCCATTTGCTGGCTCGGCTTGGACGCACAGCAGTGGTTGCTAGATGTGGCGCCGACAACTTTAGTGGCAACTGGCAAGGCTTGATGTGGCATCGAGCTCCATGTTGCCCGGCCCAAATATGGAGTCATGCCTCTAGATCTAGCTTAATATCCGATGGCCATGGATGAGCCGTCGCGATAGGCAACGACTGCGAGATCAAAATAGAAAAAGGAAAACGGAGGAATACATGCTCGAGAAGACACGGTCGACCATGAAGATGACAGAGGGGGTGACTTGGCCTGAACGTGTAGCAGTGGTCGGCCTGGTCGTCGCACCTTTGGGGGAAGGGGTTGAGGTCGGGCTTATCGATGGATGTGGATGGAGGAATGGAGGAGGAAGAGAGATAAAAGAGAGAAATAGGTGCAATGGATAGCTACTTAGTGTGTGTTTGTTTGGTAATATTTGTATTTTGGGAAATACTTTTTTTTCATAAATAATCTTTTTTTATTCTATTCCCTGAAATAATAGTAAAATAACGCGTTGGTAACTACATAAATTTTTTATTCTCGAAATAGAAAAATAATATGAATGCATTTGAAACGACCACCATTTTTTTTTTTGTAATGTAGAATTTCTTTTAATTTTTTAATAATTTTTTTATATTTTCTTTTCTCCCTCTCTTCTCTGGCCACCGCCCGCCCGCCCGCTTGCCGTGGTGGCCTTCACCCGGCGGCCGGTGGTGGTGATCGATGGCTGGCGGGGGCATGATAGCGTCTCGTAGCGGGCAGTGGCGGCCAATGGGGCGGCAAACAACAAGAAAGAAGAAGAAAAAAAGAAAAAAACTTATTCTTGAGAACAATAAATTACTTTTTTTTTGTTTATGTTCCAAATCTATTCCCCGTCTACTTTTCTATTTCAAGGAATATAAAAATTAGTTGATATTATCAAATAGATTTCTATTCTTTTTTTATTTTGAGGAACAAAAAAACAACGAAATTTGGCAAGTTGCCATACATGATCTACTTTCTTTTCTTGGTTGCTCCGGAAGGAAAATGCCCCTTGCCATTGCCGCTGAAAGTGTCACATGAATTGCATATGAAGATTTGGCTAGTGGCGAGCTAGGGGTATATTATGAGATTAGGTTAGTTACTTTAGAATCTTGTTTGAGATATTTGAGATAAAGTCTACCATGAAAACTTGGGAAAATTAACAAAAAGTCTTAAACATATTACAATTGTGCCAATTCAGTTCTAGATTTTTTACTTTTGGCCAATATAATCCTAAACCTTTTGTAATTATGTCTATTTAGTCCATCCAGCGAACGTTAATGTTGACTCCTTTTAGTATTTTTTTATTTTTCCCTTTTTCCCTTCTTCCTTCTGCCCTCAGATCAACAAGGCTTGCCCTTGCCAGTCACTGGCGTGGGCGAGCCACGCCCAGCAATGATGAGGCCCTACCAAATCTGGCAAGGCTCATGCTTGACATGGTTGGAAGAAGGGAAAAAAAAGAAAAAGAAAAAAAGGAATGAAAAGAACTAAAAAATAAATAAAAAATTGTCCATGTCAGCGTTCGTCGGACGACCGTCGCCGGTTGGCCAAATTTGACTTGATGAAATGAATTGATACAATTATAAAAAGCTTAGGACTGAATTATCGAAATAAAATTAATGATTAAATTGACATAATTGCAATATGTTTATAATATTTTTGGTAATTCTCCTGGAAACTCCTTGAGAAATTTGTATAACTTTAGAGTCCCTAAAAAAGAGAGATTGCTTGATGGATGGAGCTTTTGACAACCGTGACGCAATCGAAATTGCGTATTTAAAGGCTGTATTTTCCACTATTCTAGATACGAACATTTCAAATCGCCCTCGTCCATATTTTACCCAGAAGAAAGAGATACAGAACACTGCTCTTTTGTTCCCTTCCATACTCAAGATAAATCTAGAAGGACATACGGCTGCCCATTTCTCGATCACTTGGAACGATGTCGAGAGTTCACAAGACATCACGCGACTTGTTTCGCGACTCTTTCGACGAATAAAAGATGGTGTCCTACGAAAGAGACATCCCCACGACGAATTCCAATCGCAATGCCCCATCTTTCCATCGTCGGTGACGTGATTCACTACAACTTTGCAACATCATTATGATTGATGGCCAAAAAGTAGTCAACTTGTTCCCAACATTCAAAACAGACGGTTGTAGAAGCACAAGGGGTAAATAGCGTCGAGTTTCCAAATTGGGCGGTGTAGAATTTAGGCAAGGAACAGGTTGGAAATTTTTTTGGTAGTCTTCTAATTTTTATCTTCGCAAGGATGGCCATGGCGTCTGGCAAGGCAATAATTGAATCGGAGGGCCAAAATGGAGAAATCAGAGTGAGTTGATAGTCGGAGCAAGGTTTCAACATTGAGTATTTAAGTTTCCTTATCATCATAAATTCATGAGAAATGACACAAATGGTCAATGAACTTGAGTTTAATATATGAACTTGAGTTTAATATGTAATGTTATCTATTGACTTTTAATTTGTTCAATGCCATCCTTGAAATATTGATAAATGTTCAAGGTAGCTTGAAACTATACGAAATGTTTAATGTCGTCCTTTTGTTAATTCCGATTAACGACATATGCCGATACGGTTTCCAATCCATTAAGCTTAAATGGAGGACCAAAAAAAATAAAATAAAGTTACACGTGGGATATCCATGTAAATTATTCATCTTAAATTAGGATATAATAATTCTTATCATCAAATAACAATAAACCCATGGTAATGGTCTGATACGATTTTGCCTTATCTAAAATAAATGGATAAAATATAACTCATCATTTTAAACATTTAACTCAACCTATAATTATCTACATCTTTGAATAATATCCAATTTGTTATTTGAGTAAATCGAAGGATTACTTTAAACATCTACTAATAGTTCAGAGATCAAATCGTACAAATGAAAAATATAGGGATAATATTACATATTAGATCAAAGTGGTCATTTTTTTTTCATTTTCCCTACATTAAGCAATGCTACGTGGGTCGAAACATAAATACGGAATTCATGTTCCGACGGATGTGGAGGCTTCCACGGGTATCTTTAACTGTGAGACCCTAACTATAAAGAAATTATTAAACACTAGAAGACAAAACACAAAAGTTTATTCCTATTTTCTATGAGTTTTTCGCGAAAGATCACCGCTGAAGTAGACCACCGGAGATAGTTTTTGTCTCCGCATTCCGTTCCCGACTCACCGCCTAGAATTGCAAAACAAGTTATTTCATGGAGCTAATCACCTGTCAAGACCGACCGGTTAAGAAGTTACAAGTTATCTAGATGAAATTTATCATAACAGTTCTAAATCTATTACAATTTTTTCAATTTAGTTCTAAACTTTTTGTAATTGTGTCAATTTAGTAATTTTCCCGAACAATTCTTATCAGGAATTCCGATCATGCACCAGAGGATGTGCCGCTGGCTTTCGAAAGAACTTTGCAGGACTTGCAGCTTGACTATGCAGATTTGTACCTGGTAAGTGTACTGTGATCTGATGATTTTGTTCCTAGTGATGTGTTATAGCCTAGCTTCCTTTTCAAGCAATTAGGTTTGAATTGATAACCGATCGACTTGTGTTCGCATATTTTATAGTATAAGAATATTATATGCCTTGAACAGCAATTTTGATATCAAGTAAAAGATCATTTTCTTGTTTCAACTTTTCTTCCACATATCGAATGATTCAGATTTAAGTTACTGATTTATGCTTTTCAACTGTAAAGATTCACTGGCCAGTACGGATAAAGAAGGGATCTAAGGAATTCGAGCAACCTGACATACCGAGCACATGGAGGGCGATGGAAGCGCTATATGATTCTTGGCAAGGCACGGGCCATCGGAGTCAGCAATTTCTCCACCAAGAAGTTGGCGGATCTGTTGGAGATCGCGCGCGTGCTTCCGGCCGTCAATCAGGTGGAATGTCATCCTATGTGGCAGCAGAAGAAGCTGCGCGAATTTTGCAAATCCAAAGGCGTTCACCTCTCTGTAAGTTGGATTCGACTAGAATTTTACTCCTTTAAAATCTTCAGTTAAAGTATGTCATCTATGACAAATAGAACTATAGCATTCACGTTGCGTCCTCCTTTGGTATGAGTAACTTGGAATGATAGCAAATCTTGATTCAATCTTGGATAAAATTTTTAGGGTTACTCCCCACTGGGATCTCCAGGCACACCATGGCTCAAGAGCGACATCCTGAAGCACTCGGTGCTGACCACGGTTCCGGAAAAGCTGGGAAAGACGCCTGCGCAGGTTGCTCTGAGGTGGGGTTTTCAGATGGGTCATAGCGTGCTCCCGAAAAGCACTAACGAGAAACGAATCAAAGAGAACTTTTACGTCTTCGACTGGTCTATCCCGGACGACTTGTTTGCCAAGATTTCCGAGATCCCGCAGGTAATATATTCAGCAGCAGCTATTCGTCTTCACGTCCTTGCCAGTTCGATCATGCCATCTTTCTCAGTCTCTTATAAAAAACTACCGATTACTCCGAGGTTTCTCTTCGTGTAATTCACTGATTCATGATTTTCTCAACTTCGTGTATTTTGATCGTCGTGCAGGCGAGGCTAATTAGAGGAATCGATTTTGTCCATGAGACTAAGAGTCCATACAGGACTCTTGAGGAGCTATGGGATGGCGAGATCTAGGCATGAAAAAACAGAGGATTTAAGCACAGAGGAGGAGGGACAAGTTGATCATCTCTGAGATTATTCAAATAAATCGCAGTTTGTGTATGAGTTTTGTATTGCAGGCTTTATAATAACTAGGGTGACATTGGTGGTGGGGGCAGATTTGTGTTGGTTTGCAGTTAAATTTTCATTGAAAAATTCCCTGAACTACAATATAGTAGATCTCACATGAAAATGCCAAACGGACTTATACTAAATTGACACATTTGAGAAAACCTCGTACTTGCTAGTTTTTTCATAAATTCTTGAAATTTAACATATAATTTTATTTTAACATTTTAGTGAGAAATTCATAACTAGGAGTCATAAATAGGCAAAAATCGGGCCAAACTTGATTTTTCTAAGTAGAAAGTTATTAGCCACATGGACAAGCCAGCTACTAATTTCCCGGTAGTTAAAGTTACTTATTTTATTTGAAACCTTACAAATCACCCCAACGACATTACTAATATCGGTCTTGCAGATAAACATATACCTTCTCAAATTAATAATTTACAAATTAGAGTGAAAATTGATTAGGGTGAACCAATCAATAATCACCATATGAAAAGTTAGTATCCCCTATGAGGGACTCAAAATTTTCCGTCCTAATTTGGATGGCTTAAGTGAAATGCCTCTGGCGAATATCTAATGCACGGTTTCATTATTTTCTGACAACTCCATGTACAACAAAATAGTTAATAAACTCACTCACGATTTATACATAATTAGCTCTGTTAGAATATTTAATTAATAAATCGTGTTTTCATTGATGTTAAAGCTAGGAGGCTCTGAATTTGAATCTTTTAGGCTCCTATTTGTCTCTTCAATAGTACATTTCCATGCTTTAAGCTTAGGACAAAGTTTCTACCATTTGCACTATGCCGAGATGTGCCATGAGAAGCCAAACATGGCCGAGTAGCTCTCCTCCTCTAATTAGGCTCTCACAGTGTTCATAGCCTTTGCTTTGGCAAGCCGAGTACACCAGCATATTCGCCTAGACCTTCCTGATCACGTCCCATTTCCAGTCGCCTTGTTTAAACTAGGATGCGAGATGGCACGCGTTTTAGCAACACCAACGTGCCTTTGTCTCCATGCATCTGCCGCATGGGGAGCTCAGTTCTCACTTTGAGTAGAAGACGGTAGAGTTCACACAGATCTTTGAATTCTCCGGACTTTTGCTTCTTATTGCAGCTGCAACCACTGGTGTCGTCGTGTGCCTCTTTCTTGTGCTCGAAGAACTTCTGAGGATCGACTGAAGTGTCTTTGTATCGGACCTCACCTATTGCTATTGGCAACATGGAAGGTTGGAATACTAAAAGATAGAGCACGTACCGAGAGACCAACTTACTCATCTTGAAATTCACAAAGTATTCCAAGTTTTCTTGGTCCTCCTGCATCCTGTTGCAGTCCTTGTAGTAAAAGAGCTCAGTGGCGATGTGCCAGATGAGGGTGCTCTGCTCGAACTCCACTGCTTCCCCACTTCATTTCAGATCATCGTAATTTGACTTCTACCGTACTTCGCTCCCCTCCTCCTTAAGACTTGCCAACCCGCTCCGCTCCATATGTGTGACCTTTTCCTTCAAGTGATTGAAGATCCACACTTTGATGCTACTCTTGAACCTTTTGTGACGGACGTAGGAGTTCTTCACCTTCTCATCCAACTTGGCGAGCCTCGGCTACTTGTGGAAGATCCTGTTTCTTTTCCCGATGGATAATCTCAAGAGGCAAAACTGCACCGGGGAATTACCCTATCTCTGGTTCGGCAAGAACTGGAGAGAATGGATGGCGCAAAAAATCGTGGATCTCCGGGGCCTCTGAAGCCGCCGGTGGTCAATTGGATGAAATTTCGTGAAGAAGCGAGGAGAGCTCTATGAGTATAGTCAAACTTACAAGCAAGAAAGTTATACAGACGTCAACTTTGGGGTAATCCTTCTTATCCTGCAAGGAGAATAATACCAACACAGTACACGGCCCAGAGACATTGATGACCCAACGAATGATGCCCAAGCACAGTTCAGCAACTGCGCCTTGGTGTAGAGCAGATCGCTGAGAGCCCGATCTCTACGATCCTAAAAGCCTCCTACAAATCCATATTCGGGTCTATGAACATGCACTTACTGGCCTTTAAGTGACCAGACCTGAGGATCACGCCCACGAAGAGAAGCTTGAAGATCTCGAACAACTTATTTGTAGAATTGGCAGCTGTTCACTGAGAGATCCCCCGGAGCCGAAATTTCTGTGACCTCGTCGGTTTTAACTTGGCAACCCTCCTCTTTCTTCAAAAGGTGCTGCTCCATTTTCGTGTGGTATATGGGACCTTAATTGGGAAGTGATTGCACCGAATCTTGAGGTCAACCTTTGCTTGCCAAGTCCTCTCTACATAGTTGATGAACCCCACTAGGATCGTATCTGCTGCTAATATCAACAGTGTAGACTTCGAGAAGGCCATGAAGTATATGTAACATGCTAGTCCTACCAGGACGCAAATCCACGCCAACTGCCTCAACCATAGCTTGTTGTCCGCCAGGGCATATGCAGTGATTGTGTTGAGCCCGCCCAAGTGGAGGAGAAGGAACGGTGCCCAGAACACTGTAATCAGGCTCTCTGGATCGAATGTCCCCATCAATTCCTTGATGTTTGCTAGGCGGTTTGAGAGGATGCCAAGTGTGAGGGTTGCGATGGGGTCGGCCAATAGGTACGTCGTCTAGACCACAAATTGGATCCTGTTCCTGAAGATGCATTTCCTCCAGCTGCCCTGAGTCACAAGGGTCAACCGGAAGAACAAGCTAAGAAGGATGAGTAGCTGTAGCTTCCACAGTTCATGATTATTTTGAGGGAGCAGCGAATATCCCAAGTTTGAACTTGAACCGTTGGCACAAAAGGGGAAAAGTACCCAAAAAATCCTAAATATATTGCATTGGTACTAATTGAGTGATAAATATTTCAATTGGACTAATTGAATCCTAAACTTTTTCACATTGGTACTAGCCGATCAATTTTGGTCAGAAATTGCTGACGTGAGTGTTAGTGGTCCTATTGGCACTTTTGGCTCCCAAGTGGACAAATTTTATAATTTTAAATTTTTTTAAAAGATTTTTTAATTATTTTTTATTATCTTTTTTTTTTCTCTCTACCCCTTGGCTAGTGAGGTTGCTAATTGACCATCATTGGCTAGAGGCTAGTCTAGGCGAGGGCATGACGCCCTTGCCCACCATGATCGTGGGCATCGGGCCCTCACCTAAATCCAAGTGAGGGCCATAATGGCCTTGCTCGAGGCATCATAGCCCTTGCTCGCCATGAGCGAGGGCCTTTGCCCCCCCTCCCCCTCTAATGGTTGATAAGGGTGTGGAGGCCCTTACTCGTGGTCGGCAAGGGTCGCGATACCCTCGCCTGGTCTAGGCAGCCTTTGCTTAGATTTGGGTGAGGGTTGATGTCTTCGCCTATGGCAAACGAGGGTGTGGCAGCCATCACCCAGACTAACCTTTGTCTAGCGATGGTCCGCCGCCGATCTCTAGCCAAGGGGTAAAGAGAAAAGAAAAAAAGAAAAGTGAAAAAAAAGGAAAAAAAATTGAATTTTTTTTTAAAAATTATAAAATTTATCCACATCAACACCGCTAGTGCCATGTAGGACCGCCTGCACCTGTGTTAGTAATTTCCAGCCTAAATTAGCTGTATGGACTGAATTGGTATTAATGTGAAAATGTTTAGAACTTAATTGGTCAAATTGAAAGGTTTAGAATTAAATTGGTACAACTGCAATAAGTTTCGCACTTTTTAAGTACTTATCCCCATTGAAAGGCACAACGATTGGAGAATTGTCTCGAATAGCAATCCAACTTAGGATTATATATGGAGAGAACAAAGTGAGGCAAAAAGTTGTAGTCTTGAGATTACCTTGGCATCATCCTTAGAATTTGTTGGAAAAATGTTATGGAATATGGAAATAATATAATTTTTTGAAATACATTGAAAAATACTGGAAGATAAAAATAAATGTGTGACATCCCGATTTTTTGATTCTATTTTCGATTGAATAAGTTGGGCTTTTCGTCGACGCGCTTATAGTCTTTTTCTCTGAGTTGATCACTCACGAGATAACTAGTTTATCTGGTGAAGCCCTTAAGGATTTTAACGCAATAGACTTGAGAATTTCACCAGAAATCGACTGCTCGACCGTGCTAATCTGCAAGGGTCAATACGGCACTGTTGTCGCGACCCGATCTCGCTGCCCTTGAATGTCCAAGGTAGGAAAGGTCGGGTTTAGGGATACTTGATCACGAGAGTTCCCTCACGAGATCGCGAGCTCTCCCAAGCTCGTACCCCGCGCGACAGCGGGTTTATTTATACGATCTAGGTATTTAACAACCTAAAAAATATATAGGAGTCGCCACTAGCCTCATTTTGGGGGTCGGCTAGAAACCCAATCAAGGGTCGGGAGTGTTCCCTCGATTCCTACGTAGCCGGATATCTAGGTTCGGGGACTTGGGTTACGCTAATATTGCTATTAGCGCCCTTTCGGTACCTAAACAGTATGTTGTGTTTTTCCTAACATGTCCATGCGTTTCTTTTTACATCTTCAGGATCATCAATTCTAGACTAGGTGATCATGCAAGATGGGATCATTTTAATTCTATTATATTTCTAAGAAAAACCGATAAAAGGAATCAATCAGAGAAATTGAAATTACAAGACAGTAAGTAAACAATCAAGAAAGCAGTAAATCTGTCATGCAATCCTAAAAAGGAAATAGAGATGTATGAGAAAAAGAGAGAAACCCGCAACTCGTCGGGTTGTATACAACAAATGGAACCCGAGACATATGTCGGGAAAAACGAATATTACATGATAACGGTCGGAATGGACATCGACCTCCAACATCTTCATGCTTTCTCCATCTTCGGGGTCTAATCCGATCCTAACCTAAGAAACTTACAACTAGGCACACACAAATGAGCAAAACAAACATGCATATCACAACATCCAAGAACGGGACCTCATTGGTGTTCACAAATGGTGACCAAAGTCATGAAGTCCTTAGGCCAAATTCTAAGTGAAATCCCAAAGTTCAACATCATTATGTATTACATCGAATCATTCATCTAACAATCACATGCATTACAAAGCATTTAAACATGCACGTAAGATATTCTAAAAGAAATCCTAAAATGGAATCCTAGCAAAGAATCACAATAGAAATCATCAAACATCACAAAAAAGATCAAAGCACTTGGGATAGAACCCAAGGATGATTGGTCCTAAGAAAAAACACAGAATATTAAGCATACCAAGAAGAATCACTTTCATGAATGGAGTTTCCTAAGATGGGTTACATATGAATTCAAGAACACATAACAACACATCAGAAACATAACAAGACAACAAGAGATCATGGCAAAACAGAAAATGATGCATGGTGATTGACTTGTTAAGCCACCTAATCAATGCATGAAAATTATGAAATTTGAACATGACATAGGGCTAAATGTGAAGAACAAATTTGGTTAAGACATTTAACCCTAAATCTATGTGCAAAAGGGTCACACAAATCCATTAACATTGATATGTGACTTGTCATTAGGAGCAAAATGCATTACAATTTCAGATGCGACACATCGATTATTTCATTTAAAAAACTAACAGCAGCTAGCCACAAAAAAGACAGCATGACACAAGTAGTTTTAAGAAGACAGCATTCTCAGATTCAGCATGCATATTTTTTCTAAAAAAATTCAAGAGCAAAGATATATCAATCAGCTAAAACAATCTACACAAGAACAGAGCAGCAAAACAGCAAAACAGAACCAGGCTAAGACAAAATTCATCTAATCTATGCTTAATCCACAACTTCCAGCATACAATCAGAATTGTAACAGAGCATACGAGACAGCAAATTGTGATTGTTTGATGACAAATTGCCATGAAATTGAAGCCATATTTTCTCACAAGCATGTATGAGTCTACTTGATCAAAATGGCATCAATCCATAACCAAAATAGCCTCAAGTTGGAATCAAATGCACACCCAATCATGGGATATCAAAACACGGTCAGCATACATGGATTGATTTCCAGTAAAATTTGATTTATCCTTGACATAATATCTTTTCCACGTGTTTCAATCATAAGCAGCAATTATAGCATACTGATATTCATATATGGTGTGTGTCATGGAAGGTCAAATTTGCATTTGCAATGAACAGTTTGAAGCTAGAAATGACCAGCTCCAGCATATCAGTAGAAACTCAATCGCATGGAAATATTCTCAGTTCACATTAACAGTATGTATAGGATAGACCCGAAAAGAGGAACAAAGCAAGCTAATTTTAGGTCTGAGTGTTAGGATCAAACATCTTAATCAAAATCCATACAGAGAAACTCACACAAAAAAACAGTAAGCTGAACATGTCGTTCTAACAATCAATATTTCAGCAACATTGACAGATTGCAGCATAGTTTCAAGTATGCAATTGATAGGGAAAACAAAGGTCGATTGATGCAATCTTTATATTATTGAAAAGCCCATGGAATATACTATACTTTCACGGAGATCTCGAGACTAAAAGAGCACGTTTAACAGTTCATCCAAGACAAACAACAACCAGGCCACAGCCAGGACAAAAGGACGATTTAATGAACATTTCCCTAATCAAATCAACTCCAAAAATTCTAAAAAATCTGTATGTTGTAGCCAAGGATAGTTCAAGCAACTTTCATGAAGCACCAATCCAAGAATTTCAAGCACCAAATTCAGCAGAGAATCGGAAAACAGACAAGGTCGAGTCAATGTATAACAGTAAATTGCTATGTATCAGTTTTCCAGAATCCCTTCTTAACTTTCGAAAAGGATTTCAGGTAGCTAATGATCTCGGATCGGGACGTGCTATAGCTCGTTAGAAAACTAATCGAACCATCTTCAACTTTCATGAAGACATCAAACACCAAAAAGCACATATACAAACTCATTTTCAGGCATATGCGCAAAGAGGTCAGAGATACGAAATTGCAGAACAAAGCCCATCCAAGTTCAAAAATCATTTCAGATTGCAATGCATCCTGGCCCCGAACTTTCGTTGTCGAGAGTGTATTTCGACACGAGAAGCCCTCGCCTCATCGGATGCTATTAAAAGGATTTTCGTTTTGCTTACCTCGGTTGAATCGGCGAAGAACATGCCTTCGAAGATCTCTTCATTTAGCAATGACGAAGCTGCTATTTAACACACAAAAAATATCGAAATCAGCAGAGAGTCGAATTCTATTTTGTTATGTAATCAAAACAGAAAAAAAGGAAATTGAGCGCTTAGCTCTGATTTTGCTTCGAGGACCACGGAACGTGAATAACGCCAAGTCAGATTCTGGTATAAGAGCTGTTCAGCACCAATCTTCAACCTCTGATTTATGACTTTTGCAGATCATGATCGCTCTTCTCTAATCCTTTTTTTAGATCGACACTCGGAGGTGAACACATCAGTGTGTCATTGCTGCTGGACTTTGTTTGTTTGACGTCGATCTCCGATCTTCGATTTATGAGACTCATCAACGGACGCCTCGGCTTTAAACTTGATGATCGCAACCGCTTCCTCATAGTTGTAATCTACGAGCATTTTCTCAGCTTCATCGTCAACAAAATCAACGACATCAAATCAACAAAATCTGTTGAAAGGAAATTGATCAAGATCAAAGCACTATCCGAGAATAAACTATCACGATAGCCTAAGATCGCTAAGAAAATCAACTAATCGATCGCATCAAAGTCAAAACTAGAGGATAGGAAAGAAGACTTAGCTTCGGTCTTGCTGCTGTGATCAAGTAATGGAGGGTTCGAAGAGATGAATCTTCATCCGATCGAGCTTGATTATGTGCAAGCATGTGTCTACTTTATTCCAGATGTCAAGCTTCGACGATGACTCCATGAAGATGAAAACAAGTCTGTGTGTGTTCGTGAAGATCCATGAATGAGAGAGAATGAGTGGAATTCTCTCTTTTGCTTTTCCACAATGGAAGAAAACCCTCGCCTTCGACGAGAGATCCCGAGAGAAAAGACGGAGAACGAGGAAGAGCAGTGCAAAAGAGAGCAATCGACCCCGAGGGAGAGAGAGAGAGAAAACGGTTATAGAGAGAGAGTGGATCCTCGTCAAATGGCCTCCCCGTCCGTTTTTATCGAATCCGCTTCCCCCTTTTCTTTTCTTTTTTCATTCTTTTTTTTTTATTTCTTCTTTTCTTTTTTTATGTTTTCATTCATTCATTTTTTTGTTGTCTTTTTGTCTCTCTTCTCTCTCTCTTTTTTTTTTTTTTTGCTAAAAGGATGTTTAAAATGTCGACAAAAAATTTCAGGTGTCAATAACTGTCAAAATCGATCTAAGATTAGAGATATGACGGTTTGACACAGGTATGTGATTAAAGTGTGGGTGATTCCACCTGATTTCAAAATTTTCGTCGAACGGCACTAAATTGATTTTTCTGTCATTTCTGTATCCTGTACCTATATTTGAAATCTCGAGATTTTCACGATAACCGAGAGTTGCCAATGAGTCGAAGATATACAATGTGGCTCGAAAATAATCGACCACGAGTCAAATGCGCTAAAAATTCCTAAAAACTATTTGGTAGGTTAGATCATGCTAAAATCATGTTTGGTTGAAATTAATCACGAAATTGAATCTGATTTCAGAAATTGAGGACCTAGACTTAGAACCAGGGAAGGCTTAGTCAATTTCTTGCAAGTATACCTTCCCACAGTGGGCGAACAACTCCCGTTCAAGGCCTTCAGGGATAGCCTTTTAGCAGAAAACCATTCAGCCCTTTAGTTCAGAGCCTAGAGACACTCAGAGATGCCAGGATGGAGTCGTTTCTAATCTACCAGAGCTGCATTTCTCAGAGGATCCTACCAGGCTGGAGAAGAAGAAGAATTTAGAAAGCCATAGAGGTTTTGCACAAAACACTCACTTTACTTCAGGGGACTCTGCCCAACACAATACACCCTCCTTGTCTTATATAGACAATAAGAGGTCACTCCAAACAAGGACCAAACATAGGTCGGAAACAAACAGAGGCACCGGAAACTTCCGGGAGGGAAATTATTCGCACACTATGAACAGTAACTGTACTGTGAACAGTACTTTCCCTAGCCTAGTGCTACCGTAAAAGTGAACAGTGATTTGCTACAGTGAAATTGTACGGACATCAGCGGATTCAGCGGTCTTGTCCGTCACGAGCATTGTAGTCATAGTCGGAGTCATCCGAGTATCTTGTTGCTAGGCAATGTTCATCATATTTTTGTTCAAGTGCTACAAGGTCTTCCGGTGAGAGGATTTGGTTCAAATTTTGGTGTGATGAGGATGCTTCTTCGTGTGCCGGTGTGATGCTTCTTCTTGTGCCCGGCTTTGTATTGTCATCTCCCGTAGTGTCGGCAGGAATACTTGGTGGGGCCGTTTGAAGGTTGACCATAAAAAGATGTGTTTATGCTTTGGTCATAGGGATCCGGGAAAGAGGACCTCCCCACCTAGCATAGGGGTCCGGGTTGATTGGACAATATCATCGTCGTCATATCATGCTTCTGTGATGACGCGGCTTGTCTAAACTCTTCGAGTGCTTCTTTAGATTCTGGGGCTAGATCATAATGATCCCATGCAGCAGGTTCATTATAATTCCAGGTTTCTACAGGGATGGTCTTGTTTTCCTGGTAGAGGATTCTTTGGAGTTCTCGGTATTGGTGTCCACATAATTTAACAGGTCTTGGATAAGACTTGTGGATCCGAGCTTCTCTGCTGTCTAAGTGAGGTCTATAGGATGTAGTTCCTATTTCTTGTGGGGCATGGATGATGCTGCCATTATTTCTGGAGAAATACCATGGACGTCGGAAAAACAAGATGGTGTGGACTTCGGGATTTGGTGTCATGGTTCTTAGTTCTTTCTCCAAAATTTGTTTCCAATAAGTAGGAGGATAGAACCAGCTGAGAAAGTCTAAGAGATTTTTATCACTTTCTCTTTCAACATTTCTTCCGAGTAAGAATATTCTGGTGAGGTTGGCAATGAATCTTCTGGTTGGAATTTCAATGGCTATTAGGTACTTATTGGTTAAGTACCATAATAACGTTTTGAGTTGGTCAGGGAAATCATCTTCCTTCCAGATGAGAGGATGTATGAATGGAAAATCCGAATTTAACCCAAAAGGATAAAGAATCGAACCTCCATTGAATCGAGCAGTCCGCATGACATTGCCACATGAGGTTTCCAAGATTCTCGTAAAGACTGTCATTCCGGATTTGTTCGATAATCTCTTGTGGATACTTCCAGCTTGGCAAGTCCTTGATCTTCTCTATCTTGTATTTCACACCATGATTGAGCATATGGAAAGCAGGTCTTTTGATGTATATGTTGATTTCTGCTGGTGCTTTTGGCCTTGACAAAAAGTCAGCAAGCACATTCTTCTTTCCAGGAATATGTTTGGTTTCAAAAGAATATTTTGAAAACCATTCAGCCCATCGAAGCAATTGCGAGTTTGGGATTTGCTTCTGTTTAAACTTGGTCATCTGTGGGAAAGATGCCATGTCTAATTCCACTAGGAAATGGTGGCCGATGAGATGGAATTCGAACTTTTTGATTCCATTTTTTACTGCTAAAATTTCCTTGAAAGTGGAATGATAGTGCATTTCAGCTTGAGAAAACTTTCCACTTTTATGAGCACAAAGATGCCTCTTACCATCAATTTCTTCAAGCAGGATGGCTGCCCGGATTCGTCACTGGCGTCAGTTTGGAGAATTCTCTTTCCTGTTGATGGTATTTGCAGTGGTGGGAGATTTTGCATGATCTCCTTGAGTTCAGCGACTGCTTTAGTCTGAGCTTTTCCCCAAGGTAGGGGATGTTTCTTTAGCATTGACTGGAGTGGGATCAGCAGCTTTGCAATATTTGGAACAAAATCCCTGAGATAATTAATTATCCCAAGAAATTGCTGGACTTGCTTTGTTGTGAAGTTATCTTCTGGAAACTTCAATAATTCTTGAGCAATATGTGGCCCTGGATAATATGTACCTTTGTTGAGGTGCATACCAAGAAATTCGATTTCTGTCTGAGCAATATTCATTTTTCTTTGGGAAAGCATAATGCCGTGCTTTCTTACGATTTCTGCAAATTGCTCAAGAAATTGACAATGTGTTTGCTCATCAGGGCTGTAGAGCAGGATGTCGTCAATATAGATTGCTGCACTAGATAAGATTGGTTGGAAAATTCGACACATGGCTTTTTGGAAGAGAGACGGTGCTACTTTTAGGCCAAAAGGAAGAACTCTCCACTGGAAGTGCTGGTTTGGAATATAGAATCCTGTTTTGGGTCTGTCTTCAGGATGGATGCCTAGTTGCCAAAATCCGGCTTTAAGGTCGAATTTGGAATAGATGTGGGCCTTGGTTAGGCCAGTAAAGAGAGAATCTCTGGAGGGTAAAGGAAACTTATCATCTTGGAGAAAACAGTTGAGAGGTTGGTAGTTGATCACCAATCTCATTTTTCCTCTGTTTTGCTCTGCACGCTTATTGACATAAAATGCTTCACAAGCCCATTGAGAATTGGAGATTTCGATAAGGCCCTGTTGCAATAATTCTGAGCATTCTCTTTGAGCTAAAGCCTGGTGTTCTGGCTTCATTCCCATGTGACTTGCCTTGGTCGGATTAATGTCCTCATTTTTTTTTAAGGGAAGGCGCACAAAGAATTCCGAATTTTCCCATAAGGGATGAGAACATTTCTGAGCAAATTCAGAATGAGATTCTGAACAAGATCCTAACAATTTTTGCATAATCGGATCTAATAGACTCATCTGGATAGAAAAAAGTCTCTGAATATTGACAAACTCAGAGAATTGGTCTTTATACCTAAGACCTTTTCCAGGAATGATGCGAAGTTGAGAAATCTGAGTCATAATGTCCCACCCGATTATCAAATCTTTATTAGGAAGATTGGACCCGAATATCTTTGTGGTTATGGAACACTGAGGGAAGAACTGAACAGTCACAGGAGTGGTTCTGACATTTGTGGAGAAAGTATCTCCAGAAGCAGAGTTGAAATATCGGACATAAGGAGTCCAATATTCTTCAGGCAGAACTTTTGTGTCTAAAATGGAACAACTTGCTCCGGTATCAATGAGTGCAATAACAGTGATTGGCTTGGCAAATTTCGAAGTGAGGATTTTTACAGGGAAATGGGGACAATGATTTTGACTCGAAAATATATCAGGGGTTTGTTCTGAAGATGTGGGGGATATATGGAAAATATCTTCAGATTCTGAGTCAGAATCAATTTCACTAGTAGTCTGGTAAGAGGGAATAACACAAAGAGTTTGTTCGGATGGTTCTTCATCAGCAGAGAATAAGGATTCGATATCGTCATTTTCAAGAGAGATTCCAGTTTCACTTTCAATATGATGAATGAGACGATTCTGACCTTTTCTTGCTTGAGGACAATTTTTGGCAAAGTGTCCTTTCTGATTGCAGATGTAGCAACGATTTGATTTCTTGTGGCCTTTGCGATCTTTACTTTTACGAAGGTATCGCCATTTCTTCTTTTTCCGGAAGCTCTTAGAGCTATGCTTGGATTTGTTCAGCCAGAGCTTTTTGAAATGTTTCTTTTTCTTGGAAAACTTTCCACAAGTTCCATCACAGTCTTGCTTGGAACATTTGATCTTCAATTTTTGGCGAGAGTAGGCTGCTTCAAGGCCTTTGTCGTCAGTGATGTAGGTGCGTACCATTTGACGCTTTAGGCACAATTCTTCGAGGCATAAATGGATTTCCTGTTGTATTTCTCCCAGGGGAACATCCTATATGCGTGTCTGTCTTCCGAAGAAAACTCTTTCAACCATTTGGGATAGTTCTTTAGGAATGGAAGATAGGAAAACATACTTCAAGTTTGAATCAGCTCCAATATGGTAAAAAAGCTTAAGCATTTCTCGATAATGCTTATCAAGATATTTTTTCTGGAGAGAACAACATTTTCTTTCAAAGAATTCCCTTCTTTTCATTTCTACAAGGTCACCGGGCTTTCCTACGAAGAAATGATATAGGAGAGTAATGGCATGGCTAAAATCGGGTGACATTAAGAAATGAATTTGGTCTTGTTCGACACCGATTTCCACCAGAATTTGAGGCTTCGTAAACCTCGTGACAAAATTATAAAGGACATCATTCATGTCATGATTGGTGATGGATCGGGTGGTTAGCCAGGCATGGAATTCTTCTAGTCTTTCTGGCCATTTATGATAAGGAATGTCATCGATGGTAAAAAACTGTTTTGATGCCATGGACACATTCTGCCCAGGATTGTTTATGTTAACAACCTCTGGTTCAGAATAGTTTGATTCCATATCTTCATCAGCCATGAATATAGATGAAACTACTGGGTCAATAGGGGGATCAATGGCAGAAATAGAGGAAGATGAAGATGAAGATGAAGATAGAGATACTGATTCTGATTCAGTATCAGAGGTGTTAGGAAAAGTTTGCTCTGCTGGAAAAATAATCTGACCCTCTGTGATGGCTGGAATGGCAGGATCAGGCTGTTCCTGAGTACTTAAATCCTTTAGAAAAGATTCTAATGGATTTGAGAGCATCATCTGATCTGGCTTTTTTTTATCACTAGCGAGCAAGATTCTGTCGGCTCTTTTTCTTTTCCTTTGTCTTTTCGTAGATTCTTGAGACGATTTCGCATTTCTGCTACATCTGGTTCTTTTTTGAAAGGATCTTCTGGGATGTTGGCAAAAATGGATTTCTGGGGTGGTGGAGGCAAATATCCAGTTCTTACTGGAGATGTCAATGGATCAAAAGGTCTGAACCTTCCTTCTTCAAGGAGTTGGATTTGTCTTTTGAGCTTTTCTATCTCTGGCTTTGGGCTCTCTAGATGATGATACCCGAAATGTTGTCCTGATTCCAGGGTGTGCAGCCTCTTTTGGAAATCAGAGATCATTTTTTTGGTACTTTCATCATACTTTCGGAGATCTTGTTGCACATTCCCAATCTTGGAGTCAATGGCTTTGAAGGCATTGTTTTGTGCTAACAGGGTCTCTGATTGCCAATTTAACACAGCTTCAGCAGCAGGAGTTTTTCTGTGCCTACCTTGTTCATCCACATCAGTGGGAGTGGGTATTTTAGGAGTGTGGCGATATCTTCCTTGTGGGTCATTGAATTCTTCCGGAGCCGGGAATGAGAGTTTCGAACTTTCTCGGACAAGGGGAGGAAATTCTGCTTCATGGAACATGGCTATGGAAGAAGTGGGAGGTATATCTGCTAGAGTCTCAAGTGGGTGGGAATGTTTCTTGGCCCATTTTAGGATTGGCTTATAAAACGGGGAGAGAGCTAGCTTTTTCTGAGGAGGAGATGGTGGGGATGACGGTGGGTGAGTTGGTGAGATTGGAGGTGGAACAGTAAACTCTGGTGGTGGAGGTGGTGCATAAGAGACCATGAACTGGTATTTATCACTTTCGCCAAGAGTATCAACGAATGAGTCTCCATTTAAGTATCTTAGGAATGTTGATTTTAGGAATGTTGATTTATTCTCCAAAGATTTTTCTACAAACCTGAGTTTTTGGCGAAAAATCAAATTTGGGCGTTTTTGGACCAGGAAAATTAGAGGGCCATTTTTTGTTGCACTTTTGGCATTCAAGTTGGACTAATTGGCAATGAAAAATGTGGAATGAAGTGTGGAAACCTTATTGGGAATTTTCGGGCACCAATTGAACTTAATTGAAGAGGAATTGAGTTCAATTTGGAGGGAAATGTTACAAAATTCGTAGACCAAGGTGGGAGCAATATTTTGGACACTTTGGGAGACTTGTTTGGGAAGCTTGAGGGAGGATTGTGGCTGAGGATGATAGCTGTGGGCTGGTGGGGCATGGAACTCAAGTGTTTAGGATATTTGTGGCCTCCTCTCCAGCTGCAGCCTTCTCCCTCCTTTTCCTCACTCCTTTCTCCATAGTTGTTGGGTTGTTTGAGCTCAAGAAAACTAGAGAGAACCAGCTAGCACCCTTGCAACCGAGCCAGCCACCATCCGAGCCCCTTACCGCTCATCAAGCGTCGTCGATGCCGCTCGCAAGCCGCACCCTCGCCCGCTTGCGTGCCTGCTCGTCTGCGAGCCTAGCTCGTCGTCCCGAGCTGCCTTTGTCCGCCCTGGTTGCTGTCGCGGGTCCCCGAGCTCACTAGGCCGTCTGTCTAGCCGCCGGAGCCACTGCCTAGGCCCACTGCAGCCACTGCCATCTCGCCTTGCCGTTTCCCCCGCCGTCTGACCACTCGACTAGCCCTCCTTCGGCCCAAAGCAAAAGCCGAGTCTCAGCCCAAGCTGAGACGTGCGGGCTATTTTCCGGGCCCGTCCAGACCTTGTTTGATGTCGCCGCAGGCTCGTGTGTCGCTCGCCTTTGTGTCGCCGTTGCCGTGGACTCACTGGCCCGCTAATTCGGTGAGTTTACTTATTGAACTCTGCTTAGGGAGTTAATGATGTTTAGTAGGTAATTAGATTAGGCTAAGTATGGCTTAGGTGGTTAGTTAGTGGTAATTAGTGATTTAGTTTGTTAATTAAGATTGTTAGGTGGTTAGATTATATTAATTAAGGGCTAGATAGAGTGTACTATTTATGTGGATAGGTGCACTATTTTTCTAGGCCCGTTTAGGTGGTTAGATTAGCGTTTCCAGCCTAAGTATGTATTTATTGGATTAATTTGTATTTATTTAATAAGTTTTGTAATTTATTTAATTATTTAATATTTTCCTAAAATTATATCGGGATAGCTGGTGACCGGAATTTCGTGCGATTGCGGTGGTGTGCTTAGTTTATGCAATTGAATGTTAATTTGTACAATTGAGTGGTGATTGTGATTTTTGAGTTATTATTTCAAAATTATGAAATTATGTTATTTAATTAGAAAATACCGAGTGTCGGGTTTTGACACAAAAATTATTTTTTAGATACTATATCAAATAGTGAGATTTTAAAAGGAATGATATCAATTTTTAAAGTTCGATCTGACCGTGTACCCACACACGTGTTTTTAATACGAAGAAAATAAGCCAAGTGCATTATCTTAATTGAGACATTTGAGTACAATGCACAGTGTCCTTGGCCGAAATTGAGTGATCATGTGATGGTTATGAGAACCCGTCCCCGATGTGCGTCGGGTGGATGTTGCCCATCTATGGGATGCCCTTGGACAACGGATGTCGGTCGTAGTAGAGGCTAGACCGATGCTTATTTGGGATTGCCGTCTCGTGTAGACATTGCCGTGCTCAATGGGGTGAGACGATGCCTAGTTACGCCAGAAGACCGCCGAACGTCGAGTAGGCCGTGTCCTAGGGGCCGTAATCAATTAGAACGCGTGATTAATTGAGATAGAGACGCCAGATTATGGGACAAAATTGTGTGGCACGGAATGAGACATGTCATAATGATTTAGCCTTATAATCGGGACCCCTGTGATTGATTGAAATCAAGTGAGGCGTTCTAATTGATGTGTGCATTTATTATATACGACCGTGATATGAATTGTACTGACATGCAGGAAGGAACTAAAGCGAGGTGAGTCATCTGTGATGTGTGGTTAGACTACCTCTAGGCGTATTTCCTTCCTAGTCAGGGTTTAGGGGGTGAACTTGGTGAGACATTGTCTCACCCCGTCGTTGGCTCAATCTTTTCAGGTCTTTAGATGGTGGTGAGGCCGGATCGTTTTAGGTGGCCGCGGGAGGCCAAGACTCAGCGTACCGTACTCCCTATCCATGGGAATCCCGACTGGACCCGTGAGCTCGTGGTTACTACTATTTGGGTCAATAAGGGCCTACCTCAGTTGGTACCTCATCGATTTAAGGCGTGGTTCCGCCACGGGCCCAATGGTGTTCGAGAGGGCCCCCTGGATGGCTTTGACGGACCTGCCGTTGAGGATGAGTATTTGGTGGATCTCGACCTCGTGCATGACGCCGATATCATAGCTGAGTTCGAGGCGTACCAGGGACCCGAGGGTGAGGATCCTGCAGTAGAGGTAGTTGAGCCTTTGGAGACCGACACCCCTGACGGTGTCATGATAGACCCGGATCCCATGTAGATAAGGTCCGGGATAGGGTAGCCTGGTAGTCTTTTTTTGGTGTAGACCTTTGTATATAAACTCAGTTTGTATATAAAGTGTGACTTTTGTGATTTTGTTGTTCTGCTTTTCTATCCCATGTTGAGTGTTGTCTGGGGATTATTATACGCTTCCACATGTGCATAATCGATTGGGTCATCGACGCGTCTTAGGACTTCGCAAGTTTTATCGACCATCGAGGGATGTGCGCTCGCTCGAGGTTCGGGGCATGACATCCCCGCCCGAAGTGGTATTGGAGCTAGTCAGTGATTGGAGTGATAATGTGCGATGGGTTGGGATAGTTAGTAGGAATGACCTTTATTTTATGCTGATGCATGTGATTGATAGCTGTTTGGTAGATTGTTTTGTGGGGATTTGTGAGGATCATTCAGTTTCTAATTCTGTATGGAATTGGGATCGGGTTTCGTAGAAAGTCTACATAATGAGTGATCAAGACCAGAGGATGCCTAAAGAGAACCATAGGACCCGTGACTTGGGGTAGGACGCCGACAAGGGTCGGTGCCCAAGGTGGTCGTGTCAGAGCGCAGGCTCAGGCCAGCGCAAGTGGAGTAGCATTGCTTTAGTCAGTGTTGGGGTAGTAGCCCCTGGTGATACTAGAATCGATAGGATCGTTCAGGCACTCGAGACGCTTGGAGCTTTGATAGGGCAGCAGGCCCAGAATCAGGCCACCGCCACTACTATTGCCGCTACAGCTGCTACTAATGCTGCTATTGCTGTTGCTGCCGCACCTGCCGAATTTCCACCTGGGAACGTAGTTGATGAGAGGCCGATGCACAAGCTTGTTGAGCAATTTCTAAAGTTTAACCCACCAAGGTTCACCGGTGCAGGAGATCCCAAGGCTGCAACGCTCTGGATCTAAGACTTGGAGAAGGTCTTTGCACTGCTGATGTGCACTGAGGAAGAAAAAGTTATCCTTGTAGTATATCAACTGCAGGGTAACGTAAGTACCTGGTGGAGGGCCACTAGAGGCAGAGTAGTCCCTGAAGGTGTGGTTCTGGTGTGGAACGCCTTCCTTGGAGCCTTTAATGGCAAGTACTTTTTTGATAGTGCAAGGGAGCAGAAGATGGAAGAATATCAACGTCTCCGTCAAGGGATGCTGACAGTGGACTAGTATGAGGCCAAGTTTGCAGAGTTATCACAGTACGCTCCCAGACTGGTGGAAGATCCGGAGGACAGAGCTCGGAGGTTTAGGAATAGCCTTTGACCAGAGCTGAAGAATCCCTTAGTACTGTTCAACCTGAAGGACTACAACGACTTGTACGAATGGGCTCAACTAATAGAGAAGAATCTGAGTGAGCAAGCTACCACATCTGAGTCAAGATTTGGTCCAAGCAGAGATGTAAACTGGTTTGGGAAGAAGCCCATGACCAGAGGAAGGTATCCTATCCCACCTAACAGGAAAGGTGGGGTAGGTAAGTTAGTATCGAGCTTTAGTGGAGTATGTCGCTTCTACGGAAGGCGACACGGATCAGCCCCCTGCCATTCTAGGCTGGGTGCTTGCTTTGAATGTGGCTAGTAGGGTCACTTAGCCAGGAATTGTCCTAGAAGATCGATGGGACAACAATTGCCGCCGTCGCCATCGATGGGTTAGAATTAGGGATTCGCGTCGCAGGGTGCACAACAAAGTGGACTGAACAGGCCTCCAGCGCAAGAAAGAGTGTATGTTGTCACTAGAAGACAAGCTGATGACTCGCCTGATGTGATCACATGTACGGTCTCGTTGAATGACCATGCTGCTTATGCTTTATTTGACCCTGGTGCAACTCATTCATTTATAGCTAAGCAGTTTGTTAAGTTGGTAGGGTTGAGTCATGAAATGTTGGAGTCAATGGTTAGTATATCTACACCGTTAAAGGATAATGTGTTGTCTACTGTGGGCTGTCCTGGTTGCAAGTTAGTGATTGGTGAGCGAGAGGGGAGGATAGATTTGATAGTTCTAGCAATGTATGATTTTGATGTGATAATTGGTATGGACTGGCTCACCAAGCAACGAGCTAAGATGGACTGCTATCGTAAAGCGATTTAGTTTAACCCGTTAGCGGGTGAAAGTTTTGAGTTTATTGGGAGTCGAGGAGGACCCTTAATTACCTTAATCTCATCGCTTAAGGCAACCCATTTGTTAGACGGGGGTTGTCAAGGTTACTTGGCAATTGTTGTGGATATGACAGTTGAGGAGCTGAAGATCGAGAATATTACAGTGGTTCAGGAGTTCCCATACGTGTTTCTGAAGGAATTGCCAAGCCTGCCTCTAGAAAGGGAGATTGAGTTCGTGATAGAGTTAGCCCTCGGGATGGAGCCAATATCTAAGGTTCCTTACCTCATGACGTTGTCAAAGCTGAAAGAACTGAAGGTGCAGATGCAGGAGTTGTTGGATAAGGGATTCATACGTCCCAGTGCATCACCTTGGGGAGCACTAGTTCTGTTTGTGAAGAAGAAAGATTATTCGTTGCGTCTGTGTATTGACTATCGTCAACTCAATCAAGTGACGATCAATAATAAGTACCCGCTGCCGAAGATCAACGACTTGTTTGACTAGTTGCAAGGAGCGTTGATATTTTCTAAAATCGACCTGAGGACAGGGTATCATCAGCTGAGGATCAGAAAGGAGGACATACCGAAGTTAGTGTTTCGTACACGTTACGGCCATTATGAGTTCACAGTGATGTCGTTTGGTTTGACGAACGCCCCAATTGCTTTCATGGATCTGATGAATCGAGTGTTCAAAGAGTATCTTGATCAGTTTGTGATCGTGTTCATTGACGATATCCTGGTGTACTCGAGAAGTCCTGAGGAGCATGAAAGGCATTTGAGAATGGTGCTTCAGACTCTGAGGAATCATGAACTGTACGCCAAGTTCAGTAAGTGTGAGTTTTGGTTGACTCGTGTGGCGTTCCTAGGTCACATGATTTTAGGTGAAGGAATCTTCGTGGACTTGACCAAGATTGAAGCAGTTATCAACTGGCCAAGACCAACGACAGTGACAGAGATCAGAAGCTTTTTGGGTTTGGCAGGTTACTACAAAAGGTTTGTGGAAGGATTTTCAGCTTTAGCTTCGCCGTTGACTCGACTGCTGAAGAAAGAAGAGAAGTTTGTGTGGACAGATAAGTGCAAGTGTTGTTTCCAAGAGCTTAAGCAGAAGTTGACTACTACACCAGTATTGACAATACCATATGGTCTTAGAGGATACGAGATCTATAGTGATAAGTCGTTTAGAGGATTGGGTTGCGTGTTAATGCAGCATGGCAGAGTCGTTGCATATGCGTTCCGTCAGTTGAGACCTCATAGGCAGAATTACCCGACGCATGACTTAGAACTCGCAGCAATTATCTTCGCTCTGAAGATTTGGAGACATTATTTGTGTGGAGAAAGGTTCCAGATCTTTATAGATCATCAAAGTCTCAAGTATTTATTCTCTCAGAAGGAGTTGAATATGAGACAGTGTCGCTAGATGGAACTTTTTAAGGATTATGATTGCGACATCTTGTATCACCCTGGAAAGGCCAATAAGGTTGCAGATGAGTTGAGTCGGAAGTCTTCAGTTGCGCAGATGGTGATCAAGGAGTGGGTCTTACTCGAAGGAGCTCGAGATTTGGTTTTCAAATTTGAGGTAGGCCACCTTTCAAATCTTATGGCCACTCTTAGAATTGAGCTGGAAGTGCATATAAGGATCAAGACACTTCAACTGACAGACCCAGAGATTTAGAAGATTCTGCAAGAGGATACTGAAAAGAGAAAGGCTGACTTTCATATTTTTGAAGACGAAATACTGAGGTTTCATGGACGATTATGTGTACTTGACGATGCAGAACTTAAGGAGGAGATTTTGTCAGAAGCTCATCATAGCACTTACAGTATTCATCCAAGTAGTACGAAGATGTATCAGAATCTGCGTTAACATTATTGGTGGATTGGTATGAAGGCGGATATTGCCAAGCGTGTCACCAAATGTCTGATGTGTCAGCAAGTGAAGGCACAACACTGTAAGCCGGGAGGACTTCTGCAACCTCTCGAGATTTCCGAGTGGAAGTGGGAACACATCATGATGGATTTTGTGATGGGCTTACCGAGGAGTCAGAGGGGTAATGATTTCATTTGGGTTGCGGTCGACAGACTAACGAAGTCGAGTCACGTTATCGCTGTACGGAAGGACCTTGCATTGGACATATATGCAAAATTGTACGTGCGTTAGATTGTTCGTCTGCATGGAGTGCTAGTGACGATTACTTCTAATCGAGACCCGAGATTTACAGTTGCCTTTTGGAAAAGCTTGGAGATCACTTTGGGAATGAAGTTGCAATTCAGTACGGCCTACCATCCGCAGACAGATGGCCAGTCTGAAAGGACGATTCAGACTCTCAAGGACATGTTGAGAGCGTGTGTGCTAGACTTCCAAAGAAGCTGGGAGGAACAGCTTCATCCCGTTGAGTTCGCATACAACAACAGCTACCAGCAGAGTATTCAGATGGCACATTTTGAAGCATTGTATGGCAAAGCATGCAGAATGCCAGTGTGTTGGAATGAAGTTAGAGAACGGAAAATCACAGGCGCAGAGTTGGTTCAGCAGTTAGTGGATGTAGTTGCAGTTATCAGGGACAGATTAAAGACTGCTCAGAGTCATTAGAAAAGTTATGCAGATAAGTGTTGGAGACCATTGGAATTCCAAGTTGGTGAGCACGTCTTTTCGAAGGTGTCACCGATGAGGGGTACTTCGTGCTTCGGCAAGAAAGGGAAACTGAGTCTGAGGTATGTAGGTCCCTTTGAGATTCTAGAAAGGATAGGGACTCTAGCGTATTGTCTTGCGTTGCCACCGAGATTGGTGCAAGTGCACGACGTCTTCCACGTGTTGATGTTAAGAAAGTATGAGCCTGACCTGACCCACGTGCTAAATTTCGAAGAGTTAGACGTGGACGACAGGGTGTTGTACGTGGAGAGACCAGTTCAGATTGTAGATCGGAAGGAACAGGTTTTGCGCACCAAGACAATCTCGTTAGTTAAAGTGGTCTGGCAACACCATGGGACAGAAGGAGCAACCTGGGAAAGTGAAGACTCGATGAGACGACATGTGGCACCCCCGAACGGCCCCCGATCCGTTGCGGTTGCCACAGTTCGCTTACCTTTCCCTTGCTTGACCTAAAGGTCTATCAATCTTGGGGGTTTATATTATTTATATAGGTCCCTGCGCAGTTTATATAGCGGAAGCAAAATCAGCATCTCCTTATCCCATATTCAGAAACAATGCACACCAACTACACATTTTATAAGTTAAAGCCGAACACTTTTATTTACATAAATCTGATAGACAACACCAGTCGGTACATCAAAATTTGCCGTGGTTTTCTATACTCGGCATCATACCAAAAGATAACTCGACTTCCCTTTTTCTTTTCTTTCCATACAGTCATATACAAAAGTCTATCAGTCAGTGTTGGCGGTCCAAAAATGCTTCATCTGCTAACCGTCACTCTCGGTCACACCCAGCCCGGTCCGTTAGCTGGCGGCGGCGGCAACATCCCTAGCATAATCCCATCACGGCGGATGTGCACTGACAGAAACTCCTGAATCACTGGACCATTAGGTGAACCGATGTCATACATGACTAGAACCCACACTCGAATAAAAACCAACCCTCGTAACTCAGGATGAGGGTGCTCCGAACACTCGCACTTGACGTCAAAGGGGACACCGTAAAATGTACCGGGGGTGACTGGTAGCATAGACATATCTTCTAATTTGAAATGTTAGTCCCCAAACGGGGTGAGTACAACCACTCAACAGTAAAAGATTCATTAAACTATATCATGCAGTACCGTCAATACCTAGGTTCATGCAGGATAGACAAAAACAGGTAATCAAGGGATAAAAATGCATCAAAATCATGAAATTCTTTAATGCAATGACAAGTACAATTTCGAAACCCTCAAGATGCATTATGTCCAGTTACACAAGTCCCGATCATAGGGCCAAACTGTAATGACACGTCCCATTCCATGCCATACAATTTAGTCCCATAATCAGACCACACGCACACTTAGTATAATCATCAGTTTTAATCATTCAAAAGGTTTCACCTCCTAGAGGACCAATGTTTGCATCCTTTTGGGATTTTGCACCCACCCTAGTGTCGCGAAAGCCTCCGGCATTTAGCTACAAGAGCCACCGGGTATCCGGAGCGTATCACACCTCCAAGGCTCACCATGAGAATGGTTACCCCAGCCTTCTGGATTTACATACCGACTAGCATATAACCGGGCATCCCGAAGCTCCCGAGGAAAAACCTCTGGCATTCAGCCACTAGGGCCACCGGGCATCCACAATGTATTGACTTATTCGATCCTTTGGGCCTCCTGACTCCCGGGGCATCGTTGACCCGAGGGTTCAACGGCAACAATTAACATCTTAATTTCCAAAAATACTTTCAAATGCAATGACAAGATGTCTCATGAATCCTTCATCAAATCTCAATATTGCATAATATGCCAATGCCAGTATCATCATGTCAAATAGCAATTCAAGATGTATTCACCTTTGGGACGATTTGAACAAATTCGGAACAAAGCAGCTCGATTATTACAATGCACAGTTCTGGTAAAAAAATCGGAATAATCCCTAAATGAACTCAGAAAATTATGAAATTTTGACATGTTATCAATAAAACATAAAGGAAAAAGTTTCATGAAGAACACCAAGTCAAATTCCTTATATATCAAGAGCAGTAATTGCTGTATTCCTTGCTAACGTTCTGTAATGACTTCCAGATTTAACATTTTCATAGAAAATCGTTTTATTGATCAAACCTTGTTCATTTATTCTCAATTTTTGATATGTTATTCCTAAAGATATGCCCTACAACTTTTATTAAGGGTTCAAAATCTAATTCCTGCTGGATAATTACAGAAAATTCATGGAATCACCGAAGGTCATGCTGTTTTCTGCGAAAACAGTTTACTAATCCAAAGAGAACTACCTCTACTCATTGAATCTGAGCTGATCACTCACGAGATAACTAATCTATCTGGTGAAGCCATTAAGGATTTTAACGCAATAGACTTGAGAATTCGACCAGAATCGACTTGAGAATTCGACTAGAAATAGACTTGAGATCTGTAAGGGTCAATACGGCACTGTCAAAATTGATCAAAGATCGGAGATAGGTCGGTTCGACAGAGGTATGCGATTAAAGTGTGGGTGATTCCACCTAATTGTAAAATTTTCGTTGAACGGCACTAAATTGATTTTTTTGTCATTTCTATATCTTGTGCCCGTATTTGAAACCTCGAGATTTTCATGATAACCGAGAGTCGCCAATGAGTCGAAGATGTACAATGTGGCTGGAAAATAATCGACTACGGGTCAAATGCGCTAAAAATTCCTAAAAGCTACCCGGTAGGTTAAGTCATGCTAAAATCGCGTCCGGTTGAAATTAACTGTGAAGTTGAAGCCGATTTCAGAAATTGAAAATTATATCATGTCACAATTTATTTTAGGAGCGTCGACTCATCCTTCGAAGATTTTTCTACAAACCCGAGTTTTTGGCGAAAAATCAAATTTGGACGTTTTTAGACCGGGAAAATTAGAGGGCCGTTTTTGGTTGCACTTTTGGCATTCAAATTGGACTAATTGGTAAGGAAAAATGTGGAATGAAGTGTGGACATCTTATTGGGAATTTTCGGGCACCAATTGAACTTAATTAAGAGGAATTGAGTTCAATTTGGAGGGAAATGTTACAAAATTCGTAGGCCAAGGGGGGAGCAACATTTTGGACACTTTAGGAGACTTGTTTGGGAAGCTTGAGGGAGGATTGTGGCTGAGGATGATAGCTGTGGGCTGATGGGGCATGGAACTCAAGTGTTTAGGATATTTTGTGGTTTCCTCTCCAGCTGCAGCCTTCTCCCTCCTCTTCCTCACCCCTTTCTCCATTGTTGTTGGGTCGTTTGAGCTCAAGAAAATCAGAGAGAACTAGCTAGTACCCTTGCAACCGAGCCAGCCACCGTTCGAGCCCCCTGCCGCCTGTCAAGCGCCGTCGATGCCGCCCACACGTTGCGTCGTCGCCTGCTCGCATGCCCGCTCGTCCGCGAGCCTAGCTCTCCGTCCCGAGCCGCCTCCGTCCGCCTTGGTTGCCGTCGCAGGTCCCCGAGCTCGCCAGGTTGTCCGTCTAGCCACCAGAGCCACCACTTAGGCCCACTGCAGCCACTATCGTCTCCCCTTGTCGTTTCCCCCGCCGTTCGACCACTCGACCAACCCTCCTTCGGCCTAAAGTAGAAGTAGAGTCTTAACCCAAGCTGAGACTTGCAGGCTGTTTTCCGGGCTCGTCTGGACCTCGTTTGGTGTCGCCGTAGGCTCATGTGTCGCCCGTTTTTGCGTCGCCGTCGCCGTGGACTCACCGGCCCTCTAATTCGGTGAGTTTACTTGCTAAACTCTGATTATGGAGTTAATGACGTTTAGTAGGTAATTAGATTAGGCTAAGTATGGCTTAGGTGGTTAGTTAGTGGTAATTAGTGATTTAGTTTGCTAATTAAGATTGTTAGGTGGTTAGATTAGATTAATTAAGAGCTAAATAGAGTGTACTATTTATGTGGATAGGTGCATTATTTTTCTAGGCCCGTTTAGGTGGTTAGATTAGCATTTCCAGCCTAAGTATGCATTTATTGGATTAATTTGTATTTATTTAATTAATTTTATAATTTATTTAATTATTTGATATTTTCTGAAAATTATACCAGGATAAACTGGTGATCTGAATTTCGTGCAGATTGCAGTAGTGTGCTTAGTTTATGTAATTGAATGTTAATTTGTGCAATTGAGTGGTGATTGTGATTTTTGAGCTATTATTTCAAAATTATGAAATTATGGTACTTAATTAGAAAACATCGGGCGTCGAGTTTTTGACACCAAAATTATTTTTTAGATACTATATCAAATAGTGGGATTTTAAAAGGAAGGATATCAATTTTTAAAGTTCGATCTGACTGTGTACCCACACACGATTATTTGCACCGGGTGTTTTTAATACGAAAAAAATAGGCCAAGTACATTATCTTAATTGGGACATTTGAGTGCAATGCACGGTGTCCTTGGCCAGAATTGAGTGATCGTGTGATGGTTATGAGAACCCGTCCCGGATGTGCATTGGGTGGACGTTGCCCCTATATGGGATGCCCCTGGACAATGGATGCTGGTCGCAATAGAGGCTAGACCGATTCTCCTTTGGGATTGCCGTCTCATGTAGACATTACCGTGCTCAATGGGGTGAGACGATGCCTAGTTACGCTAGAAGACCGCCGAACGTTGAGTAGGCCGTGTCCTAGGGGCCGTAATCAATTGAAATGCGTGATTGATTGAGATAGACGAGCAGGATTATGAGACAAAATTGTGTGGCACAGAATGAGACATTTCATAATGATTTGGCCTTATAATAGGGACTCCTTTGATTGATTGAAATCAAGTGAGGCGTTCCAATTGATGTTTGCATTGATTATATGCGACCGTGATATGAACTGTACTGACATGCAGGAAGGAACTAAGGCGAGGTGAATCATCTGTGATGTATGGTTAGACTAGCTCTAGGCGTATTTCCTTCCTAGTTGGGGTTTAAGGGGTGAACTTGCTGAGACATTGTCTCACCCCATTGTGGGCTCAATCTTTTCAAGTCCTTAGATGGCGGTGAGGCCGGATCGTTTTGGGTGGCCGCGAGAGGCCGAGACTTAGCGTATTGTACTCTCTATCCACTGGAATCCCGACTGGACCCATGAGCTCGTGGTTACTACTATTTGGGTCGATGAGGGCCTACCTCAATTGGTTTCTCATTGATTCAAGGTGTGGTTCCGCCACGGGCCCACTGGTGTTCGAGAGGCCCCCCTAGATGGTTTTGACGGACCTACCGTCAAGGACGGGTATTTGGTGGATCTCGACCCCGTGCATGACGCCGATATCATAGCTGAGTTCAAGGCGTACCAGGGACCCGAGGGTGAGGATCCTGCAGTAGAGGTAGCTGAGCCTTTAGAGACCGACACCCTTGACGGTGTCGTGATAGACCTGGATCCCAAGTAGATAGGGTCCGGGATAGGGTAGCCTGGTAGTCTCTTTTTGGTGTAGACCTTTGTATATAAACTCAGTCTGTTTATAAAGTGTGACTTTTGTGATTTTGTTGTCCAGTTTTTCTATCCCATGTTGAGTATTGTCTGGGGATTATTATACGCTTCCGCATGTGCATAATTGATTGGGTCGGCGATGCGTCCTAGGACGTTGCAAGTTTTATCGACCACCAAGGGATGTGTGCGCGCTCGAGGTTCAGGGCGTGACAAAATGTTTGAGGTGTGCAAGTACTGCTCTTAAGAATAATTTTGCCCCTCAGAGTATGAAACTCGGTGCGCATGGGTCTCTCAGCTATCCTTCCAAGATGTAATAGATCTTCTTCTTTATTTTGCATTGCATAATAGAAGGAAACATAACAAAGTCATGTGTATAACCCAGCAAAGAAAAAGAAAAGATATGAGAAGATAAATTAACATATTGTGGTTTTAATATATCTATATCACTTTCCAATTACATTCGAAGAACAACTTATATGTCAAAGAAAGAGAGAGCTGTTAAGATACAATTGTAAATAAATAGGTAATTAAAGAAGATGATGACTGTAGTATAGCTGTTATAATATAATGAAGAGTTTTATGTAGAAATAAATGAAACGTTATAAAGCTATTATATGGCTATTCAAAAGTCGTTATATGATCACTACATGACTATTAAATAATTGTTATCAAACATTACAAAACCATTTTATATCAGTGGTAGACAAACGTTACAAATTGATAACGGTTAAAAACCGTTACAAAAATTAATAACTTTTAATACTTCAAAACTGATAAAATATCCAAAAATCCTCCACATATTTCAAAAGGTTTTGAAAAGAAAATTAGAATAATGTTAGGTTATACGAGAGTAATTTATCAGAACTGGTGCCTTTTAGGCTATGAACTAGCTTTAGAAAGAATAACATATAATTCACGAATGGTGAAGTCTGAAACTTCTATGAACCAAGAGTTTCTTTTTGTGAATTATAATTTTTACCAATCATATTACACTCCCACAAGGTTTGTTGTCCAACATGGTTTTGCGCTAATAGGTCATGTGCGTGCTTAGTTTTTCATAAGTGCTCTAGAGATTATTGCTAATAATTCTCATAGGAGTGCCCCACTCCATATCTATATAGGTGATTTCATCAAGTGTATTCTACAGTTTGATACACCACCAATAACGGCTATGGAATTTCATTAAAAGCTTAACTCAACTTCTTTTTCCAAGCAGTTTTGCATTATTCTCACATTAGGAGGAACGATAGTTTTTATAGTGCATCACTAGATCAACAAGTGACTTGTTGTTACCCAAATGAACCTAATTCATGGGATTGCCAATTAGATTGGTTGGGTTACCATCACCGTTGATTTTTTTTTTTTTCAATTGGCTTGTCCCATTCCCCTCGATGTATAGTTAGATGGTAGGCCAAATTAACTTATGGCTTTATATAGTCAATGGACATAATTCCATCTTCAAGCAATTGCTTTACCAGATCGGGTCTTAACTAGATGTGTCTTTTTTTCGTTGAACGTTTCATTCTTTATAGGGATAAGTGTAATGGAAGTCCTAAAACTTATTACGAAAATACAATTGAGTCATAAAACTTACAAAAAGTGCAATTAAGTCCTAAAACTTGTCAAAATGGTTCAATTGAGTCCTAAAGTTAACACCGTTAGTCTTACTAACGGAAAATACTGACGTGGCATAGATGTAGCATTTTAAATTATTATTTTTTTCCACCTGGCTTTTTAAAATAATTTTTAATTCATTTAAAAAAATTAATATTTAAAAACTAAAATTTCATTTTTTAAAAATCTGTTAAAAAAGAAGAAGAAAATGGCAGCTCCTCCGCCGCCGGCCCCTCCGGCGATGGGTGATGGCGGCAGCGGCGATGGAGGAGCTACCATTTTCTTTTTTTCTTTTTTTAACATTTAAAAAAAATGAATTTTAGTTTTTACATATAATTTTTTAATAAAAATTGAATAAAAAATAATTTTAAAAGGCCAGGTGGAAAATAAAAAATCATTTAAAATGCCACGTCAACGTTTTCCATCGAAGACCGATGGTGTTAACTTTAGGACTCAATTGAATCATTTTGACAAGCTTTATGACTTGATTGTACTTTTTGCAAGTTTTTGTACTCAATTGCATTTTCCTAACAAGTTTTAGGATTTCTATTGCACTTATCCATTCTTTATAATGACTATTTTCTCTTGGTAATCACACTACCCAGACACAGGAGGTACCGGTTACATTCCCAAAGGAACATTTGCTAAGAAGTTTCTCAACTGCTTAGCCTCATTCTCAAACGTGAATATGATAAGAATTTTCCTTTCCCAAAGAACTTGAGAAGTTCTAGAATTACCAAAAAATAATAATAAATATTTTATTCCCTTTCCCCCTACTAAAGATAGGAGGATAAAGTATTATGTTTTTACATATATGCTTGGTAGGTCTACCACCCATTCTTTCACATTTGCCACAATATTGGCTATGGAAATGATCGCAACAATTATATCAATAAAATCATTTGCTTCAACCAAATTATCTTTTGGTTGAGTAGGATTATCATTTCCCCCACAATTTTTTGTTTGGTTGAGCACCTTCATCAGGGTAAATACATTCATTTGTGGATTTCATCTCATTTGAATTTGAGATTCAATTAGCATTGGTGATTTTTTTTTTTTTTTAACTACAGTGGGAAATCCACTACGTAGTATGCCATAACTTGTGAATCCGCTTGCATAGAGACACCCTTAGGCTATGTTTGGTCATCCGAATTTCTAACCAGGATAGGACTAGATAAGACATGATATGAAATCCTGGGATTTTTCTATATCCTATCTATTGTTTGGTAAATCGTAACATTAAAGTCGGATATATTCATATCATATAATGTACATTTTTTTTAATATAAACGACATATCATTGTAAATGATTTAAAAAATTTATAAACGGAGATGGTGAAAATCTCTCGTGACACTATTCCTTAATTTATTTTTATTTTCTTTTTATTTTAATTTTCATCTTTTTAAAATTATTTTCTTTATTATTTCTTTTTTCGCCTTTCATCATTCTTTAATAAAATTTTATCAAATAGCAAACTGTACCAACATACCTAATATATATAATAAATATAAATATATAATTTATAGATTGAATGTTTATTATAAGATAGAATTAAAGTTGAATATATAAATTAAAATAATAATAAATTAAAAAATAATTTTCAATTTTTAATTTTTTAAATTATAATTCAAATATTATTTATATTGAAATATAATTTTAATTTTGTTAATTTAATAAGTTTGTTATTCGAGAAAAATAATTTTCCTATTACGGACATTAAAAATTCTATCCACCTTTATCCCACCTCCTCCATGGGATAATTTTATTTGGCCTATATCCCCCTTATATCGGACTTTATCCTATCCTGAGCAAGCACCAAACATAGGATATGATTTATCATATCTTATCCCCAATTTTATCATGACTGCCAAATGCAGCCTTACAACTTACAAGCACGTGAGTGGATGCACACAAATGCCACATTAAAGTTTAAAACACACATGTCAATAATGAGGTTTAAACACACTTAAAAGTAAGGACGGCCCTTAATTGAACTAAAAATAAGGTCTAAACACACTTAAAAGTACTTAAAAACCGTTGACAATGATTTTTAAACATGCTTTGAACCCTAGAAAAGAGATTAGAAACTACCCATAATAATGAGCATGTAAGAGAATAATCAAACTAAGCTCATTACATTCAGATTCCCATCTAATAGATAACGCCCAACATTCTCTTCTCTTTCCTTTCAGCACCTCACAATCTCAAAGTAACACGCATGAGCATCTTAGACATGCACAATCACATATGAACATGATTCGATACATAGTAACTCAGGAACAACATTCGACATACATCACCTATATGTCCGGTCCGTTCGCATTCCAACATAATGAACATGCATAATGAATAATAATATGCAACTCAACGTATTAACCCGAACACATACGCAATAAATATGCTAAACAATATTTACACAAAGTATGTTCGATTTCTCACTTTGATATATGCCCCAAATTAGCTCGTTCACTGTAAGTACACAAAGTTGTTGCAAGGAACACGTAAGATACCATGATGCAACTTATGGCATAGACATGGCATAGAGTAATTAATTAAGAACAGTAATCAAAAGAAGCGGGAGAAAAGGTCATTCACATTCACCTTATCGGAACTCCTGATGGCAGTCCATATGGTTAAATTGCTACCTGAAGTGGGTACAACTGATGCTCATAAAAAATATGTATACCTCCCTATAGATCTCAAGAAGACTCATAAAGGAGTGAGTCTATAGAACATGGCAAGCACAAATTGCCTAGGAAGTTAGGAACATACACCAAAGACAATATGAAATTAGATGCTTGTTTAAGAGTATGTCAAGCATGCGCATTATAAACAACATCAACACGTCCATTCCCCGTGTCAATTATTACTAATAGAAAGAGTAGATATCCTCAATGTGCTCTCCGGTAGGAGGATTGAAATACACTTCTACGACTCCTCCGAACTGGCTCAAAATCATACTAGAACAATAGCAAGCACCACCAAGCCTTGTTTCAGTAGAAGGCATTGGCTAGAACAATAGCAAGCACCATCGAGCCTTGTTTCAGTAAAAGGAATTGACTATATGGATCCCCTTTAATGCGAATGTGAGAGCTAAATTCACTGGTCCACATATCAAATACGGCCTAGCATCCACTTACTGGACATTGGAATTAAAGGAAAAAACCAGATAGCAACTCGAGTAGCTCACTTAAAATCCAACTCCGTCTCAAGAAAATTTTGTCCGTAAGTCTTCAGTCACAACGCTTTTAGCACATTGCACAAGCATAGATCAGTAAGAGTCCACACACGATCACCAACCCCTTCATTCATGCAGACATGACACGTTTCTCCTAATTCCGAGGATCACCCATGCGTAATCTATGGCCGTGATTTTCTCCAAATAAAAATATAAATATAAACGAAAGATTAGCTCAATTTCCTTTCATTTCATTTCTGGTTTTCCTTTTCTTTTTCTTTTTAAGGAGCCACATAGAATCACAATGTTATTTTAAAGATTTTCTGAGTAAGTAATTTGAAAATTGGGGAGAAGAACATAGAATCATAAGTTGTATACGACACTCAGTTTAGTACCAAATTTTTTTTTTTGGACAACTTAAGTGTCACTTTCAAAAAAAAGAAAGAAGAAGATCACTTAAGTGCCAACTCCGATATGAGTTGTTGGAATTTTTGACGTGATAATATTTTATTAATTTCTCAATCCTACGTGGCTTGTCGGCATGCCCGATCAGCGTATGATCTCTAACAAAGTCGTGTAACAAGTTAAAAAGTGATCACTTTCGTGCCATTCGTTGTAAAAAATGATAACTTCAATGCCAATCATTGTTAAAAAGTGATCACTTCAGTACCAAAAAATGTCATATTGGATAAAAAATTTTAATTATAAAAGCCACGTAGTTTCTCTAGTTGGAATTTTTCGCTGGAGGCACTTAACTAATTGTTTTTCTCCGACATTAGCACTTAAGTGAGCCGACAGAAACTTTTGGCACTAAAATGAGCACCGTTTATAACTTGTGGCACTTCTAATGTTCCCCCGAAAATTTGTACACATCCTTTATAAAAGTATAACAACTCAAATTTATGGAATATGTTTGACTCGATCAAATCAAATTTGAATAGAACACACAATACAATAATTCACTTGAAACTTGCTTACGAGACGTCAAATTTCAAACAATAGACTGAAAGGATCATGACCTATATGTGTGTTCATCAACTTCAAGTGCCATAAACGTATCAAGGAGTCTTGTGTTCACCCAAAATTGTTACATAATTTGCACCAAATTTAACCAAGCAGATTTTAAGCTACTGCTTCAGATGAAAAAAAAGAAGAGAAAAAGCTACTGCTATCAATTAGTCAAGCCAACAAAAGGAACCATTGTCCTATTTTAGGCTAAGAACCGCGTAAAGCAAACCTTGATAATAGTTCAAATCACTTAATTTTCAGACTCAATAAAGATCACCAGCAAAATGAGAAATAATGGTGATGATTCCTCGAGAGACCGAAAAAAGCAAACCAACATGACAATTATTCCCTCTAGGCTTTAATTCAAAGGTTTCCAAAAAACGATTTTACTTGACATTCAATAAACTTACCGAAACGATCAAAAGCTCTTTTATGCTAATGCTTAGTGATTTTCCATGGCAAACCGCTCACAAATATGTGACATTTGTTCTCACCATCTCTGAGTCCTTCTTCAATTCCAACGTCGATGGTATTAGTGAATATCCTAGTTTGAGGATCCATGGGGCACTTATACTTAAGATTGTTGGAAAAATGTTAGAGAATATGAAAATAATAATAATTGTTGAAAGTACATTAAAAAAGATTAGAAGATAAAAATAAATGACCGAGGCATGCAAGTATTGTTCTTAAGGATAATTTCACTCCGTACAAAACTCGGTGCGTAAGGTTTTAGCGGCGATTCTTCCAAGATACAACAGTCCTTCTTCTTTATTCCACATTGAATAATAGAAGGAAACAGGATAAGGTTATGTGTATAACTCAACAAAGAAAAGAAAACATATGAAAAGATAAATTAACATATTCTGGTTTGGATATATCTATATCACTTTCCTATTGCATTGGAAGTAACAACTTATAGGTAAAAGAAAAAGAGAGCCATTAAGAAATAGTTATAAATAAATCGGTTATTAAAGAAGAAGATGATTATTGTATAGCCATTATAAAATTATGAGAAAATTCCAAACAAGAGCTTGAAGTGCTCTCATTTTCTCAAATAAGAGTTTGAAGTGAACGTTATTTCAAATAAGGACTTGAAGTGCCCTCATTTTTTCAAATAAGGGCTTAGAGTAGATATTGTTTTAAATAAGGGCTCGAAGTAGCCATATCAGTCTCAAATAAGGACTTGAACTCACCAGCTGTGAAGGGCAATTCATCTTTTTTAATTATTTTAATTATCAATTTTAATTTTTTCTTTCTTTTTTATATTTTTCATAAAAAAACTAAAAAAAACTGAAAAAAAGGAAAAACACAGGTGGAAGGGGCCACCCCATTGCTAGTGGGGCGGCGACGATGGCCAACAAGGCCATGGTGATGGCCGACGGGGGTCGTTGGCCTTCGCCCAAGAACCAGCGACCACACCGGCCATTGTTGCAGCCTAATTGGTGATGGGGCAACGGCTTGTGTTTTTTTTTTTTTTTAATTTTTCTTTTTCAATTTTTAATCTAATTTAATTTCAATTAAAATTTAAGTTGTGTTTAGACAAAAATATCCATGATCGACTGAAATTTTTTGTTGATTGGTGAGCTGGTCAAGGTTAGGCCTTTATTTGAAATAGCCATAAACATTTCAGACCATTCTTTGAAATTGATATGGGCATTTTGGGCCATTATTTGAAACAAAGTCTACTCAGGTCTTTATTTGAGAAAATGATGGTATTTTAAGCCCTTATTTGAAATTTTCCATAAAATGATAAAGAGTTTTATGTTGAATAAATGAAACGTTATAAAGCCATTATGTGGCTGTTAGAAAGTGGTTACACAGTTGTTACATTACCATTAAATAACCGCTATAAAACATTACAAAACCGTTTTATATTAATGGCAGACAAAAACCGTTACAAATTGATAACATTAAAATATTATTACAAAAACTAATAACATTCAATATTTAAAAATTGCTAAAATATCCAATAGAATTGCCACCATTATATAATCTTTGGCTTGGGATTGGAATCAAATTCAGAACCCCCTATGTGCCTTGCAAAACATTGCAAGGAACAAAAAAGCACGACATCACTTTTGTATGCATTATTGTCAAGTAATTCCTTGCATTTGTCAGAGGGGGAAGTATAAAGCAAAAAAATCAGGTTCTGGAATTCTTACTAGCATAAGTATATTGGGAATTTAGGTCAAAAGTTAAAAGTTTGATTTCTCCATCGTTGCTTGAAATTTAGATCTAGTGAACTTTACTCTAATCAATGTGATTTTCACACTCTATCTAGCATGCATCGCCCGCATAAAGTGATTCACAAGGAATATAAAAATAACTATAAAGCTTGCGACACACAAAAGGCCAAAATAGGGCCATAAATGGTCACTCCAAATTGAAACAGTCCCAATGCATCGGGTTCATTGCTTCGATTCCAAGCTACTCCTTTAATAAGTGAAACTTTCTGTAAAACATGATCCTTAAGTTAAACTCTAAAGGTTGCAGCTGCTTATATGCACAAGATTTCAGTTTGACTTTGTGCGGTTCAAAGTCTCTCTCTACCACCTTTTGTGACATTAGACGAAATTTAAGTTAATCCCAATCAATCTCCTCTCGACAAACTCCTCCTAGCAAATAGGCGATCTCCACTCGCTTCCACATAAATTGTTCAAATAGAGCCATGCCAATATTTTGGTCAAAGCTATTATTATAGGGGAACTCAACCATATGCAAGTGATCCTCCCAACTACCCTCAAACCAATTACACAAGCTCTCAGCATCTATTCCAAGGTCTGAATAGTTCTCTCTAACCACCGACTGTTTGGGGTTAAAAGGCCGTGCTTGATTGGATTACAAAGCTGATTGGATTTGCATGTTACTTGAATAGAACACAAAGAGCGCTGACCGAACTTACAGGCTGGTTGAATCAGAAAGCTGATTGAATTTGGGTCATTTGAGGATGAATAATACTAATAGAGATTCTTTTGGCTAATGAAATTTATTCATGCATATAGAATTTGAAGTGAAATATTCTCTGACACAGTAGCATAATACCCTCTATGATGTCGGATTATAAAAATGGTTCAGTGCATTATTTAAAAAAATTAGCATGATTTTATATTTAAAAAACAAAACATGATCATCTTTGAAATAAGTTCCCTTACTATGAAAGGCAAAGCCTTAACACCGTGGAGTATAATGACGGATTGGATGGACAAAGACGGGCATGTATATTCTTTATCTAAATATATGAATTTGAATTACTACATTCCAAAAATGCTTGACATAATTGGAAAGTCATTGGTAAACTTGTTTTGAAACTAATCAAAAGTTAACCCGTTCTACTATTCTATTTCATTGTAGATAGAAGGCAAAAAAAAAAAAAAAAAAGAGATAAAACAACAAAAAAGTTTCTTTCTTACTCTTTAAGTATTCGATATTCAACTTGAATGACAATAACATAGGTATAATTGTGTATAGCCGATGAATTTACGTTGCATATATTAGGAATCATAATGGATTTACAGACATTTTTTTAAATGTTTTTCTCTATCACATAACTTATGTTCCTAGTTCATTTTACCACAAAAAAAGTTCAAAATAAAATAAAATAAAATAAACTAATTGCAATTAGATTGAGACTCTCAAGATGTATCGCAAATTTTATATTTTCATTTACCGAACTTTTATTTATAGAAGAAAGGCTCCTCTCATTCAAGTGTATTGAAATTGCAAAAGTTTCTAAAACTACTTTCAAAACTTTTGAATTTTTATTTGGAAAAAAAGCAAGAAAGAAAGGCTTCTCTTACTAAATTAGATGCATAAATGCCAAAAAGTAAGATGTTGTCCTCAAGGTTCAATGATGATGTTATAGTAAATCCCTAGGAAAATTATTCAAAAAATTCTAAACCTATCATACTTTTATCAATTCAATCATAAATCTTTTCATATTTTGCCAATTGAGATAATTTGGCCAATTTTGGCCTGTATTAGCTAATGTGGATGTCGGCTGTCTGACGTGTCGGCTGTCTAACTGACACAACTGACGCTGAAGTTGACAAATTTTAATAATTTTTTTTTTTCAGATTTTTTCTTCTCTCTCTTTTTTTTTCCCCCCCATTTATTCTTCCTTTTGCTAGTAGCTAGTCATTGACCATAGGCAAATGGCTAGGCATGCTAGCCTTGCCTCCACAGGCGAGGCTTGGTCGAGTGAGAGCGAGCCCTTGCCCAAGCCAAGTAAGGCTGACCCTTGCCTAGGCCAGGACAGCCTTACCGGGTGTTGCCTTCGCCTGAGCGATACCTAGTGAGGCTACCCTAGCCTGGGCGAGAGCCAACTTCACCAAGTGAGGGTCAGCCTCACTAGGGCTTGGCTTAGCTAGGCGAGGGTCGGCCTCGCCCAGCTTCACCTTCGCCTAGTGAGGCCGTCCTAGCCTGGGCGAGGCCGACCCTCATCAAGTCACACTAGGGCCAGTGGTCGAGCCACTGGCAAAAGGAAGAAGAAAGAAAAAAAGAATAAAAGAATAAAAAATTCAAAAATATAAAAATATTATTAAAATTGTCAACATTAGCATTGGCTGTCTTACGTGACACCGCTAGTGTCAACATCAACAATTTTGGCAAAAAATAGTTAGATAGACTCAATTGGTAAAAAGTAAAAATGTTTCGGATTGAATTGATGAAATTAAAAAGTTGAAGATTGAATTAACAAAAATATAATAGATTTAGGATTTTTTGGACAATTTTTTAGTAAATCTTTCTACAATACTCGTTAATTGGAAGGAAGCTTCCTTGTTAGAGCTATTATAGATAAAGCTTTTTTTCCCATCTAGTTTAGAGAGGGTAGCTATACGTTGTATAATTTTTCAGGGTCTGCTGCTCCTTTCCTCTAATGATTAAATTGTCAAACCTAACGACATGGCTCTTTAAAGAAAAGCTTTATTCAGAGGAACTTTAGAGAGGGTTGATCAGTCCAATCCATTTATCATTCCACCACTCACCCAAGTAAACTCACGAGTTATAGGTTCCACAGATTACATGCTTGAAGCTCCATTGATCATCAGTCACTTCCACCGCAAAGATGTTGTTTTTCTCCTTCTCGGGTTTCAGTCCAACCTTTTATTGTTGCCCCGCCTACTACTTAATTTAAGACTTTATGGTCTAATCTCTCTGGCTTATAGTTGTAAATCCGAGTTCTCCTTACTACCAAATCCATCAAAAATTTCGAAAGAGAAAAGAAGACGAAAGGTACAGCGGAAGTGACTAAAAGATATAGGATATAGGAAGGGAAGCTCGATTGAGGAAAGAGAAAGAAGTACATGAGCAAGAAAGGTCATCAATCTCTTTTTTTTTTTTTTTTTTTCAATAAGTGAGAAATCCAATTAAATGCTAAAACCATTGCTTGGTACATGGCATCTCATTTCCGAGGCGGTGCTACTAGCCTTTCTCTTCTTCTTTCTTAAAGAAAATAAGTGAAGCGAAGATGGCACTGACTTAAAATCCTTCTCTTCGAGTGAAACCCTTTCCCACTAAAATTATTATTGTGTTGAATAGCCCATGTTTTGAATTCAAATAGGTTATTGGGTTGAGTCAAATTTACATTAATAGGCATAATTAATAAGGAGGAATTGACTTTATATTTACAAAGCAAAAACTTGCTAAGCATGGCGACACAAATACTTAGCATAATTTCTTCATGTATTGATACTTAATTTTACATATGAAAGTTACTAACCACATTGAGAAATAACCAATTTTTAATGGGAAAAATACCAAGAAAGTCATGAATTTATTGTAATTGTGTCAATTCAATCATAATTTTTTTTTTCACTGATATAGTTCATACTTTTATATTTGTGCCAATTCTATCCATCTGCCAAATTTTGGCTTGCCGATGTTGACATGAATGCCGAGGGGCACCGCCTGTATGGTGGACGCTGATATGGATAATTTTTAATAATATTTTAATTTTTTGATTTCTTTTTTCCTCCTTCCTTGTACTTCTAGTCGGTTGCCATCGACCGGAGGTGAGGGTCTGCAGGGCTCACCCTTGCTGGCCACTGCGAGTGTCACGCCCCGATCCTCAAGCACGCGCACATCCCTTATCTTTGGTCGATTTTATAATGCGATATCCCAGGACTAAGTATCGCCGACCCTTTCGTTTATTAAGCACATGCGGAAGCAGTTATAAATCCCCAGACAATAACACATTGGGATAGAAAAGTAAGGCCATATTTTTCATATTGAAATCCACAACCGAACTTTTACACAAAGCACAAACCAGAGTACTTCACGAAACTATTCACAACTTTTTAGTCTCACTCTATTCACATCAAAATAGAATTCCCAAAAGAGGATGGGATTTCGGTCCTCATCCGAGTCGTACTTCGATCCCTCTTAGAAATATCTTCTTCTTCTTCCAAAATTCTCCTCCTCGGGTTTCATCTCAGAGTTCTCCTTCTCGGATTTCTCCTCCTCAGCTCCTCATCGGGGTCCTGAAATGTTTTCCCCAAACCGGGATGAGACTATGTCTCAGCGAGTTCTACCCCACTAATACTCGACTAGGAGACCAATACACTAACCGGGCTGCCTATGCACACACGGGTCAGAAGACTTACCTTGGCCTCAGATTCCACCTGCATATTAGCACAGTTCAATAGGCACCCAAGCAATCACATCACTGATCGAAGTATCGATCAAATCGACCCAGTCGATTACACGTCAACAAGACCACTCACGGTCATTTCCATTCGATCAATCATTTCGCAACATCAAATCAAAGTAACGATCAATCGACCTAGTCGATTATATGTTAGTCAGACCATTTCTAGGTCATCTCACTCCACACTATATAATCTCCAACAATATACTTAGTTACGGAGCTACATTAATGCTCTCAGGCATCGTCTTCGCCAACGTGAGGTACAATAAACACTTTATGTGCATGCTCTTAGGCATTCCAATTACTTTCAGCCATACGAGCACGATACTCGACACACAGAAATGCGGCCACGCAGGCATAATCACGCCACACAGGCACGTTCTACGCCACACAGGCATGATCAACTATCGCCACACAGGCATGATCAATTATCGCCACACAGGCATGATTAACATTTAACAATTTACGTGCATTCTCTAAGGCATCCCACATGCCAAAGCGATATAATAGTCGCCGAGCCACATCACACAACATTTCTTTCCATCTTTTATCATACTCGATAAAATATCGTGCGTGGGCACACGGCTGGCCTTAGCCAAAATATGATATTTTTATTTCCATAACTCCCACATTTTCTGTAGTCCACTCAAATAATTTTGGCACTATCAACCGATGCCCGGTTATTTTTCAATTAATAACCAAAGATTATTCAATTAAAGAATAATTCCCAATTTCACTAATCATTCAATTCAGCACAAAATAACATCCAATTAAATAAACGGATTGCGCCACGACAATCAGCACGAATTTTCGGTCGTCGGCCATCCTTGTTTTAATTTCCGAAAAATAATTAATTAATTAATTTCTTTCGAAAATTAATAATTAATTACAATAAATCCAATTTAGCTCAAATCGGAGCTCAATTAAATAAACGGACTTCACCACGATCATTAGCATAAAATTCTGGTCCCTGGCCATCCCAGTTGAATTTTCGGAAAATAAATAATTAATTAATTTAATTCCGAAAAATAACATTTAAATACCAAAAATTCCACTTAGGCCCGAATTGCCAAATTGAAGTCCGATTAGGGTCGAGAAAAATCCCAGGCTACCCTCAATAAATAGTAGACCATGTGTACTTGCTAAATACACACTCAATTTAACTAATTCACATCATAATTGACTAATAAATACTAATACATACTAATCTAACCACCTAAACCTAATTAATTTAAACTAAACAACCCTTAAGCATCATTAGTCTACTAAGTAAGGATTAGTGAGATTACTCACCGGAATCGCGCGCAAATCGGATCAATCCGACGAGGACGGCGCGAGGAACGATAAACCCCAAAGCACGGCTCGGGTTCGGGGCCCGGAAATGGCCCAAAAGCGGGCCCGAAGTCGCTGGAAACCCACTTCGTGGGTTGCGGATTTGGCCTGGCCGAGGCTAATCCGGCGGCTAGGGCGGCGAAGCAAGGCCGGGGGAGGGCGAGGGAAGCTCCGGCGGTCCGAACGGTGGCTGGACGGAGCTGGACGGCGGCCGGAGGTGGCTGGACGGGCTGGCCAGAGGCGGAGCAGGGGCTGGACGACGCTGCTGGGCGGCGAGGGGGCGGCGGAGCGCGCGGCGTGCGCGGTTGGAGGTCCGGCTCCGGTGCGGCGGCGACGAGCAGCTGGTCCGGTCTTCGGCGAGCTGCTGCTTCCGTCCGCTGGCTTCGCACGAAGAAGAAAGAAGAAGAAGAAGAAGAAAGGAGGGCTCGGTCACGTGGGGGAGAAGAGAGAGGAGAGAGGGAAGGAAGAAAGAAAAGAGATAAGAAGAAGGGAGGAGATAGAACTTTGACTAGTCAAAAAGTGAAAAAGAGAGAGGGAGAAGCCAATTTAAAATTGGCAAGGGGAAGTGTTCGGTGGGGGTGGGGGTGGGGGGGGGGGGGGGTGGGGTTTCGCACGAAGGGGGAGGGGAGAGGAGAGAGAAAAGAGAGGAAAAGAGAGGAAAAGAGAGAAGAGGGAGAGAGAGAGAAAAAGAAATTAAATAATACCATTATTCCAATTTTCCTTTTCTCTTACCCTTTTCCTTTCTATTTTCTTTTGGTCTTCGATTTTTCCTCCGATAATTTCTTTCTTGAAATTTCGGACTCGGACGATGAGATAGCATCCAAAAATGAATTATGACATACCCGAATATTCGATTCCTGGAACCGAATTCAATTTCATGGTTAAAATTGGCCAGACGCGATTTTAGTCCAATCCAATAAATTAAGTAGCTTTTAGGGATTTTACCATGGATACGTCCCTTAACAGCTTCACTTAATATGTTAGTTAACTCGTGAGTGATCAGCTCAGAGAAAAATGACCATAGGCGCATCGACGAAATGCCCATTTCATTTTATCGAAACGGGGTCGAAATTCAGGATGTCACAGCGAGGGCAAGCCTTGCCCAGTGATGGTGAGGCCACCCTTGCCAATGGCTGGTGGGTCGAGCCTCGTTGTGGCTGGGCGAGATCAAGTCTCGTCAAATCTAGTGGGGCCTTGCCTAGTGACAGCAAGGCTCACCTTGGCCGTGGCTAGGCTAGGCCCAACCTCGCTAGTGGCTAGCGGGGGCGAGCCTCACCATTGGCCGGTGGCGATTGGCTTGAGGTAGATAAGAAGGAGGAGAAAAAAAGAGAAAGAAACAAAAGAAAAAGAGAAGAAAAGAACAAAAAATTAATAAATTTTTTTGACAAAAATTAAAAATCTCAAAAAACAAAATGTCCAAGTTAGCATTCACCTGACGGTGATGTCCATGTTAGCATTGATAGGTCAAAATTAGTTGGATGGATTGAATTGACATAAATATAAAAAAATTTAAAATTGAATTAATAAAAGAAAAAGTTTTAGATTGAATTGATTCAATTGCAATAAGTTTAGCACTCTTTTGGTAATTTTCCCAAATTTTAACTGCTAAAAAGTTACATTTCAATCTTCCATAGATTTTGTGCTGCTCATACTTTGACCTGTATTCATCATGAAACACTAAGAAAATTTTTTAAAGTATACAAATATTGTCATATAAAATCACATTTATAAATGAATTTTCGATAATTTTCCAAAACTTAAATTTTTTCACTCTAAGAAATTGGAGGAAGAGTCGTAACTAGAAGTTATATATAGGCAAAAATTGGGCCCGATAAAAAGGTATTAACCACATGCACAAGCCAGCTACTATAGAAACTTATGAATCACTCTAAACAAATTACTAGTCTCACTCTTGTATAGACATATACTTGCTTTCCTAAAATAAAAACCTTACGAATCGGGTGAAAATTGATTGCTGTAAGGATTTACTAACCAAATCACCATATGAAAAGTTACTAAGCACATGGAGCAGTGTTTAACTGTGGATAGGTCAAAAGTTACTAATCGCTTTGAGGGACTCGAATTTTCCATCCCAATTTGGTGGGCTTCAGTGTAACGCCTCTGGTGAACAACTGATACATAGTTTCATTATTTCCTGGCAACTCCAAGTACAAAAATATGGAATTAAGCTCCCTCATCATCTCAAATATGATGAGCTTAACTTATTTATCTTACTCAAATAACATTAGATTAACCAAAAGACACATTCCACCTGAACTTCTAGTCCATGATCAGTTTGGTGATGCGTCTTTCTCCGGGAATTTGTTCTGGCAGCGCTATGCCAAAATGCGCCATGAGAAGCCAAACATGGCTGAGAAGCTCTCCTCCTGTGCTCAGGCTCTCGCAGTGTTCGTAGCCTTTGCTTTGGCAAGCCGCAGATACCAGCATTCTCGCCCAGACGTTGCCGATAACGACCCATTTCCCGGTAATATCAGATTTCCTGGCAACATCAGTCAACTTGTACGCAAGATAGCATCCGTCATACAGCACCGACATGCTTTTGTCTGTGCGCATCTTCCACGCGGGGAGGTCAGTTCTCAATTTGAGCAGAAGATGGCAGACTTTGCACAGGTCTAGCGACTTTCTCGACTTGTGCGCAGTCTTGCAGCCGCAATCATCGGTGTAAGAATGTGACTCTTTCTTGAATAATTTCTGCGGAAACTTAATGATCGATGAGATGCTGCCTTCCTCCTTCAACAACGCGGCTTGCTTGTCTTCAAAGAACTTCTGACAATCGACCAAAGTGTCTTCGTATTGAAACCCCGTCGTCCCTATTGGCAACATGGGAGGATGGAATACTAAAAGATAGAGCATGTACCTAGAAACCAGCTTACTCATCTTCATGCTCACAAGGTCTTCCGAGTTTTCGCCATGCTTCGTGCCGCGGTCCTGATAGTAACAGAGCTCCGTGGCGATGTGCCAGATGAGGATGCTCTGGTCAAACTCCTCGTCCAAAGTCCAGGTCAGCATATCGAAATTTGACTTGTTCAGTTCAGCGCGTGCCCCCAGCTTAATTCTCTCCAACATGCTCTCCGATCTGTTCTTCTGTTTCAGATATTTGTCCGTTTCCTTCATGTGACTGAAGATCCATTCTTTGAGGTTATTCTTGAACTCTTTCTGACAGACGTAGAAGTTCTTTTCCATCTTCATGTCTAACGTGGTGAGCCACGGATACTTGGGGACGATCCTGTTTCCTTTCCTGATAGAAAATCTCAGGAGGCTGAACTGGGCTACGGAATTCGACCATCTCTTATTCGGGCAGAACTGGAGAGAAGTGATGGCGGACGAAATCGTAGATCTCTCGGGTTTCTGAAGCCGCCAGCGGTTGACCCAATCGGATGAAATTACTAGAAGAAGCGAGTAAATATCTAAAAGTATAGTGGCACTTACAAGCAAGAAAGTTATACAAATGTCGACTTTGGGGTAATCCTTCTTATCCTGTAAGGAGAATAACAACAACACGGCACAGGGCACCGAGAGACTGATGACCCAACGGATGATGCCCCAAGCGCGGTTCAGCAACGGTGCCTTCGTGTAGAGCAGATCGTACATGAACCCGAGCTCGATCTCCACGATCTCAAAAGCATTCTTTGGTTTCATGTTCGGGTCCATGAAAATGCGCTTGCTGGTGGCCAGGTCGCCAGAGTTGAGGACCAGGCCCACGAAGAGAAGCTTGAAGTTCTTGAACAACTCATATGCTTTAAGCAGAGTCTTTTCCTGGTCGTAGGCTTGACCGCTCACGGAGAGACCCTCCGGCGCCGAAAACTCTATGACCTCATCGAATCCGACCTGGTAACCTTCCTCTCTCTTTAGAAGATACTGCTCCATTTTCCTAGGGTAAATGGGACCGAAATTGGGTAGAGAACGCATCGAATCTTGAAATCGATCTTTGCTCGCCAAGTACAAACACAATGTCCTCTCAGCATATTTGATGAACCCCACTAGGATTATACCCTTTGCTATCATCGATAGTGTAGACCCCGACAAGGCCATATAGTAAATGTAACACGCTAACCCTACCTGGCCGCAAAGCCGTGCCAACTGCCTTAGCCATAGCTCATTGTCCGCCAGGGAATATGCAGTGATCGTGTCAGGCCCGCCCAAGTGGAGGAGAAGGAACGACGCCCATAGCGCTGTGATCTGGCTCTTCGGATCCAACGTCCCCTTCATTTCCTTGATGTTGGCCAGGCGGTTCGAAAGGACACCGAGTGTCACGGTTGCGACAGACTCGGCCAATTGGAATGTCGTCCAGACCAGGAAATGGTTGCTGCTCTTGGAGATGGATTTCCTCCGGCCGCCTTGAGTCGCAAGGCTCAACTGGACGAGCAAGCTGAGAAGAATGAGCAACCGCAACTCCCACTCCTTCCACAATTCACGAGTGTCTCGAAGGAGCAGCGAAAATCTCATGGTTATACTCGAAATGTCAGCACCGAAAGGCGCAATAATCGAGGCGCCGTCTCAAAGAGCAGTCAAACTTAGGATAATATGTGGCGAGGACAAAGGAAGGCAAGGCAGCATTAGCCTCAAGTTTACCTCAGCATCGTCGTCAGAAGTGCCACCATTTTGTAAGCATTAACTTTGGGACAGGAATCAAATTCAGAAGCACCTCTTTACCCTGCATTACATTACAAGGAATAGAAAAGCAGTCCACTTTTCAAAACATCTGCAACATGGCATTCACGACATCACTTTCGGATGCATAAAGCAATTCTCTGTATTTACCCAAGAGTGAAGTAAAGCGACAAAATCAGATTCCGACAATCGTACTAGCATGAGTATAATCTGCTTTAATTGAGAAGATCAGAATATAGGTAAACTGTTAAAGTTTGGTTTCTCAATCACTACTCAAAATTAGAATCCTGTTAACTTTACTCTAATCACTATGATTTTAACACTCTGTCCAACACGCATCATAGCTCAACATGATTCATGTAAGATATAGAAATCCCCTATTTGGCTTGCTATGATAAAGTAAAAATGCACAAAGAGGCCAAAAGAGGGTGATAAATGCTCACTCCAAGTTGAAGCAATCTCAATGCATCGAGTTGATTGCTTTGATTCCAAGCTACTCCTTTCATTGGTGAAACTTTCCAGAAAACATGATCTCTAACCTGAAACTCTAAAGGTCGTAGCTTCTTATCTGCACAAGATTTTGGTCCGACTTTGTGCAGTCCAAAGTTACTCTCTAGCAACTCATGTGACATTACACGAAATCTTAATCTACTCTAGCCCAATCAATGTCCTCTTGCCAACCTCCTCCGAGCAAATAGGAGATCTACATATGCATCCATGTAACTTTTTAGATGGAGGCATGCCGATACTTTGCTAAGTAGCTATTATTATAGTGGAACTCAACCATAAGCAAGTGATACACTCCCAGCTACCCTTAAAAACAATTATGCAAGCCCTCGGCATGTCCTCCAAGGTTTGAATGGTTCTCTCTCACTACCGAATATCTGGGGTTGAAAAGTTGTGCTTGATTGAAGAATGCTGATTGGATGTACATGTTACTTGAATAGAACACTAATTGAATAAGAACGCTGACTGAACTCTCATGCTGGTTGAATTAGAAAGACAATTGAATGTGCATGCTGGATGTAATCCATACGTCATATTAATTGTTAAATATTCATCATCATGGAAATTTAACGTTGCTGCAAAGGTGCACGCTGATCAAATCGCATGATGTCATGATCAAGATTGGATCCATCTTATTTACCGAGTTTTCACACACAAGGTCTACTAATTGATTGGATTGTATTCATCCCGGTTTTCTTGTTTTGAAACGTACTGTTGGCTATTTGTCTTTTGAACGATGCCTGGCGTAGATTGGATTCCTCCATTGATTGATGCATTGCATATTTTGAAAAGACAGGGATGTTGCGTCAATTTATTGTCCACGCCGTGATGTGGCGGTTTCATCTGATGGTGGACAAACGAGATTTTTAGTTTTCAAAGCATAAAAAGAAAACTATATGTATATTAAAATAGGAATTCATGTGATATTGCATGAAAGAACTTTACCAAAGTACATGATACAGAAAGTGCGATGTGAAGGTGCCAAACCTTTCCCACGTATATCCGACCCCTTGTATCTCGAACTTTAATTTTCATAGAACAGTTGATTTTTAAATGATTAGTTGACTTCTCTCTAAGAACTAGAACTTTATGTTCCAATGACCTTAGAATGATGGTGGGAAATCCTAGAATTGCTTCAGTATTGGATCATAGTAGCTCACCCTAATTTTAGGGAACGGAAAACTCCGGAGCTTGGACTTTTGAGACGGATTTCAAAAATTGCTTGAGAAACCTTTTCTTTCCAATTCTGCAATTTTCGGATTTCCATTTTCCATTGGTCTTTCTGAGAAACACGCTTCAGTGATTGCTTGGGGAAGCGCTACGAGGGACAGCATCATTGGACAACTCTGCCCTTAACTTTGAAAAATTACAGACTAGCCCCCTTAGAACTGTGGCACCTTTGTGCAATAACACTCGAAATTTCACAAGTTACAAATCACCCTCATTAATTTTTTATTTTTGTTGCTATTGCTAGACTTTCCTCTCTGCGTAGCTGTTGAGCATTACCAAAAATGACAACCTCATTTTTCTTGTCCATAATAACCACTTCCAGATTTTCTTTAGATTCATCAACCCTACATCCCCTTCATTCTCTTAACTCATTAACCATGAAATAAAGGTTATTGAAATCAAGAAAAAACCAACTAAAATCACTTCTACGTAACGCTTAACCTCTATACATATAGGAAAACTACTGACTCATGGGATTAGTCTATAACTTTTCAAAGTTGGGTAGCTAGTGTGCAACTGTGCCAAACTTCATAGCGGTATTCTATGAGTTTTTAATTTCGGAAGCTATAGGGGCAATGGTGCCAAAGTCGAGGGGGGTAAAACCAACTACGTAAATGGGCCAAAAAATAAATGCCCATCAGGCTAAAAAGCGAGACCCAAGTTATTTTAATAACTTTCGGCGGAATATCATCGTTTGGAGGATGAAGATGAAAACACAATCAGTTCGCGTGAAGCGCCTCACTTTCTCTCTCTTCCAACTCCTCTCCAACTCCACTTCAAGAGTTCCAAGTCCCTTGATGCATGGCTTCCTCGGGAAAATTGCAAAAAAGAAAGTCTACATGGAATAGAAATCATATATATTTCTTTTTTTTTTGGTGACCAAGGATCCGTCGGAGCATGCCCTTGTCGGGGTTTACGCCGATTCGGGGTCTCACATCCTCCGCAATGCCGATTGAGGACCTACAGCACCTATACCTCGGGGAGAGCTAGTCCAGCAACCCACCGCCAGGCCCCCCACTTAAATTGCTAGCAACGCAGGGTTTCGAACTCTCGACATCCATGAAAATTACAAAAATGCGCCGTTGCTCTCCTTATCGCTTTTATGGATTCACGATCTCTTTCTAGATTCCATATCATATTTGAAACCACAAAAATTTGGGATTACACGGCCATCCTTTCACCCATATGACACAACTTTAAACGAAAACCAATGACATGTTATCAACATATATATCTCTATCTACACATATATCTGATAAACCAACAAGTTGGTTATAATATCGAAGTTTTTGTAATCCATCAAAGGAATATGTAAAAGTTAGAATTCATCCGGCCCAACAACTAACAACAGTCATATATACAACTCTGTCAAACCACACCCAAAAATCCGACTCCTAAAAGTCCTCATTAAAAGCATTATTGTACTATTGACCACTAACCAAGGAACCTTAAAAGAATAACCATAACCCAATGAGTAGTACCTCTTTTCTAAGTAGATACAAACCTCCATGATACACATTTAAGACTTAAGACACAATTCATTTATACCAAATCTAGAATATAACAAACTTATAGGACTAAGTTGACTTATATCTTACTTTTATATAACTACATTCATAGCAGAAATACCCATTTCATCAATAATATCAAAATAGGTATCAATGGTCTAGTTTGATAATTAATATCATCAAATCACATGTCAAAGAACAATTCCATGCTTAATATCTAACTAAAAGCTTTAGAGGTTACTACCACAAAACTTATGTTATTGTGTAGCAATTTGTTCTTGACCAATGTATATTATAGTAGAAGGCCATAGAGGTGGCTCCTATGAACTTGCGTTGCCTTGTAGCAATAGGCCCTTGACTACAAAGATTAGTAGTATAATGTACTAGAAATGGCTTCTATAAGACTTTCATCACCCTGTAGCACTTAGCCCTTGGCTACATATATCAGTAATACAAGACCCTAACGGTGGCTCCCATGAAATTTGCGTCGCCATATAGCGTTTAGTCATTGACCGGTCCATATCACAATTTGTTTAAAAAAAGATATAGCCTTTTGCAACTTAGTTAATTGTTCAGAATCCCCTTTCGTTAAATATTTATCAAACCATTTCATAATAATCAACTCATAATGTATTTAATCCATATTAATTCTTAATATAAATTTACTAACTCAAAGAAGAGATTAACAGCACTCACCTGAAAAAACCCAAAATCAAACAACATAGCTCACTTGAATTGATGATCTCCCAATCCTATTAACTTAACGAGCATTGATGTTAAAATCAGTTAAATACTACATTAATTAAACTATAAACACTAGCAAAACAACTCTCACACGTCAACAAATCTCTCACCCAAAGTGATTATTCAAAATTATTAGCAATGCAGAACTCGCATGCGAAATGCTAAAATCTCGCTTTGACTAAACTGTTGCTTCAAATCATCTCCCATCAAACCCCACATTTCCATAAAATCTCATAACTCAACAACTCTAAAGTCGTACCTCACTGCTCAAATTTCATATAATTTTCAATTTATGTCCTAATCCCAAAAAGTACTCCAATTAGATGAATAAATGGTATGAGCACTTACCATGCATTACGAATCGAATCTAGCTTGGCCAGGACCTTTTAGTGTGTATGCGTAGAACCCTCTTCTTCCTTTCTCCTTCTCTCTTCTTTCTTCTTTCCTTCTTCTCGTTTCTCTCTTTCTTCTTCTTTTCTTGTGCAAACTCTCGACCTCTTTTATTAAAGTTGAAGTGTCCACTGTTATGCTTTGTCGATAAGGTCAACATTTTCCTTCTTTTTTTGGCGAGTCCTACCACTCTTTGACATGGTCAAATAGAAAGGCCAATATTACAATCTACCCTCCTTAAAAATAATTTCGCCATTGAAATTTGAACTTACCTCAACTTTCAAATAAACAAGGGTATTTGCATCTTATCTCCTCCTCAAGCTCTTAAGTGGCCTCTCTCTCAATGTGATCCTATCATTGTATTTTCACATGAGGAATAGTTCATCGCCACAACACGTAATTTCTGATCGACGATACGGATAGGTTGCTCCTCATACGTCAGGTCCTCTCTTAATCTCAAAGGTATAAAATCTAGTATATGTTTAGGCGTGGCACATATTTTCGCACTAAAGACATGTGGAACACATTTTGTACACCAGATAGCGTTGGTGGCATAACCAATTTATAAGCAACTTCATAAACTCTCTCTAAAATCGAGAATGGTCCTATGTATCTTGGACTAAACTTGCCTCACATTCCAAATCATATAATGCCCTTCATAGGAGAAATTTTGAGGAATACATGGTTTTCCACACTGAATTCCACCTTTCATTTTCTAAGATTTCCATAACTTTTTTGATGATTTTGAGCCATTTTGAGACATTCCCAAACCAAAATGACTTTTTCTTCAATATGCTCCAAAGGGAAGAGGATGGACAATTGATGAGGTTCCATAATATGCAGCCTATCAATACTTTGTTCTATAAGTTCAAATCAAGCAATCCTAATCATCCTTTCCTTTTAGGTGAGCAAACTACTCACCATGCCACCTTGTGCGATCCATGATTTACTATATTACCTGCCCACAGAAATTGATGCATCTTCTTCTCAACCATGTGTATGGTTTTCTTTAAAAGTAAGAACATTTGCATCCAATGGGTGCAAATGGAAATGAAGACTAATTTTGCTAATCGTAGATGCCCTACATAACTCATATGCTTCATGCCCTAGGTTTCAATTTTCTTAAAAGATCTTGTCGGTAAGACAGACAATCTGTGTGAGTGAGTCTTCTAGTAACAAAGGTTGTCAAGCAATTCCTTGCATTTGCTATAGGGAGAAGTAAAGCAACAAAATCAGGTTCCGGAATTCATACTAGCATAAGTATTTTTGAAAGTTAGGTCAAAAGTTAAAAGTTTGATTTTTCCATCACCGCTTGAAATTTATTTCTAGTGAACTTCACTCTATTCATTGTGATTTTCACACTCTATCTAGCACGCATCACTTGCGTAAAGTGATTCATAGGGAATATAAAAATAACTATAAAGCTTGCTACACACAAAAGACCAAAATAGGGCGATAAATGGTCACTCCAAGTTGAAGCAATCCCGATGCATCAGGTTCATTGCTTTGACTCCAAGCTACTTCTTTAATGGGTCAAACTTTCTGGAAAACATGATCCTTAAGCTGAAACTCTAAAGGTTGCATCGGGATTGCTTCAACTTGGAGTTTCATTATGCATGATCCTTAAACGAATTGGTTTTAGTCTCACTTTGTGCGGTCCAAATTCTCTCTCTTAACACCTTGTGTGACATTAGACGAACTCTGAGTTGATCCCAATCAATCTCCTCTCGACAACCCCTCCCAGCAAATAGGAGATCTACACTCGTTTCCACATAAACTGTTCAAATAGAGCCATGCCGATATTTTGGTTGAAGCTATATTATTATAGGGAAACTCAACCATATGCAAGTGATCCTCCCAACTACCCTTAACACCAATTACACAAGCTCTCGGCATGTACTCCAAGGTCTAAATAGTTCTCTCTGACTACCGACTGTTTGAGGTTACAAGGCCGTGCTGGATTGAATTACAAAGCTGGTTGGATTTGCATGTTACTTGATTAGAACACAAAGAACGCTGACCGAACTTGCAAGCTGGTTGAATCAGAAAGCTGATTGAATTTGGGTCACACGAGGATGAGTAATACTGATAGAGATTCTTTTGGCCAATGAAATTTATTCATGCATATAGAATTTGAAGTGAAATATTCTCTGACACAGTACCAGAATACCCTCTATGACTATGAGTATGTCGGATTATAAAAATGGTTTAGTGCTTATTAAGAAAAAGGGATAAGTGCATTGGAAGTCCTAAAATTTGTCATGAAAATGCAATTAAGTCCTAAAACTTTCAAAAATTACAATTAAGTCCTAAAGCTTGTCACAAAGTGCAATTAAGTCTTAAAACTTTCAAAAAGTGCAATCAAATCCTAAAACTTGTCAAAGTGGTTCAATTGAAGTCTTTTCATTGATTGCACTTTTTGAAATTTTTAGGACTCGATTGCACTTTCGAGACAAGTTTTAGGACTTTATTGAACATTTTGAAAGTTTTAGGACTTGGTTGAACTTTCGTGACAAATTTTGGGACTTAATTGCACTTTTTGAAAGTTTTAGGACTCAATTGCATTTTTATGATAAGTTTTAGGACTTCTAATGCACTTATCCCTAAGAAAAATTAGCATGAGTTTATATTTAAAAAACAAAACATGATCATCTCTGAAATAAGTTATCTTGCTATAAAGGGCAAAGCCTTAATGCTGTGGAGTATAATGACGGATTGGATGGACAAAGACAGGCATGTATGTTCTTTATCTAAATATATGAATTTAAATTGGTACATTCCAAAAAAATGCTTGACATAATTGAAAAGTCAATGGTAAACTTATTTTGAAACTAGTTAAAGGTTAACCCGTTCTACTATTCTATTTCATTAGTAGATAGAAGCAAAAAAATAAAACAACAAAAAAGTTTATTTCTCACTCTTTAAGTATAATTGTGCATAGCCGATGAACCTACTTTGCATGTGATAGGAATCACAATGGATTTACAGACATTTTCTTAAATGTTTTTCTCTATTACATAACTTATGGTCCTAGTTCATTTTACAAAACAAAAGTTTAAAATAAATAAGACACTTGTAATTAGATTGAGGCTTTCAAGATGTATCACAAATTTTAGTAAAAATTCAAAGTAAGGATCTGAAGTATCCTCATTTTCTCAAATAATGGCATGAAGTTGACCTTATTTCAAATAAGGGGGCAAAAGGATACCTAGAGTGCCAAAACTTGGCATGGAGTACACTTAAATGCCACTTTTTTTTTTTTTTTTGAAAAATGAGATACTTAAATGCCAAGTTTAACGAAGGTGACCGGAAATCTTACGTGACAATATTTTAATAATATAATTCACCCACATGGCACACCAGAGAGTTGAGTCAACAACAAAAAACCAAAATGATGTCGTTTTGTCTTTTTTAATTTTAATATAAATATTAATTAAATTAATATATATTTTTTAAAAATAAGGAGGATGAGGCAAAAGACGAGGGCTCAGCCCTTGCTGTCACCTTCCCACCATCCCCAAGAAAGGCTAGTGTCAGTAGGGGAAGGGTCGGCTAAGGTCACTAGGCCTTAGCTAAGGGCTGGCGACCCCAACAGATCGACGGCAAGGGCCTGCAATCCCTCCCCTAGATCTGGGGCGAGGGTTGCGGCCCTCCCCTAGATCTAGCAAGGGTTGCTAGCCCTCACCCGTTCGGGCCAAGGGCCGCCGCCCGATGGGGGCCCCAGCGGTTATGAAGTGCTTATATCAATCTTAAAGAGCGGCCTAAAATGATTATGGCTATTTCAAATAAGAGCCTAGCCTCACCGACTCCCCACTGGCAAAAAATTCTAGTTGATCAAGGCTATTTTCATCCAAATACATTTAAATTAAATTAAATTTGATTAGAAATTAAAAAATTTTAAAAAAAGAAGAAAAAAAAGAGAAAACACATGCTGGCGGGCATTGCCCCATTAGCAATGGGGCGACGGTAAAGGCTAGCCGAGTTGTCGGCACTTGGAATGAGGCCGACGACCTTAGCTGACCAAAGGTGAGGGCCAGAGGTAAGAAAGGGCGGCAACCCTCGCCTAGAGGGGATAAAGCAATGGCCAGAGATATGAGGAAGCACCCTTTCGCCTATATATATTATAGTTTAAAAAAATATAAAAAAATAAAGAAAAAATAAAATTTAAAAAGATGAAATTGCCCTTCACATTTGGTGAGTTTAATGTCTTCTTTAAAACTAATATATGTGCTTTAGGTCTTTATTTGAAACAAGGTCCACTTCAAGACCTTATTTGAAATAATATTTAGTTTAGACCCTTATTTGAGAAAAAGGAGAGCAATTTAGGCCCTTATTTGGAAATTGCCCCAAATTCTATACTTTCATTTTCCGAACTTTTATTTATTGAAGAAAGGCTCCTCTCATTCAAGTGTATTGAAATTGCTAAAGTTCCTAAAACTACCTACAAAACTTACAAACTTTTATTTGGAAAACAAGAAAGGCTTGTCTTACTAAATGAGATGCATAAATGCCAAAAAAGTAAGATGTTGTCCTCAAGATTCAACAGTGATGTTACAGTAAATCCTTGGGAAAATTATGTAAAATCCTAAACTTATCGCACTTTTATCAATTCAATCTTAAATATTTTCACGTTTTGCCAATTTAGTTTACTTAGCCAATTTTGACTAGTATTTGCTAATGTGGACGTGGGTTGTTCAACATGGCACAATTGGCTCTAATGCTGACGAATTTTAATAATTTTCTTTTTCAACTTTTTTATCTTTCTTTTTATTTTTCCTTTCTTCTTCTTTTTGCCAGTGGCTGGCCACCGGGCATAGGCAATGGTTGGGTAGGCTAGCCTCGCCCGCCATAGGCGAGGCTTGGACAAGTGAGGGCAAGCCCTTACCCAAGCTAGGTAAGGCTGACCCTTGCGCAAGTCAGGATGGCCTTGTTGGTGTTGCCTTCGCTTGAGTGACACCCAGCGAGGCTACCCTAGCCTAAGCAAGGGTTGGCCTCACCAAGTGAGGGTTAGCCTCGCTGGGGCTCGGCCTAGATAGGCGAGGGTTGGCCTCACCTAGCTTCACCTTCGCCTAGCGAGGCTGTCCTAGCCTAGGCGAGATTGACCCTCATCAAGTCTCACCGAGGCTGGGAAGAAGAAAGAAAAAAAGAAAAAAGAATCAAAAAAATAAAAAAATAAAAAATATTACAATATTATTAAAATTGTTGACGTTAGTGCCAACTATCCTATGTGACACCGCCGACATCCACATCAACAATTTCTGGCAAAAATTGGATAGATGGACTCGATTGGTAAAAAATAAAATGTTTAAGACTAAATTGACAAACTTAAAAGGTTGATGAACAAATTGACAAAAGTGTAATAGATTTATGATTTTTTGCACAATTTTCTGGTAAATCTCCCTACAATACTCATTAACTAGAAGGAAGCTTCCTTGTTAGAGTTGTTATAGATAAGCTTTTTTTCCCATCTAGTTTGGAGGGGGTAATTATATGCTGTATTAGTCTTCAGGGTCGGCTACTCCTTTCCTCAAATGATTAAAATGTCAAACCTAACAAAATGGCTCTTTAAAGAAAGGCTTTATTCAAAGGAACTTTAGAGAGGGTTGTTTAGTCCAATCCATTTATCATTCCACCACTCACCCAAGTAAACTCATGAGTGATAGGTTCCACAGATTACACGCTTGAAGCTCGATTGATCATCAGTCACTTCCACTACAAAGATATTGTTTTCCTCTTTCTCAGGTCTATTGATACTTGATTTTTAATCGACGAGTTAAAAAGGTGACAAACTCGAGATTTGGGTTTCCGATCGCGACAGAGTCTGTTTCTCGATCAAAAAGTGTCCTTTGCATTTGTTTCTTTTTGTGATGTTGCTTTTAAACATTTTCCTATTCATTTTCAAGAAAAACTCGAAAAGTCAAATGATTGATTTTCGGGTTCACTTTTTGGTTAACCCTTTGACTAAAAAGTCAACCTAGGTAAAAAATTTGCTTTTCATCTAAAAAGATGTTATTTAGAATTAATTTCACTTTCCTCTAGTCAATTTTTCAAAAATCCAAAAATTTGGCTCAAAAATCAACCTTTAAGAAAAAGTTAACCAAAGAGTTAACTTTTGGTCAAACTTTTGACTTAAAAAATTGAAAAAAAAATAAAAATCTAAAAAATGCTTATTTTTAGTGTCAATTTGATTTGTGTGTCAAAAATTTCGCAAAATTTGATTAAGAACTTTATTTTCGGAATTTTTCTCTTTTAGATTCCAAATTGACCAAAAATAAAATTACTTTGGTATTAATCATAATTAATTGAGTTCCTTTTACAAAATTTGGTCTAAAGACTATCCTAAATCCGCTCATACATTCAATTTCGCAAATTGTCACATCGAAAGGCGAATTACCATTTTAAGTCCTAATTAGGAGGGTCAAAATTGATTCCTCATGACTTACGAATGGACATTTGTTTTCCATTCATTTTCTTAAGAGAAGTCCAAATTCAGGGTCAATTTTGAGAAATTCACAAGAGAACTTCTTGATTTGAGAGATTTCACTCTCTTGTAGGTAAGAAAACCAAACCATCAAGCTTTAATAGAAGAAATTTAAGTTGACCCATTCAAGATTAGGGTTCAATTGCATGAATCTAAGTCCAATTGTAATATTACCGATTCATTTTTGGCCTAAGTTTTGGCACTTCAATTCATGGTCGATTTAAATTCATTAGATGATCCTTTACATGGATAATTAGTTAAACAGGCCTATTGAAACATTACTTGAATTTTTTTTTTTTTTTTTTGGTAAAGGTAAGTATTGAATAGATTTAACTGAAGAAGGAACAAAGACGGAGGCCCGACACCAACAACGTCAAACACTCAAGAAGACAAGGTTAAAAAGAGTGAGGGTGCTATGGTTCCGAGGAAGCAAAACGAAAACATATGCACAAGAAGGGGAAGAATCCCCCAAACAAAAAGCAAACAACCATCAATCATAAATAGAAGGGTGAAGACCCCAACTTTGTTGTAGTCTTCCATTTCTGGGAATGTCAGGGACATGCTTGAAGGTCAGAGCCCTATCCTTAATAGCCTTATGGAGATGCATCTTTAATGACGGAATGTAGAGACTTTGGTTGCAAAAGATGATATTGTTTCTCTCTTTCCAGATGAGATAACATAGAGCACCAAAACCAAACCGAGCCAAAGGCGGTGAAAGGAACCATTCACAATATGGTTTTCAGCCCAATCAAGATTTTCCACCCAAGATTTGTTTCGCCAAGCAAGATTGCATTTGAAAGCCCAATAGCGTGCAAGGCTACCAGTAATAAGACAACCAAAAAATAGGTGGTTGATAGAGTCCGGACGGCACGAGCAGAAAGAACACACTGTAAAAGGGATTCTGCCATATGTAAGTAAAGATACCTGGGTAGGTAAGCGATTACAAGCGATCAACCGGAGGTGAGATTGGTAGCGCGGAGGCAGCAAAGAATTCCATACAAAAGAAGACCAGGGCACCAAATGACCTCTGGGGCGGATAAGGTTCCACGCTGATGCTGAAGTAAATTTTCTTGAGGGATGACCAAGTCATTGAAGATGGTCATTCGCTTGGTTAAGCACCGGTAGAGAGTCACCCTAGCATACAAGGGTGGAAGGAACAAAAGAAGAAGGATTAGAAAAAGACAGGCCCTTAGCAACCGTAGCCAAGCGAGAAATACCCGAGTGATATATGTCTAGATTCAAGAAAACTCTGTTAAGGGGACCTTGCGGATGCCAGGGATCAAACCAAAAAGAGATCGATTGACCATTACCAATATTCTAGAGAAAGTACTGCTGAAAATATTGATGAAGGTCAAGAATCTTCTTCCACGCCCAAGAACAAAACGTAGGACGCGTGACAATCCAAAAGTTTTTCAGCTTTAAGAAAGTGGAATGGATCCACTTGCATCAAAGCAACTCCTTATCCGTAAACAAGAGCCATATATGTTTGAGCATAGATGCCTTGTTGCTTTTCCAAAGAGTGCGGATACTGAGGCCTCCCTTTTCTTTTCAATTTCAATTAATTTGCAATTTTGGCCAAGAAATTGTAAAATTTCTCATTTTAGCTCTTTAGGCTTGATCTCAAGTACCCATGGTTTTAGTCCCCCCCCTTTTTTTTTTTTTTTTTCGAGAAAGTTGCTCAATTAAGCCAATAAAGGGTCCATAGATTACATTTTTAAAGTTTAATTGGCTTAATTGAATTGAAATCGGACAATTTCTCCTCAAATCGTATAAGTTTTCTCTTCAATTTATTTATTGAGAACCAAATTGCATAAATTTTGAACCCACAAGGGCCACGTACGTACAAGACAACTAGAATTAACTAGAACCGATCAAGCACCAATCAAAAAAGCATGTATTGGTCTGACCGGTCCTACGGCCGTCGGCAAGGCAAGCCAGTTTAGCCCCTTATCGGCCGATTCTAGACCTCCAATGACCAGTTCCGAGATCCTCGCCACATCAATTTCACTCCTATGCACACAATTTCCCACGATTTTGTAGATTAGCCCTTGAATTTCTTAAATTTGCAATTTGACCCCTAATTAGGCCCTTAAATTCAATTCTCATTTTAAACTCGAATTTTTGCAAATCGAACCCATCTGATCAATTGCCTACTACATCCTAATGTTGATTAGATATTTAAAATTGTGTTTTAGCCATTAGATTAAGATTTTGACTGTCGGATCGAACCGGCGGTCGAGATCGACCGATTTGGGGTAGTATAAATATGATTTTTCCTTCCAAAATGAAAGGGGGCTCATTTGTGTATAGCCTTCACTTTCTCTCTACAGATCTTTCTCCCTCTCTCTCCTTTTTCCCTGCTCTCTCTCCCTCTCTCTAACTAAATGAACCTCACGCTAGTTCAATCCTGCCAACCTCACACTGGCAGTTCACAGGCTGTCATCCACCCCCAACGGTCCCTCTCATTATTTCTCTCAATTCCTTGATGATAGCCACCAGTTCCAGTGTTTGATTAATTGGCTAAGGCCGATCCAATCTAGATCGGTCCAAAAAGAACCGATGACCAAGCTGGCTTTGAGTTTACCTACTTGGTCACCAGTTCAGTGACCACGATTAGCGGAGCATACCTTGCCGATCGTCCCTCAATGTATCCTTGACCTTGTTGTGGTTAGGGACTAGCAGAATAGCTACCGGTTCGAATTTGTTCCAAATTGCCTTAAGAATGTCTCGCATTTTTTTGGGATCTTTTGGACAAGTTTTGATAGGTCAAAACTACTCAAATCTGAGTGTATGTCAGTCTGCCCTGCACTAATCCGAGGCACATTTAGGCAAAATTGAACATATAGATGAACTTATTTGACCTTAGGATCTTCAAGAAGAATTAAATACATGCTGCATCATTTCTATTAGTGCATGATTTGAATAATTTTATAGCCATTTGATATGTCAAATGCATGTGCAAACGCATATAGGTTTTGCTGCAATTAGGATTGTTTAGTAATGTTCATCCGTTTTGTCATTTTCGTCATAATTCGTACCATCATAATTAGGTTTTGAGTTCTTAACGGCAAATACTTGCCATCATTCATTTTTATATGCCAAATTTTTTGTAAGATTTTTGCATGTCTTAAGGTTACTGAAATTAAGCATGCTTAGAAATCTTAATGTTGGAATAAAGTCTTATCATGTGCATGCTTTCTCATGCTTGTATGGGTCTCTTAAAGGGCAAATCTCATGTAGGTGCCTTTTTAACTAGCTATGCATTACAAGCTTCGTGTGCATATGCGGTTCATCATAATTTATATCATTTTGTATGTGAAAAACAAGCCAGAATTATGCTAGTTGAACCTAGAAATTTTTAAATATGACATTATAAGTCTTAATTCATATTGCATTAACATCAATTTGTATGACATTTTCGCATGACAACTGTCATGCTCCGATCCTCCGAGTACATGCCCATCCCTCCTTAGTCGATTAATAGCGACGTCTCAGGACGCATCACCAACCCATTCATTTTAATACGCATGCGGAAGCAAATAAACAATCCCCAGACAATAACACAATGGCATAGAAAAGTAGGGCCATAATTTTTCAAAACCAAACCACAACCACACTTATATATACATAGCAAACCATGTCATATATAATACAAGTTGGTCTATTTATAACGTCTACAACATAGGGGTGGGGGCTTCACAAACTACGGGTCCTTATCTTCCTCTTCATCATCCTCCACGATTTCACCTTATTCTACACTCCAACTAGAGCCTTCAGCAAACTGCATTAGGGACTCTAATACTTCAAGAGCCGGGTCTACTACATCTATGATCGAGCCTTGAGGAGGATCTGCCGTGCTCTTTGCAAAAGCGACCTCCAGAACATATAGAGGAATCTCAAACTTCGAAATGGGACCCTTTCTTTGGCCATCTTGAGCCTGGCGGTACCACGATTTGTATCGGTGGGGCACCTTATGGGTGAGACCCGAATTTACCCAGACTATGGACCTTATCAACTCATAGTCCCAACCCCTAGGGCCTTGATTCATCGGAATATAAGATGTCTGCTCTGTAACTTTCTTAGGTCGTCCAAAAAACTCAGGAGCTGCCATTTAAGGACTTGAAATGTTATCCCACAATGGGGTGAGACGACGTCTCAGCGAGTTCTACCCCCTAAGACCTGACTAGGAAGAAAATACGCCCCAAGGGCTGCCTAAGCACAAACATAGGTCGGAGGACTTACCTTGACCTCAGTCTCTTCCTGCAAGTCAGTATATCTCATAGATACACAAATCACATCAACCAATCATTTCCAATTCACCAAATCAGATCAAACTATCGATCAATCGACTCAGTTGATTACATGTCATCACGACCTTTGCTAAGTCAGCCAAATCAATACTATTTAATAAGTCCGATCATATCGGATCTGCTCCTTCGAAGCTGATAAATAGATAGTGTAGCTTGCGCTAAGCTAATAAATAGTATACTGCTCTCTATCTAAGCTGACATATCAAAACCACAGGTGGATATAGTATACCAATAATGCTCACTCTAAGCTGATCAGGTATATTGCTCTCTATCTAAGCTGACATATCAGAGCTCTTAGGTTGATATAGTATAATAGAATTGCTCACTCTAAGCTGATAAATAATATTGCTTGCTCTAAGCTGATAAGGTATACTACTCGCAATCTAAGCTGACATATCAGAGCTCGTAGGTTGATATAGTATACTAGTATACTACTCGCAATCTAAGCTGACATATTGCCCGTAGGCTGATATAGTATACCACCCCTAAACGTATCACCAATTCAACATTTTCACTTTTCAATGTCCCACTAGTTCCAGCAGTCCCAAAATAGATTTTTGGCATTGTAGACCGACGCCTGGTAATTTTCCAATTAATTACCGAAATTATCAAATTCTAAGATAATTACTCACAACCACCAATCACACTCAATTTGCACCAAATATCGGTCAAATAAATAAACAAATCACACCATTGAAATCAGCACGAAATTCTGGTCATCGACTATCCCGATCTAATTTCTGGAAAATAATTAATTAATTAAATAATTACGAAAAATAATAGATAAATGTCAATAAATAGCAAAAATGCAAACTTAGGCCCGTAAAGCCTAATTAAAATCTGAGACAGGCCTGGAAAATTTCCGAACCACTCTAGATAAATATTAGAGCTTGTCTAGGCTCTAACTACACTATTCTAACCACCTAACATGCAATAACAATTAATTAAATTGCTAATCTACTCTAACTATCCACCTAATCCATACTTAGTCTAAAAAAAACAACCCTTAAGCATCATTAACTTACTAAGCAAGGATTAGTGAGTTAAACTCACTTGTTAAGCAATCCGCTCGGATCGAAACGATGGGAACGCGGAGCAGCTCGACAAAGTCTAAAGCGGCCTTGCCAACCGGGGTCAGGAACGCCTCCAAAATGGGCCAAACAATCGCCGCGAGACCCACTTGAACCAGTTCTGATCTGGGCCGAAAGGAGGGGCTGATCGGTGCTGGTTTAGGTGACAATGGGCTGAGACGGCCAAATCGGGTCCAGGCGGGGCCGGACGACTCTTCATGGGGGCGGAGGAGCTTTGGCAACGGCGGGACAAGCTCGAACAGCTCGGGAGGTGGATCGGGCTCGCAGCTGAGGCTGAACAACGATCTAGAATGGCGGAGACGGCCGCATGCAAGGTGAGGCGTGCGCAAGCTAGCCGATGGCGTTCGGCGATGGCTCGCGGTCCAACAAGACTCGGCTGGCTTTTGCTGATCTCCTCTCGCGATTGTTGAGCTTCAAATAGCACAATGGAGAAGGAGAGAGGGCTGGTCAACAATTGAGGAGGAAGAAGAGAGGGAGGGGCAAGGGGGAACCACTTGGTCTCTCTTATCTCAATTTGTCCCCTTGACTTGGCCCTTCTTGGATTGCTGTCCTCCACCACCAATTTCCAGCAGCCTTGGCTTCCTTTAGTAGCTATTGAAGTGGTCCAATTGTCATGGGTAAGGGGGCATACGAATTTGCAATGTTTTCTCTCAAATTGGACATCGAATCCCCCTTGAATCAACTCAAATCGGCTCCCATAAATTCCATTATCGAGTCAACGAACAAATTGGTATTTTTCCTCACCAATTGATCCTACTAGCTTCCCAATTTCGCGATAAAAACGGTCTTCTCGCACTTTTCGGACAAAACGACCCTACCTCGACTTTTTACCAAAAAGTTTCGGCTTGCAGAAAAATCTTCAAAGGCTGAGTCGACGTTCCTAAAATGACTTGTGACATAACAGAACTCCTAATTTCTGAAATCGGATTCAAATTCGCGGTTAATTTTACTCTAACACGTTTTTACCATGACCTATGATAGCTTTTAGAAATTTTTAATGCAAATGATCTATGGTCGATTTTCTTCGAGCCATAATGAATCAATTTGACACATTGGCGACTCTCGATTGTCGTGAAAATCTCGAGGATTCAATTACGGACACAGGGTACCAAAACGATAGAAAAATCAGTCTATTGTCGGTCGACGAGAATTTTGTAATTTAGTAAAATCATCCACGTTTAGCCACACATCTTAGTCGATCCGATCTATCTTTGATTTTTAATCGATCTTACTGTGCCGAAATGATCTCTGCAGATGAGCACGGTTGAGTAGTCGTTTCCAAGTTGAATCCTCAAGTCTATTGCATTAAAATCTCTTAATGACTTCTTCAGATAGTCTAGTTATCTCATGAGTGATTGGCTCTGAGAATAACACTATAAGCGCGTCGATGAAATGCTCGATTTAATTTAATAGAAAACAGCATTGAAAATTTGGGATGTCACAACTCTTCCCCTCTTATTAAAAATTTCATTCTCGAAATTTAAACCATTACAACACTTTAAACAAAAAAGGTGGGGGTACAACTGTCTCATTTACTCTTCGCTCTCCCAGGTTGCTCATTCAGTACCGTGGTGTTGCTAGACCACTTTGACCAACAGGATGGCCTTTGTACGTTGAACTGTTCCTTTCGATCCACAATCTGAACCGGGCTTTCAACGTATGACACTCGGTCATCCACGTCTAATTCCTCAAAATTAAGCACGTGGTGTGACATCCTAAAAAATTCACTGACCCTATTAGTGTAATTGGATTGTTAAGGGCTTGGATTATTTTTAAATTGGGCTAAAAGACAAGCCCGATGGGCCATGAGGAATGTGTGGGCTTAAGAAGTTAGCGGGCCACACGAGTTATCAAGGTGGGCTCAGTCAGCCGAAGGATAGATTATGGACTTGGGCTTAGCTTAGAGCGGGTCAAGAGTCGGATTCATTAGAATGGTAAATAAAGTCTAGTGGGCCGTAATTGTCGTAGGATAAGCCCAGTGGGCTAGAGACGGGTATTTAGGCCCGAGTGTTTTCATTTCTGATTAAGTTTTATAGATTGCCGTTATGAGGATTTAGTTAAGGATTTTATTAAAGACTTATAAGTGATTGTAATGCTAATGTCGACTACTAACTTTAGCATTTCTCGCAATAAATTCTTCGTAGAATAGTGCCGAGTTGTTAAAGTGTCGTGCAAACTCATAGATTCGTATAATTACAAGGGAATTGAAATTTAGTGGATTCGGAATGAAATTAAGTGAATGACATTAAAAACTAATAAACCGACTAACGACACGGATTAGAAGTTAATCGTTATTGAACGCCAGATGTTGATCGTGAGGAACATATCGTGCATGAAGGCCACGACACCTCTCTCTCTCTCTCTTCACCCTTAGTTTTCTTTTCCCCAAAACCGCAGCTGCAGAAGGGAAACATAATCATTAAGTCTGCTAATGATTAATCTACTCTCCTAGGGATTAGACTTATAGCCCTATTTCCCTCATAACTCACGTCATTCTCTCTCTCTCCAAAAGCAAACCGAAACTCTCTTCTTCTTCCCCTCTCTCTCTCAGTTTGAACATGCGAACCTGCAGCAGCTCCGGCAACTTTGCTTCTTCTTGCATGAGTTTAGGGGTAGATTCTTGAAGGACTTTGAGTCACCAACGAAGCCAAGCAATGGTAAAAAAAAGATAAGTCTCTAAACTAGAAGTTATCCACTGTTTTGTCGAGGGAACTTGCGGAACTAGCTGAATGGTGGAGGATTAGGTGTGATGGTTCTGTTTTGAGTTGAGATGAGCTAGATGAACTCTAGATTAAAGCTGTGAGTCTTTGCATGTCATGTTAAAGCCTTGCATGTTTCAAAAATTGAGAGTGAGTAAACTGAGTTGGTTGAGTAAGTTGGAAAGGTGGCTGTCGAGTGAGGAAAGAGGCTGCATGTTGCTGTAGATGAGTCAAGATGCGAGTACTTGTCTTGAATCAAGCTGTGGATGGCTGTATGTAGGTGACAAGCTACTGTGGTTACTCTTAGATGCTATTGGAGAAATTTCAGGATACTAAAAGAGGAATTTTGGAGGAACTAAATGGTTTAGTTGAGCTGAAGATGAATAAAATGATTCAAAGCATTCTGTTTTGGAGAGAAACAGAGATGGAAAAACCCTTTAGTTATGTGTCGCTTAGGATTTTAATGTAGTTAAAGAAAAGAACAAGTTACTTAAGAGTATACTAATTAAGTTAGGTTTCTACCTCTAGTTATAGTGAGATTCATGCGAAATTGTATTGGCGAGAGCATTTCTCTTTGAAACAGTAAGCTGTTCTGCAGAAGACAGCAAAACCTTAGGTAGTTCTACGAATTTTCTGTAATTTTCTAGAAAGAATTGGACCTTAAACCCTTCATGGAAGTCATAGGACACATCTTTAGGAACAACCTATCAAAATTTGAGAACAAACGGACAAGGTTCAAGTAGTGAAATGATCTTTCTTCTGTAGGTACTCAATCTGGAAAGTTACAGAATTTTAAGAACGAAGACAGCAAATTACTGCTCTTAATACATTGAGATATAGACTTAGGTTTCTTCATGGAAAATGTTAATCTATGTCTTTTCTATAACATACTAAAATTTCGTAACATTTTGATAAGATTAGACATTCTTTCTGTGTCTATGTTCGAAACTGCCCATATTAGCTCATATACTGCCTTGATCCGGGAATGTGCATTAGTTGTTGTGTCTCTTGTACTTGACTTTCATGACATATATGGAGTCTAATGGTCTCATGATAGTGGTTCATTCGTGCATAAGCATGTCTTTTCCATCATTTGAAGTGAGGTCATTGTATAGTTACCAATGGTGACATGTGCATGCAATGATTGTGATGCATTGCGCTTAATTATGGGGTAAAACTATTAGGCATGGTATGAGACGTGCCAAAATAGGTTTTACCTTATAATCAGGACCCGTGTGAATGCTTGGTACACGAGAGTTTTGTGTTCTAATTATTGATTATGCTTGAGGTAATTGTGTGCTCTCGAGGTCTTGTGCATGCTGTGATGTGATATTAATCAAAGGTGTGATGTGTGGAATGTGTGCATTAATTGAGTAAGAGATTTCCATCGGTACTCGAGATGCCGGTGATGTCCCGGGAGTGGGATGCCCATGCTGTGTGTTCTTGGATGCCTCGGAGTGAGTTGCCCTTGTAGGTGATCAAGGATGCCTCGGTTGTGGGATACCGGGATTCCTCGGAGTGAGATGCCCCATGCCGTGTGTTCTTGGGATGCCTCGGTTGTGGGATACCGGGATTCCTGAGTGAGATGCCCCATGCTGTGTGTTCTTGGGATGCCTCGGTTGTGTGATACTGAGATGCCTTGGAGTGAGATGCCCATGATAGAAATACTGTGGAAGTCGGGATGTGGGATTTCGGAAGTGACTCGATCAAGCCGGTGGTGTTCCGGTGGGTAAACTGATCGAGGGTGGACTTTGATATACAAACTATAATATAAATTCCACTTGGCGTGTGAGTTTCACCTACTATTGTTGCATTTCATCTTGGCACAGATTTAGAGCATGAGGTATACATGTCCATTTAGCATGTTTGGTATGGAGTGATCATTCATGTGATGTTTCGTATTCATTTAGTTATACCCATGACAATCTGTCTTAGTATCTTAAGCTATTTGGTTATGTCCTCTTGTCTTCTTTGGCAGCTGTGGATTGTCTAGGCTAGGGTCTTATTATTTCTTTACAAGGCATTGCTCATTCCTTATTTTTTTTTTTCAAATCGTTAGTATGGACATGCCATCGATTGCTCGTTACAAGGTGATAGCGCATATTGATGTTTCTTTCCATGATGTGTATGATCCTGATATCGAGCTGACCTATACGAAGTATGAGGCTACGCTGTGGATGGACGATGGCAGAGTACATATGACTCCGATGAGGTTTGTTGCGTGGTCCATAAACCACGAAGGAGAGTTGTTTGGCCCTCTTCATTTTGGTGAAGGAGAACCTAGAGCCGGGAGGAGGTGCTTAGGCACCCGCATTGTGTAGAAGCTAGAGGAAACGTTTTTTTTTTTTTTTTTTATGAACGTGGGCTAGTGTGGGATAGTGGAGTTAGGAATCCCCTCACCCTTTTCCCTGGCTGTTTGCTTACACCTTTGTTTTGAACATGTAAGTATGTTGTACATAGGTGAAGAACTTGTAAGTAATCCAAGTTGATTTTTGTAAGCCTGAATGTTTTTAATAGGAAAATAATGAAGCTTCTCATGATCTTTATCTATGATCATAGTTGGATTGTCTAATATCAGTTGATAGGACTATTGCAGAGTAACCTTGTGATATAAAATTTAGATCTTAAGATATCCATGTTATACATGCTAACCTTTAAAGGTGGACACCGTAGTTCGACATTTGAAATCAATAAGACACGTATGATGATAATCCATGTAATTTCCGCTGCGCTTAGTACGTGATGCTCGGGGGACGTCACACGTGGGTCGGGTCAAGCTCATACTTTGCCTAAGTAGATCATCTTGAGTTACACATGCATTACCTTGGGTTAAACTAAAAAAATTACTATTTTGAAAACGAGTCAATGATGACCCTCCATGGATTCACCTATATAAGCCGCAGCTAAAGTTGCAAAAATAAGAGCTTGAATACCACTTGTAAATAATCCAAGAAACATGACAAGTATAGGAACCACTAAATCTACTAAAGAAACAAGAACAACAACTACTAATTTATCAGCTAATATATTCGAAATGTCACATCGACACGTGAAAGATGTCATGCACTTGTGCCAATCTCGGCGGCAACGCAAGACGATATGCTAGGGTCCCAATTCTCTCAAGAAATTCAAACAGACCTATGTACCTCAGACTCAGTTTTCCTTTCTTATCAAAGCACGAAGTTCCCCTCATTGGTGACACCTTCAGAAAAATGTGATCACCAACCTGGAATTCCAAAAGCCTTCGACCCTTATCTGCGTAACTCTTCTGCCTGCTTTGAGCGGTCTTCAATCTGCCTCTGATAACTGTAATTGTATCCACTGACTGCTGAACTAACTCTAGGCCTGTAATCTTTCTTTCCCCGACTTCATCTCAACATATTGGCGTTCGCACACTCGCCATAAACGCTTCAAAATGAGCAATCGAATGCTCTACCGATAACTCGTTGTTGTAGGCAAACTCGACCGATGAAGCTGTTCTTCCCAATTTCCCTTGAAATAAAGACATAAGCTCAAGATGTCCTCAAGGGTCCGAATTGTCCTCTTAGACTCGGCTATATGTCCGAGGATGATATGACGTATTGTATTGCAGCTTCATACCTAAAGCACTGTAAGCTCTTCCAAAAAGCACCGTGAATCTCAGTCTTGATCTGAGGTGATCGTAACCGGCACTCCATGCAGACAAACTATCCAGCACACGTAGAAATCTGCATGCCTATCCAAATTGAGGTCCTTTCGTACTGCAATGAAGTGAGCCGATTTCGTCAATCTGTTGACCACTACCCAAATGGAATCGTTACTTCTCTGACTCCTCAGTAAACCGGTCACGAAATCCATCATGATATGCTCCCATTTCCACTTTGAGATCTCGAGAGGTTGCATAAGTCCTCCCAGCTTACAATGTTGTGCTTTGACTAGCTGACACGTCAAACACTTGGCAACATGCTTGGCAATGTCCGCTTTCATACCAAATCACCGATAATGTTGATGCAATTCTAATACATCTTGGTACTGCTAGGATGAATGCTGTAACTACTACGATGAGCTTCCGATAAAATATCTTCTCTGAGCTCTGCATCGTCAGGTACAACCAATCGTCCTCGGAATCTCGTTGTTTCATCATCATAAATTTGAAAGTTAGCTTTCCTCTTATTAGTATCTTTTTGTGAAATCTTTTGAACATCCGGGTCTCTGTCACTAGAGTAGCTTGATCCCGATTTGGACATCTCGCTCCAATTACGAGGGTGGCCATAAGATTTGAAAGGTGGCTTACCTTAAGCTTGAACACCGAATCTCGAGCTCTCTTGATTAAGTTCCACTCTTTAACCAGATAAGAGCGATCAAGACTTCCGCTCAAAGCGTCGGCAACCATATTCGCCTTCCCGGGTGATATAGGATATCACAATCATAATTCTTTAAAAGTTCCATCCATCGGCGTTTGTCTCATATTCAACTCCTTTTGAGAGAATAGATACTTGAATCTTTGATGGTCCGTGAAGATCTAGAATCTTTCTTCGCACAAATAGTGTCTCCAAATCTTCTGAGTGAAAATGATGGCAGCAAGTTCAAAGTCATGCATAGGATAATTCTACTCATGAGGCCTCAACTGACGGGAGGCGTATGCAACCACTCTACCATGTTGCATCGCACGCAACCCAATCCTTGAACGACGCATCACCGTAGATCTCGTATCCTCCGGACCAGATGGAATGGTCGACACGGGTCAGCTAGCTTCGCTAAGCTTCTTGAAAAATATGCTCACACTTGTCTCATCCAAACAAATTTCTCTTCTTTCTTCAGGAGTTTAGTCAATGGTGACGCTAAAGCTGAAAACCCTTCCACAAATCGTCTGTAATACCCTGCCAAACTCAGAAAACTTATGATCTCAGTCACTGTAGTCGGTCTCAGCCAGTTGATCATTGCTTCAATCTTGGACGGGTCCATGGAGATTCCTTCGCTTGAAATCACGTGACTAAGAAAGCGACACGAGTCAACCAAAACTCACACTTGCTGAACTTAGTGTACAACTGATGAACTCTCAGAGTCTGCAGTACCAATCTCAATTTACTCTTATGCTTTTCATCACTTCTCGAATACACCAGAATATCATCGATGAACACAACCACGAACTGATCCAGATAATCCTTGAGCACTCGGTTCATCAAATCCATGAAAGCAGCTGGAGCATTCGTCAACCCGAATGGCATTACAGTAAACTCATAATGACCGTATCGAGTACGAAATGCTGACTTCGGTATGTCGTCTTTCCTGATCCTCAGCTTATGATATCATGTCCTCAAGTCGATCTTTGAAAATATCGACGCTCCTTGCAACTGGTCAAATAAGTCATCTATCCTCGGTAGTGGATACTTGTTCTTGATCGTTACCTGATTGAGTTGGCGATAGTCAATGCACAGGCGCAACGAACCATCTTCATTCTTCACAAATAGAACTGGTGCTCTCTAAGGTGATGCACTGGGATGGATGAATCATTTATCTAACAACTCTTGCATCTGCACATTTAGTTCTTTCAACTCAGACATCGACATCTGGTAAGGAGCCTTAGAGATTGGCCTCATTTTGGGGCTAACTCAATCACGAACTCTATCTCTCTCTCCGACGGCAGACCTAGCAATTCCTTTGAGAATACATCTGGAAATTCTTATACCACTGAGATATCTTCAATCTTTAGCTCCTTAACTGTTTCAGCCATGACGGCCGCCAAGTAACCTTGACAACCCTCGCTAACAAACGAGTTACCTTAAGAGACGAGAGCAAGGCGATCGAGGGTCCTCCTCGACTCCCAACAAACTCGAAAATTTCACCATCTAATGGGTCAAACTCAATTGCTTTATGATAACAAACATCTTAGCTCATTGTTTGGTGAGCCAAGTCCATGCCAATTATCAAATCAAAGTCAACATGGCTAGTACTAACAAATCTATCCTCCATTCTCGCTCACCAATCACTAACTTGCAACTTAACAACCCAATGCAGACAACACCTTATCCTTTAATGGTGTAGATATGCTAACCACTAACTCCAGCAACTCAGGACTTAATCCTATCAGGTTAACAAATTGCTCAGTAATAAAAGAATGAGTCGCTCTAGGGTCGAATAAAGCATAAACATCATGGTTGTTCAACGAAACCGCATTCCGTAATCACATCGAGGTGCATCCTCGCCCGACCTCTCGGTGATAGCATAAACTGTTCCCTGAGCTGGGGGTCTCATTGGTCTACCCTGCGGTGCGTTCTGCCGTGCAAACCCTCCGATCCGACCTATTGGCGGAGGCGGCGGTAGCCGGTGTCCTCTTAGCCTTCTAGGACAATCTCGGCCATGTGACCTTGTTGGCCACATTTAAAACAAGCGTTCGTCCTTCTCGGGGCACCGGTTCACACCATGTCATCTTCCACAAAAGCGACACACATTATTCTAGCTTGGACTTGCCTTGCCAACTCCACCCTTTCGTTGGTGGGATGTGGAATCTACCTCTAGTCATGGGCCTCTTCCCATGTCGAATCCCTTCTTCCGCTCGAACTAAACCTCGATCCCGTACGCAGGCCGCTTGCTCATTCAGGCTTCTCTCCAGCATCGAGCTCGATTATAAACTTCACGATATTCCTTCAGATCCAAAGGTATCAACGGTTGCTTCAGCTCAAGACGAAGGCCACTCCTGAACCTTCAAGATTTTTCTTTTAGATCCTCGATTAATCTCGGAGCATACTGAGATAGCTCGCAAACTTGACTCGTGCCGGTCGCAAGTCATCGTCCCTTGATGGAGACGCTGAAACTCTTCCATCTTTTGTTCTCGGGCCCTTCCCGAGAAATACTTCTCATTGAAAGCTCCGAGGAAGGCATCCACACCGGGACCACACCTTCCGAAAACACTATATCTCTAGCGGCTCTCCACCAGGTATACGCATTACCCATGTACCTGTACACCGCAAGGACAACCTTCTCGCTCGTGCACATCGAAGTGCAAAGGCCTTCTCCAGGTCTTGAATCCAAAAAGACGTGGCCTCGGGTCTCTAGTACCTATGAACCTCGACGGGTTTAGCTTCAGAAACCGCTTGACCAATTTGTGAATCGACCTCTCTCTCGAGATCCGCTACATTCTTAGGTTGAACTTTGGCGGGTTCAACAACAAGGTGTAGTTGGTGCGGCTTCGCGGCGGCGGCAACGGGCAGAAGCAGCGGCAATGCTGCAGCAGACGACGGCTTGGTTCTCGGGCCCGGTGCCTTATCAAGACCCTCAAAGCTTCAAGCGCTTGAATGATCCCTTCCATTCTAGGATCACCGAGGGTTGCTATCCTAGCACCACGGGAGGTGGTGCTACTCCACTCGCGCCGACTTTAGCTCCCCCGGTCCGCGCGACCTCCTCGGGTGCAGGCCGACCCTTGCTCTGTTCTACCCCGAGTCACGAGTTCGACGGCACGCTTCCTAGGACTTCTCTCGCTCCCGATCGCTCATCTTGCGGGATCCTTAGGAAACCCGCTTTCAATTCCACACCGAATTAGAATTCGAGCGATCCACACACCAAATAATTTTTACCAATCAACTATTACGACATGCACCGACGGTTGAGATCGACCGATTTGGGGTAATATAAATAGGATTTTTCCTCCAAAATGAAAGGGGGCTCATTTGTGTATAGCATCACTTTCTCTCTCTGCATCTTTCTCCCACCCTCTCCTTTTTTCTTGCTCTCTCTCCTCTCTCTCTAACTAAATGAACCTCACGCTAGTTGAATCTTGCCAACCTCACCAGCGGTTCACGGTCGTCATCCACCCCCAATGGTCCCTCTCATTCTTTCTCTCAATTCCTTGATGAGCCACCGGTTCCAAGTGTTTGATTAATTGGCCAAGGCCGATCCAATCTAGATCGGTCCAAAAAGAACCGATGACCAAGTTGGCTTTGAGTTTACCTCGTTTGGTCACCGGTTCGTGTACGATTAGCGAAGCATACCTTGCCGATCGTCCTCAATGTATCCCGACCTTGTTGTGGTCGTGGACTAGCAAATAGCTACCGGTCCGACCTTGTTCTAAATTGCCTTGAGAATGTCTCAAATTTTTTTGGGATCTTTTGGACAAGTTTTGATAGGTCAAAACTACTCAAATCTGAAAGTGTATGTTAGTTTGCCCTACACTAATCCGAGGCACATTTAGGCAAAATTGAACATATAGATGAACTTATTTGACCTTAGGATCTTCAAGAAGAATGAAATGCATGCTACATCCTTTCTATTGGTGCGTGATTTGCATAATTTTATAGCCATTTGATATGTCAAATGCATGTGCAAATGCATATAGGTTTTGCTGCAATTAGGATTGTTTAGTAATGTTCGTCCATTTTGTCATTTTAATCATAATTCGTACCATCATAATTAGGTTTTGAGTTCTTAATGGCAAATACTTGCCATCATTCATTTTTATATGCCAAATTTTTTGTAAGATTTTTGCATGTCTTAAGGTTATTGAAATTAAGCATGCTTAGAAATCTTAATGTTGGAATGAAGTCTTATCATGTGCATGCTCTCTCATGCTTGTATGGGTCTCTTAAAGGCCAAATCTCATGTAGGTGCCTTTTTAACTAGCTATGCATTACAAGCTTCGTGTGCATATGCGGTTCATCATAATTGAATATCATTTTGTATGTAAAAATCTTGCCACAATTATACTAGTTGCACCTAGAAGTTTTTAAATATGACATTATAAGTCTTAATTCATATTGCATTGACATCAATTTGTATGACATTTTCGCATGATAACTGTCATGCTTCGATCCTCCGAGTACGTGCCCATCCCTCCTTGGTCGATTAATAGCGACGTCCTAGAACACATCGCGACCCATTCGTTTTAATTCGCATGCGGAAGCAAATAAACAATCCCCGCACAATAACACAATGGGATAGAAAAGCAAGACCATAATTTTTCAAAACCAAACCACAACCACACTCATATATACATAGCAAACCATGTCATATATAATACAAGTTGGTCTATTTATAACGTCTACAAACACAGGGTGGGGGCTTCACAAATTACGTGTCCTCGACCTCCTCTTCATTATCCTCCACGATTTCACATTCTTCTACACTCCAACCGGAACCTTCAAGAACCGCACGGACTCGTACTTCAAGAGCCGGGTCATCATGTTTACGATCGAGCCTTGGAGGAGGATCTGGTCAGGCTCTTTCCAAAAGCTACCTAACATACAGAGGAATCTAGACTCTAGAATAGGACCCTCTCTCCGGCCATCTTGAGCCCGGTGGTACCACGATCCAGACGGTGTGGCACCTTATGGGTGAGACTCGCATCAACCCGACTATGGACCTTACTAGCTCATAGTCCCAACCCCTGAGGCCCCGATTCATCGTAATATAAGATGTCTACTCGTAACTTTCTTAAGTCACCCAAAAACTCAAGAGCTGCCATCTAAGGACTGTAATGTTATACGACAACGGGTGAGATGACGTCTCAGCCGAGTTCTACCCCCTAAGACCCGACTAGGATGAAAATACGCCCAATGGCCGACTAAGCACAAACATAGGTCGAAGGACTTACATTGGCCTCAATCTCTTCCTCGCAAGCCGCATATCTCATAGATACACAAATCACATCAACCAATCATTTCCAATTCACCAAATCAGATCGAACTATCGATCAATGGACTCACCAATTACATGTCATCACGACTTTCCCTCGGTCGGCCAAATCAATACTATCTAATAAGTTCGATCATATCGGGACTGCTCCTCTAAGTTAATAAATAGATCGTAGAGCTCGCTAAAGCTGATAAATAGTATACCGCTCTTTTGTCTAAGCCGATATATCAAGTCCAATGCACGGATATAGTATAATAATAATGCTCACTCTACAGCTTATCAAGAATACAGCTCTCTATTTAAGTTGACATATCAAAGCTCTTAGGTTGATATATTATATCGACATTGCTCAATCTAAGCGATAAATAATATTTCTCGCTCTAAGCCGATAAGGTATACGTCGTAATCTAAGTTGACATATTAGAGCTCGTAGGTTAATATAGTATACCTAAGATAACGCCGCAATCTAAGTTTACATATCGTTCGTAGGCCGATATAGTATACCACCCCTAAACATATCACCAATTCAACATTTTCACTTTTGAACGTCCCACTAGTTCCAACAAATCCCAAAATAAATTTTTGGTGTCAGACTCCACGCCAATTTTCCAATTACTCACTAAAAAATTATCAAATTCTAAGATAATTATCCACGGCCACCAATCACACTTAATTTGCATCAAATATTAGTCAAATAAATAAATGGATAACACCATTGAAATCAACATGAAATTCCGATCACCGACTATCTCTTGCCTAATGCCGTAAAATAAATAAATAAATAATTACGAAAAATAATAAATAAATACCAATAAATAGCAAAAATGCCAACTTAGGCCCGTAAAGTCTAATTAAAAGATGAGATAGGCCCAGAAAATTTCCAACCACTCTAGATAAATACTAGAGCTTATCTAGGCTCTAACTACACTACTCTAACCACCTAACATGCACTAACAATTAATTAAATTGCTAATGTACTCTAACTATCCACCTAATCCATACTTAGTCTAAACTAAACAACTCTTAAGTGTCATTAACTAACTAAACAAGGATTAATGAGTTAAACTCACTTATTAAGCACCGCAGCCGATCGAAACGACGAGAACACGGAGGAGCTCGACAAAGTCCAAAGTGGGCTTGCCAATCGGGCCTGGGAACGCTCCAAAACGGGCCAAACAACCACCTCGAGACCCACTTGAACCATCTCTAATCCGGGGGCCGAAAAGAGGGCTCTATCGGTGCTGGTTGAGGCGACAATGGGCCGAGACGGCCAAACCGGGTCCAAAGCGGGTTGGACGACTCTTCACGGGGCGGAGGGAGCTTCGAAGGACGGCGGACGAGCTTGAACTGGGGCCCCGGAGGTGGACTCGGCTCGTGGCCGAGGCCGAACAATGGCCTCGGAAACGGGGAGACGGCCGCGTGTAGGTGGTGAGGCGTGCGACGGCAGCCGACGGCGTTAGCGATGGCTCCGGCGGTCCGACGAGGCCGGCTTAGCTTCTCGCTGATCTCCTCTCGTGATTGCTGAGCTTCAAACAAAGATAATGGAGAAAGAGAGAGGGTTGGTTGATGGTTGAGGGAGGAAGGAGAAAGGGAGGGGGCAAGGGGGGACCACTTGGTCTCTCTTATCTCAATTTGTCCCTTTGACTTGGCCCACCTTGGATTGCTATCCTCCACCACCAATTTCCAGCAGCCTTCGCTTCCTCAAGAAGCTATGAAGTGGTCCAATTGTCATGGGTGAGGGGGCATACGAATTTGCAATGTTTTCTCTCAAATTGGACATCGAATCCTCTTTGAATCATCTCAAATCGGCTCCCATAAATTCCATTATTGAGTCAACGATCAAATTAGTATTTTCCTCACCAATTGATCCTACTTGCTTCCTAATTTCACGATCAAAACGGTCTTTTGAACTTTTCTAAAAAAAAACTACTTACCTCAACTTTTTCCCAAAACGCTCCTGCTTAAGTAAAAATCTTCGAAGGCTAAGTCGACGTTCCTAAAATGACTTGTGACATGACGTAACTCCCAATTTCTGAAATATCGAATTCAAATTTGCGACATTAATTTCACTTTGGCGCATTTTTAGCATGACTTAGGCTACTAGTTAGCTTTCAGAAATTTTTAGTGCAAATGATCTCGTGATCGCTTTTTCTTCGAGCCACAATGAATCTATTCACACATTGACGGCTTTTGGTTGTCGAAAATCCCGAGGATTCAAATATGGACATAGTGGGTACCAAAACGATAGAAAAATCGCCTAGTGCCTAGCCGACTAGAATTTTGTAATTTAGTGGAATCACCCACGTTTAGCCACACATCTCAATCAAACCGACTTCCATCTTTGATTTTTAATCGATCTTACCGTGCCGAAATGATCTTCGCGATGAGCACGGCCGAGTAGCGATTCCTAGTTGAATCCTCAATTTTATTGCATTAAAATCTCTTAATGACTTCTCCGAGATAGTCTAGTTATCTCACAAGTGACTAGCTTCTAAGAATAGCACTATAGGCATGTCGATGAAAGGCCTGATTTAATTTAATAGAAAATAGCATTGAAAATTCGGGATGTCACAACAACTTAGGGTTAGATGTTTACCTAATCACTTGTTGCATCTAATTCTAGGTCGTGTGTGATTTTTATGCCATTCATACATTGCATGAATGATTTTAAAACTTAATAATGCATATTTGCATTCTCGTTTTTAATGGCCGACGCGTGCATCTTCGCAAATCTTGACCTTAGAGCACCAAGCTGATCTTGATTGAACCGGGCTCTTCTAGGAACTCATAAAGCACACCTAGACCTTTCAAATGCCATTGATTTCATGCAAATTGCCCGTTGTTAGGTCTATATTCCATTTTTCCTAATTGAGATTAGAATTCAGACTTATAATTAAATTGAGAACCCTATATTTTCCCTTGTTTAGATGGACTCTTGCCATTTTTTTACCAATTTTCGATAGGATTCTTAAATTGCATCCTTAATAAAGTTTGTTTATCAACATTTTTTTTTTTTGTGTCATGGTAAAATTTCATGATTTTTAGACTTAATTTGGTAGGGTAAATCTTGATCGTAATGACTTGGTGTCCTCGTTTTCTGATTTGGCAATTTTCTTATGCATTGTTGCTCATTGTTTGATTTTTATAAAATTATACTTAACTCTTTTAGGGAAACTTTCTTCAGAAAAGTTGTTCCATGCATGTTAGGTAATTTCTTTCATAGTTAGATCATCAATGGATATCACCCACTTTTGCTGATTTGCTATGCTTGGTCTGAATTTCCTGTAATAGGTTTTTTGTTGTGATTGTTTAGACTAAATATTTCAGGCTAGTTTGTGCATGAAATTAGATCATGTCATCTTCATGAAGTTTTGTCTCAAATCCTGTAATTTTCGTTGTCGATGATTTTCAATGAATTGATTTTTTAATCGCAAACTTTGAAATGACTTTGGTACATGTGATGTTTCCAAAGACAAACATTTAGAAATTACTTCTACCAAAAAAAAAAACATTTAGAAATTATTTTCAACATTTGATTTGACTTAGGAAAATTCATGGTTTGGACAGTATTTAAATGTCCGTGATGCCATGAGTGCATTTTCTTATGGGGGCCTCGTGCTAGTCTTGCCAATTAAATATGTTCCATAGCTTAGATATTCCTCAATCCAAAATGTCTTCAAATCTTTCTAAACTTTGATTTGCCATTACAATAGTCATGGTTTGGACCATTTAAAATGTCCGCAATGCCTATGAGTCCATTTATATGAACTCGAGCTAGCCTTGGCAATTAAATGCATTCCATAGCCGAGATATCACTTTGCCTCAAAAACCTTACTTTCCATTATCGATAATTTCAAATTCATTTTTTTGAAATATCACATGTACCCTCCATGCATATGATCACATCATTCATTAGAATTGCATGTGTTCGTGATTGGCGCATGCTCTTGTAATAAGTGACCCGCCGATGGTTCACTCACTTGATTGATTAATTGAGAAATAAGGTCAAAAGGGCTTGCTCGTGTGTTTTATTCATGCTAATGCATGTGATTTCTAGATGTATGTTAGGTGTGATACATGACACCGAGGGAAGATTTTGGGAAATCACCTAGAATGTCTTTTGGGACTTTATAAGTGTTATTGGCCATAGAAGAATACAAATGGTCAATAATGGCTATAAAACATAAAATGAATTGCAGGCGTCTAGAGGGACCTACACATGAATTGTAAAAGCCGTACTCCAAGGCCCAAATTTGGTTGAATTTGAACTTTGCTTTATTTAATTAATTGATTCTCGAATCTATGTTGCGCTTTTGATTGTTTTGACATGCATGATTGTTTCTTTCTTTGTATGTATCAAGCTATAGTTCTTAGATTAGGTTTAGATTAGATCCCGAAGACTGAGAGGACATGAAGATGGTGGAAGGCCAATGTCCATTTTGACCATAATCTTATACCATTCATTCTTGACATATATCTCAAGTTCTTTTTATTTGTATAAAAAAATCCAACGAGTTGTGGATTCATTTCACTGCTCTTTAATTTCATTTCTTCTTTTTACCTTTCTTAGGATTGTATAATAGATCTACTACTTTCCTTGGTTGTTTACTTACCGTTTCGTACTTTAAATTTAATTGGAGTGGTTTCGCTTAGTCTTTCTTAGAAATAGATGACACAAAAATGACTATCCATGCATAATTCCCTAATTCAAGATAAATGATTCTAAAAGGTAAAAAGAAATGCCTAGACACTTTAGGTAACGCAAACACATTGTTAGGCAACGAAAGGGCATTAATAGAAATATTAGCATAACCCAAGTCCCCGAACCTAAATATTTAGTTACGTAAGAATCAAGGATTACCGGCCCTCGATTGAGTTCTCTAGCCGACCCTTAAAAACGAGATTAGTGGTGACTCCGCTTTATTACTAAGTTGTCTTAAACAACTCGGATCATTTAATAAACCCATCATGAGAAGTATAAACCTTTGAAAAGGTTCACAATTGTGATTTAGCATACCCAAGATGTTGAAGTTGATATAGATGAAGTGATGCCATCTTTGGTAGATGTACATCTTGAGAGGGTTATCATGATCATGAAAATACTCTTAAACTCACATTTACGTCTCCGGCTCTCTTTCTCGACCTTAAACCATCGATCAAGACAACCGCGACATTGGGATAGGGTCACAATACCTTCCGCTGTCATGCAAGGTACAAGCTTGGGAGAGCTCACACCGTGATCAAGTGAACTCACAAGAGGTTTGTCTAGGAGAGGAAGCATGACACCTTTGTAGATGAGAACCAGGAGGGAGCTGTGGTCAAGTATCCCTAAATCCAACCTTTCCCTCTCCCCTACCTTCCTCGAGGGTCGGGTGGCGGAAAGATTAGGTCACAACTGTGGCTTCAATCCAACCTTTATTGTTGCCTTGGCTATTACTTAATTTAAGACTTTCGAGTCTAATCTCTTTGGCTTATAGTTGTAAATCCGAGTTCTCCTTACTACCAAATCCATCGAAAATTTCAAAAGAGAAATGAAGACAAAATGTACAATGGAAGTGACTAAAAGATCTAGGATATAGGAAGGGAAGCTCGACATAAAGGCTAACATGAAAGAAGTACAGCAAGAAAGGTCATCAATCTTTTCATTTTTATTTTTTAATTGAGAAATCCAACCAAATGCTAAAACCATAGCTTAGTACATGGCATCTCATTTCGAGGCAATGCTACTAGTCTTTTCTTCTTCTTTTCTAGAGAAAATAAGCTTCTAAGCAAATGGCACGACTTAGAATCCTTCTCTTGAGTGAAAACCTTTTCCACTCAGTTATTATTGAGTTGAATAGCCCCTGCTTTTGAATTCAAATAGGATATGGGGAAAGAGTCAAATTTACACTATTAGGCATAATTAATAAGGAGGAACCAACTTTACATCTACAATGTGTAAAAACTTGCTAAGCATGGTGACACAAATACTAGCATAATTACTTCATATATTGAGACTTAATTTTACATATAAAATTTACTAACCACATTGAGGAATAACCAATTTTTAATGAGAAAATATCAAAAAAATTTAAAACCTTTTACATTTATGTCAATTTAGTCATAAAACTTTTTTTTTTTGGGTCAATTCAATCATCTACTTTTTATATTTGTGCCAATTCTATCCTTTTACAGATTTTGCCCGCCGATGTTGACGTGATGTCAAGTGATTGGCATTTGATGGACGCTAACGCAGATAATTTTTTAATAACATTTTTATTTTTTCAATTTTTTGAATTTTTTAAAATTTTTATTTCTTTTTTTTCCCCCTCCTTCCTTCTACACTTGGCCGCTTGCCACCGACCAAAGGTGAGGCTGCAAGGCTCACCTTTGCCGCCAAGCCTCGCCTAGTAATGGTGAAGCCACCTTGCCAATGGCTGATGAGTTGGGCCTTGCCATGGCTAGGCGCAGACCAAGCCTCACTGGGACTAGCGGGGCCTCGCCTAGGATGACAGGCCGAGGCTCCCGCCATGAGCTTCGTGAGGCCGAGCCTAACTAATGGCTAGTAGTGGTGAGCTCCGCCATTGGCCAATAGCACCGGCCTAAGGTAGAAGGAAGAATGAGGAAAAAAGAGAGAAAGAAACAAAAAGAAAAAGAAAAGAATAAAAAATTTTAAATAAATAAAAAATATATTAAAAAATCCTCCATGTTAGCATCCGTCGAATGGCCAAATAATGTTAGTGTTCGGTGGCCAAAATTGGTTCAATGGACTGAATTAGCATAAATACAAAAAGTTTAGAACCAAATTAACCAAAAAAAAAAATGTTGCAAAACTGAATTGGCATAATTGTAATAGGTTTATAACTTTTTAGGTAATTTTCCCAATTTTTAACTGATAAAATGTTACTTTTTAATCTTGCATAGATTTTGTGCTGCTCATACATTGACATTATTCATCACAAAACACTAAGAAAACTTTTTAAAGTATACAAATATTGTCACATAAAATCACATTTAATGAAATTTTGATAATTTTCTGAAATTTAATTTTTTTTTACTTTAAGAAATGGGAGGAAGAGTCGTAACTAGAAGTTATATATAGGTGAAATTTGGGCCCAGTAAAAAGTTATTAACCACATGCACAAGCAAGCTACTATAGAAACTTATGAATCACTTAAACAGATTGCTAGTCTCGCTCTCGTGTGGACATATACTTGCTTTCCTAAATTAAAAACTTACGAATCAAGTGAAAATTGATTGCTGTAAGGATTTACTAACCAAATCACTATATAAAAAGTTACTAACCACATGGAGCAGTGGCCAACTGCGGATAGGTCAAAAGTTACTAATCACTTTGGGGGACTCAAATTTTCCATCACAATTTGGTGGCCTTCAGTGTAATGCCTCTGGTGAACAACTGAAACATAGTTTCATTATTTCCTGGCAACTCCAAGTACAAAAATATGGAATTAAACTCCCTCACCATCTCAAGATGACGAGTTTAACTTATTTCTCTTATCATATAACATTAGAATAACCAAAAGACACATTCCACCGAACCTCTAGTTCATGATCAGTCTGGTGATGCGTCTTGCTCCGGGAGTTTGTTCTGGCAGAGCTATGCCGATACGCGCTATGAGAAGCCAAACATGGCTGAGAAGCCTTCCTCTGCTCAGGCTCTCACAGTGTTCGTAGCCTTTGCTTTGGCAAGCCGCAGACATCAGCATGCTCGCCCAGACCTGGCCGATCATGTCCCATTTCCTGGGACATCAGTCAACCGGCGCGCAAGAAAGCATGCGTCAAACAGCACCGACATGCTTTTGTCTCCGCGCATCTTCCACGTGGGGAGGTGACGGTGAGTTCTCACTTTGAGCAGAAGTTGGCATACTTCGCACAGATCTTGTGACTGTCTCGACTTGTGCGCATTGTTGCAGCTGCAATCACCAGTGTGGTCATGTGCCTCGTTCTTGAATAATTTTCAGCGGAAACTTGATGACCGATGAAATGGGGCCTTCCTTCTTTTGGCAAAACCGCTTGCTTTTTCTTCGAAGAACGTCTGAGCATCGACCAAAGTGTCTTCGTATTGTTGCACCCTATCCCTGTTGGCAACATGGAAGGATGAAATACTAAAAGATAGAGTGTACCTAGAAACCAGCTTACTCATCTTGAGCTCACAGGGTCTTCTGAGTTTTCACCATGCTTCATGCCGCGGTCCTTATAGTAACAGAGCTCAGTGGCGATGTGCCAGATGAGGATGCTCTGGTCAAACTCCTTCTCCGTACTCCAGTCCAGCTCCTTGTAGTTTGACCTCTTCAGTATATCGCTTGCCCTCAACTTAATGCTCTCCAACATGCTCTTCGATCTGGAGGTCGATTCCAGATCACTGACCGTTTCTTTCATGTGATGGAAGATCCATTCTTTGACATTGTTCTTGAACTCTTTGTTACCGATATAGAAGTTCTTTTCCACCTTCATGTCGAACTTGGTGAGCAACCGATACTTGGGGACGATCCTGCTTCCTTTCCTGATAGAAAATTTCAGGAGGCTGAACTGGGCCACAGAATTCGACCATCTTTTATTTGGGCAGAACCGAGAGAAGTGATGGCGGACGAAATCATAGATCTCTCGGGTTTCTGAAGCCGCCAGCGGTCAACCCAATCGGATAAATTATCAGAAGAAGCGAGTAAATCTCTAGAAGTATGGTCACACTTACAAGCAAGAAAGTTATACAGATGTCAACTTTGGGGTAATCCTTCTTATCCTGTAGAGAATAATAACACGGCACAGGGCACCGAAAGACCGATGACCCAACGGATGATGCCCCAAGCACAGTTGAGCAACAGCGCCTTGGTGTAGAGTAGGTCATACATGAACCCGGAGCTCGATCTCCACGATCCCAAAGGCATTCACTGAATCCATGTACTGGTCCATGAAAAATGCGCTTACTAGCGGCCAGGTTGCCAGAGTTGAGGATCAGGCCCACGAAGAGCAGCTTGAAGATCTTGAACAACTCATAGGCTTTGAGCAGAGTCTTTTCATCGGAGGTTTGACCGCTCACTGAGAGATCCTCTGCCGCCGAAAATCGGCGACCTCATCGACTTCGACCTGGTAACCCTCCTCTCTCCTCAGAAGATACTGCTCCATTTGCCTGGGGTATATGGGACCGAAATTGGGTAGAGAACGCAACGAATCTCGAAATCGATCTTTGCTTGCCAAGTACAAAGACAATGTCTTCTCAGCATATTTGATGAACCCCACTAGATTATACCCTTTGCTATCAGCGATAGTGTAGACCGACAAGGCCATATAGTAAATGTAACACGCTAGCCCTACCTGACGCAAAGCCGTGCCAACTGCCGTAGCCATAGCTCGTTGTCCGCCAAGGCAAATGCAGTGATCGTGTCCGGCCCGGCCCAAGTGGATGAGAAGGAACGACGCCCATAATGCCGTGATCTGGCTCTTCGGATCGAGCGTCCCCTTCATTTCCTTGACATTGGCCAGGCGGTTCGAAAGGACGCCGAGTGTTACGGTTGCGACAGACTCGGTCAATAGGTATGTCGTCCAGACCAGGAATTGGTTGCTCCACTTGGAGATGGATTTCCTCCGGCTGCCTTGAGTTGCAAGGCTCAACTGGACGAGCAAGCTGAGGAGAATGAGCAACTGCAGCTCCCACTCCTTCCACAATTCACGAGTGTCTCGGAGGAGCAGCGAAAATCTCATGGTTATACTCGGAATGTCGGCGCACCGAAAGGCGGCAATAATCGAGGCGCCGTCTCAAAGAGCAGTCGAACTTAGGATAATATATGGCAAGGATAAAGCAAGGCAAACAGCATTGGCCTCAAATTTACCTCAGCATCATCGTCAGAAGCGCCATCATTTTAGAAGCATTAACTTTGGGATAGGAATCAAATTCAGAAGCACCTTTTTACACTGCGTTACATTACAAGGAACAGAAAGCAGGGCACTTTAAAACATCCGCAGCACGGCACTCGTGACTATCACTTTCGGATGCATAATTTTTCAAGCAATTCTCTGTATTTGCCCAAGGTTGAAGTAAAGCGACAAAATTAGATTCCGACATTCGTACTAGCATGAGTATAATGTGCTTTAATTGAGATGATCAGAATATAAGTCAATTGTTAAAGTTTGGTTTCTCAATCACTACTCAAAATTAGGAATCCTGTGAACTTCATTCTAAACACTACAATTTTAACACTCTGTGCGACACGATCACCAGCTTGACGTGATTTTGTGTGGGATGTCGAAATCCCCTATTTGGCTTGCTATGACAAAGTAAAGATACACAAAAAGGTCAAAAGAGGGCGATAAATGCTTACTCCAAGTTGAAGCAATCTCGATGCTTCGAAGTTGATTGCTTTGATTCCAAGCTACTCCTTTCATTGGTGAAACTTTCTGGAAAACATGATCTCTAAGCTGAAACTCTAAAGTCGAAGCCTTCTCATTTGCAAGATTTTGGTCCGACTTTGTGCAGTCCAAAGTTATTCTCTAACAACTTTTGTGACATTAGCAAAATCGTAATCTATTCTTAGCCCAGTCAATCTCCTTGCCAACCTCCGGAGCAATAGGAGATCTATATTAGCATCCATAACTTTTTAGGATAGAGCCATGCCGATACTTTGCTAAGTAGCTATTATTATAGTGGAACTCAACCATAAGCAAATGATACGCTCCCAACTACCCTTAAAATCAATTACGCAAGCCCTCGGCATGTACTCTAAGATTTGAATAGTTCTCCTTCTACTGACTATTTGGGGTTGAAAGGTCGTGCTTGATTGAAGAATGCTGATTGGATCTACATGTTACTTGAATACAACACTAATTGAATAAGAACGCTGAATGCACTCTCATGCTGGCCGAATTAGAAAGGCAATTGAATTTGCATGCTAATTGTAATCCACACGTCATATTAATTGTTAAATGATCATCATCATGGAAATTTAACGTTGTTGCAAAGGTGCATGCTGATTAAATCGCATGTTGTCATGATCAAGATTGATCCATCCCGTTTGCCGAGTTTTCATCCGCAAGGTCTACTAATTGATTGGATTGGATTCGTCCCCGTTTTCTTGTTTTGAAACGTACTGTTGTCTGTTTGTCTTTGAGCGATGCCTCATGCAGATTGGATTCTCCATTGATTAATGCATTGCATATTTTGAAAAAGACACGGATGTGGCGTTAATTCATTGTCCACGCCGCGATGTGTCAGTCATCCGAGGGTGGACAAACTAGAATTTTTGGTTTTCAAAGCATAAAAAAGAAAAACTATATGTAAATTAAATAGGAATTCATGTGATATTGCATGAAAGAATTTTAACCAAAGGATATGATACCGAAAATTCAATGTGTAGGTGCTAACTCTTTTCCCACGTATACCCGAACCCTTGTTTCTCGAACCTTAATTTTCATAGAACAGTTGATTTTTAGATGATTAGTTGACTTCTCTCTAACAACTAGAACTTTATGTTCCAATGACCTTTTAGAATGATGGTGGGAAACCAGAATTTCTTCAGTATTTGATCATAGTAGCTCTACCCTAACTTTGGGAACGGAAAATACCGGAGCGTAGACTTTTGGGACGGATTTTCGAAAATTGCATGAGATACCTTTTCTTTCTAATTCTGCAAATTTCGAATTTCCATTTTCCATTTGTCTTTCTTGAGAAACACGCTTCAGTGATTACGTGGGGAAGCGCCAAGGGACAGCATCATTGGACAACTGTGCCCTTAACTTCGAAAAATTACAGACTATCCCCTTAGAAATGGGGCACCCTTGTGCACAACACTTGAAATTTCACAGTTGCTAAATCGCCCTCATTAATTTATTTTTGTTGCTATTGCTAGACTTTCTTCTGCGTAGCGCTATCATATTACCAAAAATGATTACCTCATTTTTCTTGACCATAATAACCACTTCCAGATTTTCTTTTGATTCATGAACCCTACATCCCCTTTATTCTCTTAACGTCATTAACCATGTAATAAAGGTTATTGAAATCAAGTAAAAACTGACCAAAATCATTTGTACGTAACGCTTAACTTCTATACAGATATAAAAACTACTGACTCATGGGATTAATCTATAACTTTTCAAAGTTGGGTAGCTATTGTGCCACTGTGCCAAAATTCATAGGGGCATTCTATGACTTTTTAATTTCGGAAGCTATGGAGGCAATGGTGCCAAAGTTGAGGGGTAAAACCAACTACTAAATGGGCCAAAAATTAAATGTCCAACAGGCTAAAAAGCGAGATCCAAGTTATTTAAAAAACTTTCGGCTGAATATCATATTTTAGAGGATGAAGATGAAAACACAACCAGTTCGCGTGAACCGTCTCACTTTCTCTCTTTCAACTCCACTTCAAAAGAGTTCCGAGTCCCCTGATGCATGGCTTCCTCGGGAAAATTGCAAGATGGAAAGTCTACATGGAATAGAAATCATATATATATATATATATATTTCCGTCCATGAAAATTACAAAAATTCGCAATTGCTCTCCTTACCACTTTTATAGATTCATGATCTCTTTCTAGATTCCATATCACACCTTAAACCAACACAAATTAGGATTACACCGCCGTCCTTCCACCTGAATGACACAATCTTAAACGAAAACCAATCACATGTTATCAACTTATATATCTCCATCTACATCTAAATTCAATAAGCCAATAGGTTGGTTATGTCATGACCTGATCTCGGCATCCAATAAGAATCAACAGGCAAATGGGTGTAAAGATAGGATTTAGAGGTGGTTAACCATGAAAGTGTCCTCACAACATGTAATTCCAAAGATGCCATACCTCATCCTTTGGGATTGGTGCCACGAGGTCTCTCGATCATGGTTGTGATCTCTCCTAAGCTTGCACCTCGCATGATAGTGGAATTTGTCATGACTTGACCTTGGCGTCATTTTTTTTTTTTAACAAAAAGGTGCAAAGGTAATGTTTAGAGGTATTTAACTATGAAAGTTCACTCAAGGTAGTTCCCCCCCACAAGATGTCATCACATCATCCTTCGTTGGGGTCACAACCACTTGAGCTTATTCAATCATAGCCACGAACTTTTGCAAAGCCCATACCTCGCATGATAGGTAAGTTTATTATCTATGAATTGTTTAAGACAACCCAGATAACATTTAGGAGTCGCCACTAGCCTCATTTTTGGGGCCGGCTAGAGTGCCCAATTGAGAGTTGGGAGTAATCTCTCAATACCTACCCAACTAGAGATCTAAAGTTTGTGGACTTAGGTTACGCTAATGTTGCCATGAGCACCTTTTTGGTACCTAACAGTCAATGTATTATCTAACGTGATCATATGTCTCTTTATATATTTTCATGCAAGTTTATAAGGGAAAGGTGATCATGCATGGATGGTTTGTTCATGCCATTCTACTCTATTAATAAGAAAGTGAAAAGGCAAATCAACCAAGTAATTGAAATTGCAGTGCAAGTAAGTAAACACCCAAGGATAATAAAAGAGTATAGTGAAAAGAGTTTACAAAATTTTTAAAAAAGGAAACCCGCAACTTGTCAAATGTTTATACAACACCAAAACAACCCGATACATATGTCGAGGAATGAATAGTACAAATGGTAAGGTCAATTAGACATCGACCGTTCATTGTCTTCGAGTCCTCGGATCGTCATCTCTATGGACTTATCCTAATTCTAGTCTATGGCTAAAACTGAATTGAAAATTCAAAAATGACATTTTACATTCACAATGCAAACAACCAAAAAAGAAAACTTCTTGGTTGAGACAACAAGATTCTTCTCAAAGTCTGAGCGAACTTCAATCATACACTTATCTTTCTTGAGCTTAAAAGTTTGTGATCATGAAAGAAGTACGAAAGTATGACTGAGTGAGATAGTATAATCTATCACTGAATATGAACACTCAATATTGTAATCTCTTGTTGATCATCTAGAGGAATCCAACCAACATGGAAGAGTGGACATAAGCTTGATCTAAGCTAAACCACTATAAACCTTTAATGTTATTTCTTTTATCCCTAATCTCCTACTATTTATTGTTATAGTCTATTGCACATTCGCATGATGCTTCTAAAGTCTATTCTACTACACAACTGATTTTGAACCTTGTTCAAGAATCTAATCCTTGTTCAAACTTTAATAACTTCTTTTATTTCACCTTAAGTTGTCAAGATTTTATAGAATCACCTATTCAGCTCTATCTAGGTGATACCTGCTAGCTACAACACAAAAGCCCAAAACAGGGTGATAAATGCTCGCTCCAAGTTGAAACAATCTCGATGCATCGAGTTGATTGCTTCGATTCCAAGTTACTCCTTTCATTAATGAAACTTTTTGGAAAACATGATCCCTAAATAGAAATTCTGAAGATTATAGAAACTTATATGCACAAGATTTTAGTCTAACTTTGTGCAGTCCAAAGTCTCTTTGTAACACCTCGTGCGACATTAGACGAAATATGTGTTGATTCTATCCTTGTCAATCTCCTCTCAACAACCTCCTCCCAACAAATAGAATGTCAAAATATTTAAATAATAAACCACGCATTTATTTAACATCTTAAACTTTTGGTTTGGACTTTTATCATGGTATCAAAGCCGTAATATCTCTTTCGTGAACGTGTGCCCCCTATCACGCCCCAAACCCCGTGCACATGCACATCCCTCGCGGTCGACTAAAATTTGCGACGCCCCAGACGCGTCGCCGATCCTTTTGTTTTATGCACATGCGGAATCGAACTCATAAACTCCAAACAATAATCAAACACATGGGATAGTGAAAACACATGCTACGTCTATTTCATAAAACACACTTTATATACATGCAAAGTCTGGTTCAAAAAGAACTACCAAGCCACCTAAGCTTTCAGATCCTCCACCTGCTCGGGTCCTCCATGACACCATCGGGATGTCGATATCCAAAGGATGCCCTATTTCCCACTCCCCGTCCCGACGGGAGGCCCGTCAAAACCCTCCACAAGACCCTCCCAAGCCTCGTTAGGATAGTTAAGGAACCACGCTCGAAGCGATGGGGTACCCAATAAGGTAGGCCCTCATCGACCCGCATGGTGGACTCAACTAACTCACAGTCGGTTGGTCCCAAGAATAAGGAAATATGAGTGCTTAAAGTCTACTCTCCTACGGGACCCCAAAACGAACGTGGCAAACCTCCATCTAAGGACCTGGAAAATTTAAACCATGACGGGGTGAGATAAATCTCAGCGAGTCTACACCCTAAACCCGATTAGGACGAGAATTCACCTAAAGGCGCCTAAACATGCACCACATAGGACTTACCTCGCCGCACCTCCTTGCACATTAGTACATCTCATATATCATATGCATATAGTAAATGCATTCAATCGGAACACCTTATCATTCATCAAATAATTACAGGGTCCCGATTATAGGCCAAATCGTTATGACATGTCCCATTACGTGTCACACAATTTTGTCTTATAATCAGGCGCGGCTATCTCAATCACTCAAGCGTGGTCCAATTATTTACGACCCATCGGTCACGGCATCCCATTAAGGAGCTTCGCTCCGAAATCTATTTGCGAAACGCATCGTCTAGGATCCTCCACCTAGACGGCACCCCACACAGAGCTTCGTTCGTAAACCCCTTTGCGGACGGCATCATCTAGTATCCTCCGCCTAGACAAGACCCCACACAGAGCTTTGTTCAACCCCTTCGCGAACGGCATCGTCTAGCATCCTCCGCCTAGACGGCACCCAACACAGGAGCTTCGTCCCATGTAAACGCCTCGTGGATGGTTTCCACTTAGTGACCACATGCACATCCAAACTTGGCCAAGAACACCGTGCTTTGCACTCAAATTCTCAATTTCAAATAATGGACTTGGCCAATTTTCTTCGTATTAAAATCATCCCAAGAAATAATCGTTCGTGGTTACGCATTTAAATTCAATTGGTAAGCATGGTACCCTCTCATTTCAAAATTTCACGATTTCATATACTATATAAACATTTTGCGTCAAAAACCGACACCAAGATTTTTCTATTTAAATACCAAAGTCCAATTTTTGCAATAATAGTCCATAACAACACCAAGCACCCAATTGCACAATTAAGTAATCAATTTCACATATTATCAAGCATAAGCACTAAGCATACCAAAAATCAACCACATCACCAAATATACATTATCTAGCAAGCTAGATACCAAGAACAACCACAAAACTACTATCGGCCCTAACCGGCAGAAACCGAGACCACTTGCATACCTCCAAGTTTAATTCTAGAAACATAATCACGCGAGTTCAGAAAATTCTCAAATTTGAATGTTGTAAAGGACACATAAACGAACACTTTTCATGAAGACACCTTAGCCCAGATCTTTCTAGATTAAGAGCGGTAAATCGCTCAATCCGTTACCAAATTGTGTCCGTTTCCAAAATCACGTTTTCCAAAACCAGCTTGGTTCGAGATCCAAAACTTGTCCTGTTTGATCTAAAATTTGACTATATTAAACTACAAGATGTGATGAATAACTTTTGTGAATGCACTATTTCAAAATCAAACCCTAAGAGTTGATAAAAATCCATTAAATATCAAAAGGTCATTGGTTTCAGCATGAAAAGAGGTTCTGTTTTGCAAATAACGAAACCGAAATCTCATTCTTTTAAATCCCTAAA